>OY759229.1:0-1200000 GCA_963662185.1 Eilema griseolum | reverse complement strand
CTATTTCATGTGGGGATCAAAAAACTCTATGGGACCATTTTAGCTTTCAGTACTAGAAAAGACAGAAATCGCCAAAAACGTTTCCCATACATTTCGTACGGAAATATGATAAATCTACTCGAAACTCATAGGTCAGGTAAAATTTTAAACTTTTTTAAATAAAAATAATCATTTAAACATTTAAGAAATTGGTTTATGAAATAAATTGCTCAAAATGATTTCCATTTTCACGAATACATAAGTCTATCCTTTTTTGCACTGAACGAATGGCGGTTAATAATGTTCTGGGATTAATATTACGTAAAATAGTCATTGATTGATTGAGCTCTTGAACGCCAGCGTACGTCGTCTTATACACCTCGTTTTTCACGAAGCCCCATAAAAAAATAATCAAGTGCTGTTAGATCGGGGCTATGAGGTGGCCACTGTGTTGGACCATGTGTACCTATCCACTGTGTACCGAATAGGCGGCTCAAATTGGAACGTGAAAGGTGACTGTTATGTGGCGGAGCACCGTCTTGTTGAAAATGAACTTTTCGCAATTCCGACAGCGGCCATTCGCCCATCTCGTTTTCAAGATGGTGTAAAATGACTTCATTATACATGGCAGAATTCAGTTGCCCTTCATAAAATTCCACCATTATGACACTATTGGACATTATACCACACCAACAGTTGAATGAGAAGCGAACCTGATTATGACTTGCCGTAACTCTTAGTGGATTTTCTTTGGACCAATAGTGGTGATTTTTTCTGTTGTACATACCGTTATTAGAAAAATCTGTTTCATCTGACCACAGTATGTAATTTAAAAATTCATGATCTCTGGTTATTTTTCCTCTTAGCCATCTGCAAAAAGTAAGCCTTCGAACATCATCACCCGGATGTAACACTTGAACTATGCGCCCATATCGATAGCACTTGTAGCCGTATTTCTTCCATATCTTTATCACAAGGGAGTGGGATACACCTACTTCAAGGGCGACTTGACTGGACGATACCTTTGGATATGCTCCGACATAAGTCAGAACCGCAATCTCCGTGTCCATGTCCACACGAGGCTGCCACTTTCTTTTGAAAGAACCCTGCAATTCCAGGTTTTTCAAAAATTTGTAATAACCTTTCTTGTTGGCAACGGATACTTCTTGCGGTACCACACTAATAATGCAGCTCCCGCATTTCGATTATTGACAAAATACACTTCTAATAAGTCAATTTTTTCACGATTAGAAGACATTTTAGCGAAAATCCTTAATTAATAACTCATACGAAGTTTCTCAGCTGAAACTAAGTATAACACACAGATTTTCGAATCAAATTCGAAATTTGAGGGTAAAAATTCTTTTTATTTACTTTACAGTCAATTCTACCCACTTCTAGAATAGAATATAATAGAATAGAATAGAATAGAATATCTTTATTTGTAGAACATAGGTATACAAAGATTTTACATATTATAGATAATAGGTTCACTATGTTTTGCCACGTGGGCATACAAATTGACTATATTGGTACTTAGCCACAATGTCATAATACAATCATAGTCACAATGTTATAGTTTAGGATTAAAATTAAAATGTCACATTATATTGAAGTATCGTTCAAGAATTCGTCAAGCGTATAATAACATTTGTCAATTAACAAAGATTGTAGGGATTTTTTAAATTTACATACAGGCATAGATATCATATCCCTTGGAAGTTTATTATATATTTTTGGTGCTGTACCAAATATACTTTTTCCCATAAGGGCTGTTTTACAGTTTACATTACAGAGCTTTTCAACATATTGTTGACGTATTGGACCTTTCCTAACATCTGATACTCGTTGAAAATGTTTAGTATTGGTTTTTACAAACATAGCTGTTTCCATTATATACAATCCTGTTAATGTAAGTAATTTATACTCTTTGAAGTAAGGCACACAACTATCAGTCATTCTCAAACCCCACATGGACCTGATACATCTTTTTTGCATCTTAAAGACAGTTTCCCGGTCGCTTGATTGTCCCCAGAATATGATGCCATATCTTATGATGGATGCCACTAACCCATGGTATGCCATTAAGAGTGATTCTTGATTCACTTTTTTTGAGAGTTGTAAGAGTGCATATGAAGCCTGACTCAATCTCTTGCATAACTTATTTACATGTGGCTTCCAAGTAAGTTGGCTATCAAAGAATTTAGCTTTCGCAGTTTCCTCTATTTTAAAATCATTATATTTCACCTCTATATCCGGAATACTACTCCTTTGGTGGAAATGCATTATTGTAGTCTTTTTTAGATTTATTATGAGATTGTTATTATTGAGCCAAGTGATAATGTTAGATAATGAATTATTTATTTCGTTTTGGTATTCATTGGGATCATTACATTTTATTACTGCTGTGCTGTCATCAGCAAAAAGCACCATGTTATTATTATTAGTAGCTTTTGGAAGGTCATTAATATATATTAGAAACAATAAAGGTCCCAAAACACTGCCTTGTGGCACACCATATTTGACCTCTCTTGGTTTTGAAAGGTGAATAGTTTCTAGATTATTTTTTGGACATATTCTAGATATTTCTGTGTATTGCATTCGATTGGTCAAGTAGGATTCCAAAAGTCTCAGAATATTACCTCTGATTCCATACCCCTGTACTTTATTCAATAATATTTTATGGTCCACATAGTCAAAAGCTTTGGTCATATCTGTGAAAATAGCACAGACTGGTATTCGTTTATCAACAGGATCCATAATCTGCGATAAGAAATCAAAAATTGCCATATTAATGGTCATGTTTTTTCGGAAACCCTTTTGTTCGTGACAGAACAGACCATACCTATTAAAGTAGTTAGCAATAGCGTGATAGATTAATTTTTCGAAAATTTTAGAAAATATTGGAATTTTTGCTATAGGTCTATAGTTTTTTAAGTCAGTTTTGTCTTCTTTTTTATGAATGGGTTTTATAATCACTCGTTTCAGTCTCTCCGGGAAGACTCCATTTATAACGCTTAAATTGAAAATGTGTGCCAGCACCGGAGCTATCACCTCTACCACATACTTAATTACTTTGGTCAGCACGCCATCAAAACCCACAGTGTTTGTGTTTTTGAGTTGAGTTGTTACTTTTATTATGTCATCTTCCAATACGTGGGGCGCACTATAAGTTTCCGGAATGAATATGAAAAAATACTATTAAAGGTACAAAATTAATTTATTGTTTTTCAAAATAATCTCCCTTGGCGTCTATGCACTTTTTCATTCGATCAAACCAGTTTTGAAAACTTTTGTGCCACTCCTCTGTGGTGACCTCTGAAACGTGTTTTTCATACTCCTCGACAGCCTCTTCTGGTGATGAAAATCGTTGGCCGCGTAATTGGTTCTTAATTTTTGGGAACAGATAAAAGTCACAAGGTGCCAGGTCGGGACTGTATGCAGGATGACTCATGAGTTCTACATTTTTCGCCTTCAAAAAGTCGTTTGTCTGTCTGGCCGTGTGAGAAATAGCATTGTCGTGGTGCAGGATGATACGGCGTTTACGGTTATTTTTACGGAGTTCGTCAATAACTTCCGGCAAACAAATGGTCGCGTACCAGTCACTATTCACAGTACGACGATTTTCTAAAGCAACAGTAGCCACGTGTCCAGTTTTATTAAAAAAAGAAGCAATCATCCGCTTAGATGCACTTTTCACGCGCGCCACTTTGGTTGGTTTCGGCTCATCTTGAAAGACCCATACGCTCGATTGCTGCTTTGTTTTGGGATCGTAGCAATAAATCCATGTTTCGTCACCTGTTACTATGTCCCACACCAAATTTGACGCACCTTCGTTGAATCTGGTAAGCATGGCACTGCACCAAGTGACGCGGTCCGTTTTTTGATCCTCGGTCAAGTTATGTGGGATCCACCGCGAGCACAGCTTTCTCACACCCAAATGTTTGTGTAGGATTGATTGTATTTGACTCATGCCTATTTCTAAGGATGCGCGAATTTCATGGTAGGTCTCATGCCTGTCTGTTTCAATCATACGGCGCACAGCATCGATGTTTTTGTTGGTCACAGCGGTGGACGGCCGCGCATCGCGAGATTCGTCACTGAGATTGATACGACCACGCTTGAATTTTGCAAACCAGTTATAAACAGTCGTCTTGCATGGAGCTTCATCGCCAAAAGCTGTTTCAAGCCGAGCGATGCTCTGTTGAGACGTCAAATTACACTTAAAATCGTAGAAAATAATACTACGAAAATTTTTCCGAGTTAAATCCATGTTGATGCAGACACACAATTTTTAAATGGCGCCACAAAGTAAAAACAAAAGACAGTCAGATGAAACAAACTATATTCTACAGCCAAAGAGTTCTATTTTCAAATGTTGTAATACATTTTTAAATATTGTTTATGTAAGTGGCCAGTTCCGGAAACTTTTAGTGTAACCTATGTATAGGCAGCATAAAGAATGAGTGTAATGTCAAATTTTCAAAATTAATATTCAGATTATTGCCACATTTATTTTCTATTTCATTAATAAAATAGTTATTAAATTTATTAGCAATGTCTTGAGGTTTAGTTATTGATGTATTTTTATTTTTTATTGAGGTAATCGTTTCTGTAGGCAGGCAGAACTTTGATTTATTAATTATTTGCCAAGTAGCTTTGGATTTATTATGTGCTGTGTTTATAAAGTGGTTATTTTGGGCTTTCTGTGTTAGTCTAATTATTTTCCTATATAGAGCACTTTATTTTTTAAAAGTAATCTTGTTTTCTATACTTGGCTATTTCCTGTATTCCCATAGTAGTTGACGTTGTTTTTGACTGCATTTTTTTATTCCTCGGGATATCCATTTACATTTTTTATTAGTTTTTATTGTGATAATTTTTTGAGGAAAGCATAATTTGTAAAGCAGAGTAAAATCGTTCATAAAACTGTCATAGGCTTGATTTGCATCATTTGACTCATAAACTTCTATAAAAGATAAAGATTGCAAATAGCTTTAAAAAAAATTTAAGTTGTCGTTAGAGATATCCCTTACTATCGTCTTCCAAAATTGTAACTTACACGTTTTAATCGGAACTGTCAGTATCTGCGATGTGTGATCGGATAGGACAAGATCAACAACTTTTGGCTGGCAGTCTTTGTTGTAGTTATGTGCAAAGTTATCGATGCATTTCATGCTTTGAAGCCTAGTTGGTTGGTATATTGCTAAGGTAAGATTATAACCAAGTAGAAAATTTTCAAATTCAAGTGTTTCTTTATTCCTATCTAAGACGTTAATATTGAAATCACCACATAAAACTACCTTCTTCTTTGAATAGGAACCAATCCTTTCCATAACAAAAAGTTAGACCATCGTAGAAATTTGTTTCTGTTGCCTGAATGTATGGGAAACGTTTTTGGCGATTTCTGTCTTTCCTAGTACTGAAAGCTAATGTACCGGTAAATGGTAAATGGTCTCATAGAGTTTTTTGATCCCCACATTAAATAGAATCGATCGGCATAAAAAAAATTGTAATTTTTGCATTTTTTTTGCCAACTGTAAGGTTTTTTACAAAATCTGTGAATGCAGTTCAAAATATGTCAAAAAGTTAGGGAAGGTCTTCTAAGAATGTTTTGCTGTAACTGCAACGGTTAAGGTACTTGCCCTTACTGCCCCGTTTCAAAAATACACCCTGTATGTATGTAGGTTCATCGGTTCATCTGTTCCCTCATAGCTCCTCAACTACTTATTAGAACTGGACTAATGAGGTATCGTTAGAAGCGTCTTAGTCGTCCGCTGGTTGTAGACTATATATCGTGTCACGGGATCTAATGTGGCGCCCTCTAGCGGCAAAAAGTACAGTGTTGAAAATAAATTTGAGTTATATATGTCGTGTTTGGTCTCGACTAAAAGGACTTATTAGCGCATTTCAAATTTATATCACTGGAGAGATTTTGTGCTGTCAGTGGGAAGACTCAGAGCTTGTCTTTACATTGACGGCACAGAATCTCTGCTTACAGGGTTGGCAGCGCGAGTGTGACTCCCTTGGTGTTGCACACGTCCATAGGCCACAGTAACCACTTTCCATCAGGTGGGCCGTGTGCTTGTCTGCCACCAAGTGGCATAAAAAAAAAAATATTGCTTACCCAAAATATATAAAAAAAAAAAACAAAAACCTGACTACTGAAAAATAACAGCTGTAAAAAGTATTAAACAAGAAAATATCAAGGATAGCCGTGGTCGTAAACAATACATTGTAGGGTAAAGTGGCATACGACCACGGCTATCCTTGATATTTTCTTGTTTAATACTTTTTAAAGCGTGATTTTCATTAGTCGGGTTTTAGTTTTAAACTTAAATTTCTATAGGAATTATTTAACGACGTTTTCTTTTAAAATGAGTGTTTCAATTTCGGTATTTAGTCTTTAAAATAAGTTTGTAAACAGAAGAAAAGAAAAGAAGCCGCGTGGTCCCCGGCAGAATAGAACTTGGATGACCCCATGCGGCGTCATACAAGGCGACTAAGGGATAGGGCTGTTTAACATCAGACAGATATATACAGCCCAGACTCAGCCGCAGGTGCATGGCTTGAGTCAACAATACTGCCTGGAATACAGCAATAGACTCACTCACCCTATTGCGTGGGAAAGAATTTAATGATTGGTGAAATGTGGGTGTTAATTCACCTCTGCCTAACCCTCCGGGGATAGAGACGTGATTATATGTTTGTATATAAATAGAAAAATATTAATAAACTGAGTTTTTAAATAAAATATTATAAAGAAACATCAAGATTGTTAATATTTAGTTAAGTACTTACCTTACCGAATGCAGTAAAATTATAGGTGTTTGATTGCCTGAGGGTGATGGCAGGAGCCGCCTGTCACCCTGGCAGAAGCAGTCCGCCGAGGAGAGGGCCAGATCAAGAGAGATGGCCCTGGGTCGGCCGGGGTGCGAGGGATATGCCTGTTAACCTCACCTTCGGCAACCAAAAACGATCCCCAAGCGTCGTGCGTTTTAGTCGATTCGAGTCCGACATAACCTCTCCCACCGGCTCCGGTGGTGAGAGTATCTGTGGGGTTATTTCGCACTTAAAAAATAGAATAAAAAATAAAAGGTGTTTTATTTTAATGTCAATTTGTTGTGTTGTGACATGGCTGTTGCGAATTATTTTATATGCATATATACTTTACACTTGACTAAAATATCCATCAAACCGCCCCCCGACCCCCCACCCACAGATCATGGAGTACCACTACAAGTGCCGTGTGTGCCGCGAGCAGTTCAGCAGCATCAAGCGTTTGCGGCAGCATGTGGCTTCGCACCAAGGTAACCTCTCCACTATCAACTCGCTCGGAATACCTCACGTTGATGACCTTAGTGGCATACCAGTAGGACATCCGTTTGCAACGCAGGGGCATACGACAACCCTGGCAGACTGGCCTACGCTCAACATTGTGGAGTCGATGTATCTTTGCAGAGGACGTCACTCTGCCCATCCTAATAAACTATAACTTAATTTAAATGTTAAAAAAATTAATATATTAGAAAATCAATAAATTATTCAATATATTACCAAAGGAAATGATACTAAATATGTTATGAAACAAAATAAATTGGGGGCGTGGGTTCGATTCCCAGCTAAGATTGTTGGGTTTTCAAAAATCTGAATGAGGTTTAAAGTTTCATTAAAATCGGGCTCGTGACTCGTTTGAGCATTTTTCGTTATTTATTATAGAGGCCATCCAATCCCTTTTGAAAAATTCACCTTGTTATAGGAAGATTTGGATGATATCAGACAAGGTTCTGTGGCTTAGTGGTCAGATCATTCCCCCTGTAAGAGAAAGATCGCGTGTTCAAATCCCGATTGAACTGATTTAATTTTTTCCTATCGTAATCCATTTGAATAGTTCGTGTTTAAAAAGTGCTTTAAAATTCCAAATTCAAATTCAAATTTTATTTGCATAAAACATGGTGTACATAAATGTTATAAAAGGTTTACAAAACTGAGCATGCATGTTTTGCCAGTGGTGTACTAGCGCACAAATATTTATTCCCTATTAACTTTGATTAAGAAATTCGTCAATGCTATAGAAGCTATGTTCATTTAGCCATTTATATAATTCTTTTTTAAATTTTTTAGTGCTTAGTCCTTTAAGATACATCGGTATTTTATTGTAAATTCGTACACACATAGCAAGGCAACTCTTATTGTATTTGGTGGACTTCGGGATATCACTCAGCACAAGCCTATAGGGATCTCTCCGGCTACGTGAGTTTACACTTTTTGCTACTTTAAATAGATCACTATGTTGCCACACAAACAGACATATCTCATAAATATATAACGATGGCAACGGTAACAGATTGAGTTTTTTAAACAACGGTCGACATGACTCGTCTGGTTTAATTCCACATATAGCCCTAATGCACTTCTTTTGAGCAATAAATGCCTTATTCCATTCAACTACTGGTCCAAACTATCTCAATTTTTTATAGGACCAAATGGCAACTATTCTGCATCGAACTAAAACAAGAATTACGTAAATCGAATCATAAATCTCAGAGTAATCGGTGTACAACATAAAAAAAAGATAGATACCAATCTACGGTTTAGTAGTTAAGGGGTCGGCCTTACGATTGAAAGGCCCCGGGTAAGAAATCACTCCTAACACAAGCAATTTCGCTTAGCTGGAGGGGTTAGAGGGAATATTAGTATATCTAATATTCTTTTCCACAGAAAAAGAAATTTAAAACTTCATCCTTTTTGGAAGTCTGTTAAAAAAGGATAGAACTATAATATAGAGTGTATAGTTTGGCGTCTATCCCTCTCTTTCGTACTCGGAACACAGAAAAAAAGCTGTAAAGAAGCGTTAGTATGTTAGTTTGTTATCATAAAATATGCTTTGAAAAATATATTATTGCCTAACTGAACTGCAACTATGACTTTTCATTATACTTAATTCCCAAAGCAAGTCAAAATGTAAACAATCAAATTCAGACCCAAAATATAACTTTTTAGATTCCTCATTAAATTACAAATTACTTTAATTACTAGCTATATATGTGTAAACGCAACGTAGATCGAGATAAATGCGAAATGCACTCCTTACATTTGCACTACTCGTCACTGGCGTATGACGTCACTCGCAAGTATGATTTTGTATGGAGAGTTTTCGTGCGGTGCGAAAAATTGTATTTTCAAAATCAAATATTATGTTTAAAACTATTTGGCGTAAGAATATTTCACTTTAACAGTTCATTGTATAAACATACTCGTAGAGTGGCCATTTTTTCATAGTAAAAAAAAATAGTCAACAGCCTATTATGAAAGTAAAAGAAGCGAAAGATGTATGCCAGGATGGCAGACGTAGCAGGTGGAAAACTGTGGTCTCTGTCTACCCCACTGGGACCCCTCCACATGCACCTATACACTATCGGTGGTACGGGCAGTCCCCTTTGCAGGGGGAGTTTTGTTACCGAGGAAACGGCTGCCCACGTAATACTGGAATGCGAGGCAGTAGCCCATCAACGATCACAAATCCTTGGTAGAGTGAGGTCGCTCCGAGAAGCCTGTGAAGCCCCCAGTAAGCTTCTGTGTTTCTGGGCGGAGCTAGGCTCTCCGCCCAATTGAGCAGTTTGACTGGGGAAGTACCTCCGCCCTAAAGAATATCGATGCCATACCGAGGTAGGGAAGCCAGAGCTCACTGGAGAATTTGTGCTCTCAGTGGGAAGACTAAAGGCTTGTCCTAATTTGTCTTCTACACTGACGGCACAGAAACTTTGTGCTTACAGGGTCGGCAGCGCGAGTGTGACTCTGGTGTTACACACGTCTATAGTCCACGGTAACCACTTTCCTTCAGGTCGGCCGTGTGCTTGTCTGCCACCTAAGTAGTATAAAGAAAAACCTGGCTGCTCTAGCCAGTATTCTACACACACAATGGCCCAAAGGAGGCTAAGTGTGGACAAGGGAGTCCTTTTTCATTCCATTCCATACCCCACTGGGAAAGAAGCGTGGCCGTATGTATGTTGCTTGATCTATACTAATATTATAAAGCTGCAGAGTTTGTTTGTTTGAACGCGCTAATCTCTGGAACTCCTGGTCCGATTTGACTGATTCTTTCAGTGTTGGGTAGTCCATTAATTGAGGAAGGTTTTAGGCTATATATCATCACGCTACTACATAAGGGAGCGGAGCATTAATAATAAATGTTAACAAATCCGGCAATTTTACATACATATTTTGAAGACAAAAACATACGGGCTCAAAGGGATATGAAGCTTCAAAATATACCCCGGGCGAAGCTGGGGTGAGTCAGCTAGTATATAATAATTTTGTTTGTTCATTACAGGTACCGAGCTGTTCAAGTGCGAGGTTGGCAATCATATGACGAGCTGAGAAGAAATTTGTAATGATAGTTACATACTATTAAATATGAACGTACTTAAAATTGTGTATTTATTTCGACCCCATGTGTTGTAATACGTCCGTAGGCCACGGTAACTACTTCCCATCAGGTGGGCCGTGTGCTTGTCTGCCACCTAAGTGGTATAATAAAAGTACATACAATTCATACTAGTTAGTACTAGTTATTGGAGGGCTTACTTTTTTTTAAACTTCATGCACACATGTACGCAGGCGGACTTAATGCCACAGGCATTCTCTACCAGTCAACCCAAGGTGGTGCAGAGAATAACAAGGTAGGTGCATTATGAAAGGTAACTAGGTAAAATATATAGTAATACATACAAATATACATAAATAAAATATACATACGCAACAATATCTAACCATACATTTATAAATATAATTACAATGAAGTTTCTTCCAATTTATCCAGCATGAGTTTCCGAACTCCCATTTTAAATGTGTAACGGCTTGTGGCCCTCCTGATCCCGAGAGGTAGCTCGTTCCAAAGAAATATAGATTGCACAGGAAAGGAAAAGTGGATGAAATCGGATCGATGAGTAGGACAGCGCATGAAGAGGCTGTTTGTTGAACGCAAGTTTCTGTCGTGATTGAAGCCAAGATATTGGAAATAGGGGGATAAGTAAGAGGGAGAATTAGAAGAAGTTAATATAGCATAGAGAGTGGTAAGAGCACGTTGGTTCCGACGCTTACGAATCGGCAACCATTTTAGTTGCGACCGACAAGCAGATACATGGTCATACTTGCGGAGGTTGAAGACGAATCTGATACACTTGTTTAGAAGACGGTCAAATCTGTTAAGATGCTCTGCATTCAGGTCAAAGTAACAAACATCACCATAATCAATTACAGGGAATAGCAATGCCTGCACAAGCATTGCTTTGGTGTAGGTAGGTAGAAGGTTCCGTAGACGATAAAATGCACGAAGCAAGCCAGTAATTCTCTGACACACGTGTGATACTTGGTCTTTCCAGCTCAGGGTAGAGTCAATAGTCAAACCAAGGTCTCAAACTTATATGTAAACTAGCCGACCCGCCCCTGTTTTGCCTGAGACAACCTTCATCCCTGTGACACTCCTTTAGGCTCGATTTAATAGGCAGTTTTTTTGAAGAAATTGGAGGAAACCCATTTTTCAGTACTAAAATTTTTTTGAGCCTATTGCCGTCTTCTGGGCACTATTGTGGACTCAAGTCATGCATCTGAGGCTGAGTCTGGGCTGTATATATCTGACTGATTTTACAGCCCTATCCTTTAGTCCCCTTGTACGACACCGCATGGGAAGAGATGGGATGGTCCAAATTCTACTCTGCCGGGCCCGGGAACCTCGCGGCAAAATCCAAATATTATGTTATTTTTTTGTACATGAATGTGACAACACATATATTACATTTTTGAAATGGATGCCATTTAGAAGTACTGTTTTTGAAGATAGAATTTAATTTATCAAGCGGCCAATAAAAACAAAATTTAATACAGAATTCTATTTAATATAGAAATCTTGAAACCTTTCAAACAAAATATAAATAATGGTAATAGCTATTAAATTACAGTAATAGCGAACTCATGAATCTGTAAGAAAACGGCAATTTCATAGGAAAAGACCTAAAGTTTATCAGCAATTCATTATTAGACGCCCTCTGTGGCGCAGCGGTAGAACATTCGACTGCTACGCAGAGGGCGCGGGTTCGATTTCCGCCCAGTGCAAATATTTGTATGCATAAATATGTATATTTGCATTGGTCTGGGTGTTTCTATGTATAATATTATGTATGCATTTACAAAATAAAAATAGTATCTAAGTATAAACATACTTCATTCTAGATTTCATAACACAAGCTAGTTATACTATGCTTACCATGGGTCTCTAGATAGTGATGTGTAGAATTATAGTATTACGCCGCGTGGTTGCCACGTGGTTCCCGGCAGAGTAGAATTTGGACCACCCCAACTCCTCCCGTGCGGTGTCTTACAAGGCGATTAATGGATAGGGCTGTTTAACATCAGACAGATATATATAGCTCAGGCTCAGGCACAGATACAAGGCTTGAGTCAACAATAGTGCCCGGAAGACGGCAATAGGCTCACCTCCTATTACGTGGGACCGAATTCAATGATTGGTGAAACGTGGGTGTTAATTCACCTCTGCCTAACCCTCCGGGGATAAAGGCGTGATTAATTTATGGGAATCTGTCAGATTTGTTGATGTTTATGATTACTGCCCCGCTCCCTTGCGGAGTAGCGTGATAATTTATAGCCTATAACCTACCTCAAGAAACGGACTATCTATGCTTAAATATTTTTTATTTCATAACAGTAGTTCCTGACCTTAGTGTATCCAACCAAACAAATAAAGTCATTAGTTTTATAATATTTGTAAAGATAAGGATAATAGTTTGCAATACTTTTGATAGATGGCAGTAAAAATGTCTGTCCTTAGACAATAGACGTGACAATCTGTTATGTGACGCAGTAAGTGTAATTTCAAAACGGCGTAACAATATGTGTAATTCAAGGTTTGATTCCGAACTCTACAGCACACAGCAGTGTTGCACAGCACCACGTAACATGGGGTTGATTAATATGAATATGACAGTTTTGTTTATGATTTTATTTCATTGCGACTTCTCAATGATGTTTTATGGGTGTTTCTTGAGTATGGCACTGGGAGGACGAGCTTGAATGCCTATTCAAGCTCGTCCTCCCAGTGCCATACTTGCCTTTTTTCCTCTTGAAACATGACCACTGTATAATAATATAATGAACTGCTAAAGTGAAATATTCTTATTTTTAAACTTTCGCGGTGTGAATTCATAATTATACTAAGTAGAAAGAGAAGTCCCGATACTTAGTATAATTATGAAATATTCTTACTATAAATGGATCAAAGACATTTGAAAATTCAATTTCTCGCGCCGTCCGATAATGCTCCATACAAAATCACACTTGCGAATGACGTCACACGCCTGTCACGCGTAGTGCAAGTGTATGGAGTGCGAGAGAATATCGCATTTATCTCGGTCTACGTTGCGTTTACATGTAAATAGTTCATAATAAAAGTAATTTAATATTTTACGAGGCATCTTAAAAGTTCAAAATTGGGACAGAATTTTATTGTTTAGGTATAGTTTGACTTACTTTGGGTATTAAAAATAATGATAAGTCATAGTTTCGGTTGGGTTAGGAAATATCTTATTTGCAAGGTAATTATAACTTTTTTTGGGGTGCCAATTTAGGGGCCGAAGACGTCGGAATGACTTCGCTTGCAGAGTAAACATTATTGGTGCGTGGGGTCGGGGTTCGCGACCATTAATATTTGATACCCACAGATAATAGCATAGGCTAAATAGCGTTAGCCTAGTGGTATGGGTAATGGACTGCTGAGACGAGGTCTCGGGTTCGATCCCAGGTTCTACCATGGCACACACCAATGACTTTTCGATGCTTTTCGAAGTTATGTGTGTATTTGTCGCAGGTTTATAAGTGCCCGGTTAATGGCAATAGACTCGCCACCTATTACATTGGGACCTAAACATAAACTCATACCACTAGGCTACCGCGGCTTCCCTATACCATGATCGCGTTAATTCCCTTAAACATTATTGTGTATCATGGAACGCGAAAGTTTAAAAGTTAACTGTCACCTTGTTCCTTTATCCTTTCAAGTGGGATCAAAATAGCTTCTGTCCTTTTTTTTATTAATGGTGAACCCAGACATGCACCCAGAATTCGCCAATGTCCGTGGTTAGAGTAATAAAAGAAGAAGTTTAGTCAGAACTGAAGAATTTGATCGAATCAATATAATACAATAGTCCCAGCAGTGTTGTCTTAACAAACAGAAATGGCACGAGTAAATACATAAATAATATAACAAAGACGAATAAATTCAGTCCAAAAATTAAAATTTCAATTGATTTTCACAAATGGGGTAAAGGGAGAGGAAATATTTTGTATAGACAGGACGAGGGATACGTCGCCTTCTCGTAACGCCACCGACATGGCGTGTGCCACAGGCTGCCACTTGCCCCACAGCAAGGGCGATCAAGCTCATAAACGGTCTACTAAAATCAAATCCAGATGTTGATATATTCTCCGACAGTGTACATCAAATGGCGAGAAACGTCTTGATGTATCTGACCGTAGCCTCATTGATTAATTAGAAAGACGATCCATGTACCTACTTAGTAGATTAAGTTAGCTTTAGTTAGTAAGAATTAATAAATAAATAAATATGTAAATACGAGGGGGTTGTATTTCAAATAAAGAACGCTGTAAGTTCAGACAAGTAAAAAAGAGATTATCTAGCGTTCCGACATTACGACAAAAACAAATTGTAATAATTAGAAAGAGTGTGAGGCCGCGTGGTTCCCAGCAGAGTAGGATTTGGACCACCCCATCTCTTCCCATGCGGCGTCGTACAAGGCGACTAAGGAATAGGGCTGTTCAACATCGGACAGATATATACAGCCCAGATTCAGCCTCAGATGCATGGCTCAAGTCAACAATAGTGCCCGAAATACGGCAATAGGCACACCACCTATTACGTGGGACCGAATACAATTATTGGTGAAATGTGGGTGATAAATCACCTCTGCCTAACCCTCTGGGCATAAAGGCGTGATGATATGTATGTATGTATGTAGAATGAGTGCGAGAGTTATATTTTTATCAATCTCACCTCTGGCAATCAACGACCTACAGACAGTATGCGGCTGCGACTGGTGTCTCCACGATTAACGGGAGCGAGGTCGCGTTAGGCAGAGGCGCTAGCTCCTATATTTCCCCAGTTTATGCTTAGGTCCCAATGTTATAGGGGGCGAGCCTATTGCCATTAACCGGGCACTTATAAACATGCGATAAATACACACATAACTTCGAAAAGCATCGAAAAGTCATTGGTGTGTGTCATGGTAGAACCTGGGATCGAACCCGAGACCTCGTCTCAGTAGTCCATTACCCATATCAGTCGGCTAACGCTATTTAGCTATGCTATTATCTGTGGGCATCAAATATTAATGGTCGCGAACCCCGACCCCACGCAGCACCAATGTTTACTCTACTAGCGAAGTCATTCCGACGTCTTCGGCCCCTAAATTGGCACCCCAAAAAAAGTATTAGATAGCCGTGACGTAAGCAGGGGTGAGTTCATCGACCTCACATCCCTCGTGGTGTAAACAAGAGTCAACGACCTCGCCAGGAGGGTTAGAAAATTGATAGATTTATCTTTTTGTTTGCGATCTTTTGTTATGTGAGATATTGTTTGGTCATTTTGTACAATAGTACTTATCTCTTGCTCACGATGTTTCGATTGTTGTTAAGATAAGCTCTTCCCATTAAATAATCATACAGTTTCCTTTCAAACGTGCAAGGTTAAAGTATTACCCTCATTTAGAGTAACTAAATCACTGTTCTACCTTTTTCCTTCACTGCATTATAAGGAATTCTTCCCAAAACTTCCTTCTTCCTACTATCCAGGGTCCTTCACTTAAGTGGAGCTTGAAAAATTATCAAACGAGACCGTCAAGCTGAACCCACTATGTAACATAATTGGTTAGTTTACCATCACACATTCACACACACAAGCATGCCTCGGAGGATTAGGCAGAGGTGAATTAACACCCACATTTCACCAATCATTGTTTTCAGTCCCACGTAATAGGGGGTGAGCCTATTGCCTCGAGCCATGCATCTGAGGCTGAGTCTGGGCTGTATAACAGATAATATAATACAATTCTTAGCTGTATTTATACCTGTCTGATGTTAAACAGCTCTATCCCTTAGTAGCCATGTACGACACTGCATAGGAGAATATGGAGCGGCCCAAATTGTACTCTGCCAGGAAACACGCGGCTAGTTTACCATCAGCATCATGCTTTACCTACATAAAAAAAAGCCCATTAATATTGTCATTTAATCCGCAAGCCGTGCCATCAAGCGTGTCTGTACCGACATAAAAGGGAATGTCGTAAAAATCTGGTGCACGGAACCCCTCGGACGTGATATACGAAGGGTGTCTCATGCCAATATTCGCTTTGTCATCCCGCCAATATCTTTGGCAATCGATCGGTGATATTTTTATGATGTGGACTGTATTGTGTCACAAATGTCTGGATTAAAGGATAAATACATGATAATTTTTTTTTCTACCACTTGGTTGGCAGGCAAGCACACGGCCCACCTGATGAATAGTGGTTAACGTGGCCTATGGATGTGTGCAACACCAGGGGAGTCACACCCGTGCTGCCGACCCTGTAAAAACAGAGATTTTCTGTGCCATAAGTGCAGAACATAAAATCAGGACAAGATTTGGTCTTACCACTGACAGCACAAAATCTCTCCAATGAGCTCTGCCTACCCTACTCACTGCCTACCAACCCTACCAACTTCTAGCTCTGTGTGAATTATTGAAGCCTCGGAACTGTAGAATGATCGCAGTATAGTCACAAATAGTACGTATTTCGCGCCGCCAACTTTGTAAGCACAAGAGTTTCTGTGCCGTTATTGTAAAAGACAAAGCAGGACAAGCCCTCGGCCTTCCCACTGAAAGCATAAAAACCCTCCAGTGAGCTCTGGCTACCCTACTCACCGCCGGAAACATAAGACGAGGTTATTATGGCCGCGGTATTCTAATACATTAATTGAAGATTACAGAATAGTGATCCGCTCCGGCATTGCAATATTTGTGTAAACTCTATAGCTTCTTTAGAGAAAATGATAAGTCAAAAAATTGCCAAACAATAATATATCTCCTTTTTCATCCTGCTTTCATCTCGGAGTCTAACCCCTCGTCTTCATCTAAGTATAAAACATATATTTTAAAAGTTGCAATATGTCACAGGCTTCAGTGTGAACGCAATCGTGTTTTATACTTGTTTACAACTTGTTGGCTATACATACATATTATGTGAACGAAGAAGTGTCTAAGACAGTCTCAATACATGTATACAACATGTATTGTCTTGGGACTAGTCTTCAACAAGAATTGTATCAAACAAGTTTACAACCTAGTTAAAACGAGTGGTAAGGTGAGCTCGTTCCAGTCTAAATGCGGGTTATGCTGAACCTTTTGTATAATGTTATCTGTGGCTGGACTTAATAGTAGTAGAGCAGATAATATTAAGCGTATTTTGCATAATTTTAAAGTGTTGTTTTTAAATGTTTTATTTATTTATTAAATGGTGGAACACCTAAAAATAACAGATCTTGAAAAAAAAAATATAAGTGCACTATGTCCTGCTATTTACGTGGCGTACAAATTAAAATTTCATTATGGGTAGTACTGGGACTTATGGTTATGTTTAGGAGATATTACTTACAAGGTTAGGTCATACTGCCCATATTAATACGTTGCTCATAATGCTCAAAACAATGAATGTCTATTTATTAATAATTAATTAAATAATAATAATTCCGCGACGCATTTTAATTGTTCTTAGCTATAAGTTGTTTAATAGTTACTTTAATTTTATTGTATTTAATATTTACATATTATTATTTCTTGACATGATTGTAAAATTAATAAGATTAATAACTATCATCAAAATGAATTGAAATATATATATATAAAATAAATTATGAAATAATATCAATAAAACCATGAAAATTTCTCATTGATCGAATAATATGCTTTGTCTAATAGTAATGTCCATGTGGTTCCCGGCAGAGTAGAATTTGGACCACCCCATCTCTTCCCATGCGGTGTCGTACAAGGGGACTAAGGGATAGGGCTGCTTAACACCAGACAGATATATACAGCCCAGACCCAGACCGAGAAGAAACCGGCCATCAGCCTCAGATGCATGTCTTGAGTCAACAATAGAGCCCGGAAGGCGGCATTACCACCAAGACCTGGAATTCATTACCAGCACACGTGTTTCCTTCTTCCTACAGTCCCGGGGCCTTTAAGCGGGGCGTGAAAAAGCATCTGATGAGGCCGCCAAGCTGAGTGCCACCATTGTAGCACTTAGTGTCTGTAATGGTGACCCCCTTTCCCGAGACTTTGCCTTTAGCTTACCATCAGGCGAGGTGAGGTCAAGTTGGCGTGTCCAATATAAAAAAAAAAAAAAAAATTAGGCTCACCCCTATTACGTGGGACCGAATTCGTTGATTGGTGAAATGTTGGTGTTAATTCATCTCTGCCTTACCCTCCGGGGATAGAGTCGTGATTATATGTATGTATGTATGTAATAATAATTTAAAGTATTGTAAAATGTCAACGGAACTTATAGATTTAGGCAGTTTGTTATAGATTGTAGTCTATTGTAGGTGCCATGCTTCTGCGGTGTCTTCTGACACTATTCTTATAAATGGTTGTTTTAGATGCTAGCTTGCCTGCTTTTACCTTGTTTACCTGCATGGAATATTTTGTGTAATTAAACATCAAATGATCACTCCTCAAATTTTTTTAATCCTAACGATCGAAATTACTAATCATCAGAAATCATAATATACTTACAATTCATAAATTGTAACACCCATTGTAAAACTTCCCCGCTTTCAGCTTAGCGAGTATCCAGTATACGAGTTCTTCTTCTTTTTGATTGCTCTTCTATATGCCAGACCTAGCCATTGACTCGAAGAAGAAGCTAAGCTTCTGTAGCAAATTGCAGTATTTTTTATTTTTTATACCACTTAGGTGGCAGAAAAGCACACGGCCAATCTGTTGGAATGTGGTTACCGTGGCTTATAGACGTGTGCAAAACCAAGGGAGTCGCACATGCGCTGCTAACCCTGTAAGCACAGAGAGTTTTTGTGCCGTCAGTGCAAAAGACAAAGCAGGACAAGCTTTTGGTCTTTCCACTGACAGCACAAAAACTCTCCAGTGAGCTCTGGGTCCCCTACTCACCGCCGGGAACACAACACAAGTTTATTATGGACGCGGTATTTTATAGGCACTTATATGTATTATTATTATATATATAGGTAGACATTTACTTGACATAGACAATATATATATATGTACGTACTGTTGGTATACAATAAAGAATTATCTATCTATCTATTTATATGGCCTATGTCAAGTAAATGTCTACCTATATCATTATTAATGACGAGACACCAATGTCAAGTTTTCAAGAAATTGAGCCGCGTTAACCACGCTAGTAAATTTGTTTCTGTTTGTCCGCCCCCCATGGGATTCAGGTCGTCCATCTCCAGGCACAAGCTGTAAGGATGTTTTGAATGATCGAACAGATTTAACTGTTGAATTCGCGGTGAGATTGACGTCACGTTAGAGCATGTGCAATTGAAATCTCACCCCGAATTTACTGTTGCCAAGTCCGTTCAAGCGCTCGAAATGGTTTCACAGCATGTGCCTGCAGGACGTGAGTTAGATTTTAGGGGCAGTACACGAGTTTATGATAGGCACTACCCGAACTTTCCGACCGAATCATCTTAACTAAAGTCACGTAAGTTTAGAGTAAGTGGAATCTCACTCTATTTATGAACCATGTATTATATATATACTGTGAAAAAAATACATACATACACATAGTATTGAACTAGAAACTTTTTTTATAGTTATATACCTTTTAGGTGGCAGACAAGTGACCGTGGCCTATGGACGTGTGCAACACCTGGGGGTCACACTCGCGCCGCCTAACGCCTGTAAGAACCTCCTAATCCCCTTTTTGAAGAACCCCATAAGTCGCGTGGGAAAATCATGGCAGGGAGTTCATTTCACAGCTTAAGCGTACGGGGGATGATGTTCCTATTAATAGGAGGTTGGACACGGCGGTATTTCCGCCCAATTGAGCAGCCCGATTGGGGAAGTACCTCCGCCCTACAGAATACCGCGGTTATAATAACTTCGTTTCGTGTTCCCGGCGGTAAGTAGGGTAGCCAGAGCTCACTGGAGAATTTGTGCTGTCAGTGGGATGACTAAAGGTTTATCCTGCTTTGTCTTCTATACTGACAGCACAGAAACGCTGTGCTTACAGCGTCGGCAGCACGAGTGTGGCTTCTCTGGTGTTACACACGTCCATAGATCACGGTAACCACTTTCCATCAGGTGGGCCTTGCGCTTGTTTGCCACCTAAGCGGTATATCCATTACCCATACCACTAGGCTACCACACTATGTCCTACCACTAACATGGCGTATCTACAAATAAAAATTAATTCTCATTATGGGTAGTTTTGGATCTTATAGTTATGGTTAGTTAGTATGTAGATATTAATTACAAGATTAGGTCATACTGTCCATATTAATACATTGCTCATATTGCTCAAAACAATGAAACTCAAAAAATAATAATTTAATGTTTAATAAAAAATATGAAATAATATCATTAAAACCATAAACATTTCTCATTGATCGAATAATATGCTTTGTCTAATAGTAATGTCCGCGTGGTTCCCGGCAGAGTAGAATTTGGACCACCCCATCTCTTCCCATGCGGTGTCGTACAAGGCGTCTATGGGATAGGGCTGTTTAGCATCAGACAGATGTATACAGCTCAGACTCAGGCACAGATACAAAGCTCGAGTCAACAATAGTGGCCGGAAGACGGCTATAGGCTCACCCTCTATTACGTGGGGCCGAAAACAATGATTAGTGAAATGTGGGTGTTAATTCACCTCTGCCTAACACTTCGGGGATAAAGACGTGATTATATGTATGTAATACTGCATTGACTGGTAGATACTACTGGCGGTTTTGTGAATGGTTCGATGGCGTACTTTACAACGCCGATGACGTGTGCTAACCTGCCAACCCTGGCGAGAGAGAACCTGTTATGTCGAAATGCATGTGAAACCATGTCTATGTTGGACGTCAGTCTTGTCATCACAGCAATGCTGCTTGTATTTTGAAACCCTGGGTGGACACTCTTACTCTTTTTCTTCATCAGACTTTTGCGAAACCAACTGTTGCATTATCTTCCTAGAGAAAAGCTGGTCAGGTTACCCAGGATATCTTACAGTAGACATTGTAACTGGTGGTTAAAATTCCATTGTAACTAGTCTGGCTTGAGGATGATGATATCATTTACTTGCAGCAGCAGTTCGTCCTCGTTCCTATGCGAGTGCCAACGACCATTTAATCGACTCGATACGACCAAAGGCAAGCATTACACCTGCAACAAACTAAGTTTTGTTACGTGTCGTGGGCAAGGTTAACCGGTTATCATTCGGTGCCGGAAGAAAACCGGACCGTATTGAAACAGTATCGTGAAAATGTGTCTTAACGCTCACCAAGCATCGGAATATCGACACAAGGGTGGGGGGCCCGTTACGACCCCCCTGTTTGGCGTCGATTACTCGCGAACTGCGAGTGAAGGGAGCCCGGTTTGTGGCGGTCGACGATTGGATTTATTATGGGGTAGTCTAGTATCAAATCTATAGCGTATTGATATCCTCTGGCTATGGGTTTCAACCCGTCCGATACAATGCCGATGAGATTTCTCTCGAATTAGTATTTATTGACTAGCAGTTTAAGCTGATGCGTGTGTATCACTGCACTTGGTTTTTTAGTTTGTTAAATGTAGTAAAAATTTGAAAGGTTTTCCCTAGCCTTAGGTTTCTCAGGGTTCATCAAAGGAAATTATTTTCATTTTTATTTTAAATCTCTCTCTCATTTCTGTCCTCCTAGTTTCCCATTCTCATACCATGCCTTTCATACTATGGGGGAAGGGGACTTATTTGGTGTTCTCTTTATTTACATCTTTATAAATTCTATATTTATGCTACTTAATCTACAAACTTATTTTCTAATTGGTTACATATTTATGTTTAGTATAATATTCTTCTTTTATCTTCTTTGACGACCTCCGTGGCGTAGCGGTAGAGCATTCGACTGCTATGCAGGGGGCGCGAGTTCGATTCCCGCTCAGTGCAAATATTTGTATGAATGAATATGTATATTTGCATTGGTCTGGGTGTTTCTATGTATAATATATATGTATTTACAAAAAAAAAGTATCTAAGTATATTTATCCGCATTCTAGATCCCATAACACAAGCTAGTTAAGCTATGCTTACTATGGGTCTAGATAGCGTTGTGTAGAATGTCGTGGAATATTTATTTATTTATTTATTATTTTCCTTTCTCGTCTATTTCCGGGAATCTGCCGCAAGACATTCTATAATATTATTATCTGCTAATTTGTTTAGATTTTATTTCTTTTATTCACATGCTTTATTATTTTCGTTGCATATACAAGAAAATGTTTTCTATGGTTTGGTAAGATTTCTATTGTCAATCTGACATCTAGTTCCATCTCCATATTATGTCTGTCCCGTGCACGGATTAGGCAGTCCACGATAATGTGTTGCGATCGTCTCAGCTACCGCAGGCTCACAGACACACAATGGGTCGTCCTTACATTTGAACCTGCCAGCGATATCGATCTTACGAACAGCCTTAGGTTAGGACAAACGATTTTGTAGGACGTATGACACAATGGTATTCCCGTCCAAATTGAGCAGTCCGACTGGGGAAGTTTCTCCGCCCTACAGATACCACGACTATAATAACCTCGTGTTGTATTCCCGGCGGTGAGTAGGGTATCCAGAGCTCGCAGGAGAGTTTTTATGTCAGTGCGAAGATCAAAGGCTTGTCCTGACTGTGTCTCTGCACGGACGGCACAGAAACTTTCTGTTCTCATAGGGTCGGCACCACGGGTACTACCTGGTGGTGACGGTGACTCCCCTGGTGTTGCACACGGCCTTAGGATACGTTAATCACTTTCCATCAGGTGGCCCTAGTCTAGATCTAGCAATCAAACACAAAGTCTACGGTAAACGATTCTCGTAACATAATAAGTTTACCGTAACATAATTGGTACATATACATATATATATAATCACGCCTTTACCCACGGAGGCTTAGGCAGAAGTCAATTAACACCCACATTTCACCAATCATTGAATTCAGTCCCACGTAATAGGGGGTGAGCCTGTTGCCGTCTTTCGGGCACTATTATTGACTCGTGCAATGCATCTAAAGCTGATTCGGGCTGTTTATATCTGTCTGGTATTAAACAGCCCTATCCCTTAGTCGCATTGTACGAAACCGCATGGAAAGAGATGCGGTGGCCCAAATCCTACTCTGCCGGGGATCACGCAGCATAATAGGTACGTAACATAAAAGGCGAGGAATACAACTTCAGAAGATACATGGGATGAAAAATGTGAAGTAACAGTGGTGAAGACTCTGTGACATACTTTGTAATGATATACTAAGTAATGATATACTAAGTAATGATATACTAAGTAATGATATACTAAGTAATGATATACTAAGTAATGATATACTAAGTAATGATATACTAAGTAATGATATACTAAGTAATGATATACTAAGTAATGATATACTAAGTAATGATATACTAAGTAATGATATACTAAGTAATGATATACTTTCTTTTTTTACGTGCGCAAAATTCCCACGGATACCTCCTCACCGGAGCCGGTGGAGGAGGTTATGTCGCACTCGAACCGATTAAAACGCACATTGATTGTGGATCGGTTTGGTTGCCGAAGGTGAGGTTGACACGCATGTCCCTCGCACCCCGGCCGACCCAGGGCCATCTCTCACGATCTGGCCCTCTTCTCGGGAAGTGATGATATACTCAGCGGGAGGATAGCTACAAGCACCAGTACCTGTGTGTAGATAAATGAATATTTAGTAGTCATCACGCTTAAGTCTGTTTCATTCTTAATTTATTTTTTTATTGCACACACACTTCAAATCATAAATAAAAAAACATTTCACAAAGATCACAAAGAGCTTAACTCAAAATGAGATCTCTCCCAGCAAACCTTTGAGTAGCAGAGAAGCATATGGTTATGAAGGGGGATCATTCTTCGATATTTTGTAATCATAATCCTCCTGCCCTTGTCCCAAGTTTATGTGGGGTCGGCGCAACATGTGTTCTTTTTCCATTCATCTCTAGTTGCAGTCATCTCAACATTTACTCCCTTCTTAATCATATCATCTTTCACACAGTTCATCCACCTCTTTTTAGGTCTCCCTTTTTCATCCGTACGCATATGTAATGCATCCGAACCAGTACAAACGATTTTTTCGTGATTAACTTCCTCTAATACTTATATTATGTCTTTACCTATGAAATTGACGAAATTTTCTTACAGATTCATGAGATCATTATTCCTGTAATTTAATAGCTATTTCCACTATTTATATTTTGTTTGAAAGTTGATTTCAAGATTTTACAACTTTGTATTAAATTTTGTTTTTATCGGCCGCTTGATAAATTAAATTCTATCTTTAAAAACAGTACTTCCTAAATGCTATCCATTTTGATGATTAATTTCGTATTACTTTTTTACAGTTGTTACTTTTCAAAAATGTAGTATAAGTGTTTATTAGCTTATTTTTGTCTCATTCATACACAAAAAAAAAATTTTGATTTGTTATTTCTGAAAAAAATTCAAAAATGTTAGTACTGAAAATTGGGTTTCCTCTAATTTCTTAAAAAAAACGGCATTTTCATATGTAACGACATATTATTCATTCCTAATCTTATATATTCTTGTCACACTATACATCTATCTCAACCTTCGCATCTCTGGTACATGCAACCTTCTTTCAATCGTCACCTTCACGGGCTATGTCTCCGATACATACAATCAATCAGGCAATCCAGATCATGCTCATATAGATTTTCCTTAAATCGAAGGAGCATTCGCAAGCCACACGTAATTTACCGCCATTTCAGTCAACCAACGTTTTTATAACATAACATAACATTTAGGAGGATTTAGGAGGAGGTAGGACACGGCGGTATTTCCGCCCAATTGAGCAGTCCGACTGGGGAAGTACCTCCGCCCTACAGAATACGGCGGTTATAATAACTTCATGTTGTGTGTAAGCAGAGACACTCTGTGCTTACAGGGTCGGCAGCGCGAGTGTGGCTGCTTTGGTGTTACACACGTCCATAGGCCACGGTAACCACTTTCCATCAGGTGGGCCGTGCGCTTGTCTGCCACCTAAGTGGTATAAAAAAAAACATGCTTACAAAACATCAACTTTTCAAAGAAAGAAGACTTTAAGCGACTCTGTAAATACTTTACTGTAAAGCCATATTCCAGTCTACTGATGTAGTCACTTAAAACCTTTTGTATTTGATATCAACAGTGGGTGTAGTGTAGATAGACCTAAATAGACATAGACCTGTCAGCCTAATTACTCTACCCTTCTATTGAAGTGCTCTTTGAAGTTTTTAATAAACATGCCCTCCCATCCCTCTCTATTATCTATCAACTGGACCCTAGCTAGACTGATGGCGTGTACTGATTTGGCAGTGACCATTGCTCCCTTCCTTCCCTGCTTTTCATCTGATTGACAGTCACCATAAATTATGTATATTGAAAATGATTCCAACAAATTTGCAGACTCGGCTCTGCGTTTTTTGGCAGCTGGCTGTACAGTGTACGCTATATAGCACGACTTATTGTAGTTTAAAAAGAAAATTACTCATCCATCTGGGTAATTTCCTAATTCAATTATAATGAAAGTGACTATATTAAACTTATATATATTACGATTTAATTTAAAATTTAGACATAACTAAACCATTTAACATTATGAATTTCGAAATTAATTGCGATATTAATCAGTAGTTACTCCTCTAAAATGTATTTTATTTTTAAGTTTATCTTGTAAATTTGCATGCCTTTTAGGTGGAATGCGGAATGATCAAATTTTTAAACCAATGTACCAACAATTTGTACCTGTGTTCGCAAATAAAGATTGAAATTGAAATTGAAATCAATATCTCCTTCTTAATCTGCAACAGTGGTACAATATTGAGATTTCCGCCCAATTGAGCAGTCCGACCGGGGAAGTACCTCCCTACAGAATACCGCGATTATAATAACTTAATGCAACATTAAGTTCCCAGCGGTGAGTAGGGTAGTCAGAGCTCACTGGAGAATTTGTGCTGTCAGTGGGATGACTAAAGGCTTGATCTGCTTTGTCCTCTACACTGAAGGCAAAGAAACTCTGTGCTTACAGGGTCTGCAGCGCGAGTGTGGCTTCTCTGGTGTTACACACGTCCATAGGCTACGGTAAACACTTTTCATCTGCTACCTAAGTGGTATAAAAAAAGAAAAAGAAAAAAACATTGTTGAAGTCAGATTTGTACATTTTAAACAACAAAAAAGCAGGAACATGTTCATAGATTACGGACGTGTGGCGTCCCTACACCCGATCGATGAGCTGCGTAATCTATGCAATTTGTGTCTCTATGATGTCTGGGAAAATAATTGCTTCATTTGTTTACGCTCACCGTCTGCCTCCAGTCTACCGTGGTACCGCGTCGCGTCTGATCGTCTAGCGCGTGGGTAAATATGTTTAATAGACACTGTATTTTGATGTTGAATGAAATTTTAATGATATAGAAAGATAAGGTCACTGGCTGATGAGGAAACTGCTCGATTAGTTTATTTTAGCTACTTTCATAGCGTTATGTCGTACGGTCTGCTGCTGTGAGGCTCAGCTGCCGATATTGAGACTAGATTTGTACTACAGAAACGAGCGATACGACTCAGACCCCGTGATTCGCAGAGAGAATTTTTCAAAGAAATTAATATTTAAACAGTTGCTTCCCAATACTTTTATGATATTTTTTTTTATACCACTTAGTTGGCAGACAACCCACGTGTGCGTTGGCACGGCACACCTGATGGAAAGTGGTTACCGTGGCCTATGGACATTTGTAACACCAGAGTACCTGTAAGTACAGAGTTTCTGTGCCGTCAGTAGAAGACAAAGCAGGACAAGTCTATAGTCTTCCACTGACAGCACAAATTCTCCAGTGAGCTCTGGCTACCCTACTCACCGCTGGGAACACAACACGAAGTTATTATAGCCGCGGTATTCTGTAGGGCGGAGGTACTTCCCCAGTCGGAATGCCCAATTGGGCAGAAATACCGCCGTGTCCTACCTCTTTGAAAAATATCTTATATGTACGAAAAAACCTAAATCTTTTTGAAAAACTATCTGATGTACACAATTTTAATATGAGAAACAAGAATGAACTAGTTGTACCAAAACTTAGGCTTCACAAGGTTGGTGATTCTAATCATAATCGATGTGTTTTGATACTTGCAAATAGCATTTTGAACTGGTTTTTTTTTTTTCGTAAAGAAATCCGCTGGCTGCCTGGTTTCCGGCAGAGTAGAAATTGGACCACCCCATCTCTTCCCATGCGGTGTCGTACAAGGATATTTAGGGATCGGACTGTTTAACATCAGACAGATATATACAGCCTACACTCCGCCTCAGATGCATGGCTCGAGTCAACAATGGTGCACGTCAATCGGCAATAGACTCACCCCCTATTACGTGGTACCGAATACAATGCTCACTGGAGAATTTGTGCTGTCAGTGGGAAGACTAAAGGCTTGTTCTGCTTTGTCTTCTACTGACGGCACAGAAACTCTGTACTTACAGGGTTGGCAGCGCTACTGTGACTCCTCTGGTGTTACAGACGTCCATAGGTCACGGTAACCAATTTCCATCAGGTGGGCCGTGTGCTTGTCTGCCAACTAAGTGGTATCAATCAATCAGCCCACTGCAGTCCACTGCTGGACATAGGCCTCTCCCAATGTGCGCCATTTTCTCCGATCCTCCGCCTTCCGCATCCAGTCTGTCCCAGCCACCTTGTTCAGGTCGTCCGTCCATCTGGCTAGGGGGCGTCCTACCTTTCGTTTACCTTCTCGCGGTCTCCACTCTAGTACTCGTTTGCTCCAACGGCCATCGGTCCTTCGGCAAACGTGGCCAGCCCACTGCCACTTCAACTAAGTGGTATAAAAAAAAAAACAATGATTGTTGAAATGGGGATGTTAATTCACCTCTGCCTAACCCTCTGTGGATAAAGGCGTGATTATATGTATGTATGTATATAGAAATCCCCTCGGAAACATTCCCGCCACCCTCCTTATGTCGTATTCAAACAGCACACCGTGTAGAGTCATCGGTTACCCGAAGTGTAAGATTGGCGAAGACTCCTAACACTCAGGCTGACCCTGGGCGATAACTGGTTTCGAGACCTCCTCGGGTATAGGACCATGATGTCCTCATGTTACACCCACAAGGGGGGTGGGGAGACAACGAGATTTCATACTAACGTCCATTATTTTATTTAGGTGGCAGACTAACAGGTGAAGTCACGGCAGGCAGATCATTCTACAACCTGAGCGTCTACGGAATGAAGTTTCAGGTCGCAACGTGTAAGGATGAATAGATAGATAGATAGATAATTCTTTAATGTACACCAACAGATTTCCAGTAGGACAAGTAGGTAGCAGTTCAATGTACAATGGGCGGCCTTATCGCTGGAAGCTATTTCTTTCAGGCAACTTTGGGATGGACAGTGATGTTATAAAAACAAAAGATGTGGTGTAATTATCGGCTAAAATAAAATAGATTGTTTCTTTTCCTTTTTTATGTAGAACACGTCAATTAGACTTCGCCTTACTTGATGGTAAGGTGAAGGCAAAGTCTCAGATAAGAGGGTCACCATTACTTACCATGTGACAATGTTGACACTCAGCTTGACGGCCTCATCATATGCTTTTTCACGCCCCGCTTAAAGGACTCGGGACTGTAGGAAGAAGGAAACACGTGAGCTGGTAATGAATTCCAGGCCTTAATGGTGTGACAGAGGAAAGAGTCACCGAACCACTTGGTTCTTGATCGGATTTCCTGCACCGTGTGCGGGTGACATCTAAGACCTGCACGTGTTGTCCTATGTATTGAAAACAAAAGAAAGAGAGAGAACTACTTATAAGTAAAATAAAATTAATGAACAGGCTGCAATAGAAGGCTGAATTCCGTGCCTGAGGTCTGTGGCGATCGGTGCGATGATAGAATGTAGCCGTGGGCATCATTTCGAACTGCCTATGTCGTTTAATTTTTTTCTTTTTTTACTTTAGATTCCGATGGGAAAGCTTCGGACGCGACTGGGATTAATTAGTTTATTTTAGTTTTAATTTCATAAACAATCATAAATTGTATTGACATTTTGTAGTTTAAAATTAACTTAGTCTAAGGCTAGGCTAATTTGCTAGGATGATGAAACGTTTTAGAAGTTGTTGCCAGCTGTCAATAGTTAGGCTGTTAGTTCAAAATATACATACATATATTCATATAATCACGCCTTTATCCCCGGAGGGTTAGGCAGAGGTGAATTAACATCCACATTTCACCAATCATTGAATGCAGTCCCACGTGATAGGGGATGAGCCTATTGCCGTCTTCCGGGCACTGTACATATCTGTCTGGTGTTAAACAGCCCTATCCCTTAGTCGCATTGTACGACACCGCATGGGAAGTGATGGGGTGGCCCAAATTATACTCT
Source organism: Eilema griseolum (assembly GCA_963662185.1). Classification (NCBI taxonomy): domain Eukaryota; kingdom Metazoa; phylum Arthropoda; class Insecta; order Lepidoptera; family Erebidae; genus Eilema; species Eilema griseolum. The sequence continues at coordinate 1,170,287 of OY759229.1, read as the reverse complement.
GTCGGGAACCACGCGGCGGTTAGTTCAGTACGTAAGCCTGTAAGGGCGAACTGTATTACTAAAACTGAAGTTGTCAGTGGTTGGCCACTCGGTACGAAGCACGACGCAGGCTATGAGGTCAATCGGCTGTCGCTCCTGATAGAGATGAGAAATAATCAACAGAATCATAGATAAGCAGACCCCTCTTTTTACCCGATTACGGCGAAGTAAAAAGCGGGTTATGATTGTACAAATGAGGTACCGTTAGAAGAGTCTTAGTCGTCCGCTGGTTATAGGCTATATAACGTGTCATTGAATCTATTGTGGCGCCTTCTAGCGGTCATAAAGTGCTGTATTAAAAAATTAATTTGAGATAAATATGTCGTGTTTGGTATCAAATGAAAGGGCTTAATTAGCACATTTGAAAAATATGTATAAATTATACCTATTGCTTGCACCAAAAATAATATAGATAAAACACAATTTCAAAACTAAAACCCGACTACTGAAAAATTACGCTCTATAAAGGGTTAAACAAGAAAATATCAAGGAAACCGTGGTCATACGCCACTTAGTCTAACAAAAACATACATTCTGGGCATAAGACCACGGCGATTCTTGATATTTTCCTGTTTATCACTTTTTACAGAGTTATTTATTAGTAGTCGGTTTTTAGTTTAAATTTGCGTCAACATCCACATAAATCCCCCACTACCGGAGCCGGTGGGAGAGGTTATGTCCGACTCGAACCTACTAAAACGCACGACGCCTGTAGGTTGTTGTTGGTTGCCGAAGGTGAGGTTAACAGGCATACCCCTCGCACCCCGGCCTATCCAACTACAATGTCTTAGGTGTTTCTACCTTTACTAAAATTACCTGTTAAATCTCATGTCAATTCGTGTCTCCATAATGTCTGGGAGATTGATTGCTTCACTTGTTTACGCTCACCGTCTGCCTCCAGTCTACCGTGGTACCGCGTCGCGTCTGATCGTCTAGCGCGTGGGTAAATATGTTTATTATAGACCCTGTATTTTGATGTTGAATGAAATTTTAATGATATAGAAAGACAAGGTCACTGACTGAAAAGGAAACTGCACGATTAGTTTATTTTAGCTACTTCCATAGCGTTATGTCGTACGGTCTGCTGCTGTGGGGCTCAGCTGCCGATATTGAGATTATATTTGTACTACAGAAACGACCGATACGAGCGATCTATAGCCTCAGACCCCGTGACTCGCGGAGAGAATTTTTCAAAATATTAATATTTTAACAGTTGTTCCTCAATACATTTATGATAATATCTTATATGTACGAAAAAACCTAAATCTTTTCGAAGAACTATCTGATGTACACAATTTTAATACGAGAAACAAGAATAAACTAGTTGTTAAAACTTAGGCTTCACAAGGTTGGTGATTCATTTGTAGGAAGCTGCATAAAAATATTTAATAAAATTCCAATAAATAAATTTAAAATAGAAGTGAAAAAAACTTTAATGAGTAAAGGTTACTATAAAGTGGATGAGTATCTTAATGATGTTAATGCGTGGTCAACATAAGTCTCTTGCTTGCTCGCACAAAATAAATTGTGAACTAAAGCAAATTTAAAAAAGAAAAATAATCTAGTTCTAATGTAGTGCGCTGAGTTTCTTGCTGGTATCTTCTCAGTAGAACTAATCTACCGAACCAGCGAAAGAATCATTTTCCAATGGTTTATTGTTAAATTATTTAATATTTTTATATTATTACTTGACATACCTAATTGTAAAATTTTGTTTTTTTTTTTCGTGCAGAAATCCCCTGGATGCGTGGTTTCCGGCAAGGTAGAATTTGGACCACCCCATCTCTTCCCATGCGGTGTTGTACAAGGCTATTTAGTGATAGGATTGTTTAACATCAGACAAATATATACAGCCCAGACTCCGCCTCAGGTGCATGCCTCGAGTCAACAATGGTGCTCGTCAAGCGGCAATAGGCTCACCCCCTATTACGTGGGACTGAATACAATGATTGGTGAAATGTGGGTGTTAATTCACCTCTGCCTAACCCTCCGGGGATAAAAGCGTGATTATATGTATGTATGTATATAGAAATCCCCTCGGACACATCCCCGCCACCCTCCTTATCTCGTATTCAAACAAACTAAAACAGCACACCGTGTAGAGTCATCGGTTACCCGAAGTGTAAGATTGGCCAAGACTCCTCACACTCAGGCTGACCCTGGGCGATAACTGGTTTTGAGACCTCCTCGGGTATAGGACCATGATGTCTCCATGTTACGCCTACAAGGGGGTGGGTAGACAACAAGATTTCATACTAACGTCCATTATTTTATTTAGGTGGCAGACTAACAGGTGAAGTCACGGCAGGCAGATCATTCTACAACCTGAGCGTCTACGGAATGAAGTTTCAGTTCGCAACGTGTAGGGATGAATAGATAGATAGATAGATAATTCTTTAATGTACACCAACAGATTTACAGTAGGACAAGTAGGTAGCATGTATACAGTTCAATGTTCTAAAAAATGAAACGCAAGACGCCTGTGGGTCGTTTTTGGTTGCCGCAGGTGAGGTTAACAGGCATACCCCTCGCACCCCGGCCTACCCAACTACCTATGTCTTAGGTGCTTCTACCTACACAAAAATTACCTGTATAATCTCATGTCAACTGTGTCCATAGTGTCACATATCCACATACAAGTAATTATTCTCTTCGTTTCAATCGACCGCACACGGCCCACGTGTTCATTATCAATTTAAATGTAGTTCGTGCTGGTCGGGGTGCGCTGCTCACCCCCTGTCGGGCATCGAGCCGTGACGATGTAGTATACTAATAGCCTATATATTAATAAGGTTTTTATTGTGAGTGGTGCCGGTGTCCAATGTGATATTATGTTGCAGATTCAACTCCCGCTCAATGCATCTCCTTCTTTTTTATACCACTTAGTTGACAGACAAGCACACGGCCCACCTGATGGGAAGTGGTTACCGTGGCCTATGGACGTATGCAACACTAGAGGTGTTACACTCGCACTGCCGTCCACGTAGAAACCTTCTGATGCCCCTCTTGAAAAACCCCGTATTGTAGGTACCTCTATACTCGAGACTTGAAGATACGTAAGTTAGCTTAGCAGATAGCTTTCCGAAAATATAATAGTCAATAACTGTAGATAAGATAGATGAATAAAAATGAATAAAAACAATAAAATAAGAACTGACGCAACATCTTCAGCTCTTTTACTGTTCTCAGTTTAATAAGCTCAGTTAAATAATTTATTGTAAGTACATGAAACCAACCAATTACCTCTAGTCTCTAACGGTCTGGGTGTTGCTATATATGATATGTATGTATTTACAAAAAAAAAGTATCTAAGTATGTTTATCCCTTAACACAAGCTAGTTAAGCTATGCTTACCATGGGTCTAGATAGCGTTGTGTAGAATGTCGTGGAATATTTATATATTTACTAGCTAACCCACCCCAGCTTCACCCGGGGTATATTTTGAAGCTTCATATCCCTTTGAGCCCGTATTTTTTAGTCTTCAAAATATGTATGAAAACTTCCACGTAACAGGGGTGAGTTAGAGGAATTGCCGTTTCCGGACTCTATTGTTGACTCATGCCACGCATCTGAGGCTGTCTGGACTGTATAAATCTGTCTGATGTTTTTTTATATTTCTTTATATAGAACACGTAAATTAGACTTCGCCATGCCTGATGGTAAGCTGAAGGCAAAGTCTCAGAAAAGAGGGTCACCATTACTTACACATACCATGTGACAATGGTGACACTCAGCTTGACGGCCTCATCATATGCTTTTTCACGCCCCGCTTAAGCAGCCCTATCCCTTAGTCGCCTTGTACGACACCGCAGTGGGGTGGTCCAAATTCTACTCTACCGGGAACCACCTAAATAATTAGATACATATTTCAGTGCTACTTACCCAAATATCAAATGTATACAGACTATTATGGGAAAGCCTGCTATGGAAAATGTATGGAAGTCGCAAATATGTACATATTAACTATGAGCACATAATATATATATATATATAATGATATTCTTTTGACGTTTGTTTTCTCATTTTGTATTTTTTTACAGCGACGGTGGCGCGAAACTTCACCCGCGTTAGTTTACTTTCTCGTTGCAGCTCAAAATAAAAGTTACCTAAGTGTTATTCCAAATTATAATATAAATTTTTATTCAAATTGTGCACCGACAGTGAAAATTCATATAAAAATGATAAATTAGCTTTCGTATCGGTAACATTTAAAAATCAATACCGTAGAAGCTATTACATAAAGAGATTTTTAATTTAGGCGACCGAGGTAGCCTAGTGGTATGGGTAATGGACTCCTGAGACGAGATCTCGGGTTCGATACCAGGTTTTACCATGGCACACACCAATAACTTTTCGATGCTTTTCGAAGTTATGTGTGTATTTATTGCAGGTTTATAAGTGCCCGGTTAATGGCAATAGGCTCGCCACCTATTACATTGGGAGCTAAACATAAACTGGCGAAATGTGGGTGCTAGCACCTCTACTTACCCTTTCGGGGATATGTATGTATGTATGTATTTTTAAACATAGGTTACAATTCTACATCAGTATGCACTTAAAGGTTAGGATTAAGGAAATAATCCTCTAGACACACATAACTGGAATATTCAAACTAATATCAGAGTTAAAGCTTATATACCATGATACCCATAGCTATATTCCAGCATAGCACCACTCGCCATTGGCAGGGTGTTCACCCTCACACATTGCCACCTGAGACGGTGCACACTGTGCGGTATGAAATAAACTTCATCCCACGCGCGCTCAAGTTGTAGAATGAAGCCCCTGCTGTGATTTTCCCAAGCTTTTATAATATGGTTTTTCAAAGCAAGGTCGATCGAGTGTAACACCCTTGGTGTTGAATACGCCCGTAGGCGACTGTAACTACTTCCCATCAGGTGGACTGTGTGTTTGTCAGCCATCTAATTGGTATAATAAAGGCACTTCTTTTTTAATATGCTAGCCAATAATATATATTCATGCTTCCAATATAAATTAGTACTGAACGGCAAATTAGCTGGCGGCCTCTACAGTAATTAAAAAAAAATTAGAATTCAAAAATAGTAAGTAACAACGTGCTAGTGCTAGTCTTATCATACCACTGTAAACGATTTTCAGCCTTACCAAAATGGAATAAGGTTGAGTAACACTTAAAAAGTGCTCAGGCATTTTGACTGCTTAGTGCTAAGTCTGTGTTGACCCTAATTTCGTAGAATTGAGACTGTACCAAGGTGTTATAGAAATTGTTCTAAATGCTTTATTCTGAAATCTAAGCAGTAGGATGGGATAAGGACATGATGATGAGAGCATAACAAATTTTCATTTCTCATACTCGGAAGGTAGTGATGTGTTGTTTTGAACTGATTATTGGGTGGAAAGTGCTGCTTCCCTCCATAACGAGGGAAAATCTCATACAAATTACGGCCCACCTAAGGGCCGGAATGAACTTTAAAAATAGAACTGCTGTCAGCTATGAAGAGTTTTATGTAAAATAATAATATTAAAAAAATGCTGCGGCCATGTGACTTTCTAAACGGCCAGTGTAAAGTTAAGGCAAACATCTTAGAGCGGAATTTTATGAGTTCCATATTTAAAATTAAAAAATTCGACATGAATTGGCGGGATATATCAGATATAATAATATCCCGCCAATTTATATCGACTTTCAGATATAGTATATTTGTTATGTATCTGTGATGGAATGATTAAAAATAGGTACGTAATAATTTTTTATGGTAAGATTTGAATATTAAAAATGAGTTCAAGCGATTCTGAAATGTTGACACCAGATTCAATTAAAGACGAGGCAAATTATGTTATTGAAAATCTTTTGCCAAAAATCTCAAAAGAAAGATATACTAGTTTTATTTTCCTAATATTTGAAATGAAAAGTAGAGTGTTTAACACTGGTAAAAGAATCACTTCCTACTTGGACTATACACTAAATACCTTCGGTTAACAATCTACTATTCTAGACATAACATAAACTCACGATAAATCACGCCCCGAAGGGGTAGGAAGAGGTGCTAGCACCCACATTTCGCCAGTTTATGTTTAGGTCCCAATGTAATAGGTGGCGAGCCTATTGCCATTAACCAAATTCTAGCATTATTCTAGCACTTATTGAAATTTAGGTAACATACATTTAATCACTCACGACTTTATCCCCGAATGGTTAGGCAGTGGTGAATTAACAACCCACATTTCACCAATAACTGTATTCGGTCCCACGTAATAAGGGTGAGCCTGTTACCATATTCCGGGCACTATTGTTGACTCGAGCTATTCATCTGAGGCTGAGTCAGGGCTGTATATATCTGTCTAATATTAAACAACCCTATCCATTAGTCGCTTTGTAAGACATCGCACGGGAAGAGATGGGATGGTCCAAATTCTACTCTGCCGGGAACCACGCGGTTAATAAGTATCTAATGGAAATATTCGTGAGTGTTTTTCTATTTATCTATATTTTTATTTATTTTATATTTTTATTTATATATTTTTATTTATTTATTATATGTATTTATCAAATGGTGAAATAATTCTTGTTTTTAACTGCTTATCCATTACCTAAACTAGAAGAAAATAATAGTGTTTGAAAGAGTGGGTCACATTCTAGGCGTCAGCATCGCACTGACAGTCAGGCATCAGCCTAGAAAGTGGAATGAGGATTGATTTAATCCTGAAAACGAAGGGTTCCGTACTGACCGAGCATGCGTCAGGTGGCACTAGTGTATGGACAGTTGAGTGTAATAAATTTGAATGTTGTATCTAATCATCGATTCTGGCTTTTCGAAATCGATAAAGGCGTAGCTTCTTTTTTTTCAACAGCAACCCAGGGTCCGCTGTCATACTCCACCTTCAACTTAATGGACCTACATACCTTCTCACCTGCTCCCACATCAGCTCATACAGGTGGATGAGTAGGTGTGTACCGGCTTGCAGTTGAGCGATGTTACTGACTCCATTCGAGGCAATTCGAGGATTTTACCTTCACACGGAGTGCCGTTTATTAGTTTACCTGGCTCTTTTTTTAAAACAATATTAGAACTGAAATTACTAATATTCCCTCTCACTCTAATTTATGCTGTCAGTGGGAAGACTAAAGGCTTGTCCTGCTTTATCTTCTACAGTGACGGCACAGAAACTCTGTGCTTACAGGGTCGGCAGCGCGACTGTGACTCCTTTAGTGTTACAAACGTCCATAGGGCACGGTAACCACTCTCCATCAGGTGGGTCGTGTGCTTGTCTGCAACCTAAGTGGTATAAAAAAAACCCCTCCAGCTGAGCTAAAATTGCTAGTGCTAGGAGTTTTTTCAGTCGGCTAATGTTATGACCAGGTTATACGAACCCGTAACGCCGACTAAGCTACTGAAGCCAGGGCCTAGATCCTGCTAAAGAAAAACCACTGTCATACCTCGGAAACTGTTAAAAATTCCATTTAATTATAGACTTTAAAGCAATGTGATTAAAGTCTAGAATTTAAAAAAAAATTGCCGAGAGAGTAAAAAATGTCTAATGAAACTCACGAAACATGAAACATTTTGGACTTTAACAGTATAGAAATAAAGTCTAAAATGCAATACAATCTTTGTGAGTGTTTGTGGTATTTTTACTTTAGCAGAATTGAGGACCAGATGTGAAAGAACTGTAAAGCCCTCAGCCTCCTAGACAAGTATCAATTCGTTGATCAGCCTATTGTAGAATAGAATATCTAATGTATGGGATTGAGACGTGTTTTGACGTTTGTAACAATCGTCAGCTAATGTCTATTAATCTAACGTATTACCTTGTCTAGAGCGATAGGCCGTATTACCATGAGACGATTTCTATACGTTCCGTGTACACAAAACCGTTGGCGCTGGCGTCGCTTTATTGAAATGACTCTATGTGAAACTATTTAAATATGGAACCGGACAACATTGCCGGACTGGGTCACGGACACTGCTAAAAAGTACATTAAATTGTAGACTTTAAAGCAATGCAGTTAAATTTCAAAATTAAAAAGCTTTTCGCGGAGCGAATGAAAAAGTAGAATGAAACTCTATTCATTTAATTTTCGACTTTAAAGGTATAGAAATTAAGTCGAAAATTTAATGCATTTTTTTGCAGTATCTATGGTTTTGCTTTTATACAATCGAGAGCCTGGTTCATCGGGTCAAGCCCTGAATGAAGCCTACATTGTATCATTCATAGATAGTAAATATTCTCAGTGGTATCATTGTGTCATTGTCGACACAGCTCCACCAATCACGTTGACCTTGGGTGTTGCCAGGTGGTATTACTGTCTCCAGCCCGCAGTCTTTTTTTTACGTGCGGAAAATCCCTACGGATACCCCCCACCCGAGCCGGTGGGAGAGGTTATGTCGGACTCGAACCAACTAAAACGCACGACCCCTGTGGGTCTTTTTTGGTTGCCGAAGGTGAGGTTAACAGGCATATCCCTCGCATTCCGGCCGACCCAGGGCCATCTCTCTAGATTTGGCCCTCTTCTCGAGTGTGGGGATCACAGTCCCCAACTCGTCCCCGGCAACGCGGCCTGCTTCTGTCAGGGTGACAGGCGGGTTCTCCCGTCACCCCCAGGCCTGCGCTCATGGGGGGCGGTCTTTCATCCAGTCCGCAGTCATTAGGATACAGGTAAAAGGACCATAAAGAACAAAACACATTTCGGGTTTTTTATATATTTAGAACAAGAAATGTATAGTTACAACCATTGAGGATATTAAATATCATATTGTAAAAACTATTGTATAAAGTGAAGAGAATGTGACATTTTTCATATTTTTTTTTATTATAATTAATTCCAATAAATTAATTAACTATAGACACATAAATTACGTGAAAATATTAATTAATAATTACTTAAAAACAGCCAAGTAACTACTGATGTAAATATATGGTTATTAATGCTTACGTTTAGGAATGAGTATTCTTTTTTTTATTAAAAATCTTTCTAACGCGATTTTCTAATCCGCTATCATGAGAAAGATGATATGTGGAGCCTTACAAAAGCTCGGTATTGTACGATTTTAAGGCAAACTCCACACATAACCTTACTCAAACGGTCTTACAAAATATCGGGAACAACATTTATGACTAAAGACGACACTAAAACAACATGGACTTAAAAATATTTCAACTGTCATTTTGACATTTCATACTTTTTTTTTGTATACAGACGCTGATAATGGCGCTCAATCACGAGTACCTCCTACCAACCACGAGTGTTGGTCTCACAGAGTGGTCGATGGTTGCGTCTGCAAGTTGTTCGTAGTTGTAATTTGCGACTAATACGTTCGTTTTCGTTTAGAACCGTCCAGTTTTAGTGATGCGACTTTATTCCACTACTATTTCTTGTGCAACTCAATAATTTCTCACAAAAGCTATAGAGGTAAATACCACAATAATTATTATAGAAATACCTAACGTTTAGGTACATTATTAACTAAATCGGTTAATACCACCAACACATACAGACACCTACCTCTTAATTTTATAATAATTCATAAAAAGACGAAAATGAAATTATCAACATTGATTTATACCGGAAGATCTTAAGTGTTTTTTTAAACTTTTTTTTTTTGCATTTTTTTACTTTTATAAAATATGTATTTGTATCAAAGTGACGTCAGCGAGCACGAACAAGGAAAATGGCTGACCGAATTACACATAATTTCATTATTTTTATTAATAAATATCATTGCTTTCATTGTCTAGTACACCTTAACTTTGAAGTTGGTAAAATACTTATTCAATACTTTTATTTTTGAGATCCTTATCTTACGATGCATTTTTCTAAATTATTTCCTATACTTAGTCAAGTCTGGGGGAAGTTGGTTGATTTTACTCATTAGGAAATTCACACGAAGAGATCAAGGGGGGTGTCTCCACTCGCCCTGCTCTGTGTAATATGGATTCATGAGTATTGACTATCAGTATGTACTAGGGGAGTATCACACGCTACTCTACGAGAGGAGTTTGTTCCCATTGCGCGGAAAATCATACCAACGAAGTAACAAGAATGATTAGTTGGTGGAACTTTCGCGTCTGTGAATGCGACAAATATATATAAATCGTTAAAACATCAATGTCTATCATTCAATATCTCATAATATGCAACAGCAAAATGTACTAACAATTAACACGGCTCGTAATGGGAACCAACTATAACCACGTAGTATTAGAGGAATCGACACCGAAAACGAATTCTAATAAATAGACAGTGAAATTGTTATTATATGATATTAATTTTTATTTTAAATTCGAAACTATTGGTTATTAATATTTTAGTCATATTCGCGTACCCGAGGCAGGACCGATAGCTCGAATGTTTATTTACATATTTATTGCAATCTGTTATTTACCAAACGGCGTATTGTCAAGCTGATATCGTTGTAATATGAATTTAAAATAAAGCTTTTTATTCTAAGTATCAGGTCGATATTTTTCACTCTCGCTCCGGTTTCACTGTCTATAACGATTATTTAGGGATAAAAACACATAGGGCTATTTAAGTCAGATAATCGTTTACGATTAGTTCAACGTTTTTATTTAATACGAGTAACAACACTATGTGTTCGGAATATTCGTGACGATGATCATGCGTTACAGGGAAGCAACAGTATGCCGTCACGGAGCTGTGTTTATAAAATTATCGATTTACTATATAACAATAAGCTACTACTAGAGAAACGGATCGAAAATACGAGGAAGTACGAGGTGAGCAAATGTAGTATTAAATTAGTTAATAATTTTATAACAGAACAGCTGCCGCTGCAGCTGTAGGGTTGTGCATTGCGTTCTGTTATTTGCACTAGAAAGTGTTGACATATGAAGTAATAGTAACACATTTAGTCGATGTCTCGATTTTTCTACGACGTGAAAAATATATCAGCTGACTCGGTAGTCGACAGACAAGCGGCGTCGCAACGCTGTGCACGAAGTCCATTTGTTGAGTTGAGCATTTGTAGGCGCGCACAGTGTTAGGACACGCTTTCGTGTTACACTGAAACATTTTCACGCGTAGAAATAAAAAACTTACGTATTTATTTACTATGGAAGATATCATTTGTTTATTTGTGACCTAACTATTGGAATCACGTACACCTCGGCCACTTTTTTGTTTGTGCGTGCGCCCGAGTTTAAGGCCATTCCGCTAAACCACGATAAGCTGCATAGAAAAAACTCTACATGCTTTTATTCCCATCGCTCTCAACTATTTCTTACCGTAGTTTCACATTGGACAGTTCACGCAGTTTATAGATTTTAAAATTTCAATTGATTTACTTATTAAATATGGGCTATTAACCATGTTGTACGCGAGATTGCATGATTGTGACCACAGAACAGAGATTTATTCTGTAGCGACGTCCTAGCAACCTACAAACTTACCACTACTACCGCTCTGTACTTATTGCTGTACGTCCCTTGGAACGGTACAGACGGGGATGCGCCTGCACCGGTCCAAGTGCAGTCCCCGGGAGGAGACCGATCTTTAAGATACATACATAATCTTACTATAAAATAGAGGTCATAATGATAAGAAGAACTAGGGGGCTAGAGGTGCGACGGCACGCTCATGCCACAGCCTGAGGCACGTGCCGTCGATTGGGAAACATATCGACTAAGGGAAATGTCCCAATGTATATCTCTGTTCTGTGATGTAACTTACGTTAATATTTTATTATTAATTACGATCAATCGCCACGTGTATTTTTAACTTTATTTTTGCTAATTTCACAGCCTCATTGTCAATTAGCCTATGCGTATTAGTATTGTTTCTGTGTTGCCAATTAAATTACGTTTTTTTTAAATATTTTTAATAATATTATTATTTTTTATTTAATTTCTTAAAAATGCATCAAAACACCGTTCAAAAAGTAGCAGTATGCTATTGATAATAGGTCAGATTATCCCTTGTCACTTACTGGGGTTAGTTACTTATCGACGTGTGTACCTATCCACAAACCGTTGACCATAGTTGTGTAGATAAATAACTTCGTTGGTTAAAGTTTCAAGCACTATGCTGTTGTATCGAAAGATTCAGGACACATTTCTGGTTAAACCAAGACTTCACTTCATATTATAATATTATCTTTATCGATATCTTTACTTTTTTAGGATTGCACTAGCTCACCCAACTAAGGTAGGTAGTGTTTGATATGTGGCCTAAACTTTGCAACATTTCGTAGCATTTAAAACATTAACCAAGTTCAGTGAGTAGAACGTTTTGCGAATGGCCGCTTACAACTATGAAGATATGAATTACAGTATATTAAAATACATATAAAAATATTAAGTTAATTATGGTGTATTCATTACCCGTGTGTTCTGTTACAAAATTCACAAATATTAATATTGCTTCTCGCGTTACGTACTACGGGCAATGCCCTCTAAGATATTGAGCACTATTATTAACTTTATTATTTATTATTATTTTTAATAATTATTACCGAAAGAAGGGAGGCGCACAAAACATTCTACTTACTGGCTACGTAACACCTAACCGAACTCCTAACAAACATTTTCACTCCAAAATATCATTTTTTGCATTTTTATATCATTTGCGTATTTCTTATTTATTATCTAAAAAGTCGATGAGTTTTCAGTTAAATACTTTGGTGTTTTTTGTTTCGATTCAATACGACATTATTAAGTTTTATTTTATGCAAACATTCAAGAAAGAAATTTTTAAAAGGACTTTTTTTTATAAATCAACGATCAAATTATATTATCGTGAGTGTGTTTTTTTTCAGAATAATTTAGCACGTCCAAGCATCCGATCTAGATTAATTGCCCGATATATTTCCCTAATAAATAAATCAATTTAGGTTTACCTTATAGAACATTCGATGGAACATCAGCTTTTATCGACATCTATAGTTTGGCAGATGGGCTCTGGGGCGGACACCATTACCCTGTCAGAATTTGACATTGACTAGGAAAGAGATCGTTTAATTATTTAATATCAATAAAAGCCAACGTCCCAGGAATATAATTATAAAATATAATAATAAGTTAAATGCACACCTAAGTTTTACACATAAAATACATTAATTGCACATACACTAAATTAATGACAGTAAATCTATGATGAAAGAATTTATGACGAAATTATCATTAAGATTAATATTATCAACATTGATTATTAACTTCAACTATTCAAAATATCAAATATTCTTTTTAAATTTATATATAATGCTTACTCCACATGAAATATATATGACTAGAATAGTTGAAATTTTCATGCTGAGTTAAAACAACACAAAACACAACAACTATATTAACCTAAGATACCACTACATAGTTTATAGGTAATAAGTAGGTACAGTAAAACTTGTGCACAGAACGTTCACTACGCATAATATTTTTATACTTAGATATTTGGAAACCATTCAAGGTCATAGTGCTTATTAACCCAAAACATAAGTAGGCGGCGTTCGTAGGCGCCACTCCATTTTGTCAGCGGTCAACCAATGACATTGACAATTGCAGTGACGTCAGGCGCGGTCCCAAAGGGGGGAGGGTCACGGGGGAGTTCCATCATGCATGGAGAACTGACTAGAGAGGTCATACGGGTGTCGACGCCGGTGATCACCGTGAACAGGCGTTGCGGTGATTATCTGTGTCGGATTCGAAAGGAGCCAACATCTGAGTGCCATAATTGTGATTCGAGTTAGGACTCAGGACTGTACACGCTGACCGAGGGCCCGGCGTGGGAAATACCGAGGCGGGTCCTCGTGGTGGCCCTAGGGATGGGAATTTTCTCGTTTAGAGTGAGGAACGCGAGTGAGCGCCATCTTCTGCGAGGAGAACGAGGTGGAAGAGCGGGTCAAAAGGAGACCCAGGTCTCTTCTGTACCGCGAAGATTGTAATGCACAGAGGTGACTCAGGCGTTGAAGGTCGCTCATACTCAACAATCTCCGTCTTTCATGAGCACGGGCCTGGGAATTACAGATGGAGTCGTCTGTCAGCCTAGTAGAAGCAAACAGAGACGGCGGCATGATGCACGCTTCCCTATATCCTTGGCAAGATGTGGACACCTTGGTCCCGCATATGAGGGGGATGATGGATCTCACCGCCACTATCACGGTGTACTCTGCGCTTGGTTACTTCTCCACCATGTTCTGAGGAAGCTAAGATCCCAAGGTCCGGATTTCTCCAGGCTCAGGTTCCCATTTCACTCCCACCGAAATAATATTGAAAGGGCTCTTGCCTCCAGGTCCCATGCTGAGATTCCAGTAAGGAGACTTCTCAGCTCGAGGATCGTTCGGTACCCACTGGTGACTCCTGATGGCCATCATCCGCTGCGATTGTCGCAGCGGTTGTCTGTAGCTGGTTTTCAGTCTCCGCTTGGGTCGTGTCCTTCAGGGTGGCTTCAAGGTGCGTAACACCACTAATCGTTACTGGCGAACTCTCTGCATAGCACGTAATGGTGACACTGTTCTCGAGCCTGGAGCGCCCAGTCGTATTTGATGTTCCACAGGAGTGGCTCCAGGACTGATCCCTGACAGAGTTTGGTAGATGACGGACTGCCATCTGATCTCCACTAACAATTAGCGATTTTGAAGTTTTGAAGTTACTCTAGTCGGACTTTATTTTTGTGCTCCAACCACCCGTAGTAACTACCATAGATTTATGGCAACCAGGACAACGGTTTAACGAGCTCTCCTGGACTCCAGACCAATGCGAATATACAGTTTCATGCATGCAAATACATATTTGCATTGAGCAAGAATTAAACCCGTGCCTCCTGTGTAGCAGTCGAATGCACTACCGCCACGTCACACTACATTTTAGTCGGTTCTAGTGCAACATAACCACCTCCACAGGGAAGCAGAGGCGAGGGGAGGATCTCCACACCATAAAAAAGTGACCACCCCCAAAATTTCAAGCTGCGACCGCGCCTGAGGGACGTCCAGAAACGTACTGGTAACTCATAATTCTCCCTAAACGAATAATAAGAATAAGTATACCTAATAAAACATATAATTATGATTAAAGATGGAATGTCGAAGCATTTCTCAAGCTGATCGAAATTAAGCGGTTTTTTTTGTCGTTTTTTTTATACTTATTAAATTAATGATAATAAATGAGTATTGAACTCGCGCGTACTGAGTGCGTAAACCATAGATAATAGTTTACAATAAATAGTAAACAAACGCATATATGTTGTGTGGTGCGTTCCCGCCACATGCTGACTTATTGTCAGCCAACGCCTCTTCGAGCCATTTTAATAATATTATTTTTTAAATTACTGTCTATTAGTTATTGCACGTTTTACATTTATAATAAATATATAAATACTTGTAAATTTTAATCTCCATCTTTGGTATGTAATGAGTAGATACCTATTTATTTAATATTTGAAATGTTACAAAATTGCTTTTTTTTACTATAATATTAAGTATATATTTTTTTTTACAAAAATCGTAGGGTCGTTAGGACGGCACGATATTTAAAATATCTATTCAAGTTCGATGTTTCATAATAGGTCTTTGTCGGGTCCAAGTTCTATGACAATATATAGTGACTAGTGTGACAGATTTAACGCGGCAAAATTTTCGTTTAGTAATTCATTTATTTAAATTAATCAACTTTTTTTCTATTTACAAATTTCCATTTAGACTAAGACAATTAAAGCCTAGTTCGAATAGACGCAGGGCCGCATCCATACATTAATATATAGCAGGTACCGATCATATGTTTTTACATAGAGTTAATTATATTTTGGGAACGATATCGTTTAGACTAGAGCATGCACCATTGTTCCGCGTACGGACTCGTCCTCGTCCGCCGGGAGGTGGGCGCGGGGCCGCGGGGGCCGCTGGGAGGTCGGCCGAGCCAGCCTGGCGCCTGCCGTCGCGCCCCGCGCCCGCGCCCCCCCCCCCGCTACTGCCGGTTGCGCGGTCTCAGAACTGGCTCGATCGATTTACCCCATGCGCCGCGTCCTAGCCTTACTCTTCACTTCCGTCAACTTCGAGGCGATCTGGCATCGCCCGTCTTGTTAAGCGTAATACCACAATCGAAAATGTATCTCAAAAATTTTTCTAAATCTAACTACCGCCGGCGCCGGCGACGGAGTCCCGGGCCCGGACGGTCGACACCACCCATCACCGCATGATCTTTAAAATTGTATCAAAACCTATCACAGTTTTTGATTAGTTTTTTTTTCATCCTTAATTTTAATAAGTATATGATTAAAATATACGTATAGATAATATATATTCATCTTCCCAATCTTTAACAATATAACACTATTTGACTTCGATTAGCCGGCCAGACGTGCGGCCGCCGCTCGGTGATGTGTCGATGGAGACCCGTTCTCGGGCGAGAGGCGCGAGGCGCGAGGCCCGAGTCGCGAGGCCCGAGTCGCGAGGCCCATGTCGCGAGGCGCGAGGCCCGAGGCGCGAGGCACAAGGGCCTGCCTCGCATTTATACGTACGTAAATGTAATTATTACGATATGATCGCATAAAAAATGGAACATAGCATAGGCTATTATTGCTAATATTACTTTATATTCGAAAACTATTTTCTCGATTACCACAACCGTTCATAAGCGAAGTTTAATATCATTATTTTGTTATTGACTATTACCAATATGTATGTTTCGCGTTCTGGCCGAATATCCCACATTTGATGTGGGCGTGCTTATCATATTATTGCAAGGTGCATGCGGGTGACTCTTGGTTCAGCGCCATCTTGTCCGGACATGCGCGGAGCCCGGCATCCGCCATTTTGTTTTCCTTAACACTTAACCCAATTTTCGCGACCGAGTGTTAGCGACGTTGAACAAAGGGTCCCCGCATATTACAGTCAAAAACAGATCTCTAGTTTTACATTTATAAAAACGCCCGCCGGGCAACCCTAGTAGGGCGGGGCTCTCGGGAAGACACAGTCTAAAAAGTCCGGTCACTCCGAACCGGTGTCTACGATACAATGTAGACGCTTATCATATTTGGCAATTAACATGGACACCGTAAATGTTCGACGATAGTCACATTGCAAGTAGACGGTGAAAACGTAATATTTTACATTACAACACGACAAAATACTAGATTTTCACAGAGAAGAGTAGCAGAGGTCCGTGTCGCGTGCGATTCGCACACAGAACGAGCGTGTTGATTACTGCCGAGTCAAGTGTATCAGTATGTATGGGTGCGCGCCTGCTGTGCCGTCCTAGCGTCCGGCTAGGCCGAATCCGGGTCAATCCCCTTAGATGGTCTTGATTTTGTTAGTCTTGAAGCTGACCTGCAGCACTCTGTTGCCGAGGGTGTAGCCGTTGAGCGACTGGATGGCCACCACCGCCTCGTCGTAATTAGTCATGGTGATGAACCCGTAGCCCTTGCATTTGTTGGTCTGCAGGTCGCGGATCACCTTCACGCTCTGGACGGCACCGAAGGGTCCGAACAACTGCCAGAGGACGTTTTCCTCGGTCTCAGGGGCGAGGTTGTACACAAAAATGCACCACTCGGAGCCGACAGCCCCGGGCAGTACTCCGCCAAGTAGCTCGCCAGCGAGCGGGCTGTAGCGCTGGAGGCCTTTGTTGATAGCGAGTAAAGACTTGCCTGAGCTGAAGCGGCCGAGCGGGGCTGGGAAGCGCAGCGCGGCTGGCAGGTACGCCGCCAGCGGCGCCAGCGCCTTGCCGTTGTTGCTGGGGTTGTTGGCGAACTTCACAGTGATCGGTTCTGTGGCGCCCTTGGGCACCGTGCCATTCAACTCCTGGATCGCGCGTTCGGCTTCCACTCGCTGGTCGAAACGGATAAAACCTACTCCTTTAGAAAGACCTTGCTCACCACCGGTAAAGGGACGGCCGCCGCTGTTCTCGCACAGGATTCTTGAAGTGATAATACGTCCGTACGGGCTGAACAGACGCTCCAGTTCCGTCTGCGTCATCGTTTTCGGCAGGCCCGATACGTAGAGGTTTGCACCCTTGATGGCTTCGCTGCTGGGGCGCGCGTACGACACTTTGATAGTCTTGTTCTGGAGGCGCAGGCCGTTCAGTGTGGCGATAGCTTTTTCCGCATCCTCAGGTCGGTGATAGTTGACGAAGGCGTAGCCCAGGCTCTGGCCGCCACCGTGCAGCGCGTGGTTCAGGGCGTCGGGGAACGCGGCTCCCTTGTTGCGTATCAACTTACATGACTCCACCTCGCCGATGCTCGAGAACAAGCTCCGGATTTCCTCCTGCGTCATGCTCTGAGGCAGGTAGTTAATGATGAGGTTAGTCTTGGACTCCTCGCCCGAGCCGTTCTGCTGTTCACCGTCGCCCTTAGACATGGTGTCGGCTTAAATCATAAACGGAAAGAACGAAAGAGGAACGAAAAAACGCGATAAAACAAAAGTGCACGTCCGTAAGGGTAGCGCGCGCGAACGGTATTGAGGGAACGACGGCGGTGCCGCGCGCAGCCCCGCCCTATCGACCGGCGACTTACATAACACGGTTCGTTCACCCCCTCGGTGGTATAGTGTCCGAAAAAACCAGATCTACCCCGGGCGACATCGATCGTGTGGCCCCACCCACCCCTACGTAACACCGTTTTCACAAGCGTTTTGGGGACATCGTACGACTCGTATTTATGCGCAGAGCAACCGGGAAACGCAGTGGAAATTATTTCACTTCAGCTCGCCGTGTGTCGCAATGAACAGAAAGAATCCAAAGTTAGAAACGGTGGTGTTATAATACTAACTGGCGTAACACCAAGGCCGTACTTATTGCATAACAACCTGTACTTGTACCCCTCGCTTGAATAACAGTTGGAAACAAACCGGACAACTTTGATAAAAACCCAGTTAACAAGAATAAAAAAATGTTCTATAGTCAAACAAAATGTACGCACAATTTATTTAATCCGTTTCCGGGAAATTCGCTTCAAAATACATTTCATATTTATTTAACGAAATGTAATTAAATTTTGTACGATAAATTCGAAATGTAAGTACCTTTTGCTCGATAAATATGAAATGGAATTTGTTGGCAGACACCGACATTTATTTGAGCGAAATTCCGCTTATTTTAATAGAGCTTATTTTGATACTTACCGGGAAAAGCTCATTACTATTTATTGGGCGTATTTAAGTGGCTTTAGTATTGGAGCTTTATAGTGTAATTACATTTATAAATGAAATAACCGAAGTCAACTTTTTGCAATATATTTTTTGTGACGTGTATCATTGATATTTTCGATATTATTGTAGTTTTGTGTACGTCGGGTACATTATCTGTTTGACGAGGGTGCTTGGGGGTACCCAAGCAAAGATTTTCTGGTCCTTATCCAACCTCGCTTGCCAACCGGTACATTTGATAGATAGACGAGTCTCTGCCCAAAACTGCTGGGGTAGATCCTAGGGGTTACACGGCAGTTGCTCCCGTAATTGTTAAAAAACTAAACCACGATAAAATAATATGAGGCTTTTTTTTAAGTTTTACGTCTTTTATAGTAGTGACTGCCGTCTGACCTCGCAACGTTAGAGGAAAGCCTCCGCCAGGTTCTCATCTGCCAGTCAGGAGATAAAGGAAGAGAATAGATAAAAATGGACAGAAGCGAAGCGAATATAAAATACAATTAATTTGTATGTTTATAACAAAAGTATAGTTGTCTATGATTTGCCAACACATAGCATACAAAATTAAGTCTTATCACAATATCGAAAGGATTGCAGTTATGTAGATTTGGCTATTGAGGCGTAGCCGATTGTAGTCCAGTGTAGCGTAGCACTGTGTAGCGTGGCGTAGCAGTCAGCATAGCGTCAGCAAATTAAATTCCCACTCAGTATCAGAATAAACGGGATATTTACCATGTTTCATTATTTTGAGTTTCCGATATTTCGGCGCTGTTGCAAGCACCATGATCACGGAGGAACTGGAGTAGTGGCGGTGAACAAAGAAAAAATTTTTTCTTCTAGGAGTAATTATATCGATCTACCCTCTTTCGAGTTCTTTTACTACGCGTATCTGCACTACTATTGGTTTCACTCTCACTACAAACTCGAACCCGATCTCGATCACGTTCACGACATACGATGCTCACTGTATCCACTCGCGATTTTGTTTTAGCTTGTTCCCGGTTGTTTTTGCAAATACGTATTATTTGCAGAAATATGGTAAGTACAATAGAAAAAGCGGACCGCTGACTCCGAGGTGAAAAGCCTCGGTTGCTACTGAGATTAAAGTTATGATAAAGAAGGTTGTAAGTACATTCGTCCATCAATGTTCTGACGGTCTCTTAAATAGATTTAGCTTATCTACCACGGTAGCCTAGTGCTATGGGTAATGGACTGCTGAGACGAGGTCTCAGGTTCGATCCCAGGTTTTACCATGGCACACACCAATGACTTTTCGATGCTTTTCGAAGTTGTGTGTGTATTTATCGCAGGTTTATAAGTGTCCGGCTCATGGCAATAGGCTCGCTACCTATTACATTGGGACCTAAAACATAACCTCTGCCTACCCCTTCGGGGACATGGGCGTGAGTTAATGTTATGTTATGTACTATGTTGAAATTATTTTTATTGATTGCGGATATGCGGAGATGGGGATATAGACGTGAGTTTATGTATGATTTTATGTTATGTTATCTTAGTTTGTGCGAGAGCAACCACTGTCTGACCTCCCAACGACGAGAACCACAGTAGTTAGGAGGTCAGGTTGGCTAGGATCCCAATTGAACTCGACTAGGCTCTCAAAATACCATTGAGAAATGTGATTCCTGATCCGGTTAAGTTCAGTGACAAGAAGCTGTCTTTTTTCTGCGATATATGACTGCTTGGCCGCAGGATGTGTTTGTAGACAGAAACAAAATGGCGGGCTATTGTGAATGCCTACCCCCAAGGGAAATAGGTGTGAGCGTATGGCTTTACTAACAGATTTAACAATTCGATTAAGGTATAGAAAATTGGATCGGTTCAGGCGGGGGTTCGTACGAATATCGGTAGATGGCTCCCAAAGTCGCCGTGATATTTGATTGGAAAAATTTGAAGGTTTCGGGTGAAGGTTCTGTGGCTTAGTGGTCAGAGCGTTTCCCCTGTAAGGGAAAGATCACAGGTTCGAATCCAGTCTGAATCGATCCAAGTTTTTCTATATCTTAATCATGCGTGGTTCCCGGCAGAGTAGAATTGGGACCACCCCATCTCTTCCCATGCGGTGTCGTACAAGGCGACTAAGGGATAGGGCTGTTTAACATCGGACAGATATATACAGCCCAGATTCAGCCTCAGATGCATGGCTTGAGTCAACAATAGTGCCCGAAATACGGCAATAGGCTCACCCCTTATTACGTGGGACCGAATACAAATATTGGTGAAATGTTGGTGATAATTCACGTCTGCCTAACCCTCCGGGGATAAAGGTGTGATTAGATGTATGTATGTATGTATGTTAATCATTAATAATTAAAGAATTAACCATTTTAGGAAATCAAATTAGAAACGAACATTCAATCCGAATATTCGGGACGAATAAGTAACTCATTTCTTCAAGAGATCATTGGTATCTTGGATCTGTACCAAATATAGGTTTCTTGAGCACAGCGGTGCGCCCCCCGCCGTGCAAGGGTTGGGGAAGGGGGGCAGATGTTAAGATAACCACTTAACCACTTACTGAGCGTTTTGGTAAAATTCTCTCTCGAAATTCATGCTATAAATGTGGATCGGGGTCAGCAGTGTGTGAAGGTGTAACAGTCTGCTTCAAATAGATTCTGTGGATATTAATACCACATAGTGAATTAACCACTTGCACTTTTCATGGTGACATTTTACTAGGCTATTTGTGTTTGATATTGGACGTTTGTTATATCCCCAAAGGGGTAGCAGAGGTGCTAGCATCCATATTTCGCCAGTTCATGTTTAGGTCCCAATGTAATAGGTGGCGAGCCTATTGCCATTAACCGGGCACTTATAAACCTGCGATAAATACACACATAACTTCGAAAAGCATCGAAAAGTTATTGGTGTGTGCCATGGTAAAGCCTGCGATCGAACCCGAGACCTCGTCTCATCAGTCCATTACCCATAACACTAGGCTAAATATTTGATGTCCTCCAAAGATTGTCCTACGATGACACAGAGGAGTTATTGTCTGTTTTAAAATAAATAGTTACTGTTAAGTTGCATAATTAAGACATAACTTAAGTTAGTTGTAGTGAATCACTTTAACATTGTAATATTCTTAGTAATTGGTTGTATCTATAACAGTATTTGAAGCACAGGACTACCTAGTTCAGGCATAGCTAAGATAAATATCCCTAATTAAAGACCTCTGTAAGACAATTAACTCCACAAATATATACCTAATATACCTACCCACGCACAATGTAATAACGCACGATAGATTAAGAACCCATGTAAAATACTGTACAACGATTATAAAATAAATTTGATTTGATTTGACGTATGTGCAAAAATGCGGAATATAGACAACACAATTTACTTCACAAAAAAGTATTCACTGCAATGAGGTGTCACATACGAATAGTCTCATTTTGTCTACTGTTAAAGGCACTGGCCGTAAATAATTAAAATGTCGGTGGTACAGGAAAAACTAATCTCAGATATCGTCACCTACGCTGGTGCTTGTCTGAGTCTTAAATCCTATGTTTCTTACATGAGACTGTCAGAGGTGCTTGTCAATCTTATCGCTGACATTTGCATTGAGATTATATAACAAAATTTATCAAAAAAATATGCTCTTAAAATTTTTTTTAAAGAAGAGTTCAATTGCTTACTTACATTAAAATCATCAGGTTTGCAATGGTTGCTACATATTCTAGCAGACGAATTTGGTATCAATTTTTTGATGTGCAGGGCTTTATAGCGTCTAATCTAAAGCGCCTGTCTTTTCTTATCAGTAGAGAAACGATGAGGACCTTTCTTTTTGCACTGAAATGCAATACACAGCGTCATTGTTTATACTACAGAAGCCTTTTCCTTTATTTATTAACAATTTGTATAAAATTTAACAGCAATATAGCCCCAGCGATAACGCGCCACTTATCGCGATAAATAAGGAGTGTATCTCCTCATTGTACGTATTTGGTATTGGTCATATTTGTCAAACAGGCAATAAGGCAAATGCTTTATCAAACGCGCTGTCCACATGTGGTAATTCTTTGTCAAATACGCAAATAAAAATAGCCATGTGAAGTGCCACCATCACACTCCTTTATAATTCTATACTCCTGGTATGCTGGTAGGTTTATAGCAGTCCCTAAGTGCCAGTAGAGTCAATAGCTTAATAGTTGAGAGTGAGTTCACATCGGTAGCATAATGGCTAGGATTCGAACCCACAACCTCCGATGTAGCTGTTGACCTTTCTACCGCTACGTCAGGTAGGTAGGCGTAGGCTAACTAGCTAACCGTAATTGTATAAAAAAAAACTATATAAAATTCTGTAGCTCACAGCTAACAAACAGCTAAAAGATAAAAAGGAACAAAAATTGACCACGAACACTGCGGATATACGGCAATTATTACGTTCTTTCCCCTCGTCAATGGTGTTACAATGGGCTACAGGTTGGGGTACGTCATAAAGGGCTTAAAAGATTTCTTAGGGGGTCGACGATGCGCGGGAAGGGGAATCCCACTAATGCCTTAGTTTATAGTTACTAATTAATCTTATTATACATGGATCATTAGAGTTCCGTACCTCAAAAGGAAAAATGAATTCCTTAGGGGTAGGATTTGTTGCATATAAGACTAGGCTAGTCCTAATTTCATAGGTTTTTTTTATACCACTTAAGTGGCAGACAAGCATACTGTCCACCTGATGGAAAGTGTTTATCGTGGCCTATGGACGTTTGTAACACCAGAGGTGTCACAGTCACGCTGCCAACCCTGTAAGTACAGAGTTTCTGTGCTATCAGTTTAGAAGACAAAGCAGGACAAGCCTTTAGTCTTCCCACTGACAGCGCAAATTCTCCAGTGAGCTCTGGCTACCCTACCCAACGCTGGGAACACAACACTAAGTTGTTATAAATGCGGTATTCTGTAGGGCGGAGGTACTTCCCTAGTTGGACTGCTCAATTGGGCGGAAATACCGCCGTAATCTATCTCCTTATAAAGTCTCTGAAAAGCCATTTTCATGTCCTATTTAATATAGCCACACGTTTACGTGGTAGAGATTCATTCCGTTTTGCGCAGTACCCAATTAATTTTATTTTAATTGAGTAGGCCCTCGGGGACAGGTCACAAAGTACGGAGAGCCGATATCTCAACATGTTCGCAGTTTCTATAGTCGGCATTTACGTTTTGCAAGTAAAATAGCTATGCAAAGTTATGGTAAGGTAAGCTAGGGTCGTAACGTTACAGATTTTGAAAAAAAAATAGGTTTAAAACTAAAATACTGTACTGTAACATAACATAAACTCACGCCAATATCCCCGAAGGGGTAGGCAGAGGTGCTAGCACCCACATTTCGCCAGTTTATGTTTAGGTCCCAATGTAATAGGTGGCGAGCCTATTGCCATTAACCGGGCACTTATAGACCTGCGATAAATACAAACATAACTTCGAAAAGCATCGAAGAGTCATTGGTGTGTGCCATGGTGAAACCTGGGATCGAACCCGAGACCTCGTCTCAGCAGTCCATTACTCATACCACTAGGCTACTGTACTGTATATCTAAAAAAAACGTATAAGAGATTACTTTCTCTCTCAACAATAGCAGACATACATAATAATTATGTATTTGTATGTATGTGTTTATGTATGTATGTAAATCTACACTTTCATGTGCACTAGACTTAGCCTCTCGTATTGCAATTCCTCTGTGCACTCCCGGGTTTGCTGGAAGAGAACTCAACTTTGAGTTAACCTCGCCTTTGTACATTACATCTCATCTTTTTGTAAAAATGTCATTTATGTGTACAATTGTAGAAATAAATAAACCTACAACAAGAAAATGTCAAGGTTAGCCAGGTCCTATGCCACTTTTCCCTAGAATATATTGTTTTGTTAGACTACCACAGCTACATTATATCACCGCACCTCTCGCCATAGGCAGGGAAGTCATCCTCATACATTGCGACCTGAGACGGTGCGCACTGTGCTGTATGAAAGAAACTTCATTCCACGCACACTCAAGCTGTGGAATGACCTCCCTGTTCCGTTTTTCTCAAGCACCTACAATATGGGGTTCTTCAAAAGGAGCATCAGAAGGTTTCTTCATGGTCGGCAGCGCGAGTGTAACACCCCTGGTGTTGCACACGTCCATAGGTCATGGTAACCACGTCCCATCAGGTGGGCCGTGTGCGTGTCTGCCACCTAAGTGGTATAAAAAAAAAACTAAGTGGCATACAACTACGGCAGCGTGATTTTGATAACAATAATATAAATGACCGAAAATCAGCGTTGTGTGTAGGAAGACTCGTTCATCAACGAACACTACATCAGAGTATTAAGTTGACCAGCGACCAGTTTTGGTAGCTGCAGCGCATAATATGATTAACATTCAGTCCACCAACAAATCAGTCCACTGCACTGTATTTGTTTGTAGTTTTGTCTAATGTCTAAATACAAATTTTAAACTAACACTTTTTTTTTTCTTCTATGGCGATCACAACGATTTCGCCAACAACTCAGTTTTATATACTGATATTCTAACACCTAATTTATTGTTCGAATCATAGATGCAGAAATCCATAGATTATCAATATTATATTACAATGAATGATGTCATAGATTATATTATGCAATAGCTGAAGATAGGGCAGGAAATTGTGGTTAGTGTTACCATCACAAAAAAAAAATCGTTTTAGATTTTGTTGTTTAATTACTCAAATGTTACGTGCTGCAGTAAGTTGAAATAAATATTTCTTTCTTTAATACTTCTAAGGTAATCACAAGTCCGAACAGGGAATAACGCTGTGATTTTGTGATGATAAAAAATATTATTAATATTCTGAAATACTGAAGCGTGTACAGCCATAACGGACAGCCCTGCTGCGCAGCGGTGGGCAATTTAAATGCTAATAGTGCAGACCACAGAGGCTTTGTTTTACATGCTTTCATTCGCCGTACGCTTTATCGGTATACATAGTGGTGGCGCGATTGGCCACGTGCGCTAGTGGACTGTATTGCGGGGAAGTAGCTAACTGTTCCATTGACGCTTTACACACAAAAAGACAGGTGATCGGGTTGCCGCGGACGTGATCCAGGCAATGAATGCAACCCGAGAAATTAGGAGAGGATGCACTAACCTTCACGACACCACGTGTTTTCATCGCAGCCGGTACACGGATCTTCTCTTCCTTGCTCAGGAGCTGCCGCCAGCATCACTAAATCACTTGAGGGACACACGAGAGGCACAATCCGATCGGTAAAGGTCTATGAAGCGGTAAAAATGCAACAAATATTATTCATTTCTGAGAGACGCGCGCGCGGTCCGCCTTTACGCTGGCTAGTTCAAAGAGCGAGTGCGTGTCTATATATCACAAATGGCGGACGGAAACTATATCTAGTACTATACTATAGGTAGTGCGGGAGGGGAGATGGGTATAGAAGGAGTGTGTTTCCGCGTCAAGAAATACAGCTTCTACATCGGCGCAACCATTCCCCCCGGCTTGAAGGGTTACCTTCGAAACGACAAATGCGAAACAAATCTAAAGTCTAATCTAAATCTAGGTTTGGGAAATAACAACTAAAATATAAACCTAGATTGGAACTCGTGCCTACTGCTGGCTAGGCAGAGGGCAGAGGCGAACAACCGGGCGCAGATACGATCCGGTTGCAGTTTTAACCCGTACAACACGAGTTACCCCGCGGGAATAGGGAAAAACTTCCTCTACTACTCCTAGAGGCCAATGTAAAGGAGGTGCATTCCCAGTCATAAGGACTACCACCGTACCTACAGTAATTGGGTTAGATGGAGTATTCCATCGTCATCAACATCTATTCCGGGCAAATATTTTAGCGTACTTAAATCACCGGTCAACTATATGACCGCGCGTAGATAAAATTCTCAAATCGGTCTATACAAACAACACAACGCAACAGTCTCGACCAAGACGAGACGCGATTAGCCAACAACAAAATAAGGGTCTCTTCACGTGGGACCGATACAACAAGCGAGTGCTTCTTCTCCTCGGGTGGTTCGGAAACCGTAGTGGGATTGAATTGACTAACTGGCCACTTATCTAACGCGGCATGAATCCAGGACGGTCCACTAAACTATAACAGGTGATCTAAAATTTGCGAAGGAAGCAATCCACGAGAGAGACAATCGGCTGGGTTGTCGGTGCCAGCAACGTGAAAGAGATTATGTGGCGCTAATTCAGATTGAATTTTTGCCACTCTATTAGCGACGAATGTGTCCCAACGATGGGGCGAAGAGTGGGCCCAACACAAAGCGACTGTTGAGTCCTAAAAGCTAAAATTCTACTAATATTAATGCGAAAATTTACAATTATGTCAAATAAATTACCTTAAAGATTCCGACCACAATACAAAATGTCATTAAGCGACACGGAAGTGCTAGTCTTAGCACTGCCATCCAAAACTACGCGGAGTTTTAGTAGTAAGCTTATCTTCTCTAATAACTCCGCGGTGCGGGATAATGTACGAAGGCTGGGTCCCGCCAGTGTCCGCAGGCGCAGGTGAGATGTAACCTTTATCTAAATATTCGTTAACAACCTCATCATAGGCCCGCTTCGACTTTGGGGACGCCTGCATCTTTCGTTCCAAACCAAGAAAGCGTTTTTCAGCGGATACACGGGAGCCACCGAGCGAAAACTTGCGGATGGTAGACTCCAGTGGCGGCTCGACGGTGCAACAGAACGAAGCAGTCGAGTGACTAAAACTATCTATAGAAGCGGGTGCGGAACCAATTATAACAAAACCAAGAACTGTTTCCAGTGCGTGCGGAGCGGGGTACGTCGGTCCCCCTTGAACCTTACGTGATAACTGGAGGTGCGGGAGAATCGAAGCGCCGATCAATATATCGACGACTCCAGGAACAGCGTAAGTCTCATCTGCTAAAGGCAAGTCTTTAAATTTCGTTAATAAAGACGTGTCAACCGGGACGGTAGGCAACTGTTCATTTATTTTATCTATAACGAGCGAATCCATGTCAAACCAAATATTATTATTAAAACGAGATCTAAACCTTGTTTTAACGGTGCCACGAACAGCTGACTGTAAGCCTCCAAAACCCTTCACCACTGAGCGGGTTGAACGCTTATTAACATTGAAACCAAGACGCCGACAACAATCTTGAGTAATAAAATTACTTTGCGAAGCGCCATCTAACAGCGCTCGAACAATGCGCGGCTTACCTAATGCATCAACAATAACAACGCGAGCGGTCGCAAGACACACAGTAGTGAGTGCAGCACTAGCGGAGAACGAACACAAGGTGACGTCATCCGTGGTCACCGGGCGGGCCGGAGCGCGCGCGAGCGCGGGCTGCGGTGTTTCACCGCTCGACGAGCCAACTGTGCTCACATTGGATGCGGCATTACTATTCTCAAAATGAAGTAAAGTGTGGTGTCTCGCTTGACACTTGCGACAACTATTTCTACTATTACATAAAACAACGCGGTGTTTAGTACCGAGACAATTAAAACAAAAATTATTAGCGCGAACAAATTTATAACGATCACTAGGCGACAATTTTAGAAAACCAGGACACTTGTACAGTTGCGAATGATGAGTACTACACAAAGAGCAAACAGGTGATTGTACATGTGCTGGTGCGGTACTAACATAAGTATGAGTTGACCTCAGTGACCTCGATGAGGCATCTATTTTGCGTTCAGAAGTAACAACCTTCTTCGCGCCTTCATGTTTCGATGAAGAGCGTTGCAATACCTTTATATGCTCGCGAACAAAACTTTCTAAGTCTTCGAACTTAGGAATTTTATTGCCGCGATGATCCGACTCAAACAAACGAATGGTTTCGGAATCTAATTTCTTTAAACCCATATACAAAAATACGAAGTCGCAGAGGTCATCGATCTTTAGGTTCTTTACGGCGCGAACAGCTGACGCGAAAGTATCTAGAAATTTCTCTAACTTTTGATCGTTACATGCCGTAATAGATTTCAAATCAAACATCTGATCTAAATAGGCGTTAGCTACCGATCTTTTATCCTCATACTTAGCTTTCAAAGTATTTAAAATTAAATTATAATTCTCGGCACTAAACGTAATTCCAGCGCAAACGGTTATAGCTTTACCAGTCAATTTTTCAACGAGATAATGCAATTTTTCGTGATCTGTCAACGAATCGTTCTTATCTATTGTATTCTCAAAACTATCTATAAATAGACACCAATTGCGAATGTTACCATCAAATTCGGGTATTTGAATTGGTGGCAACTTAGGTCGGTCGCGAGTGGGGTTGGGTCGGTCAGACGGTTTCTCCAAACTCCTAGCGACGCGCTTGATACGACAATACAAATCGTCAAACGACGACAAGGCTTGATAACTCACTGAGTAATCGGGATCCAAATTCAACTCTAAAACGCTGATGTCATGTACTAAGGTTTCGAAATCCGCGCGTAGACTATCTAAGTTTTCTATAGAACACAAGAACGAATCTCTAATGGCCAAATCAGAGGTTTTAAGTGCATTATCTTAGATCGATTGTACGCGAGAGTAAATCATTTCTTTTTTAGCGTATAAAAGTTTCAATTGAACTTTACCGGTCTTATCAACCTTTGGGGACATGTTTACAATTAAATCTCAAACTAAAGTGCGGTAAACAACAAATATGAAATGACTTAATCTTAGCGGTACAGAGCAGCGACGCGACGCGAGCGATACTCTGCAGGTAGGTAGGTATTTACAACTGTGAATGCACGCTTGAACAAAACGCGCCTAGCAACAGCCAGATCGTACCCACGCGAGCCAGACCGCTGTCTAGATTCAACTATTATTTCAGAGATTAAGTATTGCGTAATATCTATGCGGGCGAGGTAGGTACAACCACGTATCTACCCACGTAGGTATTAGGTAAATACGATGCGAGCCAGCGGCGAGCGAACAACTTAATTGAAAAAAATAAAACAAAGCCAAATGCGTTAGGTATTACACTGTGCCTATGCACTAGGGTGTCTAGTATACCTAAGATCTAAGCCTAAATGCCTAGATGCGGGGTTTTCTACTAAAATAACTAGGTATTTAGGCGCGGTGCGAAAATTGCGAACTACGACTAAGTGTTGATACGATACCTAACCTATGTATGTACTAGGTAGGTACGACGCGAGCCAGCGGCGAACGGACAACAAAATCTAATCCTAAATGTCTAGATGCGGGGTTTTCTACTAAAATAACCAGGCATTTAGGTGCGGTGCGCTTATTCCCATTAGAATAATAACAAAATACGAACTACGGCTAAGAATCCGGCTCGAAGGACCATAGAATGGTGGCGCGATTGGCCACGTGCGCTAGTGGACTGTATTGCGGGGAAGTAGCTAACTGTTCCATTGACGCTTTACACACAAAAAGACAGGTGATCGGGTTGCCGCTGACGTGATCCAGGCAATGAATGCAACCCGAGAAATTAGGAGAGGATGCACTAACCTTCACGACACCACGTGTTTTCATCGCAGCCGGTACACGGATCTTCTCTTCCTTGCTCAGGAGCTGCCGCCAGCATCACTAAATCACTTGAGGGACACACGAGAGGCACAATCCGATCGGTAAAGGTCTATGAAGCGGTAAAAATGCAACAAATATCATTCATTTCTGAGAGACGCGCGCGCGGTCCGCCTTTACGCTGGCTAGTTCAAAGAGCGAGTGCGTGTCTATATATCACAAATGGCGGACGGAAACTATATCTAGTACTATACTATAGGTAGTGCGGGAGGGGAGATGGGTATAGAAGGAGTGTGTTTCCGCGTCAAGAAATACAGCTTCTACATCGGCGCAACCACATAGTAAATTCACAACACCATCATTGTTAAAAATTAAAATACAGGTGCTTCGGGCGATCGATGGTGTTGCCAGTGTGTAACGATACCGCTCTTTCTTCTTTCTGCCGCACGATATAAAACGGGAATGCTTTGTCTACACATCATACGCGTGTTTCCTTTGTTCTGTACCTAACTAATCTTCTTATGAATGATTTGGGTGTGGTCTTCTGACACCTACATATATTTTTATACTTAAAAAAAGTCCTCAACAAATATTTTTTGCTAAAGTTGATTTATTATTATTATTATTTGGATTAAACTTCCCTCTTATTAGCTTTTTCGGCTGGTATGTGTGAACCTATCACGGGACTCACCAAGTGAGTCGGTTCATTTAGGATTGTGGTGGGTGTTTGAGTAGTGGATGTGAGGAATCGCCTAATTATAGACCATGTATCTATAACAACTGATCTCTGTAATGATATATACATAGGTACTTTTTATTATAAAGATTATTATTTTGAGGTCCGCATATTGTTTTTGATTGGTATTTTATTTAATTTAATTTTACAATTTTGGGGAAACTTACAGCTAAAAAAGGTTCAATATTATATAATTACATAATAGGATGAAGGCCAGTTATCAGTTTCCACATTTAGGTATTATTACATCTTTACATGCTAATGCTCAAAATACTCTCAAGACAAATTAAGTTCTTTTAGAAATGTTATGAGGGCAACTGCCATCTGATCTCCCAATCCTAAAAGAAAAGCCTGTGTTGGGGTAGGTACACCCAATATAAAACTAGTATTTCATAAGAATAAACATGCAGGCAATTTATTATAAAAACGTAAATAGTAAATTTACGGTTTTATAATAAATTGCCTGAATCGGTCCTTGGTATGCCTGACAATAAATTTGAAAACTATGTTAAGAACCTTACCACCACCTTATATAATAATAGCATACTATAGGACAGATGATTACCTTAAACACAAAAATATCTGACTTGAGCAAGGCGCAGGCCCCTCCTAAAATGCAAGAACTACAGCATAATATTGTAGTGGGCAAGCGACATTACCGTATTTTAAGTATTTTCAATTATTTTAATGTTTAACTTAGGTAAAAAATTTATTATAAGATTTTTTATATACCCTTTAACTATCCTGTCACGAAGAAATATTATTAAATTTTTTCGCTAATTTAAATATTAGCGCCTAGGAAGCGGTGGTAAATTAGCTTTAAGCAGAATTTGACGTCAAAAATATGTTATTACGTTGCACTATTTTGAGAAATAAAGAATTTGAATTTACCGATTGATAATCGCTTGTCTAGTAACTGCTGAGCAAATATGGTTGAACTCTTTAGTATGTGATAGCCCAATTATGAACTCGTAATTATCTTTTGTTCTGAAACTGGTTGTGCGGCTGGGTGCGCCTACCAACCAATTATACATAACTAATATTGGTATCAGCAGGGGCTTCCTAATTCAAACACATAAAATATTTCGAATGTAAAGATTTACATTCGAAATTTACGCTTAGTTTTTACCTTTTTTAATAAGTTCCCTCCATCAGTACGAAGTCAAAAAAAAAAAACAATAAAGAAATCCATTTATGAATATAAATCTCCTTAAGAAAACAATTCCCACTTCGGTACTATCAGTAGCAAGCAAAAAGAAACGATATTCAATCTCTCGCATCGCATTTTGCGACACTTCCAACAATCAAACAAAAAAAATACCTTAACATTCTCACATAAGATACAATTTCAAACAAACTGTGTTTAATAGGAAATGTTAGATACTAATGCTCTCTAAAGCAAAATCAATTCTATTACAGAAAACTAAAGCTTATTTTCCTTTGGTTTATGACAGTTCTTCAATCAATAAACCCGTAATCGCTTACCATTCTAAATTTGACCTTAACGTTCAAGTTTACGGTTGATATTTGACTGGTAATGCCAGAGGGTTGCTCGGCTGCTACTGATTGTACTTTTCGTATAGCTCTTCAGGAAGGTGGAACGTTTCCATTGTACATTCTATAAATAGCCTTTACTAAAAAAACATATTTTGAGCTTACTCACTACCAGCAGGCAAACTACTAACAATCTATTATACAGTTGTGGATTTACTAAAGGTCCACCTTGCATTTTCAGTTTCGTTTAGTCCTAGCTAAAAAATTATATTAGGTCGAGCAAAAAGTTTTAATGCAGTTTTGAACTCGGCACATACATAATTTTATTCAATAGTCTTTTATATATTTCGAACACAGAATTTAAAGAAACAAAAGACAATTTGGAGCCTGTTCGTTGATATCAAACAATCAAATACCAAGAAAACTTAATTTTATTGGTTTACTTGGATTTAATTCTTGAAAGTGTGATTTTTCTCTTTGGTTTTGAAACAACCATTACTTATTCTTAACATTAAGGTGAGGTTCTATCAATAATCTATGGATACTTCGCCTGAAGTCGCCACACAAGCTGTGGCACTTATCCAGGCCGGATACAGCCAAAGAAATGTGAGTGCTTAATTTAATTTAAGTCGATCTGTGGTCCGAAATGTTTATCGGAGGTACCTAGAGACTGGCGACTTTGTTCGTCGCCAAGAAAGGCCACGATCTCGGGTCACAACACAACTGAAAGGCAGGATCGATTCATGGTGACGACAAGCTTGAGAAATCGTCACCTTACCTCCATTGAAATACAAAACCTGAGGAGGTAGGACACGGCGGTATTTCCGCCCAATTGAGCAGTCTGACTGGGGAAGTACCTCCGCCCTACAGAATACCGCGGTTATAATAACTTCGTGTTGTGTTCTCGGCGGTGAGTAGGGTAGCCAGAGCTCATTGGAGAGTTTTTTGTACTGTCAGTGGGATGACCAAAGGCTTGTCCTGCTTTGTCCTCTACACTGACGGCACAAAATCTCTGTTCTAACAGGGTCGGCAGCACGAATGTGACACCACTGGTGTTACACACGTTCATAGGTCATGGTAACCACTTTCCATCAGGTGGGCCGCGTGCTTGTCTGCCACCTAAATTGTATAAAAAAAAAACAACTTCGCGACTTCCACGGAGCATCTGTGAGCGCTCGAACTGTTCGGAGAAGGTTAAAAGACCGTGATATGGTACCACACAAACCAGCTAATTGCCCCAAACTAACACGAGCCCACCGAACAGCGCGTCTTCTTTTCGCGCGCACTCATTTAAATTGGACTCAGCAGCATTTGAGCCGTGTACTCTTTTCATGATGGCAGGAAGATGGTCTACCGACGTACCTCTCCCTTACGTCGGTAGACCATCTACCAAAGTTTTGCACAATGCTGCTTTTCAAGAGAGGGTTGCTTATGGCGGTGGCTCTTGGACTGTTTGGGGCGGTATATCCGCGAGCGGCAAAACTCAACGTGAGGTTGTTACGGGACCACGGCTGCCAACTTTAAATGCTGAAAGGTACATTCGTGAGTGCTTAGAACCTCACGTGATGCCATCCGTGGACCATGTGGGCCCAAATTTCCTTAATACGCATGATAATGCACGAGACGTATGGGCCAGCATCGTCAGGGAATATCTTCGGGATAGGAACATCACAGTTATGGACTGACCAGCCAGACGTCCAGACATGAATCCGGTTGAGCACATGTGGGACGAGCAAAAAAGACGTGTTAGGGCTCGTCAGCCAGTTGCCCAGTCGATGTCGGAGTTGAAAACTGCCACAGAAGAGGAATGGGAGATAATCCCTCAAAATTTCATACAACGGTTGATAAACTCTATGCCTAATCGTATGAGAGCTGTCGTAGATGCCCATGGAGGCAACACGCGTCATTAAATTAAACCTTTATTTGATAATTAAACCTGTATTAAAAAATCAACTGCCTTCATCAAGGCGCATACCCGACTTATTAGGCGTAGCTCCGTGTCGTGTGGTATTCTGAATTCAAATTGAAAACAATGCGATCGAAAAAGATTGTAAAATGCATCAGGGTTAAAACTGCATCAATAGTTTTTATTCAATCTAGCAAACATATTTAGGTAGGGGCCATCGAAACCTAAACTCTAAGGTTGTGTCCTCAACTGTATATCATATTACTTAGATCGAGGAGTACCAGGTCAAGAGTACCCCCAACATGCATAGGTGAAAGCACAAGAAGCGAATGGCATATGCCAGAATCTTAGCAAGTAATTGTTCTGTCTGCCTACCCAAAGGGAAAGAAGCATGAATGTAGGTACGAGTATGTATGAATATACTTGCTCACATTAAATACACACCAACTTCACGGCAACGTCTCAGGAAAGAGGGTCACCATTACAGACATTAGGTAATGTTACAATGGTGGCACTCAGCTTGGCGGCCTCATCGGATGCTTTTTCACGCCCCGCTTAAAGGACCCGGGACTGTAGGAAGAAAGAAACACGTGAGCTGGTAATGAATTCCAGGTGTTGGTGGTGTGGCACAGAAAAGAGTCTATCTATCTAAATATACATAACTCAAAGGTGCACGCACAGCTCAAACCACTGGACAGATCGGGCTGAGATTTGGCATGCAGGTTGATGTTATAATGTAGGCATCCGCTAAGAAAGGATTCTGATTAATTCTACCCCCAAGGGGATAAAATAGGGGATGAAAGTTTGTATGAAACTTTGTCAATTTCAATCCGATCGGGCTGAGACTTTGCATGCATAAAGCTACTATGACGTAAGCATCCCCTAGGAAAGGATTTTTAGATAGGTTACTTTTCAGTTTAAAATATACGAATTTCTGTAAGTATTTTTTTTGCCAAAAAAATGGAGAGTCCGTTTGTAATATTTAAATAACTGTTTTTTACTAAATGCATATGAATATTATACGGTACGGTACATACACTACAATAACCTTTTTTACAATTTCTGTCTGTTTGCTCCGGCTAATCTCTGAAATGGCTGGACCGAATTTGACGGCACCTTTATTGGTAGGTAGTTGATGTAATAAGGAGTAACGTAGGCTACTTTCATTTTAGAATTTTTTTATGCTCAATAGCGTTGACTCAACAATAAGCGATAACCGACATCCACGCGGGAAGAGCAGCGTGCAACAGCTAGTAATATATAATACTCTACGGAGTCTAAAATAATATGTATACATATACATATATATATATAAACAGTATATAATAAGAACAGCAGAAAATATAAAACAGTGTTCTTTAAAAACGTAAGGAATAAAATTCGTACCGTCAAACAATGGGCACGCACACGCTCCACCTAAGCCCACCCTTCGACGGCACCCCGCGTTTGACATTATACAGGTCAACGACATCAGCTGTGCGGCCCGGGAATCGCTCTATACGGACTTGCGGAACTGATGTACCTACCCTATGTGCAGACTCTGATATTTGTACTGTTCATAGGACTGCAGTACTTCCTACGGGTATAGATAGCGGGAAAATTAATGAACAATATCCGAATGAATGTCAGTTCCGGTTCCGGCCAAAATCAAAGAATATGTTCTTTGATTTAAAAAGCAACTTTTGTTACAGGAGGTAAAATGGGGAATCAAAAGGAGGAAGTTTGCGTCGCTTTATTTATGAACGGAATTTCAGGATTTTTGTCTGATTCCTTAATCTTACCTCGTAAAGGTGAAAAAAAAAACAGACGAGAAAAAGTGAGGATTAGTTTACTATAGAGTTTTTTCAAGATATGATCGTCATTTTTTTATTAAAACATCCACATGTGATTAAAATAAAATGATACCTTTCGCTTTTTAAATGTTTTTTTAAGAATACCATATTTGATTAAGCTTACCAGAAAAATATTCACAGAACTACTAGTTTGAATATAAGCATTTTGAGTACGTGATTAGTTTAATATAATCTATGATTAGTTGAATTGTCGGTCGCAGTCGCAGTCTTCCATGATGACCCATCATGGAGATTTTCACAATTGATCTCTGGGGAGTAGTACTTGACAGTTCTTGGAGTGGGGATAGGTACCCTTGCTCGGCGAAGGCTCACTCTCGAGTGATCTTTTCCTTTTACAACCCAATTGACTCTTATCGAAGCATTGCAGTTAGACCAGTTCTTGGACATTTTAGGTCTCTAACTACCCGCAACGACTGCCGTAGATGTTAGTATGACAACTGGGACTGACGACTTAACGTACTCCCTATGACACGTACAAAAACTAATACAAATAGACATATTTATATTATAATTCGGGAATCGAACCTACATTCTATGCGTAACTGCGGCGGTCACTACCGCTACTCTACAGTCTGGATTATAAGGAATTAACTAAGTATATTAATACGCAGTAGCCTAGTGGTATGCGTAATGGACTGCTGAGACGAGGGCCAGATTCCAGGTTTTACCATGGCACACACCAATGACTTTTCGATGCTTTTCGAAGTTATGTGTGTATTTATCGCAGGTAAATAAGTGCCCGGTTAATGGTAATAGGCTCGCCACCTATTACATTGGGACCTAAACATAAACTGACAAAATATTAGTACTAGCACCTCTGCCTACCCCTTCGGAGATATAGGCGTGAGTTTATGTTATGTTATAAATATACAGAACGTTTACTAAAAGCAATAAGTAAAAACAGAAATATTGTATTGCCTAAAATGTGGTCACCCAATTAATTTTGATGATGTCCTTCCAATAACAAAGCTCCCATGATTGAATTCCGCCCTATCACAATGTAGCCCCACTATATTACGTGTGGTAACTTCAATTAAAATCGGGAGTGCTCGGGTGCCTGCCGAAAGGTCATCGACTCGGGCGGTGAGACCCGGGAATCGCGCTATACAGGAGGAGTTTTTGTTCGGTAGGTAGGTATTTGGTACGAGAAGACTATGGCTACTTGGGTCAAGTTTTTGAGTTCATTCTACGGAATATACAATTGAAAAAATACTTACTGTATAACATCTTTTCCCTTCAGTTTATCGACTTTTGTTTTTTTAAATTGCATCTAGCTTTGGTCACAAATTGGAATTATTTAGTTTTCCCTTCAGTCGACTGATATTATTCTCTAAGAAGGAATCCAGCTTTCGGTTGGAATTTGGTAATCTAAAC
Organism: Eilema griseolum; assembly: GCA_963662185.1. NCBI lineage: Eukaryota > Metazoa > Arthropoda > Insecta > Lepidoptera > Erebidae > Eilema > Eilema griseolum. The sequence continues at coordinate 1,132,355 of OY759229.1, read as the reverse complement.
TTAAACCACCAGATAGGTATATCTACAGCAAAAAATCGCCGTCTAGCAGTTAATGGTTAAGTCATTCAAACATGCTTTTTTTTAAGAATAACCTCTCGAATAGATCATAAGTCCATTAAATCAGCACTTACAAAACGTCAGTACAAAAGGCAATATGAAATGTTTAGCAAATGAACCACCGGTTCGAAACGCGGCCTGACCAGAGTAGACATACATACATACATAAAATCACGCCTGTTTCCCATAGGGATAGGCAAAGATCATGGATCTCCATTTATTACGCTCATGACATACTACTCTCGCATCATTCACTGTCTTTACATTCTTCATGCATGCTCGTCGGTTTAGGGTACTCCTAACTTGCCCCTTTTCTAAAACTTCCCCAATTTGGTCCAGGTATGTGCGCCTAGGTCTTCCCCTTCCGACAGTACCATCCACACTCGCCTCATACACCTGTTTCATTAGTCTTCTTTCATTCATTCTCTCAACATGACCGAACCATTTTAACATTCCTCTCTCAATTCTCATCACTACATCTTCTATCACTCTACATCATTCTCTTATCACGTTATTTCTCACTCTATCTCTCAAAGTCAATCTACACATACTTCACAACGCGCGCATTAATACTGCATTCACTCTACTCTGATGCTTTTTCTGCCACACTGAAGACCCTGGCAAGAAACTCATTGGATATTTTTTTTGGTCTATTTACAGACATTTACTAAATCTACTTGGTCTAAATACAATAATTTACTTGAGTAACATAGCTGAGCGAACAGCTCATTTCCAAGCTTGTTTATCATCTAAGTATTCTTGGATTTTATAATAGCCTTTCTGGCACAATTTACTCTTTACAAGATTTTTAAATTTATTCACAGGTAAATCCCTAATTTCATTAGGCAGCTTGTTAAAAAAAGCGTAAACAGATGCCCTGGAAAGAATCACAGACTACAAGATTGCTTTTGGGTTTGGTATTTATATTATGCCTGTCACAAACTCTTGAAAATGTTGTGTGCTGCTTAACTCTAGGTACCACATTCTATGCCGGCCAGGGTATAAGAGATATTCCTCCGGCAACAAGATAAATCAAACTCCATGTTTTGCAGAAATCAGGTTACTTACTCCTTTTAAAGAAAAAGTGAAAGCTTAGACGGGTCTTCAACCCGCGACTAAGGGCCTTACAGAGGGAATGCTCTGAGCACTGAGCTACTGAACCCCGTTTCGAGCATTCAAAATTCTGCTGTACAACCATCTTGGTGTGACGGTTGGAGCCATCTACCGATAATCATTCGAACAACCGCACGAACGTTCTAATCCAAATTGATTTGAATAGTTAGACATAACATAACATAAACTCACGCCTATATCCCCGAAGGGGTAGGCAGAGGTGATAGAACCCACATTTCACCAGTTTATGTTGAGGTCCCAACGTAATAGGCGGCGAGCCTATTGCCATTAACCGGGCACTTATAATCCTGCGATAATTCGATTAAATAGAATTGAATGAAATAGTTTAAAATTTCTTTAAATTATGATTATGGTGAAGTATATATAGGACACGTCAATTAAACTTCGCCTTGCCTGATGGAAAGCTGAAGGCAAAATCTCAGAAAAGAGAGTCACCATTACTTACATATACCATGTGACAATGGTGACACTCAGCTTGACGATCTCAACATATGATTTTTCACGTCCCGCTTTAAGGACCCGGGACTGTAGGAAAAAGGAAACACTTGAGCTGGTAATGAATTCCAGGCCTTAATGGTGCGACAGAGGAAAGTCACCGAACCGTTTGGTTCTTGATCGGATACTCTGTAGCGTATGCGGGTGACATCTAAATCTTGCACGTGTTGTCCTGTGTAGGAAAGGGGAGGGTGGAGCTATTTGTACTTGCGTATTTTAAAAACAATTTCCAAGTGTGGACAGTGTATTCGACAAAGCATTAGCCTTGTTGCCTATTTGACAAATATGACCGATACCAAGTATGTACTGACTACTCAAAGGAGACGGATTCGCTTTCATACATTCTTGGGCCTAAATGTTAAAAGTTGAGAGTTGCCTCAAGTGAGAGCTTATATATTATTAAACCATCCCTGCAAAATCTGCAGATTTTGAACATCAGAGAGCAGAGTTATAAGAGATTTAGCATCCATAGATTTAGAAATAGAAGTCGACAACTCTCGAAGCAGGCTGCTGCTGACCACCCTACACACTTCTGTAATGAATTCTGTAATAATGTATGAACGTGCCTGCTATATCTCATATGTCCCTAAATATATTAGAATTCATTCACTTTCTGTAAGCTGGAGAAAATTATTTAAGTTATCACTGTGAACAGTAATCGTAATAACTGATTGACTGAAAGTCAGGAAGCTGTCAGTTGTCACAGCACAGATTAATACGACTTATACAGTTGATAAACACGAGAACTATTTAATCGATTAACGAAAATCAATTCAGAATTTATTATAATTACACTGTTATTATATTTTTTAAATGTGTATTATTGTTATTATTATGTTTTGTTCACTTTGACTGAAATAATACTATGGTGAAAGTGTTTTTATTGACAAGATTGTTTGAATCGATCACAGTAATCGATATTGAATCATCATGGAATAAACTTAGTTTTAAGATTTCTCGTCTTCCTGATGTTCAATTAGCTGTTTTTTTTTAAATTTTGAAATTGAAAAATATACCGCTTTTTAAGTCATATCTCAACTCATTACAATTTGGCCCAGAAATCCCCGTCTCCTTTGTGACATTTAACTAAACGTCAAAACGGTAAGTTATAAGGAATCTTATATGAAATAATTTATATATATTATAGGTTGGGTAGATAATAATATAATAATAATAATAATATAATAAATAAATATTCCACGACATTCTACACAACGCTATCTAGACCCATGGTAAGCATAGCTTAACTAGCTTGTGTTATGGGATCTAGAATGCGGATAAACATACTTAGATACTTTTTTTTTTTTTGTAAATACATACATATTATACATAGAAACACCCAGACCAATGCAAATATACATATTCATGCATACAAATATTTGCACTGAGCGGGAATCGAACCCGCGCCCCCTGCATAGCAGTCGAATGCTCTACCGCTACGCCATGATTAAAAATAAATAAAATAAGAACAGATACTACTTTTACCGCTCTTTTACCATTCTTAATATAATAAGCTCAGTTAAATAATTTATTTTAACTACAGGAAAATACCCATTTGATTATTTGACTGACTGGTCAAATTAGTTACTTTTTACTAAACGTCAAAACGGTAAGTTATAAAGAAACTTATATGAAATAATTTATTATGACGCCATAATATTTATTAATCAAATCATTTACTATAATATGTTGGGTAGATGAATAAAAAATAAATAACCAACACAACTTTTACCGCTCTTCTATCATTCTTAATTTAATGAGCTTAGATAAAAAAAAAATTACTAAAGGAAAATATCCTATTGACAAATTTTGTTTTTTTAATCTTTACGTCCGGTAGATTACCTCTTAACAGTAGACTAAATGTTACAATTCACATGTGACACCTCTTTACTTCACCTCACCTTTTTGGGCATTCGTGATACAGGGTTCACCTAATACGAATGCCTAAGCACTCCTTATAACCTAATTTAATTGTATACCATCTTACTTTTACCTACATTCCAGGACTGTTATAAGGAGAAATTTATAGTCTACCTATTGAAATAAATTATTCTTATTCTTACCTAATACTTTTGTGTGAAGTAAATTATACTCATCTATATATGCATGTTTTTTTTATAACACTTAAGTGGCAGACAAGCAGACGGCCCGATGTAAAGTGATTACCAAGACCTTCGGACGTGTGCAAAACCAAGGAAGTCACACTCGCGCTGCCAACCCTGTAAGAACAGAGAGTTTTTGTGCCGATAATGTAAAAGACAGAGCAGGACAAGCTTTTGGTCTTCCCACTGACAGTGCAAAAACTCTCCAGCGAGCTCTGGCTAACCTACTTACCGCTGAAACACAACACGAGGTTATTATGGCTGCGGTATTCTGTAGGGCGGAGGTAGGTACTTCCCCAGTCGGACTGCTCAATTGGACGGAAATACCGTCATGTCCTATCTCCTCCATGATTGAATAAACGTCAAATATTTTGCCAAATCAACAAATATCCAATAGCAAAATATACAAATAGCTATGTGAAGTGCCACCATTATATATGCGATATATCGGCTAATAGACGAGCACAAGTCTTATAAATCACGGTCTTATCTCAATCGGCCATTACACTCCAAGTCTATATAAAGAAACACAGAAAAGTAGACGCCTAGATCCTGAAATATTATTCCTAAGAGGGGGAGGTTATAACAACATTAGTCTTACTGCGAGCTTACCAATGCTGTTATATCACGAGGATACATAAGGGCCGCTGCCAGGAGTGGGGGTGGGAGGAAGGACCTCCTCAGGTCAACGACATCAGCTTCGCGCCCGGGCTTAGCTGTACCGACCTACTACAATTCGTTGTGCATATAGGTAACTGGATCTGTTCTAGAACTAAAGGCTTAACATAGGGATGTGGAAATTGCATCTATAACCCGTAGTACGGTTAAGTTTTCCGGTTAACCGGACCATGGAAAATCTATTTTGATTTATGATCTAATAAATTACATATATACATATAATCACGCTTTTATCCCTGGAGGTTTAGGCAGAGGTGAATGAACATTGACGACCTCCGTGGCGTAACGTAAGTTTCGATTCCCGCACATTGCAAATATTTGTATATTTGCATTAGTCTGGGTGTTTCCATGTATAATATGTATGTATTTACAAAAAGTATCTAAGTATGTTTATCCGCATTCTAGATCCCATAACACAAGCTAGTTAAGCTATGCTTACCATGGGTCTAGATAGCGTTGTGTAGAATGTCGTGGAATATTTATTTATTTATAATTTATTAACACCCACATTTCACCAATAATTGTATTCGGTCCCACGTAATTGGGGGTGAGCCTATTGCCGTATTACTGGCACTATTGTTGACTCGAGCCATGTATCTGAGGCTGAGTCTGGGCTGTATATATCTGTCTGATGCTAAACAGACCTATCCCTTAGTCGCCTTGTACACCACATGGGAAGAGATGGGTTGGCCCTAATTCTACTCTGCCGGAAACCACGGAGCGAAATTAATCTGAAATTATTTAATGTTGACATTATATTGACATTAATATAACTAAAAATGTATTATTGTGAATTCCTATGAAATGCATTGTTAATTGTGTTACGTGTTAATCTATTCTACAAAAGCTTTATTAAACACTGACGGCACAGAAACTTTTGTGTTTACAGGGTTGGCAGCGCGAGTGTGACTCCCTTTGCGTTGCACACTTCCATAGGCCACGGTAACCACTTTCCATCAGATGGGCCGTGTGCTTGCCTTACCTTTGAACTTCGTTGCGAGAAAAGTTGGTAAAGTACCTATTGATATATAACGGTCATGATTACTATAAAAAGGTTATATAAATTACGGTTCAAGTAAGGTTTCATCATGCCACATATAGTCCACTGCTGCACATAGGCCTCTCCCACAGACTTCCAGTATGACCAATCTAAAGCAGCCCGCATCCAGTGCTTCCCGGCGACCTCCATGAGGTCGTCCTTTCACCTGGCTGTTGGGCGTCCTACGCGGTCGCCTTTCCAGAACTTTTTTGCTCCATCGGCCATCTGTTCTGCGCGCTATGTGTCCCGCCCATTGCCACTTCAACGAGCTAATCCGCTGGGCTACGTCGGATACTTTTGTTCTCCTACGGATATCATCATTTCTGATGCGATCACGTAAGGAAATACCGAGCATAGCCCTCTCCATAGCTCGTTGAGCGACTTTGAGCTTTTTCAGGAGACCTAGGTATGGTGAGGGAGTTCAAGTAAGGTTTATTATATCTATAATTTATTGTCTATTTTTAATTTCCTGTAGTTCATATTTCAAAACTTCCATGATTAATTCTTCTGCATATTTTTCCTTCTAGAAATAAAGTGTGGTTAAGGTTAACCCTCTTCAGTGCCAAATGAACGAAGCCAGAAATGACGTTGATATGACAATGGTTGATTTGAAAGAAGTGGTAAAAACATCCAAACTTCCAACTCCTATGCTTTATAACAAAGCAGTTTCATAATTTCGTAACATACAACATGGCCTTTATAATGCCCGAAAAAAATACAATGATGTTTTGAAAATTACCTGTCTAAATACTGAGGATGTCGAAGTACCGTCGAAGTTTTACAGTTTTATCGTAACTGACTATTGTTTTATGGAGAACATAATTATAATATTTTGCTCTCAAGAAACGAGTAAATCATCAACTGCCAGGCTGTATTTTAAAAAACTGTGTGCATTTACTAGCGCCTATCTTGACAAATCTAATGAATGAATCCTTTGTAGCGGGACCCTTGCCACAGGACTGGAAACACGCCATAGTGGCCCCAGTATTTAAGAAGGGGGATAAACAACAGCCTGCGGTATTCTTTAGGGCGGAGGTACTTTCCCAGTCGGACTGCTTAATTGGGCGGAAATACCGCCGTGTCTTACCTACTTCAAAAGAGACTATGAGAACGCTGCCATAAATGCAGTGGTTGAAGAATTACCACAAGCAACAGTTATTGGTTGCTATTATCACTGGACGAGATGCGTGTTACGAAAAGCTAAGAATTTAGACATTACAAAAACAGGAGTTGAAAACCGTATTGTAATTACATTACATTGTTAACATATAAATTGCCACTTTTACCTAATACTATTTAAGATGCATGGCCATATATTAAGGAAGAAGCAGTGACTGACATGACCAAGTTTTTTTCATATGTAGAAAATATGTCAATCAATCAATCAACTAGCCCATCGTAGTCCACTGCTGGACTAGGCCTCTCCCAATGTTAGGAGGCTTTGGCCTACTGTTTCCACGCTGGCCAGACGGGTTGGTACAGGGTTTTATTTCGAGTTTTCCTTCTCTCGCAGTGATATCGTTTGCGTATGTTTCCATTAGTCGCCTCTTACGACACCCTTCGGATGAGATGGGGTGGTGATACTTGTATTCTTTCTCCGTCACCACGCGGAAGAAAATATGTAGATTGATGAAAAAGACGTGTGGCACTCGGGGACTGCCGCGGTAAAGCTATTGCATAGCATTTTTTATGAATTTATGCAATTATAATAAATAATTATATAATTTGAGTCTGAGTCTGAGTCTGAGTCTGAGTCAGAGTCTGAGTCTGAGTCTGAGTCTGAGTCTGAGTCTGAGTCTGAGTCTGAGTCAGAGTCAGAGTCAGAGTCTGAGTCTGAGTCTGAGTCTGAGTCTGAGTCTGAGTCAGAGTCAGAGTCAGAGTCTGAGTCAGAGTCTGAGTCTGAGTCTGAGTCTGAGTCTGAGTCTGAGTCTGAGTCAGAGTCAGAGTCAGAGTCAGAGTCTGAGTCTGAGTCTGAGTCAGAGTCAGAGTCTGAGTCAGAGTCAGAGTCAGAGTCTGAGTCTGAATTTGAAAACTCTTACTTATGCAATTATAATTACTTACGTTAAGCGGAGCTACTTCGGAGCAGCTCGGCTCGATTCGTGCGAACTCGGAGTGGGGGGTGTTAGGTTTTTTTCGTTACGGAATTTCTGGATTCGGTCCCCACGCTCAAGGCCCGCGATAAAAGCTATGCAATGGCTTAAAAATGATACATATTATCACGGTTTTTGGGCAAAGGCACCGCACCGCACCTATAACAGTGTCGAGTGTTGGAATTCAAAGTTTAATCGGGCAATCATTAAAAATAATTTCAATATAGTAGGTACATAACATAACATTAACTCACTCCCATGTCCCCGGATGTCCCCGGTAGGCAGAGCAATGTAATAGGTGGCGAGCCTATTGCCATTAACTGGGCACTTATAAACCTGCGATAAATACACACATAACTTTGAAAAGCATCGAAATGTCGTTGGTGTGTACCATGGTACCTGGGATCGAACCCGAGAACTCGTCTCAGCAGTCCATTACTCATACCACTAGGCTACCGCGGTAACATAATACTGCTTTTAAAAAGTGATAAGCTAACACAGACCAAAATTATAAAATGAAATAAAGGTAATATTCACAGAAAACAGTTATCTTTATTGTATTAAATAATTACATTTTTATAAATTCTAAATCAATAATATGAAAAATATTAGACTATGTAGAAAGATTTTGAATTTGGAACACCTATATTATTTTAAAAACGTCTTTCGTTTTCGCGCCATTCCACATATTTATTCGTATTCATTATCGAATTACAATATGGAACTTCTTTAACACTTCATGTTAAAGAAAATAGAATCGCAGAGATCGCTTTACATAAAGTGGGTATGGAGCCGTCGTTCAAATTCCAGACATTTCAAAAACATGGTATCAGCCGTATGTTCGTAAATCGTACAATCAATACATATTAAGTCTTTACCTATGAAATTGCCGAAATTTTCTTACAGATTCATGAGTTCATAATTTCTGTAATTTAATAGCTATTTTCATTATTAATATTTTGTTTGAAAGTTGATTTTAAGATTTTACAACTCTGTATTAAATGGTGTTTTTATTGGTCGCTTGATAAATTAAATTCGATCCTCATAAACAATATTTCCTAAATGCTATTCATTTTGATGATAAATGTCATATTACTTTTTTACAGTTGTCACTTTTCAAAAATGTAATAAAAGTGTTTGTTAGCTTAATGTTGTCTCATTCACACACAAAAAGAAACATAAAATTTGAATGTGTAAATTGAAAATTGGGTTTACTCCAATTTCTTCAAAAAAACGGCAATTTCATATGTAAGGACCTATTATAACAACACTTCATTAATATTAACAACAATAACAACTACAAAGGCTGTTAAAGCCAGAATTCGTCAAAACCCCATAACGAAGCAAAAAATTTTATCGCGAGAAATGTAGATTCATTCTATGACTCTGTCAAGTTTTATAAAACAAGACCTGAACCTCGGTGCTTATCGTCGATATACAGAACATGCTCTAAACCAATATTTTCGATTAAAGAGATTGGATCGATCAAAGCGCCTTCTGCCGCGATACGCAGGTAAAGGCACAGAAATATCCTCTTTACCGATGAAAAAGAATTCACGATTGAAAAACACTATAATAAGTAAAATGATAAAGTGAGGTTAGAGTTCTAAGGAAGCTGCTCAAGTGGTCGAAAAGGTACAACGTGGTCATGATCCTGCGTCATTGATGGTTTGGTGGGGCGTGTCTTATCAGGGAGTCACAAACTACATTTTTGTGAAAATGTAGTGAAAACTTCAACCAAAGTGTATCAAGATACTGTCTTGGATCATGTTATGAAACCTCTCAGCAATACATTTTTTAAAAATAAACCGTGGACTGTCCAGCAGGGCTCTGCTCCTGGTCACAAAGCACGAACTACCCAAGCCTGGTTAGAAACCAACGTTCCGGACTTTATAAGAGCTGAAGACTGGCCCTCATCTAGTGCAGACCTCAACTCAGACTACATATTATGGTCAGTTTTAGAGGACATGGTTTGCTCTAAACAACAAGGCGACATTGAGACTCTTAAAAAATCTTTGAAGCAAGCAGTGGCAAATCTTCCCTTGGAAACAGTGCGTGAATCCGTAGATTCATAGCCAAACAGATTAAGGGCCTGTATAAAAGTCAAATGTGGCCAATTCGAATAAAATATATTTTTAATTTTTGCTAGACTTTAATAGAAATGTAGGTATACATTTTAACAATATTACATTACTTCATTTAAAAAAAAAACTGCATTTTAATTTGGAACAAAACTTCTTTTTTTATACCACTTAGTTGGCAGACAAGCACACGGCCCACCTGATGGAAAGTGGTTACCGTGGCCTATGGACGATTGTAACACCAGAGGAGTCACAGTCGCGCTGCCAACCCTGTAAGTACAGAGTTTCTGTGCCGTCAGTAGAAGACAGCAGGACAAGCCTTTAGTCTTACACTGACAGCACAAATTCTCCAGTGAGCTCTGGCTACCCTACTCACCGCTGGGGACACAACACGAAGTTATTATAGCCGGGGTATTCTGTAGGGCGGAGGTACTTCGCCGTGTCCTACCTCCTAGAACTTATGGCTGGACTAGTTATTTGTGTATATCTTTAGGTCTCTACTTCTCTCTTTCTCTCCTCTCGCAGGTTATACTGGAGGGGATTTCTAATAGAAATAAGCAGAGCCTCGGTACTGTTATTTCCACCTATGTATCTCTACGTTTGTTTTTGTGTGTACATAAACAAATTAATAAATAAATAAATTTTGTGTAATAATCGCCATGTGGTACCCGGCAGATTAGAATTTGGACCACCCCATCTCTTCCCACGCGGTGTCATACAAGACGACTAAGGAATAGGACTGTTTAACATCAGACAAACATATACAGCTCAGACTCAGCTTGAGTCAATAATAGTACCCGGAAGACGGCAATAGGCTCACCCCCTATTACGTGGGACCGAATTAAATGATTAGTGAAACGTTGTTAATTCACCTCTGTCTAATCCATCGGGGATAAAGGTGTGATTATATGTATGTATGTATGTATAAATTTAGTTCTACCTAAAGTGCCAGAGCTCAAGATCTTTTAATGTTCAGCGTAATAATAATTCAATTTTAATGTTGAACAAAATACATTTTAGTATTCAGCAAAGATGATTGCTCCCTTGAAATTTAAATTAAAAAATACAATATCAAAAGTTTGTTGAATCACAAACAAGTTCGACCCGCGGGAATCGAATCTAAGCCCGCCATTAAAGGCTACGGCACGCAATCCGCATTGTACACTCGGAACACGATTTTAGTATCGCAAAATGGAATAATTGAACGGGACGCTAAGTGGCCCTCCGCCCTATATAGGAAGAGAGAACCACAGAGTAGTGTAGGGTGGAAGGGCAAATTGTATTTTGGTGGAAAATTTATTTTGGTAATTTTTTTAATACTATTTATTACCAGCATCAACAAACCGCGGTAGCTTAGTGGTATGGGTAATGGACTGCTGAGACGAGGTCTCGGGTTCGATCCTAAGTTTTACCATGGCACACACCAATGACTTTTCGATGGTTTTCGACGTTATGTGTGTATTTATCGTAGGTTTTTTAGTGCCCGGTTAATGGCAATAGGCTCGCCACCTATTACATTGGGACCTAAACATAAACTGGCAAAATGTGGGTGCTAGCACCTCTGCCTACCCCTTTGGGGATATAGGCGTGATTTTATGTTTTATGTTATTAACACATGTTTAATAAGAATATAAATACACACATCAACAAAGTCTAGGGAACAAGGACATTTCTAGTTTTTATTTAAAAACCCTTTCTTGTAATAGTGAGTGTTTTATATCAATAGAAGGGTATTTTTATACCGTTTTTAATTTTAATTTTAATAAAAACATTTTCATACCAAATTTTTTTTTTTTTTAAGAAAGAATTGAATAGTGCCAATATTGAGTATTACAACCTTCTATGATTAGGCACAAAAATAACGAGGTAGTAAGAAATACAGTAATTAACCGTACTTTAAACGTTTTTAATAATCTGTAGGACCTCCTAAAGCATTAGCAACAGCTCGACAACGGCGTGGCATACTTAGTATGAGATTGTCAATCATCGTCTGTGGAATATGGCTCCATACACTGCGAAGGTGTAAAAAAAGTTGTTCTTCAGTGTTCAGATTTTCCAAAGAATCACTGAAAGCTCTTCTCCCAAGCAAATCCCAGGCATGCTCTATGGGATTGAGGTCGGCAGACTGAGCAGGCCATTCCAACGTCGTCATATTGTGCTCGCTTAACGCATTGACCACTACCCTCGCGGTGTGTGACCGTGCATTATCTTGCATGAACATAAAATCTTGACCGAACTGCTGTCGATGAGGGATTACCATGGGGTGTATAACCTCCTGAATGTATTGGTTTGCATTCAAATTGCCCCGTATCCAAACGAGGTCGGTCCTTCCACCAAGACGAATTCCAGCCCATACCATGATTGTTCCACCTTGGTAAGGATGAACTTCTTGCGGATTCTGGAGACGACTCCGACGTCCAGGAACTCGCCATATACGCACTCTTCTCGAATCAGGATGAAAACCGAAGCAAGATTCGTCGGAAAACAGAACCCGTGCCCATTGATGGTCGGTCCACTGTAAATGTGCGTTAGCCCACAATAAGCGACGACCTCGATTTCCACGTCGAAGAGCTGGAACCCTAAGCGGTCTGCGAGCATAAAGATTGGCTTCGTGTAGTCTTCTTCTGACAGTTTGATCGCTAATAACCACTTGATGCTGAGACTGGAGGCCTGCGACCAACTGACGAGCAGTAATCGTGGGTTGCCGCCTTGCGGAATTTTGCAAGAAACGATCTTGTCGCGGGGTAGTAACCCTATTTCGTCCCCTGTGACGTTCGGCAACATCCCCTGTAGACCTGTAGCGTGCCCATAATCTGCAAATTACGCTTGGTTGGGTGTTGACAGCATCCGCTACGTCGCGTTGAGTTCGTCCAGCTTGCAGCATACCAACAGCCCTTAACATCTCTTCGCGACTTAAATGACGACGTGACATGATGACTACAGTCACAAAAATGCACAAACCATACGTAAAAGACGTATTATTGATAATAAACGTTATTCACAATCAAAAAAAATAATTTTTATTTTGCCTCAGAGAAACTGCACAATCAAACACTTTTAAAAGTTTTCCCTCCAAATTCGAAAATCATTACTTATTTAAATTTATTTTTAAATTTCTAACAACTCTGTAATCTACTTTATTCTATTTTTATTTATTTGCTGCCAGTTATTTGCAAAACAAGATTTACACGAAAAAAAATAATTGGGGTCATCTTGTTCCCTAGACTTTGTTGAGGTGTTTATGTTAATACGTATTCTGAAATCATAACAATTTAATTTTCTTTTGTGTGGAAATATTTCATTTGACCAACATTTATTCGTAAAATATAATCTTCGTATCATTTCAATCAATCAAAAAATCAATTAGCCCACCGTAGTCCACTACTGCTGGACATAGGCCTCCCCCAATGCAGCAGAAACGGGCTTCAAGCACTTTTTTTTTTTTTTTTTTTTTTACGTGCCCAAAATCCCCACGGATACCTCCCCACCGGAGCCGGTGGAGGAGGTTATGTCGGACTCGAACCGACTAAATTGCACGCCGCCTGTGGGTCGTTTTGGTTGCCGAAGGTGGGGCTTCAAGCACTGATTAATAAATAGTTCTTTAAGTTTAATACTGTCTGGATTAATTGGGCGTCTTGTATACGAGATGCAACAAAATTTCTTGTATTATTAGCTGATGCTGATGACTGTTCCCTCGAAAAGGTATGATCTCGTTCCCGTGACACATGGGAAGCAGTTCCCGTGATAAAAAGTAGCTTATGTGTTATTCTAGATGTCTCTCCTTTCCTACACAGGACAACACGTGCATGGCTTAGATGTCACCCTCACACTGTGCAGAATTTACGAGCAAGAACCAAGCAGTTTCCAGGTCTCGGTGCACCACTAAGACCTAGAATTCATTACCAGCTCCAAGATTGAGATCCTTTAAGTGGGGTATGAGAAAGCATCTGATGAGACCGCCAAGCTGAGTGCCACCATTGTAACATTACCGTCTGTAATGGTGATCCTCTTTCCCGAGACTGCGCCTTTAGCTTACCATCAGGCGAGGTGAAGTCAAGTTGACGTGCCGTAGATAAAAAAAGTAATATATGTCTATCCCAAATTTCAACCAGGGCCTTAAATCTGACAAAACAACTGTTATACCACAGATGCTTCTAAAAAAACATTGAATGACTTTAAAGTTCAAAATTAGCAGTGTGTACATATTGAAACTGTTTTCATTTAATTTTGTAGTTTAAACTTCTAGAAATAAAGTCTAGAATTTAATGTAATTTTTTGCAGTGTCTTTGGTATGACATTGGTTTTGCTTTAGTAGCTTCGATGGTCAGGTCCGTTAAGATATTGGAGTGTGATTTAAACATACAAACACCATTACAAACTTTCAGATCAATACTTACATTATAAAGCTGAAGTGTTTGTTTGTTTGAACACTCTAATCTCACTTATAAGTTAGTGGTTTGATATGAAAAATGATGGAAATGCTTTTTGTGTAGACCGTTTATCGATGAAGGTTTTAGGCTATATATCATCACTCTACTACTTAAGGGAGCGGAGCAGTGAACATAAAAGTCAATAAATTCAGCAGAATTTCATATATTATTTGAAAGCTAAAAAACTTTACCCTAGAATGTATTGTTTTGTTGGAGTAAGTGGCATACGACCATGGTTATCCTTGATATTTTCTTGTTTAACACTTTTTAGAACATGATTTTACAGTAAGCGGGTTCTAGTAAAAACTTATTATTTATTTATATTATTTTTGGGGCAATTATTACGTATAATTTATATATATTTGAAATGTGCTAATTAAGCCCTTTCATTTGATACTGTTACGTGCACGGGGTACAATTAAATGCCGTTTACTCAACGAAGAGATTTATTAGCTCACCACAAACTAGACAATTAAATCACTGGTACACACAGTAAGTACTCTTCAACAGTTCCAGTCGCTCAGTAGTTCACAGTAGTCCACAGTCGTTGCTCAGGTCGCAGGTAGAATCTTCTTCGGTCGCTTAAGTTCGCTGTGTTCGTTATCGATCTCAAAGACTGAATCAATCGTGTCGCTATGCGAGCGTGTTTTTATACCTCTCAATTAGGAGGATCGAATTATCTAGAAAGCTCGCGAGCGACAAATACCTATTCTTTTGATCTTGCCGCCGTCACTGACCTTCGAGTACATTCTCGATATTTACCTATTGTTTATTTTTATTCAACAAAGTCTGTAGGTACTCGTAGGTAGGTTGTGACTTTTTGTTGACGATTCCAGATTTTTCTATGCCATTCGGTAGAGTACCTCGTCACTAACAATGCGTTTTTATTTCTTGAAGATTTGATTATTAGTTTTCGAGATATCGACGGCTGTCGTAACATTACCCCCCTCTTAGTCATGCTCGTCCCGAGCATCATTTGTTCCATGATGACGCGTCAACCTGTCCACATGGACTACCTTTGGTTTTCCCCTAACCTCCTTCCTAATGCGGTAGGTAATGTCATTGATCCTCGTAATAACCGTATAGGGCCCTTCCCAGCGAGCTTGGAGTTTTGGAGATTTCCCCTTCTTGCGTAGCGGATTATGAAACCATACCAGTGTTCCTTCTTCGAAACCGTTGGTGGTTGCATTTCTATCGTACCGGGTTTTCATCCTTTCACCTGTCTTCAAATTGTTTTCCCTTACTATTCTGTGCACCTCATCCAGTCGGCTTCGAAGATCACTCACGTAATCCGTCACGGGCTTAGGACTGTCAGGTGGCGTACCGGTTATTGCATCCACTGGTAGCCTAATCTCTCGACCAAAGTTCACTTTCGCTGGGGTGTGTCCCATACTGTCATGTACCGCAGATCGATAGGACATCAGGAATAGTGGGATGTACTGGTCCCAATCTCTTTGGTGTTCATCGACAACTTTAGCCAAGTGATTTTCCAACGTCTGGTTAAACCTCTCGACCATTCCGTCTGACTGTGGATGCGCTGGAGTCGTACTGGTCTTGTTCATTCCAAGGAGTTTGCACATTTCTTGAAATAGAGCAGACTCGAAGTTCCGTCCTTGGTCAGAGTGGATCTCCATAGGTGCGCCGTACCGGCAGACCACTTCCTGAACCAGTTTCCTTGCCACAGTGACTGCTTCCAGGTTGGGTGTCGCAAATACTTCCGGCCACTTAGTGAAGTAATCTTGCACTACTATGATGTATTTGTTACCTTCTTCCGTCGTTGGAAAAGGTCCAGCGACATCAATCGCGATACGTTCCCATGGTGCTCCGACGTTATACAGTTTCAATTTTCCTTTGCTTCTTGTCGGCGGTCCTTTAACTGAAGCACATGCAGTGCATTTACGGCACCAATCCTCGACATCTTCGCGACAGTGAAGCCAGTAAAACCGCTGTCGTACTTTAACTAAGGTCTTCTTGACTCCGAGATGCCCGCCAGAGACACCATCATGGCTGTGCCGTAAGAGTGTAGCCACCTTGCTTCGTGGTACCACTACTTGTAGGGTCACCTCTTTGCCGTCGTTGGATTCCCATTTCCTATACAGCACGTCGTCTATCAGAGTTAAACTGTCCCACTGGGCCCAATAACTTTTGATAGTGGAACTGTAAGCAGATATATCACTCCATTGGGGTTTGCTTCCAAGCTGCTTCCAGTGCAGTATAGGCTGTAGATCATTATCATCCTCTTGCGCCTGCTTCATACTGCTTCCGGTCCATTCGTCGTCAAGTCCATTCACCTTTATGACTTTAGTCTTTTCGCGGGCTTCGTTCTTCTGACAATGCTTGTAATCTTCGGCACACGGCCTTCGTGACAAAGCATCAGTATTGCCGTGCCCTTTTCTACTTCGGTGTTCCATTTCATTTCGGTGTTCTTCGGAGTTCGGTGTCCCGGAGTCCGTGACCCTCCTCCGTTTTCTCGAAGGACACTCTAATTGAATATGGCCCTTTCCTCTACAGGAATAACACGTTGGGACATATCCTGGCTTCCTTTCCTCTGCAACCACCTCCCTGACCGCCCTGACCTTATTTTGAGCAATAGGGATGGTTGGGGCCTCATATCGTCCAGCTAGCGCCCGCCCCGCGGCCCTGACGACATTTAGTTTTAATGGAACCTCTAGATCCACTTGGATCCCGACGTACGCTACCATCCTCCTTTTTCTGGAAGGACACTCTAATTGGATATGGTCCCTTCCTCTACGGGAATAACACGTGGGGACATACCGTGGCTTCCTTTCCTCTGCAACCACCTCTTTGACCTCCCTGACCTTACTTAATCCGGCAGTCTGCCGTACAGTTTCCACCTCGAGAGCATAAGCCAGTGCTTCTTTCAAGGTCTGATGGTGACGCAACTGAACACTAGCTTTCACTTCTGCGTCTCGTATACCATTTAGGAAGGCCTCTAGCAAAATGGTCTCGATCATCATGGGAGTCGATGAGTAGGCCCGACGAACGAGTCTTTCAACCTCCACAGCCCATTCCTGGAGGCTTTGACTAGACTTCTGTTTCTTCTCCCGAAGCTGCGCTCGGTAGGCATTCTCCAGGTGCTTGTCGCCGTAACGTGTGTCTAAAGCTTCCATCAAAGACCCCAGAGTCCTTCCTTCAGGTGGCAGATTTTCCAGTATTATTAAGGCATCTCCTCGTAATGCAAGTGTCAAAGCCATAAAGGACTCCTCGTTGCTCCAGGCTTTAGTTTTTGCCAATATCTCGAATTGGTACTTGAAGGCTGTCCACGAGGAGGTTCCATCAAAATGTGGTAGGTCGAACTTTGCTGTTGATGGTGAGGTCACGGTAACAGGTCCACAGGTTTCCAGCCTGACGATCTTCTTTTCGAGAACTTGCAAGCGGTCGTCCATGGTCCCAGACTTCAAAGCCACTTCATTACTCAGCATTTGCAAGCCATCTTCGAGGTTCCTCACTTTATCTCCCAGTGCATGGATGCCTACATCGATTTTACCCATGACAGCTTCCTGGTTGGCCTGCATCTCTTGCCTGATCATCTGCTGCATAGTAGCCTGCATTTCTTCCTTGGAGGCCTGCATCTCTTGCCTGGAGGCCTGCATCATCTGCTGCATAGAAGTCTGCATTATCTGCTGCATAGTAGCCTGCATCTCTTCCTTGGAGGCCTGCATCTCTTGCCTGGATGCCTGCATCTCTTGCCTGGAGGCCTGCATCATTTGCTGCATAGAAGTCTGCATCATCTGCTGCATAGAAGCCAGCAGCGTCATCATGTTGGTATCTGACGAGGTTCCATCTGGTGCTGCCGTAGTTCCCGCTGAGACAGCAGCATCGGCCTGACGCCCTTCTTCTTCAAGGCTCCGTTGACGTGCGGCATCCATTTCCACTTCACGTCTGGTCCGTGGAGTACGCCCTTCGTCTTCACGTGGTAATAACGGCATTCCGCTTCTGACACCAATTGTTACGTGCACGGGGTACAATTAAATGCCGTTTACTCAACGAAGAGATTTATTAGCTCACCACAAACTAGACAATTAAATCACTGGTACACACAGTAAGTACTCTTCAACAGTTCCAGTCGCTCAGTAGTTCACAGTAGTCCACAGTCGTTGCTCAGGTCGCAGGTAGAATCTTCTTCGGTCGCTTAAGTTCGCTGTGTTCGTTATCGATCTCAAAGACTGAATCAATCGTGTCGCTATGCGAGCGTGTTTTTATACCTCTCAATTAGGAGGATCGAATTATCTAGAAAGCTCGCGAGTGACAAATACCTATTCTTTTGATCTTGCCGCCGTCACTGACCTTCGAGTACATTCTCGATATTTACCTATTGTTTATTTTTATTCAACAAAGTCTGTAGGTACTCGTAGGTAGGTTGTGACTTTTTGTTGACGATTCCAGATTTTTCTATGCCATTCGGTAGAGTACCTCGTCACTAACAATGCGTTTTTATTTCTTGAAGATTTGATTATTAGTTTTCGAGATATCGACGGCTGTCGTAACAATACCAAACTCGACATATTTATCTCAAATTTATTTTTTAACACAGTACTTAATGACCGCTGGAGGGCGCCACATTAGATTCAGTGACACGCTATATAGCCTATAACCAGCGGATGACTAAGACACTTCTAACGATACCTCATTTGTCAAGTTCTAACAAGTGGTTGAGGAGTTATCAGGGAACAGATGAACCTACATACATAGCCTGTCAAAATCATAACCCTCCTGTTTCACCGCAGTCGGGTAAAAATTAAAAGCTCGAAGGGGTAATATGGGGTTTCAAAAGAATCAAGAATCAGTTTCATTCATTCAGTTTAGGCACATAAAGAGCACATAATATATGAACATCAAAATTCTACAATCTGTCAAGAAATAATATAAAAATATTAAATAATGCAAAAATAAACCATTTTAAAATGATTGTTCCGCTGGTTCGGTAAGTTAGTTCTACTGAGAAGATACCAGCAAGAAACTCAGTGAACTATATTAGATCTAGATTATCGTTTTTTTTAAATTTGCTTTAGTTTACAATTTATTTTGTGCGAGCAAGCAAGACACTTATTGACCACGCATTAACATCATCTAGGTACTCATCTACTTTATAGTAACCTTTATTCATTCAAGTTTTTTTTTCACCAAAAATATACTAAGGGCGTTGCTGAGACGAGTCAGCTAGTTATACACATATTTAACATACGTAGGGTGTAGACAGGTGTAGGTGTGCAGCTAAATATATGTCATATTGATGTTATAAAATAAACTTTTTTTTTTACGTGCGCAAATCCCACGGACCTCCCCACCGGTGCAGGTGGAGAAGGCTATGTCGGACTCGAACCGACTAAAACGCACGCCACCTGTGGGTCGTTTTGGTTGCCGAAGGTCAGGTTGACAGGCATATCCCTCGCACGATCTGGCCCTCTTCTCGGGTGTGGGGACTACAGAGTCCCCAACTCGTCCCCGGAACGGCCTCCGCCGCGGCCTGCTTCTGCCGGGGTGCCAGGCAGCTCCACCTGTCACCCCCAGGCCTGCGCTCAGGGGGGGGCGGAGGTCGTTCATCGACCTCAGACGCCCGAGTTGCCTTCGTACGCGGGCAGCTTGGCTTGGTATAAAATAAACTTATAAATAGACTATATTATATAGAATATATAGCCTATTTAGAATATGATTGACCTTTGCATTTGCGGCATTGATTTATATTGTTAGTTAAAATATCGGTGCCAAGTTTTATGATGTACACATTATACGTACAATACTTTATGACAAATAAAACATTATCAATGTCGAAGTTCCCGAAAAACTACGCTGACATTGTTGAGAGAAGAATGTTTCTCACTACGAGTACTTCCTTTTATAATCGCTCTCTCTCTAAAGACACGACGGTATTGCCGTCCAATTGAGCAGTTCGAGTGCCGCGTGGTGTGCAACAGAGTAGAATTAGGTCCACCCCATCTCTTCCCATGCGGTGTCGTACAAGGCGACTAAGGGATAGAGCTGTTTAACATCAGACAGATATATACAGAACAGACTCAGCCTAAAATGCAAGATTCGAGTCAACAATAGTGCCCGGAATATGGCAATAGGCTCACCCCCTGTTACGTGGGATCGAATACAATTATTGGTGAAATGTGGGTGTTAATTCACCCCTGCCTAACCCTCAAGGGATAAAGAATATGTTATGTGTATGAGCAATCCGACCTGGGAAGTACCTCCACCTTACAGAATACCGCATCCATAATAACCTCGTGTTGTGCTCCCGGTGGTGAGTAGGGTAGTCAGAGCTCACTGGAGAGTTTTTGTGCTGTCACTGGGAGGATCTAAAGCTTGTCCTGCTTTGTCTTTTACACTGACGGCATAGAAATTCTCTATGCTTACAGGGTTGGCAGCGCGAGTGTGACTCCCTTGGTTGTGCACACGTCCATTGGCCACAGTGACCATTTTCCATCAGGTGGGCCATGTGCTTGTCTGCCACCTAGTGGTACAAAAAAAGGTATGGAGGCCCAAAAAAATTGTAGTCCTCAATTTAACCACTTAGAGGTAGATTTCCTCTCAGTCTTAGGGGTTGGAGACAACAGTTGCTTCATGCCAAATAAAGGTATTCCCAAGCACCTACATATGGGGTTCTTCAAAAGGGGCATCAGAAGGTTTTTCCGTGGTTGGAAGTGCGAGTGTAACACCCCTGGTGTTGCATACGTCCATAGGCCACGGTAACCACTTCCCAACAGGTGGGCCGTGTGCTTGTCTGTCACCTAAGTGGTATAAAAGAAAAGCAGAGAAAGGGCCTCTTCCGCTCTCTCAATATAGAAAAAGGAGAATTAGTATTATTTTTATACAACTCAGGTGGCAGATAAGCACACAGTGACCACCTGATGTAAAGTCATTACCGTGGCCTATGGATGTGTGCAATACCAAGACAGTCACACTCGTGCCGCCGACCTAGAATAGAGTTTCTGTGCCGTCTGTGCAGAAAAAAAAGCAGGACAAGCCTTTGGTCTTCCCACTGACAGCACAAAAACTCTCCAGTGAACTCTGGCTACCCTACTAACCGCCGGGAATACAACACGAGGTTGTTATGGCCGCGGTATTCTGTAGGGCGGTATTCTTTAACCACAGAATAATAATAATATCTTTATTGATTCTGTGGCTAAAGACTAGGTACCCCTGCTCTTGGACTGGTCCTCCTATGTTACAGATTATACTGATATATGACATACGGGGATTTATCAATCATTAAACATTCTGGCAACACTTAGAAATTAATTAAAGTACTGTCAATTCCTAAATGTTTTGGCACTTCAACTCAGTGTTTGGAATGAAGTTTGGCAAGAGGTTATAATGTTTTAGCAGCATTATACAGGCGATAGCAGTATTCTGCATGTATGAATAATGTATGATATGTATTTATGTACAAAAAAAGAATCTAAATATGTTTATCCGCAGTCTAGATTTCATAACAGAAGCTATGCTTACCATGGGTCTAGATAGCGTTGTGTAGAAAGTTGTGTAATATTTTTTTATTTATTTACGTATATGATTCTTGAGATGAAATGATCCAACACTTGCTACGAAAACATGCTATTTTTTTATACAATTTAGGTGACAGACAAGCGCACGGCTCACCTGATGGGAAGTGGGTACCGTGTTTGACTGTTAATTGTAAATAACGAAATGGTAACTTTTATGAGTTTCTATACAAATTATGTATTTAATTAAAGTGTTTTTAACAAATTAATTTTTTGAGTAGGGTAACCGTAGTTACTAGTAATAGGGTAAATCTATATATATATCTTACTATATAACCTAACTGGTAGAGCACTACGTCATATTATTGGAACGGTCCAAAGTCTCCCGACAATGACAACCCTTGAATCAAAATATGTAGGTATTACTAGGTATATCAAAGTTATAGGGCTAACTAACACAACTTATTCTCGACTTTTGGAGGGTCTTTTTTTGTGACGGGGGTGTTTTGAATTATTAATTAAATTTTTATTTTACTCTTTTTGAATTGATCTACTCGTCAAGCTCTTTGATTTGATAACCATATTGAGGGAGTTGTGAAATAAAATGTAATTCGCCATTTTGTGGTGGCGGCCATCTTGGATTTGAAATTTGTCATATTGTATGGTATTCTGCTAGTCAAGACCTTTCATTTGAAACCCATATTGAGGGAGTTGAGACTCCATCATTTTGTAGCGGTGGCCATCTTGGACCGATGTTTTTCAAACATAGCTAAGAACACTCCCGACTAATATACTTTTCAAACAAAAGAACTAAATCCAATCAGTTCATTCGTTCAGGATCTACACACACACACACACAGACACGTCAAACTTATAACACCCCGTCGATTTTGCGTCGGGGGTTAAAAACAACGCTCACACAACTTTAAACAATAATATTACTCTGTGGCAGCTCCCGAGGGAGGCACGCGAGCGGTGACACATGCGCGTGGATTCGAAAGAGAGCTTACATAACATGGAATCGATTTATATTAAAATGATATAGAAGCCCATCAAGATAATCACGCCATTATTCCAGGAGGGTTAAGCAGAGGTGAATCCAACTAATCCCACCATCTCCTTTCCTATATAGGACAACACGTGCAGGCCTTAGATGTCACCCTCACAGTGTGCATAATATACGAGCAAGAACCAAGCGGTTCGGGGACTCTTCTTTGCCGCACCACTAAGACCTGGAAATCATTACCAGCTCAAGTGTTTCCTTCTTCCTACAGTCCCGGGGCCTTTAAGCGGGGCGTGAAAATGCATCTGATGAGGCCGCCAAGCTGAGTGCCACCATTGTAACACGTAGTGTCTGTCATGCTGACCTTCTTACTTACCATCAGGCGAGGTGAAGTCAAGTTGGCGTGTACTATATAAAAAAAAAAGAATTTTAACACCTACATTTGACCAATCACGTCCCACGTAATGGGGGGTGAGCCTATTGCCGTCTTGTGGACACTATTTTTGACTCAAGCCATTCATCTGAAGCTGAGTCTGGGCTGTATATAGGTATATCAGTCTGATGTAAAACAGCCCTATCCCTTAGACGCCTTGTACGACACCGCATGGGAAGAGATGGGGTGGTCGGGAAACACGCGGCCATCTTATTTTATTTATTTATTAATGTAAATAAATGAATTATTTATTGTTTAATTGTGCAATGACTATGGATGATAATTAATATACAATTTGGTCAGTATCAAAACACAAATACACAAACTCGGGATCATGTCGCATCGAACAACCCTCCAATATCCATGTCGTTCCCGGCGCAAAGGTGCCCATGATGCTGGCTGCGTTGCCTCGCTGAATATCAAAATAAATGAATATTCTACTACATTCTATACAACGCTATCTAGACCCATGGTAAGCATAGCTTAACTAGCTTGTGATATGGCATTTAATGCTGATAAACATACTTAGATACTTTTTTTTGTAAACACATACCTACATTTTGTGTGTGAGTGTGGATGGTACCGTCCGAAAGGGAAGACCTAGGCGCACATACCTGGACCAAATCGTGGAAGTTTTATAAAAGGGGCAGGTCAGGAGTACCCTAAAACGACGAGCATGCATGAAGAATGTAATGAGAGTAAATGAAGCCAGAGTAGTATGTCAGGATCGTAGCAAATCTCTACCTACTCCTATGGAAAACAGGCGTGATTATATGTATGTATATACATATTGTATACATAGAAAACATCTAGACCAATGCAAATACATATTCATGCGTACAAATATATGTACTGAGCGGGAATCGAACCCGCGCCCTAGTCGAACGATCTACCACTACTCCACAGAGGTGCAATGTAGTTGTATGCTTAAATATGGAAGATGCGCTGCCGGAGGTTACCCTGGATGGTGGGAGAGTCACATGGCAGTCGGTGCCGTCAAATCTGAGATAATCCAACCAGAATGCAGAGAACGTATTTTCCCTTCGCATTCACTATGCTTGTATCTTGGAACTTTTGAGCTCATCTTACTCCTAATTATTTTTTTCATTTATTTCCATAACACACCCTTACCACAAATCCATTTCCAGTGGCCCCACATTAGGCAAGCCTGTCCTGTGGTTACCTAATACATATATATATTTTTTTTACAACACTATCCAATGGCTGATGACAAAAATTACAAAACACAATTAAATTCAAGAAGAGTGCCTAACTAAACATGCAAAGAAACAAAAATAAAGAAAAATTCGATTCTTAAGTCTTACAATAGATACCATATATCTACACCTCACGAATCTATTTCGTCAATCGTGTCATCTTGGCCATTAAATCTCTTATCATACAGAAAATATCTATTTATTTCTTCAACACACAATACGTATCTTTTACAATACTTTTCCAAAACATTATTAAAAAAATGGCAACAGTGCAACAGCTGCTCCGAGTTAGATAATAAATTATCGAATCACACTCCATGCTTATTTGCCACGCGTGACATTAGTTTTTGTTATTCGTTTTCTCTTTCACACTTTACACTAATTGATTATCTGCTACCTTTGTCTTTCCTATCATGTATAGGCAGGGAGGCGGTGTTGCAAAAAAAGTATACATTTTAATACTGTTTTTAAGACAATTAATAATTTAGAAATATAATTAGTTTTTTTATGTATTATTGTGTAAGAACATAAGTAATACATAAGTATTTTTAATTAATACTTAATGCATAAGTATTTATAAATTATTTCTATTTTCAACATTTGAAAATTAATACATCAAGGACGCTATTTCTGAACGTACAAAAATAGCAGATATTTTAAAACTAATTAATAATTACATAAACTCCCGCGTATTTTCCCGAAGGGGTGGGCAGAGGTGCTAGCACCCACACTTTGTCAGTTTATGTTTACTTCCCAATGTAATAGGTGGCGAGCCTATTGCCATTAACCGGGCACTTATAAACCTGCGATAAATACACACATAACTTTGAAAACCATGGGAAAGTCATTGCCATGGTAAAACCTGGGATCGAACCCGAGACGTCATCTCAGCAGTCCATTACCCATACCACTAGGCTACCGCGGTAATCTAGGCTAGGTAGATAATCATAAAATTATAATAATGTTAGCAAAGTAACTGATTATAAAATTGAAATAAGTAAAGGCGTCTCAAATTGAAAATAAATACATTTTATTTCAAAGTATTTATTATAGCTGTAAATTATTATAAGTATTTTTTTTATACCACTTACTTGGTAGACAAGCACACGGACCACCTGATGAAAAGTGGTTACCGTGGCCTATGGACGTTTGTAACACCAGAGGAGTCACAGTCGCGGCTGCCAACCCTGTAAGTACCGAGTTTCTGTGCCGTCAGTAGAAGACAAAGCAGGACAAGCCTTTTGTCTTCCCACTGACAGCACAAATTCTCCAGTGAGCTCTGGTTACCTACTTACTGCTGGAAACAAAACACGAAGTTATTATAGCCGAGGTATTCTGTAGGGCGGAGGTACTTCCCCAGTCAGACTGCTCAATTGGGCGGAACTACCGCCGTGTCCTACCTCCTCAAAAATTAGTATTACTAGATACTTACGATATACGTACTTAACAAGGCATTAAATATTCATAAATGCACATCACATGGGGTTTCACGCATACATTACCGAGTCTATAATAAGCTTCTAATCTAATGTGTAGTTTTAAGTTTGTAAACCAGTCTTCATTTAGTTTCCTTGTGATTTAGCCCTCTCATTAAATACATTAAACGCCTCAAGCCACTGTCCACATCATTATTTAAATTCGTTGAGTCTCATTGTTGTCATCTAAATCACTTTCGTATTATATTAACAAACGACAAAACTACCCAGTATTTATATTTTACTAAAGTAGTCTATAGCTCCCGGACTATATGGTCAGGGCTGAGCTCCTTTTATTAACATTAAAAAGGGGGAAAAAGTGTCATGCTATTGTTTGAAATTTTGTTTAAATGAATACGTTCTCTATTTCTATAACAATAAAGATAACTTTTCTTTAAACGTCAAAATGTCGACTGAATATCAAGTCATGTGTTTAACGTCTGTTGAAAAATCAGAATTTTATTCTCATTGTTATTGTTATATAGCATAAGGGTGAATACGCATTGATAGTTGTTTTTTTTGTTAGTGTTATAACATGGTAACAGTTGTTCTCAGGCGCGTAAAAGATTTATGTAGGTCAACCAAAGGATTGATCGTGGAGTAGATAATAATATGAAGTTTTTGACTCGTATGTAAATTTTGACAGGTTTAAAAGATATGTTTACAAAGACTATTGTTTAGTGAATACGAGTTTTGTAGGATTAAAATGTAAATATGAAATTTTGTGAGATAATACAATACTGGTTTATGGCAGTGACAACCCTCAGGCTTCTGTCAAAATTTCTGACCCCTGTCTACTTATAGTTTAAGGGTCACAAATTTAATAAAGACTTTTTATCATTAATTGATTTAAAACAACTTTTAAAATGTGTTTAGTCTATGTCAAGTACGCATTTTATAAAAAGTAATGATTCAAAATTCGAATAATGCATTGCCAATATCAGCAGTCAGTCAACCCCTTATTATGAGTATGGCCATAATCTACCATCTTATCAATCAGATTTGGCTTTTTAATAAGTAAATACACGTTAGAAAACCAATGAAAACAAATTGGAGATGGGGTGGCAGAACAAAAACAAATAATATTTATAACCGGTAATATTATTTTTAAACTTTCGCGGTGTGAATTCATTATTATCGGCAGAAATAGTAAGTTCCAAGATATAATTCGCGAGAAGTCCCGATACCTAGTATAATTATGAACCGGTAATATGTTTTTATGTGAAATTATGTCAAAATCCTTCTGTTAGTTATTAACGGTTCATGGCTAGGAGTCGCACCCGAGACTTCTCGGTCGTAAGGCTGATTTAACTATTAAGCAAACTGGTTATGGTTCATGGTTTTAAAACCAATACCAAGTATGGTCCACAGCAGAATAGAATTTGGACCACCCCATCTCTTCCCATGTAGTGTCGTACAAGGCGACTAAAGAATAGGGTTGTTTAACATCAGACAGACTCAGCCTCAGATGCATGGGTTGAGTCAACAAAGAGCCCGAAAGTCGGCAATTGGCTCACTTCCTATTACTTGGGACCGAACTCAATGATTGGTGAAATGTGGGTGTTAATTCACCTCTGTCTAGCCCTCCGGAGATAAAGACGTGATTGTATGAATGTATGTGCTAATATTTTGTTCCATATAATCGCGAGCGTAGTGGTATCCACACAGAAACAACGTTCGTTAGATTGAACTATCTAAACTATGAAAATATTAATAAAACTATTAATATAAACATAATTTTAAATCAATTAGTTTAGTTCACTTGTTAATAAATGAGGCGATCATATTGAAAACCAATTAAGATATTCATAAATTTATTTATATCCAGGGTACACAGTAGCCATGCACTTTTGGCACCCATCACTTCCTTATGCCTACAGAGTTGCACAAATGACAACAACACGCATTCAAAAATATACCATAACTCCGTCGAGATAAAGTTAAGAGCAGCGTAGTGCTATCTCCAAATGACATTTACTAATTTTGCACGTGTACATTTCGGAACAGAAGAGCGCTCCAACATATCGGTCAGATACAATCTGTATTTAGACGCTCACTCACTTTAGTTTCAACGTAAATGTTAGTCGTGAAGTTGCGTTGCGAACATGAATAAAAAGGGCAAAAATAAAAAAGGGAAACTGCCCAATCCTACTCCTTCTCAAGAAGTGACATCCAGTGATAATATTGTTAGTGTGATTTGTGATGAAGGAAATCCCGAGAAAACTAGTGAAACAATTGAAAAACTTGAAAATAAAATCGAAAATGTGAAGGAAGAGCGTGTTCCTGAGATTATTAGTGAAATTATTTCACCATCAGTTGAAACAAAGGATGAAGAGACCCCAAAGAAACCTAAAAGAAGCAGGGGTAAAAAGAAAAAAGGTAAGGAAAATGATTTTGAGGATAACTTAGAAGAGGAAATAAAAGAAATTGCCAAAGAACCTGTTTTGGTAGATGTAAAGGAGGATAATCCTGTAACAGATGCCGTAAACGCATCAGTCGTAACGCCGACGACACGTAAAAAGAAGAACAAAAAGAAAACCGTAGACCAAAATACTGAACAATCTATCCAGTCAGATCCAGAGCAAATGACTCTAATATCAATACCAGATCTTCCAAAAGAACCTGAACTAAAGGAAATAAAACAAGAAATACCTTCGCTTCCTGAAGCAGAAGAGCAAGAAATAAAGCCACCCAAAAAGAAAAATAAAAAGAAAAAACGAAATGATTCTGAAAGATCTGAAAAAGAAGAGATTTCCTGTACAACCGCCTTCCAAAATTTGATTGAATCCAAGGATGAATCCTTACAATTAAAAACGGAAGACAAGCTCGTAGAAGATGGTAGATTAGCTGAGAGCTTCAAGGTTGAACCTGAAACTTTACCAGAAAAAGAATTACTAGAGAAAGAAATTACAACTGAAAAGAGTACAGAACACAAGGAAGAGATAATAGCTAAAGACAATGATCCTGAACCCTTGCCCGTTATTGAAAGTAAAGGTAAAAAGAAGAATAAAAAAGACAAAAAACAAATTTCACCGAGTCTAGATAATTCAAGTCCTGACAAAGGTACCGTAAAAATGCCTTTATTGTCTTTAGATACCAGTACCAAAGAAGATTTGCCTAAAGGTAGTGAAACCCCTGATTTAATTACCCAGGAGACAAGTCCAAAGCTTAAAGCTAAAATAGCTAAACCCGTAGAGAAGAAACGTAAAGGAACTCAGGAAAACCAATCAGTTGAAAACATACCACATGAAATTTCTATTACTGAACCTATGCGAGCAGATGAGCAACCTACACAGGTAGTATTAGGAAGTGCCAGAATTAAAGTGACTGAAAAGGAAATAAGATGCGAAGATGAGGCAAAACACATTCAGTTAGACTGCCAACAAGAACCTATTGACATCCATATTCCAAAAACCCAAGAACAACATAAAGATGCAATGGATAAACCAATGGGTAAAAAACGCAAGAAAGAACCAAAAATACCTAGAACACCAGACGTTAGTTTTGAAATAGTGGAATCCTCAGTTCAAATTGATGCAAAGCAGCTTGAATCTGAAATTGGTATTACCAATAAAGACCTACTAATAAAAAGTGAAACTGGTACAACACAAAAACAAGAGGCACGTGATATATCTGAAGTACCAACTACCTTAGACTCTCAGATACAACCCGACCTTACAGTTAAACTTATTCCAGAAGGTGATTCTAAATCACATGTGCTTCTAACACCTGAA
Organism: Eilema griseolum; assembly: GCA_963662185.1. Lineage (NCBI taxonomy): Eukaryota > Metazoa > Arthropoda > Insecta > Lepidoptera > Erebidae > Eilema > Eilema griseolum. The sequence continues at coordinate 1,102,918 of OY759229.1, read as the reverse complement.
TTTATAGAAGAGAGTGGAGCTATGAAATTAGAAACATTAGTTACAGAAAAAAAGGAAGATACACAAAAGATTGACATTAAATCTGTTAAAAAGCGCAAGAAATCTCCTAAGCCTCCAAAAAAAGTAGAACATAAACAAAAAGAACCGATAGCACAAGTTACAGCACCGATTGAAGGAGTGTCCCCTACGGTAGAAGAAACTAAGGAAATAGAAGAGAAAATAGATGCGTCTAACATAACGAGAATATATGATATTGAAATAAGTAGCATAAAAGCTGACATACCTGAAGGCCTTGTCTGTGACACGATACCCGATGTAACATATCCACGGTCAGCAAGCCAACAGTTGATGGATGACAATAACAATAACAATACCAGTATAACAGAAATATTGCCTTCACAAGATACAATACTAGGTACACAGAAAGAAGAATTTATTGACACTCCAAAGATACATATGACAGTCAAAAGTAAAGAAGCAACAAGCCCACCAAAAGAAGAAAAAACTGATTTGAAATCTAAAATGATGGAAGTAAATCAAGATATGGAAGAATTAAGGTTATCTATAGAAAAATCGTTAGCAGAATTAACTTCAATCGAAAAGAGTGAAGAAGTAACTGAAAGAAGATATGAAGAATCTAAACCAACAACAGAAGAAAAACAACAAAAAATATCTCTTACTGATATTATTCAAATAAAAGATGATCATCAAAAAATAAGTAATAAACCAGAAGTTGAAATATTAGCTTTAGAAGATTTTTCAGAGGGAATTAAAATTACTGAAATGATAGTGACAGATACGCAAGAGAGTGAAAACACGCCTTTGTTACCACCAGACGACATTAACAAATCTACGGTGGCTGAAATATTTAAAAAAGATTTTATTGTAATTAAACCTGATACAGCTGAATGTTCTACGTCAAATAAAAGTAAAGAAATAACTGTAGAAGGACTACAAAATATATCGCCAACAGTTGACACTGCAATTGATTCAGTAATTAGTATGAGAACTGATCAAGAACCAGCTATTAACCCCAACCCTATTGTTACAAAAATTGATAATAAAATACTGACTGAACAAGAAAAGTCAACTCTTTTATTACCAATTGAAAATATAGATGAGCTACAAGAGACTGAAAAGAAAGATATAGAAAAAAGACTAGAAGAACAAGAATCAAAAACAGATTCTCCATCTATATGTCCTGCAAGAAAAGACCATAAAAATAAACATAAGAAAAAGAAAGGCAAACAAGATTCTCAAATAACCCCTCAGCCTTCTCAAAGTACCCAAAGTACAAGTTATAACGTACAAGGTACTAATACTGCTCAAGAAGGAAAGAAAGAAGAAAAGACTGAGACCAAAAGTTCAAGCAAAAGTGGCTCTAAAGACACTAAAGAGAAAGGAAAACAGCAGGCAAGTACTACAGACCCATTAACCGAACAGGAGCTATATTCTCAAATGGATTACGAACCGATAGAAAACTTTGAAGATGCACTAACATCAAGTGTGGATGATGTGAATAAAACCTTCGAACTAATAGTCAAAGAATCACAAGAACAGTCCAATCCAAAGATCAATGTAATACCACCGAATGAACAAAAACCCCATGTTTCGCTGCCAAAAAACTTGTTAGGCCATCCCGATATTCCTGTATCATCGAATAAAAGGGACTATAAAAAGGAAAAAGATAAAATTCCTAATGAAATTACGGCAACAGTGAAAATAAAAGACGCAGTTGATGTTGAAAGGAAACACTCTAAGAATACTCAAACGGTAAATAAATTGAAAGATCTAAATGACTGCAAATTGAGTGAAAACGAAGAGTTTGTTTATAAGTACAATTTTAGGAAGGTCTTCCTGCAAAGTTCTTGTCATTTGTGCAAGAAGGAGTTGGGTACGACCAGAGTGGCGTGCTGTTATTGCAATCTCGTGTTCTACTGCGGCATTAAGCATAAAGATGAAGACTGGTCTCAACATCAGGCTCTGTGTTTCGCTGTGTCTACCATTGGCCATCTAAAAGGTAAGATTTTATTCCGGTTTCACCCAAGCGTTCGTATATATCTAATATATAAAATTCTCGTGTCGTTTGTAGTTTAACTCCTCCGAAACCGCTTGACTGATTCTCATGAAAATTTTGTGTGCATAATGGATAGGTCCGAGAATCGGACACCACTTATTTTGTAAGTCCCCCTAAATGTTAAAGGCATTCCACACCTAATTTGTCAGCTAGTTTGTATAAAAATCATCGTCTATCTGCGCTAAGCTTTTAAGTCCTAAGAAGCAATAGTCACATTTATGTATAAGGAGACTTATTTTTAGACGTGTAAGTCGTTTATTTTTCATTATTTAGTCTAATTTACCACGATAAACGCATATAATATGAGAAGCCGCAAGAAATATCTCGATAACGTGTTTAATAAACATTCAACATAACATTTTCAAAATGGAAATTACGAAATGAGTATCAGAGGAAAAGGACATCAAAAATGCAAAACACAGAAATGCAAAATTGATGAGCCCGAAATCTGATAATACTGAAAGCTAGTTAATTTAAATGCAAATCTGACTGGTGAGACGGTAATGGAATTAATGTGGAATATTGTAATTTCAATATGTATCTATACTAATATTATAAAGAGGAAAGATTTGTATTTTTGTATGTAACGAATAAACTCCAAAAGTACTGGACCGATTTTAATAATTCTTTTTACATTAGAAAGCTACATTCTTCGTGAGTAACATTTTTATCCCGATATTCCCATGGGATCAGGATTTACACGAGTGAAGCCACGGCGCGGTGCTAGTAATATATATTTTGAGACAGCCTCTGTAGCGTAGTGGTAGTGAACGCGGGCGCTACGCACAGGGCGCGGGTTCGATTCTCGCTTAGTGCAAATATTTGTACACACAAATATGAGTATTTACATTGGTTTGGTTGTGCCTCAGAGAGCATGTTAAGCCATCGGTCCCGATTGCCTTTATGGGTAGTTGAAGGCCTAAAGCGGTTCAACAACTGGTCTATTTCGGCATTGGGTTGTGGAGGTCTGTGGCAGGCGCCTCATAGAAAACATCGAAGTTCAACCAATGACTCTGAAATAAAAGCATCGAATGTGACAAGTATTAACAAAAAAAAAATCTTTGTTGCAGATCAGAAGCACATTTACGCTGACACGAAAAACGTGACCGGTCACGACTACAGACTGATCCGCATGCAGATGATCGTGTCGTGCGAGAAGATCCTCAAGCGCCGGCTGGTGCCCTGGGAGCAGGAGGCGCTGCTGTACCCCAGGATCTGCGCTCACGTGCCCTGCAGGGAGTGGCGACAAATGAGGCTCAGTGATTGTCAGGGTTGCGGACAGGTAAACGAACTGTTCACATTATCATCCGGGTATCAATTCGCAGTTGCATTTAAAGCCCAGGATTTGCTGTCATACTCCACCTTACTTTATATATATTATATATATAAAGTATACTACTTTATATATACTATATTTCACCTTCTCATACACCTGCTTCCACCTACTCATACACCTGTATGAGTGGGTGTGTACCAGTTTGTAGCTGAGCGATGTTACTGACTCCATTCGAGGCAATTCGAGGATTTAATCTTCACACCATCATGCGTACCATTATACATACATTTACCATCGGGCGAGGTGAAGTCAAGTTGGCGTATCCTAGATTAAAAAAAACACGGAGTTCTGCTTATTACTTTTCCGGGCTCTTTTTTTAAACAATATTAGAACAGATATTATTAATATTCCCTTTAAACCCTCCAGTTAAGCTAAATTGGTTGTGTTATGTGTGGGTTCATTTCGGTAGTGTAATAGCCAGGATTCAAACCCTAGACCTCTCGATCCTAACTCCGCAAGCTCCTTAACCATAAAGCTGCCGACAGTGACGCTTTAATGTACCCGATGCCATGTCTCCCCAACGCCGAGTGGAAAGCCTGTCTGGAGCCTCGTTTGTCAATCAAGTGGTGCACCCACCTTCCAGGTAAAGTTAACTTACCTTCATATATCATGGTAGGGAATGTATCCCCACACATTGCGACCTGAGACAATTCCTGCCCTATAGAACCTGTCGTCTTTCGAGCGCTTACTCGGCACCTACTGTTGACTGGCTTGTAACAACATCGTTAAAAAAACCCTCGTCACAAAAAACCACCTCCATTAAGTCGAAAATAAGTTGTGTTAGCCCTAAAAATTTGATATACCTACCTAGTAATACATATTTTGATGCAAGCCTTGTCATGTCGGGGGACCCTAACTGGTACAGCACTACGTCATTTTTAATTTACACTTTTAAATTGATCCACTCATCAAGCTCTTTGGTTTCAATATGGGATTGAGGGAGTTATGAAATAAAATGTAATTTGCCATTTTGTGGCGGCGGTCATCTTAGACCAATTTTTTTTTAAACATAGCTAAGAAAGCTCCCGACTAATATACCTTTCAAACAAAAAAATACACACACACACAGACACGTCAAACTTATAACACCCCGTCGTTTTTGCGTCTGGAGTTAAAAATAGAGTTACATTTTATTTCTTATTTATTTATTCAGTAACAATTTACACTGTGTTTGAACATACATAATATTATTACAATAATTCATTTCAAGTCTATCAAAAATTTACAATAATTAAACAATAAGGAACTATAAAAATTACAAAATCAATTAACTTGGTAAGTAATTATAAAAATAAATTAGTACACAAAGTCAGATTTATACAGTAGGTACATGTCAATTTTTATTCATGTCAAATCATAAATTACTCATTTCAATAATATAATTTCAGAAGCCAAGTCCAAATACCAAATAATATACCAAAATTAAATCAAAATAAAATAAACATACATACATACATACATGTCAAATATAATAAAATTGTCAAAAAATTAAAAAATACTTTTTTTTAAAAATACCTTTAATAAATAATTACATTTTCTCTCAATAGTGAACATTTACAGTGAAAAAGACGCCAAGCGCAAAATTCGAGTGAACACTAGCCTTTCGATCCCAATATAGCAGTTCTGTCCTATTATATTTCTGTGAGACGGGTGCTGTAATAAATAGATGTTAGGCTGCATGGTATAACTCGTCTCGTATTCCACTTCGTGTGAGACAAAAATAGACAGCTAACTATACGCGTTGCACTCGGCAACTTCACTAACAACAAATGCTATTTGAGTTCGGGCTATGGATATAGGCAGTTGGCATGACCTTTTTAGCGCGAGGCATATCGGATATAGGGAATTCAGGTTTTGATACTTTTAAGATTTCGTAATAAAAACAAAATAGGGACATTGTCCTCGTTTTTAATAAAGCAAAACCACTGTCATACTATTGGGGGTGGCGGGTGGAGCTGCCTGTTACCCTGGTACAAGCAGGCCGCGGAGGCGGCTCGCCTCGCGTGCTTCCCTATTTCCGAGGACAATTTGAAGACTTTGTGGTCCCCACACCCGAGAAGAGGGCCAGATCGATAGAGATGGTTGGGTCGACCGGGGTGCGAGGGATATGCCTGTTAACCTCACCTTCGGCAACCAAAAACGACCCGTTTTGGTCGGTTCGAGTCCGACATAACCTCTTCCACCGGCTCAGGTATCCGTGGGGAATTTGCGCACGTAAAAGAAATACTATCTTACAATGAACACTGCAAACTATGGCATTAAATCGCGGTCATAATAACCTTGTGTTGTGTTCCCGGCGGTGAGTAGGGTTGCCAGAGCTCACTAGAGAGTTTTTGTGCTGTCAGTGGGAAGACCAAAAGCTTGTCCTGCTTCGTCTTAAACACTGACGGCACAGAAACTCTCTGTGCTTACAGAGTTGGCAGCGCGAGTGTAACTCCCTTTGATTTTGCACACGTCCATAGGCCATGGGAACCACTTTACATATGTTTGTTTGCCATCTATGCGGTATTAAAAAAAATGATAACTTCAATTTTTTTTTAAGTTGTACTTTTAAAGAGTTTTATTATACACTAGCTGACCCACCCCAGCTTCGCCCGGGGTATATTTTGAAGCTTCATATCCCTTTGAGCCCGTATGTTTTAGTCTTCAAAATATGTATGAAAAATTGCCGGATTTGTTAACATTTATTATCAATGCTCCGCTCTCTTAAGTAGTAGCGTGATGATATATAGCCTAAAACCTTCCTCGATAAATGGACTACCCAACACTGAAAGAATCATTCAAATCGGACCTGTAGTTCCAGATATTAGCGCGTTCAAACAAACAAACAAACAAACAAACTCTGCAGCCTTATAATATGTATTAGTATAGATTTTATTCCGTTATAATTCACTCTGCTAATAGTCTTTTAATTTTGAACTTTAGGAGCATTAATTTAGAGTCCAAAATTAAATGTTTTTAGTAGTGTACGTGATGTGACAGTGGTATTGCTTTAGCAGAATCTAGGCCCTGGGTGGTTGTCTATCTGTGTCAATGTTCCTCAGGGTCTGTTAAACCCTGGGTCGGCCGGGGTGCGAAGGATATGCCTGTCAACCTCACCTTCGGCAACCAAAGCGACCCACAGGCGGCGTGCGTTTTAGTCGGTTCGAGTCCGACATAACCTCCTCCACCGGCTGCGGTGGGGAGGAATCCGTGGGGATTTTCCGCACGTAAAAAAAAACGGGTCTGTTAAACCTATTCGTGCATATAAAAGAGAGAGTAGACTTATTTACACCACATTCTACATAAATGGTACAGAATACCGCGGTTATAATAACTTCGTGTTGTGTTCCCAGCGGTGAGTAGGGTAGCCAGAGCTCACTGGAGAATTGGTGCTGTCATGTCAGTGAGATGACTAAAGACTTGTCCTGCTTTGTCCTCTACACTGACGGCACAGAAACTCTCTGCTTACAGGTTCGGCAGCGCGAGTGTGGCTTCTCTGGTGTTACACACGTTCATAGGCAACGGTAACCACTTTCCATCAGGTGGGCCGTGCGCTTGTCTGCCTCCTAAGTGATATAAAAAAAACATCTGTTATCCAGTAAAAGTTCCCTCAGAATACCTAATATCTGAAACGGGTGGGGTTTCAGATATTAGGTAAAATTTTTACTCACGTCATTAGTGTAATGATGATTCTGTAATGAAAGATCAAGTTCTCCAACCCAGATAAACTACAGGATTGATAATACAACAAATATATTCTTTATAAAAATGTTCACCAACTTATCAACCAATGCTCTCGTATATATATGTCAGTTTTCTTTTCTATTCCCGCGCATAACACCTACCGTTTAACATGGAGACTGAATCGGGAGGTCCTCCTGGAGGCCGCCATCGTACAGGCCTGGGCCATTGCGCCGGACAGGCCTGTCGATATCGACGATGAGGCGGTGTGGTTCCGGGAGGCCATGACTCGTGTCTGCGATGCGGGTATGCCTAGGGCTCCACCCTATAGTCCGAGGCGTCGGGTCTACTGGTGGTCTGCGGAGATCGCGAGGCTACGGCAAGCCTGCGTGATCGCGCACCGCCGGTGGACCAGACTCCGTAGGAGGCGTAGCCGAACCGCAGATACGGAGCCCCGAGTGACGGAGCTTCATGTGGGATACAGGGAGGCCAGAGATGCCCTCCGAGCGGAGATTAAGCGGGCGAAAGCCGCGGCTTATAAGGAGCTCATAGAGACGCTGGAGCGGGACCCATGGGGGCGGCCTTACCTTATGGTAAGAGGAAAGCTGCGCCCCCGGGCCCCGCCGTTGACCCAGGGTCTCCAGCCAGCTCTGCTCGGTGGAGTGGTCGAGTCCCTGTTCCCGACGCGAGCGGAACACGTTCCGCCGCAGATGACTCCGCCACCTCGGTCGCCTATGGCGCCCAGTGTGGTAGTTGACGACGAAGTCCCCGAGGTCACTTGGGTAGAACTGGAGCTGGCGGTGCGAAGGCTCAGAGCCAAGAAGAGCACCGCCCCGGGACCCGACGGCATTCCAGGCCGCGCGTGGGTCCTAGCTCTGGGAGAAGACGGTCTCGAACCCCGACTGAGAGGGTTCCTCAGCGCATGCTTGGAGCGGGGCCAGTTTCCGAAGATGTGGAAGACGGGGAAACTGGTCCTCATCCGAAAGGAGGGTCGCCCGGCGGACGAACCGTCCGGCTACCGGCCCATTGTGTTGCTCGACGAGGTGGGCAAGCTCTTTGAAAGAGTTATTGCGAAGCGCCTCGTCGAGCACCTCTCTGGTAGGGGGCCGGACCTGGCGGATGCCCAATATGGCTTCCGCCGGTGGCGGTCCACCGTGGATGCCATCATGCGCGTGAGGACTTTGGCGGAGGAGGCAGTCGCCCGGGGTGAGGTGACGTTGGCGGTGTCCTTGGACATCTCCAACGCGTTCAACACCTTGCCCTGGAGTTGCATCAGGGAGGCACTCGTGTACCACGGTGTGCCTCTCTACCTCCGCCGCATAGTCGGGGCGTACCTGACGGAGAGAGCCGTCATCTACCCAAGTGCGACCGGCGTCGGTCGGCGTGAGATGTCGTGCGGTGTTCCACAGGGATCGGTTCTTGGGCCGCTACTGTGGAACATTGGATACGACTGGGTGCTTCGCGGTAAGCTTGCGGACGGCGCCGCCGTCACGTGCTATGCGGACGACACGCTAGTGACGGCGAGCGGGGCTACATACCGCGAAGCGATCCTGAGGGCCACGACCGCGGTTGCTCGAGTCGTGGAACGGATCCGGCGGCTGGGCCTTGAGGTGGCTTTGCATAAATCCGAGGCCATGTTCTTTCATGGACCTCGGCGCACGCCACCACCTGGTTCCAGTCTCACAGTGGGAGGCACTCTCATCAGCATCAAGCCCCAGATGAAATATCTGGGGCTCGTGCTCGACGGCCGGTGGGACTTCGGGAAGCACTTCCGAAGTCTAGGCCCCAAATTGGTGGGCACAGCCAACGCTCTGGCGCGGCTACTGCCTAACCTGAGGGGCCCGGAGGACTCCTGCAGGAGACTCTACGCGGGTGTCGTGCGGTCCATGGCCCTGTACGGGTGTCCCGTGTGGGCGGACACCCTGAATGATCGGCACATGCCCCTGCTGCAGCGTCCGCAGCAGAAGTTGGCGTGCCGCATCATAAGGGGGTACCGCACGATATCCTTCAACGCGGCGAGTCTCCTCGCCGGATTGCCACCATGGATCCTGGAAGCGAGATCCCTTTCGGCGCTATACCGGTTCCGAAAGGCGGCGCGGGAGCGGGGTCACGATCCCGAGCCCGAAGAAATTCGGGCCGTGAGATCCCGGCTCCACAGGGAAATGGTGGCGGAATGGGAGCTACGACTTGGGCGACCAGGCGCAGGGCGCGCCGTAGTAGCGGCGGTAAGACCCATCATGGGGGAGTGGCTAGAGAGGCCACACGGCAGCCTCTCGTACCGTCTGACGCAGATGATCACCGAGCACGGGTGCTTCGGAAAGTATCTGCGTCGGATGGAGAAAGAGCCAACGTCCGAGTGCCATCACTGCGACGCGAGCGAGGACTCAGGTCCGCACACGCTCACCGAGTGTCCGGCGTGGGAGACGCCGAGGCGGGAGCTTGTGGCGGCCCTGGGAGTGAGAGTTCTCACGCTCTCCACCTTGCTCGCGGCGATGGTCCGCTGCGCGGATGCGTGGGCGGCCGGCGCCTCCTTCTGCGAGCAAGTAATGCTCGTGAAGGAGGAGGCGGGGCGGGAGCGGCAGCGGGAGCGACGAAGGATCGCAAGCCAAGCTGCCCGCGTACGAAGGCAACTCGGGCGTCGGAGGTCGATGAACGACCTCCGCCCCCCATGAGCGCCGGCCTGGGGGTGACAGGTGGAGCCGCCTGTCACCCTGGCAGAAGCAGGCAGCGGCGGTGGCGCGCGTGGCGCGCCTCCCCGTTTCCGGGGACGAGTTGGGGACTCTGTAGTCAACCTCACCTTCGGCAACCAAAGCGACCCACAGGCGGCGTGCGTTTTAGTCGGTTCGAGTCCGACATAACCTCCTCCACCGGCTCCGGTGGGGAGGTATCCGTGGGTATTTTGCGCACGTAAAAAAAAAAAAAAAAAAAACCTTCCGTTTAACATGTTGCCAACTCATAAAATTATATGTATCGACATTTATTAATATCAATGCAATTATTAATAAATCAATAATATTCATATTCATATTCATTTATTCATTCACAGAATGCAGGTACAACAAGTGTGGTCTTATAATTAAAATAATGTTTCCTTGTACATTCTACCACTTTTATGTGGTAAAATGTTTTATTAACGTGACAAAATCCGCGTATTTAAATTATTATAGTTTTTATAGTATATTCATATAATCACATGAATTAAGCACTGTTCTATTTCTATCGTGGCGCTAACAACCATAACCAGTATGGCCCACTGCTTAATCAATAAGCTGCCGAATTTCAGCGGGAGCGACAAAGGATCGCAAGCCAAACTGCCCACGTACGAAGGCAACTCGGACGTCGGAGGTCGATGAACGACCTCCGCCCCCCATGAGCGCAGGCCTGTAGGTGACGGGTGGAGCCGCCTGTCACCCTGGCAGAAGCAGGCCGCGGCGGCGGCGTGCCTCCCGTTAGGGCCAGATCGCGAGAGATGGCCCTAGGTCGGGGTGCAAGGGATATGCCTGTCAACATTACCTTCGGCAACCAAAAACGACCCACAGGCGGCGTGCGTTTTAGTCGGTTCGAGTCCGTCATAACCTCTTCCACCGGCTCCAGTGGGGATTATGCGCATGTAAAAAAAAAAGAAAGAAAAGGTACCATATTTTAAAGTCAAAGTCTTTATTCGTTGAGTATGGTACAAAATGGTGTTTAGGTACATAATGTTCAGATCTCATATTCTGCCGGTTCTGGCGTACAAATTAACTTATCATTTACAGATATCGTTTTGTACGGACAACCAAGACCACTATCCGAAGGCCCATTCGCGCTGGTGCAAGTCCTACAGTCTCTATCAGAAGCTGGTGTGCTACCAGCAGTCCAAGGGCCGGCTGGAGCCGAGGATGCCCACCAGGGTCATGCAGGAGCCCTATAGTATGCCTGAGAACATCAACGAAGTGTTAGCAGCCATGTATGAAGAGAAAATTGGTGAGGTTTATGACATGTCTACAAATTATTTAAGGCTTTGCTAATCTATACTAATATTATAAAGCTGCAGAGTTTGTTTGTTTGTTTGTTTGTTTGAACGCGCTAATCTCTGGAACTACTGGTCCGATTTGAATGATTCTTTCAGTGTTGGGTAGTCCATTTATCGAGGAAGGCTTTAGGCTATATATCATCACGCTACTACTTAAGGGAGCGGAGCATTGATAATAAATGTTAACAAATCCGGCAATTTTTCATACATATGTTGAAGACTAAAACATACGGACTTAAAGGGATATGAAGCTTCAAAATATACCCCGGGCGAAGCTGGGGTGGGTCAGCTAGTAATAATGATAAAAAGTAGCGTGCATCGTGAGGAAGTTCCTTTCTCTGGAGCCCTAACCACCGGTAGCTTGGTCCCTGTACCTGATGCCGGTGGAGCACTAATTTTTATATTTTTTAATACCTAGATATTTTTTGTGTATTTAAAAATATAATTTTTAAGTAGTTTATTGTAATTATGAGAAATTGTGGTGGTCGCGTGGTTCCAGAGGCATGAGGTGTGGCAGAGTAGAGTTTGGACCACCCCATATCTTCCCATGCGGTGTCGTACAAGGCGACTACGGGATAGGGCTGTTTAACATCAGACAGATATAAGTATACAGCCCGGACTCAACCTCAGATGCATGGTTTGAGTTAACAATGGTGCCTGGAAGACGGCAATACGCTCACCTTCTATTACGTGGGATCGAATTCAATGATTGATGAAATGTGGGTGTTAATTCACCTCTGCCTAACCTTTCGAGGATTAAGGCGTGATTATATGTATTATCTTACACTAAGTTAGGCACACTATAATAGTCTCAATCCTTTGTGAGAGACTGAGATCTGCACTGCACTAGGAATATCCTGTCACACAGATTATAATCATAATTAATAAAAATAATTTTATGTAATATGATTATATTTTGTTTTAGCTTCATTAAAATATGACATTTAAAAAAGTTATATTAACGAGTGATGTCCGATACTAACAAGGGACGCGTGGATCTAGGTATAGATAACTTTTTAATTATTGAGAAATTGATCGAAATTATTCGTACGAATAAGCAGCATTACCCGAAGTAAATCAATTTCTTTAAATAATTTACTTCGGGCAAGTAAATAATCTTATCATTCTGTGCCATTTCGCTTAGACGAGATAAACAGACACCCACTTGCCGGTGTAATGTAAAAAATCCAGCCAAGTGCGTGTCGGACTCGCACGGTTCCGTAGCTTAAGCTACATAAACCGTAATATATTTTGAATGTGTGAGAACTTGATATTAGAACAGTTTCAAGACGTTATACACCTGAATAAATGGTATGAATTTCAACTCGATACGTCCACGCATTCCTGAGAAAAAGGTCTTGACAGAACGAAGTGATCCTACCTAAAAGGGATCCGTTTTCTTCTTTTTGAGGGACGGAACCCTAAAAATAACGGGTCTCCAAACAAAATGAATTGTATTCTCGACCTTAACTGTAAATCGGTAGCTACACCTATTGAAGGACGAGGTTTTCCCTCTACGACGAGGCTCAACTGAAAGTCAAAATAAAGCAATCCGCAAGTTGAGAAGAAGGCACTTGGAAGATTTGTAAATTGCATAGCAACAAGCAAATGGTGATATTAATACTCAATACTCAATACATTTATTGCATTCCATAATGTGATACAGATGTCACATTAAGATTAAGTTACAATTATGGACCCTGTCGGGCACAGCACAATGTTTGGAGAGAGGGATAATTTGCTGTTATACAGTTTCATTACAATTTTAATTTTCAAGAATCAAAGAATCAATTTTATTTTTTCAGTTTAGGCACACAAAGAGCACATATGAACGTCAAAATTTTACAATTGGATATGTCAAGGAATAATATAAAAAATTAAAAAATTTAAAAATAAATCATTGGAAAATGATTCTTTCGCTGGTTCGGTAGGTTAGTTCTACTGAGAAGATACCAGCAAGAAACTTAGCGAACTATATTAGAACTAGATTATTTTTCTTTTTTAAATTTGCTTTAGTTTACAATTTATTTCGTGCGAGCAAGCAAGAGACTGATGTTGACCACGCATTAACATCATTAAGATACTCATCTACTTTATATAGTAACCTTTACCTTTACTTTTTAGCTATAACATTAAGTTTTTATACCTTGTCATTTGAAGAGTGATGATATGATAATGATAATGACGTGAGCAGAAGTTTTAATCACTGTTCAAGAGTAGGTATATAGACATTCAATAATGGAATTTAAATATAGGCGATATTAACTGATAATAATAAATTTTAGTTCTATGTCTTACTAGCTTTTTTGCTTTTAGAGTTTCATTAAAAATATACATTATACTTTGATTTGGCGATAAGCTTTCGCGAATACTACCTCAGCAATGGCGTACGACCTAAACTTAATGTGTGCAAGTTACATTATAATCCCTCTGACGATGCAAGAAAATGGGATTATAGAATAAAAATTAATGGAAAGAGAAGAATTTAAGAGGACACTATCTGAAGCTGTGCACTAGCTTCGCCCACAACAATCCTCACAGACATTTCATCAGTAAAAGAGTAGTCAGAGCGTGGAACAAGCTCGCAGAACATGTAGTCTCAGCTGACAGTATCAACCAGTTCAAAAACAGACTTACATACATTTAATCTATACAGAAATAATTTATAAATATTAAATACAATAAAAATAAAATAACTATTTTACAACTTATAGCTAAGAACAATTAAAATGCGTCGTAGAATTCCTCCGCATCGCATGCCTCTTGTGGCAGCGTTCCCAGAAGACTGGCAGCATTGCCACGTTGTATGGCAATGCTTATTCTCTGACCTAAAAAGAGGCCAGCCTTCTGATCACGAGAAGCGTCGACCATACGCTTCGCAATCTCACGGAATAGGTTGCGAGCGCTCGGACCCCATGACCCCAAAGTCTCGACTCCAAACGGCACAAATTCATAATCTCCGATGAGATTGGAGTATTTGCGCCGCTTGAGAGCCTCTGCAGAAGCAGCAGCAGCTCCAGCACAGCCAGCCGTGCTAGTTATATGGGTAGGAGCCATGGTATCAACGCATGTGGCGTCCCACACCAGAGTCCTACCCATCTTCCATGGCATTAACGACATGCCATCCGGTCTCTTGCCATCGTCACGCGCCAAACCGTTTGGTTCTAGTACAGCTGGTACACCGGCGGTGACAAGAGCACGGCGGATTATGTCATTGAGGCTGGCGTGCCGTGGAATTCGCCCTGCGCTCCTGCAGCACGACAGACCATGGTGTCCGAGTCTGTCAACGGCTTCTCCACAACGGCATTGATGCGGAGAAACACACGGCGCACCTAAACGGAGACAAGTTGCGATGCGGAAGTTAGTGTCATCTAACATAGTCCCTACGTTAGATGACGGAAGAGCTTGTAGCCAAAGACCCGATTCCCACACTCCAACCGCCAGTAAACGGGCACGCTCAGCAGCATTGGAACATGTATTTAGTAATTTTTTTCCAACTAAGCTGCAGAGCGGCCCGTCCCACTGACGCTGTGAGAAGAGGTTCCTTGGGAGATCGGTGTTTGGACATGCAATTTTCCAAGCGTTCACTGCATCAGTCTTACACAATACTTCAGAATTAACTAGTGTAGGTGCAAGGATTTTCCTAGTTAATTCTTCGGTACTGTGGACTGAAGACAGAAGACATACATTTTACCTCAAACTAGAGAAATAGAAGGCAAGAAAATGGAAACTGGATACAGGCATTATCAGTTGTCTACGACTGCCTGCCTGCTAACTAACAATTATAATAAATTAAATACTTTTTAGTTATTTTAACAAACTGACTCGAACGGACAAAACCACACGCATATCTCTCGCACTCCGGCTGATTCAGATTTCAAAATATCTCTAGAGATACCTAATTAAATTTTACCCTTTAAGATGTAACCGACTATAATTTTCTTCCTCTATCAGACTACCCTGATAATTTGCTGGTTTACTTACTAAAAATTTGCTTCCCTATCCATACTAATATTATAAAACTGCAGAGTTTGTTTGTTTGTTTGTTTGAACGCGCTAATCTCTGGAACCACTAGTCCGATTTAAATGATTCTTTCAGTGTTGGGTAGTCCATTTATCGAGGAAGGTTTTAGGCTATATATCATCACGCTACTACTTAAGGGAGCGGAGCATTGATAATAAATGTTAACAAATCCGGCAATTTCTCATACATATTTTGAAGACTAAAACATACGGACTCAAAGGGATATGAAGCTTCAAAATATACCCCGGGCGAAGCTGGGGTGGGTCAGCTAGTTAAGTATACTTACTTCGCTCAATCCGGGCATCCAACTAGTGACCTCTCACAGCTGTCATTCGTACCGCTGCACCACATGTCAAATAATCATAGCATGTGCTGTAAAACAGAGGGGTTGATTTAAAAAGTGTAATATTAGGTATTCGTGGTATTAATATGGGGAGTGACCCTACGTGACCTAATTTTGACGGCTTTTTGATATCCGGCGGTCGTGTGCTGCATCAGAGGTCGCGTGTTCGATTCCTTATCAGTACATTTACATTCTAAACTAACCTTACACCCGCGGCTCTGCCCGCGGGGATGTCGGTTAACGGGGCTTTAACTCATATTTCTGGTACTAATCTACCTATTCAGTTCAGTAGTTTTTGCGTCGTTCGCAGATAAACAAACACACAATTCCTTTTTTACAGTGTTGTGTTCAGTATATCGTAAAATAATGTAATCCAGGTATTTTTATTTAAATATCTCCAATGCATACTTAAGTACTAAATAGGCATATAACACGAGTAGGTGGTTACAAATGATATTGACGTTTTTTTTAAAGAAATTGGAGGAACCCCTAATTTTTCAGTATTAGCTTATTTTTTTTACGAATGATTAATCCAAATTTAATGATTTTGTGTATGAATGAGACAACATAAAGCAACTTTATTACATTTTTGAAAAGTGACAGCTGTAATAAAGTAATACGTCAGTATCAGAATAAACGGGATATTTACCATTTTTCGTTGTTGCTGCAAGGTGCTTGCAACAGCGCCGAAATATCGGAAACTCAAAACAATGAAACATGGTAAATATCCCGTTTATTCTGACACTGATGTGAGTGACCACGATAGTTTATATAACTAAAAAGTAATACGAAATTTATCAACAAAATGGATAGCTTTTAGGTAGTACTGTTTTTGAAGATCGAATATAATTAATCAAGCGGCCAATAAAAAACAAAATTTAATACAGAGTTGTAAAATCTTGAAATCAACTTTCAAACAAAATATAAATAATGGAAATAGCTAGGTATTATATTACAGGAATAATGAACTCATGAATCTGCACAAAAAATTTGGCAACTTCATAGGTAAAGACCGAAATTACTAATATTCTCACTAACTCCTCCAGCTAAGCTGAATTGCTTGTGTTAGGAGTGGGTTCACGTCGGTAGTGTACTGGCCAGGATTCGAACCCGGGTCCTCTCGACCGTAAGGCCGATTTTTAACCACTAAGCTACTGACGCTTATTAAAAGCAATGCTTACTTTGTTGGGGTCTAGGTATATGGCGCTGTGTCCTCGAATATATTCTCTTTATTCTTATAATATAACCGCGGTAGCCTAGTGGTATGGGTAATGGACTGCTGAGACGAGGTCTCGGGTTCGATTCCAGGTTTTACCATGGCACACACCAATGACTTTTCGAAGTTATGTGTGTATTTATCGCAGGTTTATAAGTGCCCGATTAATATCAATAGACTCGCCACCATGAATACATTGGGACCTAAACATAAGCGCCTACAATATGGGGTTCTTCAAGAGGGGCATCAGAAGGTTGCTTCTTGGTCGGCAGCACGAGTGTGACACGCCTGGTGTTACATACGTCCATAGGCCACGGTAACCGCTTCCCATCAGGTGGGCCGTGTGCTTGTCTGCCAACTTAGTGGTATAAAAAAAAATGTGGGTGCTAGCCCCTCTGCCTACCCCTTCGGGGACATAGGCGTGAGTTTATGTTATGTTATGTGATTCATATGTTACATTTATTTTCTGCACAGACATGAACGATATACAGTACGCAGCCCTAACTCAGCTGGCGACTGCGCCGCTGACGGCTGCCTACTGCTACCAGCTTTGTGGCACCAAGAACATCAAAGCCAATGGGTACAAGGTAGGTGCTGGGTGGTAATACCTACTGGTAATTGAATGTGATAATACTGGGAATGTATAAATGCATGTGGGTCATCATTAATTTAACTTTATTCTTTTTTATAAGTAATTATTTAGATATATATTCTTTTTATTTATATTTTAATTTCGATAACTTCCGTGTATATTATGTAAATATTATTAATGAAATAAAAGTAAATAACTAACATGTAATTGTTGGAATTTATTTATTTATTTATATATTTGGCACACAAAACAGAAAACAATCAAAATTTTACAATATATCATTTGTAGGTTCGGTTCCAGATTGAGTTCCAAAATATGTGTACTCAGCATGGTACAATTAAAAAGCGTGCATTAAGTATAACAATAAAAATAATAATCAAAAACCAAAAGTAATAAACAAAACAAAACAATAGGACAATTACAAGATATCATGGGTAAAAAATTTGACATAGTAATTAATCTCTGTAACAAAGTAACAGCAAATTTCTTCAGCATTCTTGTATGTTGAGAAACTAAGGCTGAAAATATCTATCTCATGGCTATGCTCATGTAGGAGCTCATTATATAGACGACGCATTCTAACAATCGGGTTGAAATAAGATGTGTTGTTAATGTGTACATTTCATACGAAGGTCTTGAGGTGGGGTTGACTATGTCTAAATTAAATATTAAATTCTATTAAGGTTAATAATTCAATCAAATCAATTCAATTTAAACATAAAATTAGTTGTACCTACCTAATGTGTCTTATGCTCATAAATTGTTTATCACCTTTGTACTTACCACATTTTATGCAAAGAAATAAATATTATATTATTATATTATATTAAAATTGTTTTTAGAAAGGTTACAGAATTTTGAGACCCTGCCTACCGTGAAATCCTACTATCATATCTCCTAGGTATATGGGGAGTTTATGGGGTGTATATCTTCGTCCGTCTTAGTTCCGTTATCATAATTGACAATCTTCTTATATATAAAATTCTCGTGTCACAATGTTCGTTCCCGTACTCCTCCGAAACGGCTTGACCAATTCTCATGAAATTTTGTGAGCATATTGAGTAGGTCTAAGAATTGGCCAACATCTATTTTTCATACCCCTTAGTGATAAGGCTTGTCCACCCTTAACATTTTTCTTTAATTTTTAGACATTTACTTAAAAAATATTTATATGGCAAAACAACGTTTGCCGCGTCAGCTAGTAATATATAATATCGTGACTTAATAATAAAAATAAAAATCTCGTACCTACCTATTACGGTGTTTATGATCGAAATTCGTCGGAATAGTTCGTTGCTTTTTACTTTTTTTGTATATTTGGAACATAGAAAAGTTAAGTATAACAATAACGCTCTACAACTCCATCAGAATCTTCAACAAACTGCCTCTAGATTTGAAAACTATTATTTACAAAAGAGAGTTCCAAGACAAATTGAAGGCTTTTCTGTTACAACGATGTATTATTCGGTTGATGAGATATTTAATAAACAGGTTTTATACTGATACCAGTTTTTACGTGTCATGATATTTTCTACTGCTTTTGATTGTTGTTTTTCTTGTTTTTTTTTTGTATATGCAATGTATGTGTACAAACCATGTTCAAACACAATGTAAAAATTGTTAATGAATAAATACTGAATACTGAATACTGAATACTGAATACTGAATACTGAATACTGAATACTGAATACTGAATACTGAATACTGAATACTGAATACTGAATACTGAATACTGAATACTGAATACTGAATACTGAATACTGAATACTGAATACTGAATACTGAATACTGAATACTGAATACTGAATACTGAATACTGAATACTGAATACTGAATACTGAATACTGAATACTGAATACTGAATACTGAATACTGAATACTGAATACTGAATACTGAATACTGAATACTGAATACTGAATACTGAATACTGAATACTGAATACTGAATACTGAATACTGAATACTGAATACTGAATACTGAATACTGAATACTGAATACTGAATACTGAATACTGAATACTGAATACTGAATACTGAATACTGAATACTGAATACTGAATACTGAATACTGAATACTGAATACTGAATACTGAATACTGAATTTCCACAACCCGAGTGAGGTCTCAACAATCTCATGCAATCATATCGTTTCTCCCACAAACACGGAATAGCGCAGCGGATCTATAAAGGTTATATTATATAAACATGAGTAACTTAATGAATTTCTCATAGCTCTCAATTAGACACATACATATAAACACGCCTTTATCCCTGGAGGGTTAGGCAGAAGTGAATTAACACCCACATTTCACCAATAATTGTATTCGGTCCCACGTCCCACGGTGAGCCTATTGCCGTATTCCGGGCATTATTGTTGACTCGAGCCATGCATCTGAGGCTGAGTCTGGGTTGTATATATCTGTCTGATGTTAAACAGCCCTATCCGTTAGTCGCCTTGTACGACACCGCATCGGAAGAGATGGGGTGACCCTAATTCTACTCTGCCGGAAACCACGCGACAAATCTCAATTAGATTCCTATAAAATTCATTAAATGCTCACTCATATGAACAGAATCACAATAATTAATCAAATTCTAATAACATAACATAACATAACATAAACTCACGCCTATATCCTCGAAGGGGTAGGCAGAGGTGCTAGCACCCACATTTCGCCAGCTTACGTTTACGTCCCAATGTAATAGGTGGCGAGTCTATTGCCATTAACCGGGCACTTATAAACCTGCGATAAATACACACATAACTTCGAAAAGCATCGAAAAGTCATTGGTGTGTGCCATGGTAAAACCTGGGATCGAACCCGAGACCTCGTCTCAGCAGTTCTAATTTCGTGTAAATATCACCGCAAAACAAAATACTATCCTAATATGATACGATTCTAACAAAGTAACCTTTTTAGACCTGAGTTTTGTGTCCACAAAATACACTTAACGACATCTAGCAACGAGTAACCAAACTATACAACATGTTGTCCAACGTTCACACGAATAATTCTTCTACAACTTTTGAACTTATATGAGGCTGCACCTTTGCATTGTTAATGATTTATAAATAATATGTACTATTCAGTATCATGTATCACATTTTAGTTACTTACTTCTGTAGTCTTTTCTTTTCGTCTCATCGGGAATGATTATGTCGTACTCGGATTGACTACAACCACACACCAGCTGACCCTAGGCCATCTGCGGTTTTTTTTTACTGGCCCACTCGGATGAATGAATTTTAAAAGTATCAAATTCTCCAGAAGTCCATCCTCACAATCCACGTGGTTGGCGCTGAGCTGCAGTTCGAAGCGGACGCGTTGAACAAGTGGGAGGTGTTCTTCCTCCATCTGCGTCCTGATCTCCAAGAGCTCAGGGTGGTGCTCATCAACTACAACCTCAACCCTTCGAACCTGCCATTGGAACTGCTCGGAAAGATCAAGTAATATGCTAAGCTTCTTAATTTTGAATATCCTGAATGTGGCTCACCTGTTTATATAAGACACACCAACTTGACTTCACCCCGCCTGTTGATAAGCTAAAGGCAAAGTCTCAGGAAAGAGGGTCACCATTATAGACACTAGGTCATGTTACAATGGTGGCACTCAGCTTGGCGGCCTCAGCAGTTTTTTTTTTTCACACCCCGCTTAAAGGACCCGGGACTGTAGGAAGAAGGAAACACGTGAGCTGATAATGAATTCCAGGTCTTGGTGGTGCGGCAAAGAAACGATTCTCTGAACCGCTTGGTTCTTGCTTGTATATTCTGCACATATTGTCCTGTGTAGGAGAGGAGAGGGTGGGATTAGTTGGAAGAGGGAACCTTGAGGTCTAATGACCTTCTCACCAGCAAGCCGGAGCACCTGCTCATTAATAGCTGTTTTTTCCTTTTCCACGTTATGCTGTGGCTTTTGCAGCTGCAGAATCTAATAGCAAATCTGACCCCGAGAGACCAGCTTCCGCCAGACCCTCGTCCGTAAATCAACAGGTGTTCCAGATGGGGTTGGCTTGGGTCTGAAGGAACCCAAACACAACGCATTCTCGATCAGGGTAATATATCGATTTCTAAACATAACATAACATAAACTCACGCCTATATCCCCGAAGGGGTGGGCAGAGGTGCTAACCCCCACATTTCGTCAGTTTATGTTTAAATCCCAATGCAATAGGTGGCGAGCCTATTGCTATTAACCGGGCACTTATAAACCTGCGATATAACTTCGTAAAGCATCGAAAAGTCATTGGTGTGTGCCATGGTAAAACCTGGGATCGAACCCGAGACCTCGTCTCAGCAGTCCGTTACCCATACCACTAGGCTACGGCGTAGGTAACTTCTACTACTTTCTACTTCCAGGTTATGTGAACAATGCCGACAAGACAAGCGCAGAGTGGTGTTGCGTTTTCAAGACAAGAGGACATACGCAGAGTACAAGAGGAGTGAGGATTTTATAGTACCCGATATAGGTAAGTGTGCAATTAGGGGTTAATTGTGACCAAGACTTACACCAGCCAGTAACTCTAAGCTCCCGAAGACTGAGACCACGGTACACGCTTTCCTTTCGAGTTTTGGACAGCACACGATCTCCCTAGGCGCCGTGTAAGCGTAATCAAAGAAGAAAGAGTAGATATACGTACCCCAAACTCCATGGAGCAAGCCTCTGGGAACATCACTAAGATAATGATGATGGTCACGTCTGGAAAAATCGAGTCGATCTTCACCCCTGTCCCTAGGATCAGGCGAATCATTTTTTTTATACCTCTTAGGTGGCAGACAAGCGCACGGCCCACGGAAAGTGGTTACCGTGGCCTATGGACGTGTGTAACACCAGAGAAGCCACACTCGCGCTGTTGACCCTGTAAGCACAGAGTTTCTGTGCCGTCAGTGTAGAGGACAAATCAGGACAAGCCTTTAGTCATCCCACTGACAGCACAAATTCTCCAGTGAGCTCTGGCTACCGTACTCACAGCTGGGAACATAACACGAAGTTATTATAACCGCGGTATTCTGTAGGACGGAGGTACTTCCCCAGTCGGACTGCTCAATTGGGCGGAAATACCGCCGTGTCCTACCTCCTATAATCTACTACCGAAACATCACAGAGGTCTGTCGAAACCCCATGTATCCAGTGCTCTCTAGCTATCAATGCTATGCTATCTATCCTGCATCACATAAATTGAAATTAAAGCGCTGGGTGGTTAACAAAAGCTCGTCGATCGTGCCCTCCTTGCCTAGTCGGGAGGTATCTTACCATTCAAGCTGACCTTAATAATGTTCTCTTATATTTCCAGTTTGTGCCTTCAACCCCAGCATCCAAAGGTCTTCAGTCTACAACGGTAAAGACCCGTGGCCTTCAGCCATCAGCAACATCTTGAAGCAGAAGGTCCCCTTCATCATAACGGGGTATACCATCACAGAACTCCACAAAGACTGCATCAGGGTCAAGGAATGCAGTGAGATTGAGTCTAAGTTCATCTCTGAGCCGAAGTTAAACAGCTTTGCCAGCGTCAGACCTGATAGAAACTTC
The DNA here is from genome assembly GCA_963662185.1 of Eilema griseolum. Classification (NCBI taxonomy): domain Eukaryota; kingdom Metazoa; phylum Arthropoda; class Insecta; order Lepidoptera; family Erebidae; genus Eilema; species Eilema griseolum. The sequence goes on along the minus strand of OY759229.1, from coordinate 1,080,127 downwards.
ATCACAGATGATGAGATGCCTTTGCTGTTCAAGAATTATTGTTATGCTATAATCTGTGGCTAATTTTTTTTCTTTGTCTTGGTTTTGTTATTATTATTTTTTGTGTAGGTAGGTACGTTTTATAGCCAAATAATATAGTTTTAATAGATTTAATCCTACTTCCTACTAATATTATAAAATGTGTAAGTTTGTGAAGTTGTTTGTATTGTAGAATATTTACGGTAAACACCTTCAGAATCAATAAGTATTTGTTTTTTTAATAATCATATTATTTTATAAACTTTTCTAATTTTAGAAATACCATGTCTTGAAAACATAATAAAATTCATGAATCAAACCCGTGCCCTCGTACGATGAGACTTTCTACATACTTACCTAATTACTGCCAAATCTACTCAACTAAGTACCTACTTAGGTATCTATCTCCCTGTATCTCCATATATCTCATTTATATTATTTAGTTAAGTTTCATTTGATTTTGTAAGTGTGTTTCAATTTGTGTTAATAAAGCGTATGAATGATAATGTTTCTTTTATTTTATTTCTAAGGGCCAATTAATAATTATATAATATAATAATAAAATAATAATTAATAAAATATAGGTACACTGGCACAGGTTTATATAATAATATTTCTAAAGATACTAGGAGGTGTATGCTGGCTGGTGGTGGTTATGTTTGACTCAAACTGATTAAAACCCTATCTTAGGCCATTTTGTTGCCGGAGGGAAGATTTTCACTGGTATATCTCTTGTATTCCCGCTGACCTAGGGCTATCGAGATGGCCTCCTTGGGCTGACGTTTTCCATCTTGCCTCTGTTAGTGGGAGGCGCGCATAGTACCGTCGTCACCTTATCCTGCATCTGCTAGGGTGACTGGCGACTCCAGCTGCCACTCATGAGCCCGCTTTCATGGAGGACGGAGGTAGTTGAGCGAGTAGGTAAAAATATAATCATCACAAATAGAAAATAGAGCGTCTGGTAAACAATCAAATCTGAGCCTGATCAACCCTGTTACGCATTATAACTCGGTAAATACAGTTGGATACGAGAGATCGACTTTGTTGTGTTCAAAACGTACTCCCCGAACGTACTTTCGATGATCGTGCGCTGTCAGTTGTCAGTCAAGCTTGGTTCAGTGTCAATGTACTTAATGTGTCAAAAAAGTGTTCGCGCGGTGTTCTGAAATTGTTTATAGTTTATTTACTTATTCCTGAGCCCTGCTTTAATTAGGTACTGCACTTCTTACACTACCATAACCACAATGAATATTGCTTACCAAAACTGGCGCTTACTTATAGCTGGTTGCCTTCGTAATTGCGTTTAAAACGGACTTAACTGGGTCATTACGTTGAACTCAATCAATTAATTGTGTATAACCGTGAGAACCCAGTTTAGCAGACTTAGCACGGTTCACGGTTTTACGGATTTCGTTTTAGTTGTGATATGATCATGTTGAAGCGGAAAAGAGACCCGACGTTCACAGCCTCTGAAAAAATGACGTTAATAAATATGGTCGAGAATCATTTTAGTGTCGTGGAATCTAAAAAGACTGATACTCTTAGCATAAAGAAGAAACACGAGGCGTGGCAGAAGATAGCTGATGAATTCAACAATATCTCCAACATATACTCTAGAGATTGGGCTGTTCTGAAGAACTGCTGGGAGAATCTGAAGAAGAGGGCTAAACAGCAAAAGAATTCGTCAGCAACAGGTATTTGATATTTGTTTATCATAGATTAGATTCATCAATGCAGATCCTGAACAGCTACATGCCATTACTACCAGTTGATACTTTTTATATTGTTAGCGGATAAGGAGGGCTATTTGGTAAGTTCATTACTTTCAAAGTTGTGTGTTATGTTTCCGGCGGTGAGTAGGGTAGCCAGAACTCATTGGAGAGATTTTGTACTGTCAGTGGGAAGACCAAAATATTGTCCTGCTTTATCTTTTACACTGAAGGCACAGAAACTCTTGTGTTTACAGGGTGGGCAGTGCGAGTGTGACTTCCTTTGCGTTGCACATGTCCATAGGCCATGGTAACCACTTTCCATCAGGTAGGCTTTGTGCTTGTCTGCCAACCAAGTGGTATAAAAAAAAGTTAATTCAATTTGTGTGTGTTTCAATAGGTCCCTAAATGTTTTATCTTCACATTGTTTCATTGTGCCCAGCAAGCTAGATACCCACATTGACTGCCTCTGGCGTAGCGGTAGAACTTTCAACTGCTACGTAGGGGACATGGGTTCGATTCCCGCTCAGCACAAATATTTGTATGCATGAATTTAGCATTGGTCTGGGTTGTTCTATGTATGATATGTATGTATTTACAAAAAATAAATGTATCTAAGTATGGATATCCATATTCCAAAACCCATAGCACAAACTAGTTAAGCTATGCTTACTTTGGGTCTAGATAGCATTGTGTAGAATTTCTTACAATATGTATGTTGCCCCGATTGGGAGAAGCGACCATACCTGCTTAAGCATCACTATACAATTTGAGAAAACAAACAATACACAGACTAAACCCATTCTGAGGAGAAATTATCGTTGGGCTGATTTTGAGAAAATCAATGATATGCTACTGGACACCTTACCTAACCCAACACTACAATCAATAGATGTGAATGTACAAACAAACAACTTTATAAGTGTACTAAGAAATGCAATAGGCCAGCATGTGCCCCTGGCCAAGGTGCAACAAAATGCTACCAACAAACCATGGGTAAACAATGATACGCTCAAAATTATCAAAGAAAAGCATGTGCTTTGGAACAGGTACATTCTGACTGGTTTAGAAAGTATCCATGACAAATACAGAAAGGTGAACAACAAACTAACAATCCTAAGACGCTCTCAAAGAACTTCCTATGAGATGACTCTTCTTCAAGCTGGACCAAAGAGATTCTATTCTTATATCCGACAGCAAATCACATCAAAAGTAAGCATACCAACTGTGCTACGAAACCAACAAGGACAGACTGTTACGAGCTCCAAGGAAATAGCAGAAGCGTTTGCTGACCAGTTTGTCAGTGTCTACCAACAGGAGCCTCCTGGTCCGCTCCCTGTTATAGAGCCAAGCCTGAGAGTTGAAGAATCCATTCCAGATCTGGAGTTTACCAGTGACAAGGTACAACAAGCCCTAAGAGAAATGAAATCAGACTCTTCTCCCGGCCCCGACGAAATTCCAGTAGTGCTCCTTCAAAAATGTAATGTTGCGAATGTACTGGCTGAAATAATGAAGACCTCGTACAACACTGGAAAATTACCAGACATTTGGAAAACAGCTACTGTGACCCCTATCTTCAAAAAAGGAGACAGACTAGCACCAGTCAACTACAGACCGATCAGTTTGACCAGCGTTATATGTAAGGCCATGGAAAAAATTGTAGTCAAACACATAAGAGAACATCTGCGCCTACATCAAATAATAAGCGACTGTCAACATGGCTTCTGTCCACGCCGCTCCACTGTGTCAAACCTGCTGTCGTGCCTGGCTACCTGGACCAAGAGCTTTGATGAGCGAGCCCCTGTCGACGTAGTTTACCTGGACTACGAAAAAGCTTTTGATAAAGTCCCCACAAACAGACTGTTGCAAAAACTCGAATTTATTGGCATACGTGGCAGATTGCTCGACTGGATAGAAGCTTTCCTTCGCAAAAGAACCTTCCGTGTGAGAGTGGGTGACACACTGTCCGAACAACGAGATATCCATAGTGGTGTGCCGCAAGGCTCCGTCCTAGGCCCGGTGCTTTTTATTATCTTCACCTTCGATCTGTGTCAATGCCTTGATTGCAAAGTCAGCATGTTTGCCGACGACACAAAGATCTTTGCAAACCCCTTTTTAGACTATGATCGTCTCCAAGCAGACTTAGATAAAATCATGAAGTGGTCCAAAGACTGGCTCATAAATTTGAATCACACAAAATGTATGGTATTGCACATCGGAAATCGGAACCCCAGGCTTACTTACAAACTTGGCGATGCTCAGCTAGCCGAAGTCAAAACACAGATGGACCTGGGAGTTAAGATCTCGGAGAATCTGAAATGGGAAGACCATATCACGAATATTGTCAAAAAAGCTAATACCATGGTATACCTCACACGGAAGGCCTTTGGAACATTGACACCTGAAATGGCTCTTAGAATCCACAAAATGTATGTCAGACCAATATTGGAATATGCCTATCAGGTATGGAGCCCCTATTTCATAAAAGACATAGACCTGTTGGAAAGAGTGCAGCGTGGATTCACCAAAGTCCCCAGACAGCTGAAGCGGTTGCCATACGAAGAACGATTAGACAAACTGAACCTGACCAGCTTGAAGGAGCGCAGAGAACGTGGAGACCTGATTGAGACCTTCAAAATAATCACTGATCACTATGACTTACAAGGATTCAGCAACATGTTCATACGCGCACCGGACCGAAATCGTAGAGGACACAACATTAGACTGCAAAAATCTAGTTGGAATACAAACCCACACAAGAACTTTTTGAGCAATAGAGTGGTAAACACATGGAATAGGCTACCTGAAAATATTGTGACAGCAGAAAACATTAACCAATTCAAAAATAGACTGGACAAACACATAAATCAACAAAATCATTGAGTAGTGAAAACAGTGTAGTGAACAATGAGATGCAGGCTGATATCAGTTGTTTCAACTGCTGGCCTGTTCCCCAATAATAATAATAATGTATGTTACAATATTGTTCCATCTATTATTTTATATTACAGAATAGGCACCATCAGAGACATTTTTCTGCCTGCTATGATCCTGACATACAGTAGAATCCGTTTATTATGATTCCGCCTATATTGACCAACCGGTTATTATGACGAATTGCACTAGGAAGTTTGGTTTTCATATAAAATTCTTTATAAAAAAGTCGGATATAATGACTTCCCTAACAGTGACATGTCGCTTATTATGACCCATTTTTAATAAATTATATCCGGTTATAATGACCAACACGATTCTTTACACCTTCGGTAATGTTCGTTGATTCCCGATGACGTTCGGCAGGTGCCTCGTTTTACACTAGTACAATACACTACTATGAAAAAACAAAAGTAGACAAAAATTACAGATTACAATTTACAGTAAAAAATACACTTGTATGTGTTATTATAATAATGTGCTGATTACGTACAATTTTGATTTAGGTAATTTGTACGTATACATATGTATGGTTATGTACTGGTTATGTACTATGTTTCTGTATTAAAATACTTTAGTATGTACATACATATTTACATAAAAAAGGTTTTTCATTTCACATAACGCTTTGTATGACGTCTGCTTATTAAGACGTGTTTGTCAATTCCTTTCGATGTCATTATAAACAGACTCTACTGTACATCTTTTGCTTTTTCTACTTTCATAATTGTTATCATTGTTTCATTACAGAACAAGGTCAAACAAAGAAACGAGTAGACGACCCGGCCACTGACCGTGTAATGAACCTCATTTGCTCAAGAGTGTCAGGCTATATCAATCCCTTTGACTCAGATAGCGCACATATATTAGGTGAGATATTTTAATTTATAATATATTCAGAAGAACATAACACCACTTTAGTGCCATATCCTTAGATATGCTATATTTTAGTGCTATATACAAACTATATTAAATAATTAAAAAGAAAATAAAAATAATTTAGTTCCAAAAAAAATTCTATATTTTGAAAGAGTTCCCATTCCATATAGTCATAGACACTACAACACAGTGTAAACAAGATCTACTAGGTACTTAAGTACACACAGTTGATATATAAAAAATATACATACATACAGACAAAATATATAAAAAATATACATACAGGCATCAATTGTTTATTTTCTCACCACAAACCAATAAATGCAAAAATGCACACACAAAAGGATTACTGTACGCACATTGGGTTGTGGATCGCTGGTGCCTGTGGTAGGTAATAAAAACCTGAATTACAGGTCACCAAAAAATTATCTTAATGCCTTGGTGTTACCCCTTGCTCCCAGCTCCACCCTCGTGGATGTTGGTTATCAGGAAAAAACATAGCCTATGTCCATTCTCATGGTCTAATCTACCCCAATACCAAATTTCAACAAAAACAGTTCAACTGTTTATGTGTGAAAGAGTAACATACAGACAGAGTTACTTTCACGTTTATAATATTAGTATGGATAAGCTCACACATAAAGTGCATGTTAAGGCATCTTTAGTGATGCATTTTGTCAGCATGTCGACAAAAAAAGATATAATCAAAGTGTGTATTAAGGTTATCGAGATATTTACCCTGTTGAATTGTTTTGTTCCTCTGTGATCATGATGCTTGCAACAGCTCAGAAATCTCACAGTATTATCAAAATAATCGGGATATTTACCATGTTTCATTGTTTTGAGTTGCCGATATTTCGGCGCTGTTGCAAGCACCATGATCACGGAGGAACTGGAGTAGTGGCGGTGAACTTTCACTACAAACTTGAACCCGATCTCGATCACGTCATCACAAAAACAACCGGGAACAAGCCAAAACAAAGTTCGAGTTTGTAGTAAGAGTGAAACCAGTGGTAGTGCAGATACGCGTAGTAAAAGAACTCGAAAGAGGGTAGATCGATATAATTACTGTAAGAAAAAACTTTTTTCTCTGTTCACCGCCACTACTCCAGTTCCTCCGTGATAATGGCACTTGCAACAGCGCAGAAATATCAGAAACTCAAAACAATGAAACATGGTAAATATCCTGATTATTTTGATACTGGAGCTCAGCAATATCGGAAACTCAGTAGAATACAACATGGTAAATATCCCGATAACTTTAATACTTATGTGAATGATCATGATAGTTTAAATAACTGTAATCAAAGTTAATGGTAACCTAACATTGGTAATATATTTGTGCGACAGCAAAAAAATTATTCATCCCGAGGTCACAGCCTCACTCTCACACGCTCACACGCACATTCCTTGACAGCTTACCATTCACTAAACAACCGCATTGTGCAACTGTTGAACAAATTGCCCGAAGAAGTGGTGTCAGCTGCTACGCTAACTACCTTTAAATGTCGCTTAGATGAATGGCTTACAGTACAGAACAAACAATAAAAGAGATATGGACTGGACGGAACTGTACTCCAACACCATGAAGTGGACATATCAGCAAACATGCTGCTCGTCCATAATTTTAATAATAATAATTATTATTTATTATACAATTAACGCTTTCCAGCCGCCGGCAGTGACACATGTGATCAATATCATGAAACTATAGAAGAATATGGCTCATATAACAGAAATGGTATGTATTCATTAAAATACGTGTGTAGAGGAGGCTTGCTTATCCTATACCTAAATTAATGGTCTCTGTGGCATGATGGTGCGAGAATTCGACTGCTGCCTCAGGGGCTGCGAGTTCTGCGGCGGCGGCGCGGGGACTCATAGGTCCCCACACCCGAGGAGAGCGCCAGATCTTGAGAGATGGCCGTGAGTCGGCCGGGGTGCGAGGGATATGCCTGTCAACCTCACCTTCGGCAACAGTCGGTTCGAGTCCGACATAACCTCTTCCACCGGCTCCGGTGGGAGGGTATCCGTGGGGATGTTGCACACGTAAAAAAAAGGGGCTGCGGGTACAATTTTCGTTTAGTGCAATGGTCTGTGTGCATAAATATGTCTGTTTGCATTGGCCTAGATCAGTATTCGGCAAATTTTAATTTCCCTTTAAAAATAAAAAAGAATAAATAGCCCAACTTCTTCTCTACCATGGTGAGTGATCTGATGAGCTCTTTAAACTAATCCCACCCTCTCCTTTCCTACACAGGATAACATGTGCAGGGCTTAGATGTCACACTTGCATTGTGCAGAATATACGAGCAAGAACCAATCGGTTCAGAGACTCTTTTCTTTGTCGCACCATCAAGACCTGAAAATCATTACCAGCTCACGTGTTTCCTTCTTCCTACAGTCCCGGATCCTTTAAGAGGGGTGTGAAAAAGCATCTGATGAGACCGCCAAGCTGAGTGCCACCACTGTAACGTTACTGAGTGTCTGTAATGGTGACTGTCTTTCCTGAGACTTTGCCTTTAGCAGGCGAGGTGAAGTAAAATTGACGTGTTTTAGATAAAAAAACATAACTTGCTGTCTAAAAGATCGCAACTAGTTTGATTGCCAATCATAAACCGAAAGAAAAATTAATAGATACCGCCTGCCGTTAAACTTTTTTCTATCTTTTAGACGGCAGTCGGGTTGCAAGTTTAATTACAATTCCAATTTGCCCAGCTCTGGTCAAATTTGGGTGATTCTATACAGTATAATCTGTATTTCTCTACTAACAAAATTTATTTGCAATCGTGTCCAAGAATAAAATCCTCAGTCACGCTGATATCGCAGTGTACAGTAGTAGATTGCAACAGTGAAGGTGGCAATAAATCACTTAATACGACCCATATTAATTGCCACCCCCACTAAAGGCTGTATGGAGCTCCATCATAATCATCAGCACCCGAGCCAGACCAGAAGTCTGTAACAGAAGCCGGTGCCAACACCTGCATTGGTAGATGTGATTCTGGCACAGACTTTCCTCTCAGGATAGCGATTCAGACGACAGTAAAAGCCAAGCTCGCTCCAGTTTCAAAGTACAGGATCAGATGAAATCACACCGATGTTGATTTTTCAGATGTTTGTGAGAACGAGCCCCAGGTACAGCTGAGGGAAGGTGAAGCAATGGACACAACCTTGACTGTTGTAAGTATTGAACATTTATTTGAATGGGAATGTGGTAATTAAGATATTATCTTCCAACTGCAGTAAAGCTGAAAATGGCGTGAACTACTAATATGTATGAATTGCCTTAGAAAATGTGTTGTCTCCTCCTATCCGGAGCAAGATGAGGACAGTAGTCCCATTCCCAAGGCCTTTGATGGCCCTAGATGAACCGTGGTTCCAGGCAGAGTAGAATTTGGACCACCAAAACTGTTAAAATTTTGATTATTGACTTCACCATCTAAATGGAACTATCGGAATTTGTAAATCCTGTTGAACCCACCAATGGAGCTATGAAATCTCGAAAATCCTGTTGGACCTATCAAAGGAACTTTCCAGTGGCACCAACAGTCCCAATCTATCTCTCCCATACGGTGTCGTACAAAGCGACTTAGGGATAGGGCTGTTTAACATCAGACAGATGCATGGCTTGGGTCAACAATAGTGCCCGGAAGACGGTAATAGGCTCACCCCCTATTACGTGGGACCGAATTCAATGATTTGTGAAATGTGGGTGTTAATTCACCTCTGCCTAACCCTCCGGAGATAAAGGCTATGTAGATCAACCGAGTTGTGAGGGATATGCTAGACGCAATCTAAGCCTAGCCAATTGGTGACTAAAGGCGACGTGCGGATTTTGTCGATTTAAAAAAAAATTATACCACTTAGGTGGCAGACAAGCACACGGCCCACCTGATGGAAAGTGGTCACAGTGGCCTATAGACGGGTGCAAAACCAAGATAGTCACCCTCATGCTGCCAACCCTGCTGTGCAAGCATTGAGTGTCTGTGCCGACAGTGTAAAAGACAAATCAGGACAAGCGTTTGATCTTTCCACTGACAGTACAAAAACCCTCCAGTGAGCTCTGGCTACCCTACTCATCAACATAACAAACCCTGTTGGCTCCGTCCACCTTTGTACTCTTGTTCTTGGAAAAGACTCCAAATTGGGCAGCGTAACAAATACTATTTTGCATATTACAGGAAGTACCTCAGTTTGCATCAGGATTCAAAACATCTACACCGGCCAGGACAAGGAGTCCCTCCCCAGAAGTCCAACAATCAAGAAGTCAGTCCCCGTGCTCTTCACCAAGGTCAGTTAGTTCGGGGTGTATGTGCCCCGGCATCTTCGGGGTCCAAGCTAAACTCACCTGTAACCTGGTACTCCTGCTGATTTTTCTTTCTTTTCTGTTCCTCTCGGGGCTTGCGGGGCAGTCGGTATACGCTTCCATAAAAGCCGAGGTAAACTAATATGACGAGAAATATTAGGATCACCCATTGCGTTCTACGCCTTAGGCAAATCTGTCGACGTCAAAATAGAAGGTTCTATGATATCTCAAACACACAGGCGCGATATAATCGCTAGTTAACACCGATGACGTTGCGATTCCTTACAAAGTACTGTTTTTATCTTTGTACATTGTACAACAGGCGGAGGATAAAATTGACAGTTACTGATATCGGAATATTGCAGAATGCAAGCGCTCTACTTCTATTGGCGCCGTTATGGTTGCAGCTGTGTGTGGGATGGCATGCATTCCAATACAAATGCTTATGTCGAAATATTGCAGGACGTAGGAACCCAGGAGTCGTACTTCTGTTGGCCGCCGTTATAGTTTCAGCAGTGTGTGGGATCGCATGCATCTCAATACAAATGTTCCAGAATCTTCTATCGGAATATTGCAGGATGCAGGAACGCAAGCATCCTACTTCTATTTGCGCCGTTATGGTTGCAGCAGTGTGGGATCGCATGCGTCCCAATACAAATGTTCCAGGATCTTATATCGGAATATTGCATAACGCAAGCGTCCTACTCCTGTTGGCGCAGTTATGGTTGCAGCAGTGTGTGCGATCGCATGCCTCGTAATACAAATGTTCCATGAACTAATATCGATATATTGCAGAATGCAAGCGCCTCACTTCTATTGACATCGTTATGGTTGCAGCCGTGCGATCGCATGCATCCCAGTACAAATGTTCCGAGATTTTAAATCCGAATACTGCAGGATGCAGGAATGCAAGTGTTCTAATTTAATTGGCGCTGTTATGGTGGCAGCAGTGTGTGGGATCGCATACATCCTAATACAAATGTTCCATGAACTTATATCGGATATTGCAAAAGGCAAGCGTCTTACTTCTATTGGCGCCGTTATAATAGCAGCGTGTGGGATCGCATGCATCGCGATATAAATGCTCCAGGAACTTATATCGAAATATTGCAGGACACAGGAACGCAAGCGTGTTACTTTTATTGGTGCCATTATAGTTGCTGCAGTGTGTGGTATCACACGCATCCCAATACAAATGTTCCAGGAACTTATATCTGAATATTGCAGGACGCAGGAACGCAAGCGTCCTACTTCTATTGGCGCCGTTATGGTTGCAGCAGTGTGTGGGATCGCATGCGTCCCAATACAAATGTTCCAGGATCTTATATCGGAATATTGCAGAACGCAAGCGTCATACTCCTGTTGGCGCAGTTATGGTTGCAGCAGTGTGTGCGATCGCATGCATCCTAATACAAATGTTCCAGGAACTTATAACGGATATTGCAAAAGGCAAGCATCCTACTTCTATTGCCGCCGTTATGATTGCAGCGTGTGGGATCGCATGCATCCCAGTACAAATGTTCCTGGAGCTTACATCGGAATATTGCAGAATGCAAACGAAATACTTCTATTGACATCGTTATGGTTGCAGCAGTGCGACCGCATACATATGCATATCAATATAAATGTTCCGAGAATTTAAATCCGAATATTACAGGATGCAGGAACGCAAGCGTCCTACTTCATTGGCGCCGTTATGGTTGCAACAATGTGTGCGATCACATGCATCCCAATACAATTGTTCTAAGAACTTATACCGGAATATTACAGGAAGCAGGTATGCATGCGTCCTACTACTATTGCCGCCATTATTGGTGCAGCAATGTATCGTCGTGACCGCCTCCTAGTACATAATGTCACTAAACAGATTCAACAACAGAAAATAAGTCCCGCGGTCAAACTCAGAACTAAAAATTACATCGCCGCCATACTCGGCCATACTGTGCGTTGGTTGGTTCAGGCCATGACAGTACAGTTTAGAGTTGCCAGGCAAGGTATTTTTTTTTTTATTTACTAGTGGGAATTATAGTTCCACATCAAAACATATAGAGTTCAAGGCCAGACATTTGTCATTTGGTCACATCTGCCAACAGTTCCCAACAGTGAGGTTAGACTAGACGTGAACTGGAAACAATTGGAAGGAAACAACAAAGAATGTGTTACTGGTACAGGGTACGATGGTGTTGACATATCTATGTAGATAAAAACCCCAAAAAACCAGATTAAAAAAAAACATATACAGTCATTATTTCTTCCACCTATCGTATCAAAAAGTCTCTTGATATATTTTCATTTGGACTTCTTTTTCATGAAAATGAAGTCACAAGACACCTTGATTAAGACATGCTCCATCAAACCTTTATCGACGCAGGATGACAGGATGATGACCAAGTTGTGCGTTTCAGAAAACTTGAGCAGATTCTTTAGAACTATGAACGTACCCTGTATATTAGTAAAGAGGAGTCGCTGTCGCTAACCTATCCATTGTTGCATCAATAAATTCATATTTTTATAAACATACATCTCCTAGGTGTTTCACTTGATCATATTCTAACGTTGGAAATGCGCGAATTCTGCGGTACGACTACTATTACATTCATATCTGAACATTAAACGATTTGGTAAAATAAAAAGATGAAGCTGGCAATACGTGTAGTATTGGAGCGTTATTGACCTATAATATTGCGTCTGTGTGTTTAAAGATTTAGTTATGTATTTGATCTCCATATTTGCATGGATGTCAATCTCGTAACTACTAAACTAAACAGTTGAACTGATTTTGATGAATGACATATTGTTAGATTCGTCTTTGCAGTGCCATTGGCATTGTATTTACTAGAGATGTATTGTTTAAAATTATGAATAAAAAATTCTGCTTTGTCTTTTACACTGACGGCCCAGAAACTATCTGTGCTTACAGGGTTGGCAGCGCGAGTGTTACTCCCTTGGTTTTGCACACGTCCATAGGCCACGGTAACCACATTCCATCAGTGGAACAGTGGAATAAAAAAGGGTCATTTAAAAAAAAATACTGTACGCTGTTCTTTTTTATTACTTTAATTGTATTTATCATATTGTTCAGGGCCGAAGCGGTGTACGACGAGTCCGCAAACGCGGCGAGTCTGAACCACAAACACAAGAATCGCTGCAGAAGACCGTACAAGAGACGCGATAGACCGACGCCCATCCGCAGCTTCCCGAACCGGGACCGGCTCAACAACATCATCAAAGAAAGATATGTGAACGCTAAGGAGGAACACGACATACAGATCAACATACTGCGCCTCCAGGAACTAAAGGAAATCGAGATATTGGAACAGGAGAAACTGAAGACGAGACAGGAACAGATCAAGTTGGCGCTGCTTGAGTTAGAATTAAGGAGATTAAAAGAATAGATTTTATAAGGTTTGTTTTTTTGTTGAAGTCAAGACTTCGAAACGTTGAACACTACTGAACAAAACTCATGGATTTCGCATCATCCTCACCCAACGTTTGGGCCGTATAACTGCAATTCACAAGTTATCTACTTAGTTTTCACTTCAATAGGTAGTCCACAAATACTTCAGCGATTGGATGATATTTGGCGTCAGTTCAACCATATTTGGCGTCAGATTAACCATATTTGTCGGCATATCTGCTATGTTTGGTGTCATAATTACCATATTTGGTGGCAGATCTACTATATTTGGCGTCAAATTTACTATATTTGGCGCAAGATCTACTATATTTGGCGTCAAATTTTCTATATTTGGCGTCAAATTTACTATATTTGGCGGCAGATTTACTTTATTTGGCGTCAGATTACTATATTTAGCGCCAGATTCACCATATTTGGCAGCAGATCTACAATATATAGCGACAGATGTAGCACTCTGAGTACGAAAAATTATTTGATGTCAACATATAAAATTTACCGACCAAAAATATATTTTCCTTAGAATATCAATAGCCCAAACGAATTTCATAGTTTGTCTGAATATCTCTAAGGTCATAGGTTCCCATCACGGATGGTGCCGGCCCCAGAAGAGTAGCGGGTTCAAAGTCAAATAGGTAGCGTTATAACAGTCAAAGTGACCAATGGATACCCTGAATTCTGGAAATATATATATAGTACAGAAGTGTTTCCTTCAAAATATTTGGCTGAGCGCGGCTGAGCGTGAATTTAGTGCCGTAGCTAAGTATTTGCCTGAGAAGAGAATATTGTGCAGCGAGCTCATAACAACGTGCCTAAGCGATTTAATTGCGATACAGATTCAATAGCTGATCAGGTGGTCTAAAAAGGCCACTTAATTGGAATCGTATCTGGATAATATTTTGTGTTATGGCGGTATTTACACGAAATTAGAATCTGTTTAGTAAATGAATAGGCGCTATTTGACAAGGTTGTCGAATTCTTCCCAATACTGGTTAATATGTTATCATAAAATATGCTTTGCGAAATAAGATATTGCCTAACTAAACTGCAGCTATGACTTTTCATTATTTGTAATTCCTAAAGTAAGTCATATTACTTATAAACAATCAAATTTAGATTTTTCATTAAATATTCATAAAATTTATTTTATTTATACAAAAACAATCTGTCTCATCATTATTTTCAATCATAGATTTTGTCATGTTATGTAAAATCAAATAACCCGCCCCGTATCGTTCCCGGCGCAAAGGTGCCCATGACACTGGCAGCGTTGCCTCGCTGAATCGCGATGGCCATCCTCTGCCCCAGGAACGAGCCGGAGCGGGAGTCACCGCCTTGTTCGTGGACTTCTGGTTCATTAAATGATAAATTACTTTTAGCATGCGCTATATAAGTGTTAACGCAACGTAGACCGAGATAAATGCGAAATTCTCTTGCACTCCATACATTTGCACTACACGCGATTCTCATGTGACGTCACTCGCAAGTACGATTTTATATGGAGCGTTTGCGGGTGATGCGATACATCGAATTTTCAAAATCAAACTATTTGTTTTAAGAATATTTCACTTTAACAGTTCATTATATTATTACAGAGTGGTCATTTTTTGTTAATAAAAAAAATGGTCATTGAGTCTAAATTTTTTTGAGTGACCTATAGGTATATATATATTATTACGTAGGAATCTATTGAGATGTACTAGCAATTCATAAAGTTACTAATTTTTAGCCGAATCGCCTAATGTGACCTTTTTAGACCCGCAAGGAATTACAATTGCAATATACGCAATTGAATATATTTTGCTCGTCGTGGTAGGCTCTCTATCGCTGAGCGAGTTGACTTGCGAAACACTTTAACACATGTATGTTTTTTTAAAACTAATTGCCTAATTTGTCTTTACTTTAGTGCAGTTCCCCAGTGTGAGCTGCTCCAGCTTTGTGCAGATATTTGTTTTGTCTTGCGATTATTGGTTAATTGCGATTGGCAGCAGTTTACGCGAATTTTACACATTCTAATAAAAGTAATTTTGAGAATTCTATCGTGATTTTTCTGTCGTTTCGGTTGCTTTGATGGCAATGGCTGCTGGTTTGGTACAATGTATTCTTTAATCATGAATTGATCGTTTTTATTCTAGTTTTAAGCATTGTACTGCTGCTTGCTTGTGCAGAATTATTCCCCACGTCACAACCGGTAGTGTGGTGAGTAAGGGCTGCTAGTGCAGAATTATTCCCTACGACACTACTGTTAGAGTATTTTGGTAGTGCGATATTTCATAGTAGTGTCGATGGGAACGAAGATGTAACCTTTTAGAAATTACCCGCGACACTACTATGTGGTAGTGTAGAAGAATCTGTGCCTGAGTCTGAGCTATATATGTCTGTTTGATGTTAAACAGCTTTATTCCTTAGTCGCCATGACACCGCACGGGAAGAGATGGGGTGGTCCAAATTCTACTCTGCCGGAAACCACGCGTCTCATTTTTTATGTCTTTGTGTTAGTGATTTGACAACCCTGCCAATTTTCAGCTGGGTGTTAAATTATTGTACCCTCATTGCTATGGTTTGGTTTACCTTGAACCGCAAGTTAACCTAATGTCAATATTGTTCTTTAAACTGTCAGTATCTGTATGCTATGCGCAGTATATGTCAGATTTCTACCAAAGTAGTAGCTATTTTATACGCCGCGGCGCAGAGGCCATTACTGTGTTTAAAGCTTATATATAAAATGATATGTATGCTATGCTATGCTATGCTTATCCTTTGCTGAGTCTATGGCCAGGTCTGGCATATAATGGTCTGGTATTTAAATTTTATTGGCCCAAAACTTGGCCACCGCAACAGAGCTCTATGCTATGCCTGACATATAAAATTGTATAATTTACTGTTATGTAAAAATTGTTTTCTTATGGTTGGGAACCTATGATCTAGGCGATGTAAATAAAACGAAATAATCACATTTATATACACATATAATGGTTGTTTGTCCGTTGACAATTATATTTTATAATAATATTAACAAAATAATTCCTAAAACATATCACAGATAAATTATAAAAGACCAACTGAGTACGAATTGTGTGTTATTTCGGCTATATTAAGAGCGCCTGCCATCTGACCTCCCATCCAGTGTTGTGGTCAGTGGCAAACTACTGACAGAGTTGTTCAAGTGGACGTCCGTATAGGTCTTCTTGACCTAACGGCTAGTGACAGCCGGGACCGACTTTCAACGTGACCTCTGGGGTACTCATCTCACTCATCCAAATAGCACTTACGTCTAGGTCGCTTAACCTAGTGATCGTTTAGTGAACAGTGAGCGCATCTGGCCACGAAAGAAATTTCAGTACTGGCCAGTAATGTTTGCTATTGTTTTTCCATGCAATGGCACTAGAGAAAGTAAAACACTACCTAATTCGAGACTCGGGTCATAAATCTTAAAATAGCAACTTAATAACTGTTCTGCCACAATCATCACAATATAACAATAAAAACAAACTTATTCTAAACCTTATATTAACTCCATTAAAGACGTTCTGTTCTTGTACCTAAGTAGGTAGATACAACCTTCAGGGTTCCTATGGTTTCACTCATCAATCATCATCCTCAAATCGAAGTCCCGCTTGCATCCAAAGCTTGCAATTTGGAGCCTGCAGTCCGCCATTTAGAGATTATCATTACGGGAGCGTCTGCCGACTGACCCCCAACCGCAAGAAGGTAGGTTAGTAATTGAAGCTAGGGAAGATTGTACAAGAGTCACTGGACTTTCAGGCCAAGCGAATATCAATTGCAAGGCGGTACTCATCCTGTATGATATCAAATACAAAAAAAAAGAAGCGGATCTTGGGCTCCAAGTTTAAATCCTCAGATGTAACGGGAAACATTAAAATGATGGCAATGAGCTACTTCCTGATAAAAAAACTACAAAATTCTAAACATAACAGTTAACGAGCCGCTTAATGTACATTAAAAGTATAACCACATTCAACGCCATCGCTGAAGGTGCAGCAGAGGCCGAGCCCGTCACCTATGGGAAAAGGAATTAGCATTTGTCAGTACGAGAGTCACCATTCCACGAACTAATGCTTGTACAAGAGTTGGATCCTTTTATTCTTGCGAGGGATTTTTAAAATTTTGAACTAGGGTTGAAAAAATTCATAGAGTCATTTGTAGACAGAGTTGGATCCTTTCATTATTGCGTGGGAGTTTTAAAATTTTGAGCAAGTGTTGAAAAAAGTCAAAGAGGTATTTGTAGGCAGTGTTGGATCCTTCGATTCTTGCGTGGGAATGTTAAAGTTATATACAAGTGTTGGCAAAAATCAAAGAGGCATTTGTGGGCAGAGTTGGATCCTTCCATTCTTGCGTGGGAATGTTAAAGTTATATACAACTGTTAGCAAAAATCAAAGAGGCATTTGTAGGCAGAGTTGGATCCTTCCATTCTTGCGTGGGAATGTTAAAGTTATATACAACTGTTAGCAAAAATCAAAGAGGCATTTGTAGGCACAGTTGGATCCTTTCATTCTTGCGTGGGAATGCTAAAGTTATATACAAGTGTTGGCAAAAACCAAAGAGGCATTTGTAGGCACAGTTGGATCCTTTCATTCTTGCGTGGGAATGTTAAAGTTATAAACAAGTGTTGGCAAAAATCAAAGAGGCATTTGTAGGCACAGTTGGATCCTTTCATTCTTGCGTGGGAATATTAAAGTTATAAACAAGTGTTGGCTTAAGTCAAAGAGGCATTTGTTGGCAGAGATGGATCCTTCCATTCTTGCGTGGGAATATTAAAGTTATAAACAAGTGTTGGCATAAGTCAAAGAGGCATATGTTGGCAGAGTTGGATCCTTCCATTCTTACGTGGGAATATTAAAGTTATAAACAAGTGTTGGCATAAGTCAAAGAGGCATTTGTAGGCACAGTTGGATCCATTCATTCTTGCGTGGGAATATTAAAGTTATAAACAAGTGTTGGCATAAGTCAAAGAGGCATTTGTTGGCAGAGATGGACCCTTTCATTCTTGCGTGAGTTTTAAAATTTTGAAGTAGTGTTGAAAAAAACCAAAGAGGCATTTGTACGGTCGGTATCGTGAGTGTAACGCCCGTGGTGTTGCATACGTCCATATTCCACGGTAACCACTTCTCATCAGGTGGGTTGTGTGCTTGCCTGCCACCTAAGTGTTATATAAAAAAGACATACTTGGAATATCTTTTTGTATAAGTGTTGAAAATCCTCTAAGAGGCATTTGTAGATAGAGTTGGATCCTTCCATTCTTGCGTGGGAATGTTAAAGTTATATACAACTGTTAGCAAAAATCAAAGAGGCATTTGTAGGCAGAGTTGGATCCTTCCATTCTTGCGTGGGAATGTTAAAGTTATATACAACTGTTAGCAAAAATCAAAGAGGCATTTGTAGGCACAGTTGGATCCTTTCATTCTTGCGTGGGAATGCTAAAGTTATATACAAGTGTTGGCAAAAACCAAAGAGGCATTTGTAGGCACAGTTGGATCCTTTCATTCTTGCGTGGGAATGCTAAAGTTATATACAAGTGTTGGCAAAAACCAAAGAGGCATTTGTAGGCACAGTTGGATCCTTTCATTCTTGCGTGGGAATGTTAAAGTTATAAACAAGTGTTGGCAAAAATCAAAGAGGCATTTGTAGGCACAGTTGGATCCTTTCATTCTTGCGTGGGAATATTAAAGTTATAAACAAGTGTTGGCTTAAGTCAAAGAGGCATTTGTTGGCAGAGATGGATCCTTCCATTCTTGCGTGGGAATATTAAAGTTATAAACAAGTGTTGGCATAAGTCAAAGAGGCATATGTTGGCAGAGTTGGATCCTTCCATTCTTACGTGGGAATATTAAAGTTATAAACAAGTGTTGGCATAAGTCAAAGAGGCATTTGTAGGCACAGTTGGATCCATTCATTCTTGCGTGGGAATATTAAAGTTATAAACAAGTGTTGGCATAAGTCAAAGAGGCATTTGTTGGCAGAGATGGACCCTTTCATTCCTGCGTGAGTTTTAAAATTTTGAAGTAGTGTTGAAAAAAACCAAAGAGGCATTTGTACGGTCGGTATCGTGAGTGTAACGCCCGTGGTGTTGCATACGTCCATATTCCACGGTAACCACTTCTCATCAGGTGGGTTGTGTGCTTGCCTGCCACCTAAGTGTTATATAAAAAAGACATACTTGGAATATCTTTTTGTATAAGTGTTGAAAATCCTCTAAGAGGCATTTGTAGATAGAGTTGGATCCTTTCATTTTTGCGTGGGAGTTTTAAAATTTTGAGCAAGTGTTGAAAAATCTGCTAACGTTGTCTAGAGCAACTATTAGTCAAATAGTAATTTGTAGGCATAGATGGATCCTTTCGTCCTTCCGTGGGAAAGACTTAAAAATTTTGAACAAGTGTTGAATAGATTCAAGGATGTATATCTAAGCAGAGTTGGATCCTTCAATTATTGCGTGGGAGACACTTACAATTTTGATATGAAGGCAGAGTTCGATCCTTCCATTCTTGTTTGTGTTAGACTTAAAATTCAAAAAATCACAATCAATCAACATGTATTGACGCTTCTAGAATCAATTTGGTTCACGTAAAAGCCATGCTTGCTGTTAAGGAACACACGATTAAAGAATTATAACTGGATAAGCTAATGCTAATAAGATAGATGAATGTAGATCAGATCAATAAATAAAATATTGAACACATAAATACAGGAAAATTATTGATTCTAATTTGATGTTTGGACCTAGATAATCAAGATGGAGCAATAATCATATACGAATCAAAATTTAACATTGACAGATTATAAACCTTCACTATTAAGATTTCTGATTAAACAGAAAATTAATTTTGGTGAAATAAATACATAAATAAATCTATTTAATTTTGACTATCTTGGTAAATTTGACAATAATCCTAAATAACAATTCTCAAAACTAAATTGGTTAAGATACTAGACGTTGTTGTGTAAAGCCTATAGATGTTAAAATGAAGACAACTGTCAAAGGTACCAGAATAGTTTTACATCAAATATTAATAATAATTTAACTAAAAATAATAAAATTAAAACAAGGCAATGCTATTAATAAAACAATAGTTCATGCGGTAAACACAATGCACGTTAATACAATGGCAAATCATAATACAACATAATACAGTGCTTGGTAAATAATACTTAATTAATAAAATTAATTTTAAAAATCAAAGTTAAAATAATGTAAGTACAAATTAAATGCGTAGGATATTAATATTTAATTATTAATAGGAAGCATAACGGTTGTAGTTGACTTGAATAAAAATATTATCTAATAATGTGGGTACTTGTACAAAATATGCAGGTAATTCTTATTCGTTTAGTGCTAAATAGTCTGAGAAAATAGAGTTTAAACCCAGCCATTTTGATGAAAAAAAAAGGTGAATTAAAAAAGAAACGATTCAAAGATATTCCTATTTTTGATACGACTTGCGAGAAATTTATTTATTAATCTATACTAATATTATAAAGCTGCAGAGTTTGTTTGTTTGTTTGTTTGAACGCGCTAATCTCTGGAACTACTGGTCCGATTTGAATGATTCTTTCAGTATTGGGTAGTCCATTTATCGAGGAAGGTTTTAGGCTATATATCATCACGCTACTACTTAAGGGAGCGGAGTGTTGATAATAAATGTTAACAAATCCGGCAATTTTTCATACATATTTTGAAGACTAAAACATACGGGCTCAAAGGGATACGAAGCTTCAAAATATACCCCGGGCGAAGCCGGGGTGGGTCAGCTAGTTTCATATATTGCTGCCAAAGAAATAAATAAAATATATTTTTATAAGTCAAATCAACGTTCAAGCCACACATAATATTGTAACTTATTTAGAACAATTATGGACAATATTGAATATACTGTAGATACAGATGAACAAGAAAACCTTGACAAGACAACTGTTCTAAATAAGTATTGTAAGTAACATCAGCACACAACAACAAAACTTAAACAACAGAGACAACAACCTGGTCTGCTAGGTCCGGGGCCGCCGTCGTCCCTGCGACCCCACTGCCGTCAATGGTACCAAGTGCATCCTTTGCAAAGTTAGACAGATTCAGTAAATTCATATAAAAATCTCGCCAATTGATGACATTGGGTCTTGAAGCTGTACTAGTTGTGACTTCAGTAGAACTGTCATTCATTGGATTAGTATCGTTTGATATAACATTAGTAGTACTAACATAATCTAGCATATAATTTTCTGTGCTATCATTATTTGAACTAAAGTTAGGTGCATTGGTTGTTACATTAAAATCATTTAAAATTGTATAATTTACATTTAACTTTGGTATAATAGTACTAACTACATTATTATTAATTATATTTGTATTAGGTACTGTACTTGGATCATCATTATTGATACTAGTTTCTTCAAAACTATTATTGTAACTCAAATTTGTAATACTGGTATCTTCAAAACCTTCTATGTCACTAGGATTATCAGTGTATGTTATACTAGTAATGAAATCAGTACTATTAATATCATTCTCAAGTATATTGCTAGTACTGTATTCATTAAATTCTACCTCCATGTTCGTATTTGCCGCGTCATTGCCGGTATCCTTTGCTTGTACGTCAGCTACTGTATCTATGTCATCATTGGGGACGAATTCATATTTGCCAGGGGTCTTTTCGGTAGCTACTCGTGCTGAAAATACACTAAATATTAGCCAACACTGACAGTGATGTCGCCCTGTGGTAACCCACGTAAGCGTATTGTCATATTAGGATAAAAAGTATCTCATTAATAATAATAAAAAATAAATAAAAACACCAATGACTTTTCGATGCTTTTCGAAGTTATGTGTGTATTTATCGCAAGTTTATAAGTGCCCGATTAATGGCAATAGGCTCGCCGCCTATTACATTGGGAACTAAACATAAACTGGCGAAATGTGGGTGCTAGCACTTCTGCCTACAACTTCGGGGATATAGGCGTGAGTAGGTTATAGGTGTAGGTCGTTATAGGTAGGTTTAGGTGGCGAGCCTATTGCCATTAACCGGGCACTTATAAACGTGCGATAAATACACACATAACTTCGAAAAGCATCGAAAAGTCATTGGTGTGAGCCATGGTAAAACCTGGGATCGAACCCGAGACCTCGTCTCAGCAGTTCATTACCCATACCACTAGGCTACCGCGGTAAAGACTTGTTATCTTGTGAATAATATCAAATAAGATTTTTAAATAAATTACCGGTTGTGTCAGTCTGAACGCCTTCAAATGGATCCAATGGCGTCAAAACAGCCGGATAATCGGTCTCAGTATCATTATCTTCACAATCAAACAAGCAGAAGAATTTAAATTTATTCAGCACCACATCTATCAGAACATATCCATCCCGGCTAGATTTAACTTCTTTATCATTCTCCAATTCTTCCTCGACTATATGTTCAATATTAGAAGTGTAATTCTCAGGTGGTTCCCAGTGATAATCAGGATCGAATTCAGTGACTGTCTCAGGTTTGAAGACTATTGGATCGCTTTCGTCTGGCAAATCGTTCAATCGCCTTGTAACCTTAGTATAATTAGCCACCGTCGGCCCTAGTACATCAGTTACATATTTCCTTAGGTTCATGCATTTAGCTTTAGTGTTGACGTCTTTAGAACTGCCCCAGATGACGAAGCCTGAAGCGTTGGAGTTGTAAAATGTGTTGAAGGCCGTTATCAAATCTTCCTGAAATATTTACAGATAGGTTGGAGAGCATGCTTAACGTAAAAAATTGCATTTACAGGTATTTCTAAGATGTCATCTTCCCTGGGATGTCTTAGAAATACCCCCGGGTCAGACTACAGACCTATACTATACTATAGACAGATATCGTGAACGTTGTCTTAGAAATACCCCCGGGTCAGACTACAGACCTATACTATACTATAGACAGATATAGTGAACATTGTCTTAGAAATATCCCCGGGTCAGACTACAGACCCATACTATACTATAGACAGATATAGTGAACATTGTCTTAGAAATACCCCCGGGTCTGACTACAGACCTATACTATACTATAGACAGATATCGTGATCATTGTCTTAGAAATACCCCCGGGTCAGACTACAGACCTATACTATACTATAGACAGATATCGTGAACATTGTCTTAGAAATACCCCCGGGTCAGACTACAGACCTATACTATACTATAGACAGATATCGTGAACATTGTCTTAGAAATACCCCCGGGTCAGACTACAGACCTATACTATACTATAGACAGATATCGTGAACATTGTCTTAGAAATACCCCCGGGTCAGACTACAGACCTATACTATACTATAGACAGATATCGTGAACATTGTCTTAGAAATACCCCCGGGTCAGACTACAGACCTATACTATACTATAGACAGATATAGTGAACACTGTCTTAGAAATACCCCCGGGTCTCCTTGCGGAGAGCGGGAAATAACCTTATGTAAGATGACCTACATCTGGCATCTAAATTACTGACATGGCGTGCGGTTTTAGTAAGTTTTGATGACATAACAGCTTCCACTGAATGGCAAAATGTGGCATTCTACAAACTTCCATTAGTCTACTATTTATGTTGTGGATGTTGGTGGAATTTGTTATTACATATATTGAGAAGACACTTGTACTTTTTTTTTTGACCTGACCGGTTTCGCCACAAAGGGTTACAATGACAGTAATGCCGTAAGGCGAAACCGGTCAGGTGTAATAAAAAATACTGTGGACAAGTACAAGTGTGTTCTATTATTCGGTTTTAGGACTTTGTAATCAGAAAGATAAATAGATAAATCTACAAACTCCATTTAAAATTTCACTTGTCAAAAAAAGTCAAAGTCAAAAATCATTTAATCTGCATAGATTTGTATTGACGTTTTGTAAGTACCAATATTTAATCGGTACTTACAAAACGTCAATACAAAAGGAAATATGAAAACTAGTTCAGCAAATGGACCACCAGTTCGAAACGCGGCCTCGACCAGAGAAGACTCCGGCAAGAAATACAGCGGGCATTTATTTGGGAATATTTACAAACATACACTTAGTATACTTAATTGAATCTGTTGTGTAGTTACAGCGTCAAGAAGTATCAAACATACACACAAATAGTTTACCTTTTTAAAATACTCTCCGTCCCTGTAACGGAACCACCAGTAGGGCAGAATAGGCACGCCCTTTGCCCGCACTCGTTCAGACTCCTTGATCCGGCCTCGGATGAAGGCGGCCAGTCTCTCCTTAATCACGTCCTTTGGGCTGTACACCGAGGGGAATATCGCGGTGCTTTCGATCCACAGCCAGGGGATTCTGGGAAGGGGGAACTCAATAAGTAAACATTTCAGGAAGGATAATGAGAGTGTCTAACTAGCTTGTGTTATCGGTTCTAGAATGGGGATAAACAAAATTATATTTCTCCATTTGGTTAGGTTTTTAACCAGGTATATGTAGACAAGCTTGCTGTGTCTTTTTCATTAGTATTATTTAAGGATAGGGTTGCTTAACATCAGATAGATATATACAGCCCAGACTCAGCCTCAGATGCATGGCTAGAGTCAAAAATAGTGCCCAGAAAACGGTGATAGGCTCACTCCATATTACGTGGGACCGAATTTATTGATTGATGAAATGTGGATGTTGATTCATCTCTTCCTAACCCTCCAGGGATACAGGCGTGACTTTTTTTTTACGTGCACTAAATCCCCACGGATACCTCCCCACCGGAGCCAGTGGGAGAGGTTATGTCGGACTCGAACCGACTAAAACGCACGCCACCTGTGGGTCGTTTTGGTTGCCGAAGGTGAGGTTGACAGGCATATCCCTCGCACCCCGGCCGACCCAAAGGATAAAGGCGTGATTCTATGTATGTATGTATCATTTAAAAACTCAGTTTATTAATGTTTTAAGATTAGTCCTAAGCCTCCCAACATTGGGAGAGGCCTATGTCCAGCAGTGCACCACGATGGGCTAGTTGATTGATTGTTCAGAAACTCATTTTGAAGACTAAAAACTGAAATTGAACCACTAGTTAGTCAGTTAGCCTTTTTTTTTTTTAATATGTGTTTTTACAAAGAGTTGGCACAAGATTGTTTTCATTTAGTTATTTTTTTTATTTTATTTTTTATACCACTTAGGTGGCAGACAAGCACACGGCCCACCTGATGGGAAGTGGTTACCGTGGCCTATGGACTCGTGCAACACCAGGAGCGTCACACTCGCGCTGCCGACCCTGAAGAAACCTCCTAATGCCCCTTTTGAAGAACCCCATATTGTAGGCGCATGGGAATAGGTAACTAATAAATCAATGGAGTATAGATTTTTTTTTGTTAATATAAACACATACATAAACATAAACATAATATTATACATAGAAACACGCAGATAAAAATGGTTCTCGGCAGAGTAGAATTTGGACCACCCCATCTCTTCCCATGCGGTGTCGTACAAGGCGACTAACCTCTCGTTTTCACCTAAGTATAAAACATGTATTTGACAACGAGTTGGGGACTCTGTAGTCCCCACACCCGAGAAGAGGGCCAGATCGTGAGAGATGGCCCTGAGTCGGCCGGGGTGCGAGGGATATGCCTGTCAACCTCACCTTCGGCAACCAAAACGACCCACAGGCGGCGTGCGTTTTAGTCGGTTCGAGTCCGACATAACCTCTCCCACCGGCTCCGGTGGGGAGGTATCCGTGGGGATTTTGCGCACGTAAAAAAAAAACATGTATTTGACAAGTTGCAATATGTCACAGGCCACAGTGTGAACACCAAGTGTTTTATACTTGTTTACAACTTGTTAGCTATACATCCTATGTGAACGAAAAAGTATAAGATACCTACATGTATACAATAAGTTTTGTGTTTTACTTAGTCTTCTACAAGTCTTAAACAAGATTATTTTAAAACAAGTTTACACAACATCAAATAGATATATACAGCCCAGACTCAATCTCAGATGCATAGCTCGAGTCAAAAATAGTGTCCGGAAGACGGCAATAGACTCACTCCATATACGTGGAACCGAATTTAATGATTAATGAAATGTGGATGTTATTTCATCTCTACCTAACCCTTCGGGGATGACGGCGTGATTATATGTATGTAGATAAAAATAATACCCATAAATATTAGTAAGCCTGAACATACAAATATTTGTAGTGAGCGGAAATGTATTACGGCCTGGGTCTCGATCCTGCAAAAGTAAAACCACTGCCTTACCTCAGACGTACATAACATAAATTCACGCCTATATCCCCGAAGGGGTAGACAGGGGTGCTAGCACCCACATTTAGCCAGTTTATGTTTAGGTCCCAATGTAATAGGTGGCGAGCCTATTGACATTAACCCGGTACTTATAAACCTGCGATAAATATACACACATAACTTCGAAAAACATCGAAACGTCATTGGTGTGTGCCATGGTAAAACCTGGGATCGAACCCGAGATCTCATCTCAGCAGTCTAGTGGTATGCACTAGGCAACCGCGGTCTTATCTTTACATAATACCATTCAATGACATTGTATCCGCATAAATGTGTAATTTTGTAAAGATGATGTTTTGTCCACTCTGCATGCTTACGACTATTTTAACGCTAATATTAAATTGTAATTTTAGTATTAAGTTTATTTTGAGTACTTTGCTAGTCAACATAGATCTGATGCTGATTATACCAATCGTTGAAGGTTATTGGGCCAGCTGCTACGACAGCCTCTGAGGTGTGGCGGTGATTCCCGCTCAGTGCCAATATTAATGTGTATAAGCATTTTTATAGGAGGTAGGACACGGCGGTATTTCCGCAGAATTGAGCAGTCCGACTGGGGAAGTACCTCCGCCCTACAGAATACCGCGGTTATAATAACTTCGTGTTGTGTTCCCAGCGGTGAGTAGGGTAGCCAGAGCTCACTGGAGAGTTTGTGCTGTCGGTGGGATGACTACAGGCTTGTCCTGCTTTGTCCTCTACACTGACGGCACAGAAACTCTGTGCTTACAGGGTCGGCAGCGCGAGTGTGGCTTCTCTGGTGTTACACGCGTTCATAAGCCACGGTAACCACTTTCCATCAGGTGTACCGTGCGCTTGTCTAAGTGGTGGTATAAGAAAAAAAAGCATGTCTATTTGCATTGGGCTGGATATTTAAGTAAAAAACAACTATATGTAGGAAATAGGTGAAAAGACCCAAAAGGCTGGTCACCCCTTTGGTCAATAATGACGATACGATCCTAAAGAACTTACTTGTCATTCTCCGCCGGTATCGCTTCAGCACACTCCTCGGGGTGGCTGTTGAACGGTCTGTTGAAGCACTGCGGATACCCGTAGTAACCCCACAGCCCTTTCGGGCGCATCTTCTTCGCAAAAGCTAGTGTCTTCTGCATGAACTCACGACCTGCTGTGTCGAAGCGACGCTTTGCCTATAAAAAGAGAAAATCATTTAATATTGAACAGTCCGACTGGGTAAGTACCTCCCTGCAGAATACCACGGCTATAATACCCTCGTGTTGTGTTCCCGGCGGTGAGTAGAGTAGCCAGAGCTCACAGAAGAATTTTTGTGCTGTCAGTGGGAAGACTAAAGACACTGACGGCACAGAAACTCCGTTCTTACAAGGTCGGCAGCACGGGTGTGATTCTTCTGGTGTTACACACGTTCATAGGTCACGGTAACCTCTTTCCATCAGGTGGGCCGTGTGCTTATGTGCCACCTAAGTTGTTTATAAAAGGAATATATGCGTATGTTAGGTATTAACTTAATTAAACGTAAATCCCATTTAAAAAAAAAGTTCTGTTTATGTTTATTTTTAAGTTTTTTTTTTCTAATGGCTCCTTGCATCGGTTATATAGGTACAGATGATTCTGCCTACCCCAAGGTGGAGAGTAGATTTAATCGTTTATAGAGCGGCGGGTGATTTAGTAGCTTTTTGGACACCGGTTTAATTTCGAAAACGTAGGTATTAGGGGAACCATAATACTTTTACCCGCACAAAAATACACCCATATCGAAGTTCATGTGAATGAAGTCATGGGCACAGGTTAGTTTGTGATATAGGATTTAGCATGACGTAAGTGGTCCTATCAGCCGATGTCCTAATTACGAGTTATGACATAGAGTAGCGAGGAAGCGCGGCCCTGGTGAAATCATTTAGCTGTGTTATGATGACTGTTAATGTAATTTGTACTTAACGCCCGTACACTGTGCTGTGTCCTCCAAAGTGTTGTGTACTCTAAAGTGCCATTTTTAAATGTACCTATCATCGATTTGAATCAGTTCAGACAAGATTCGAACCCGCGATCTTTCGCTTACAGGGGGAATGTACAGACTCAGACACAGATACAAGCCTTGAGTCAACAATAGTGCCCGGAAGATGGCAATAGTCTCAACCCTTATTACGTAGGGCTGAAAACAATGATTGGTAAAATATGGGTGTTAATTCACCTCTGCCTAACTCTTCAGGGATAAAGGCGTGATTATATGTATGTTTTTCATATAAAGTTGCATGTGAAAGGGTAGGCAACTCCTTTGTCGATTGTACCTAGTTGGTTAGACAAAGACAGACACATACCTCGGCCAGTATCCAGTCTTTTCTCCACCACCAGTGCCTCTTCAGCTCGATATCATATGACACGTCCTTATAGGGTGTTAAGCTGCCGAAATTCTGGCGGTATATCGGCCTCCAGGACTCAAAGTCTATTATCCCTAGCCCTGAAATTGATAAGCAGGTAACGTGACGAGACTGTATGCGACAAATAAAATAAATATTCTACAACATTGTACACAACGCTATCTAGACCCATGGTAAGCATAGTTTAACTAGCTTGTGTTATGGAATCTAGAATACGGATAAACATACTTAAATACTTTTATTTTTTTGTAAATACATTCATATTATACATAGAGACACCCAGAGCAATGCAAATACCCATATTCATGCATACAAATATTTGCACTGAGCGGGGATCGAATCCGCGCCTCCTGCGTAGCAGTCGCGTTCAATACCGCTACGCCACAGAGGATGTCATCTGACCATTGTTTATGCTTGCTCCTTTAAACATCAATATTAGCTATTAGGGAAAGCTGAAAAAGGGGACTGAATGATTCTGCAACTTGGAGAATACAAAGGCAAGGAAGTAGGAAGTGTGTATTGGTGTAGATTATTTGTTGGAACTATAGGAAATGTCAGTCAATGATTAGTAAGTGTATGTAACTGTGGCAGGGCCGCCCGCAGTGTATCGATGTTATGTTTATTGAGGAAATGTCTTTTTTCATCCACCGATGAGGAAAATCTAACAATAAATACTTTTATTGTCTAGTCCGTGAAGAGTCTCCCCGTTTCCGGGGTCGAGTTGGGACTCTGTAGTCCCCACACCCGAGAAGACGGCCAGATCGTTAGAGATGGCTCTGGGTCGGCCGGGTGCGAGGGATATGCCTGTCAACCTCATCTTCGGCAACCAAAACGACCCACAGGCGGCGTGCGTTTTAGTCGGTTCGAGTCCGACATAACCTCCTCCACCGGCTCCGGTGGGGAGGTATCCGTGGGGATTTTGCGCACGTAAAAAAGAAATGTCCGTGAAGAGTTCAAAGATTCCGTTACATACAAACATACATACTTACTAATAAAAACGTGTTCATAAATAAGATTTAGCTATGAAAAAATCTCAATCAAAATAAGTCTCCTCATTTTAAGTAGTCGGTTAGAAATAAGAATTTAATTTAATTCTTAGTTAAATAATTTATTTCAACCAAGTGATCAATTGTATTCGAGCTGTAAAGTTTTATCTACGAATTTGCCTGTGCGTAGCCGAGACGAGACATCTAGTCTTCTTAAAATTAAATGGCAGTGACACACCAAAGTTCCTCAACGATGTGCAGTACAAATTTTCTATAGTACTATTTAACAAGATCGTTCGTTTTTTCCCAATACCGTTTAATAACTTAGATTTTTCTGAAAAAAATTACCTTGCAAATAAGATATTTCCTAACCCAACCGAAACTATGACTTTCTAATATTTTAAAATCCCAAAGTAAGTCAAAATATAAACAATCAAATACAGCTCCAATTTTTAAGTTTTTAGATTCCTCATTAAATTTCTAACTACTTTTATTACGAACTGTACACATGTAAACGCAATGTGGACCGAGATAAAGGCGATATACTCTTCACTACTCACAAATGGCGCGTGACGTCACTCCCAAGTACGATTTTGTGTGGATATCTTAACAACTATTTGTCATGAGAGAATTTCTCCTTAGCAAATCATATTATACTAAGGGGACCATTTTTCGACAGTAAAAAAATGTCAAATAGCCTATTCTATTGGTCTTACCAAACTCGCCTCTTGCACTACAATGATGCATTTTGTGTTGGAGACATTGCCAAAACGATTGATCACATGTAGCTTACTGTGGGTTCTGTCAGCATAAGGGTCAATCTTGACGAACAAAGTACTCCAAATAATATTAATGCCTTGGTTTTCCCCGTTCCTGTTGACTGATTGTTCTGACATTGGGTACACACAAAGGATGATAAGTAATACAATTTAAATCAACAAAACAGTTTGATTTGCTTTTTAGTCAGATGGTTTTGGCGCTGACTGTTCACTACGCTCTACGTCACTAGTTGGTACTTAAATAATATGGCATTTGTGACTCAGAAGAGCTATAATTACATGATTATTGTAGTTAATCATTTTAATTGTTTTTGCGTCAACAACATTCGTTGCCATAGCGTTACCACATTCACACTAAAAGTATATACAGTAATTTTATAGAGAATCTGCACACAGTCCTGAAAGATCAATATATCTGCTTGCAGACGGTTTTCAATGTCTGCCCGATTTAGTTAATTCACCTCTGCCTAACCGTCTGGAGATGAAGACGAGATTATATGTAGGCATGTATGTGTGTATGTATCAACCTATATGAGGCTGGTCTTGTAGACATGCTGATCGTTGGTGCTGACAAATCCATATGTACGTAACTAAAGGAAACTACCACGCGGACCAGCACCAGCGCAGGGCCTTAGCGCTGACGGCCCAGCGTTAACATGCTTCGCATCAAGCTACGTGCTGATGGCCATCGCCGACGATATCTGATTGTAAAACCACAATAATCTCACCAAAATTTATATAGATATTGTTTTAACAGATCATTTGTAATACCAAAAGTTTTTAATACATTCCTTTCGAATCCAATTGAAATCACGAGGAGCTACTAAGTGGAAGCCCTGTCTCCTGGAGAGATTTTCCTAAAATAACCACTTTACCGCTACCTGAGTGACGTTTACGCGTCTAAACTTACACTTTGAGAGTGCCCACTGTCCTCCTCCCTGCTTTACGAGTAGTAGAATCTTGAGGAAAGTCTACATGAGATACTCATCCCCTCAAACTGCAGGAATACCGATTTGCAGGAGAGATTGTTGGGTCCATGCCCTCTATCAACAAGTACCTACCTAATATTGTATACTATTTATGACTAGCCGCGTGGTACCCGGCAGAGAATTTGGGCCACCAATTCTCTTCCCATGCGGTGTCGTACAAGGCGATTAAGGGATAGGTCTGTTTAACATCAGACAGATATATACAGCCCAGACTCAGTCACAGTTGCATGCCTCGAGTCAACAATAGTGCCCGGAATACGGCAATAGGTTCACCTCCTATTACTTGGGACCGAATTAAATAATTGGTGAAATGTGGGTGTTCATTCACCTCTGCCTAACCCTCCGGGGATAAAGGCGTGATTATATGTATGTATGTATCTATTTATGACTAAGACTAAGGCAGTTTGTTATTGTGTTATTTGCGTCATACTGTATGTAATTTCTGTGGTTAGAAACACAGAAGGAACTAATTAAACCAGTGTAATCGTTAGAGAGTATATAACTAATGACTCGTTAGTAAAGCAATATAATTACCATATAGGTTGTATACCGCTTCTCATCATAGGATCAGAAACTTCATAGCAGTTGCATCTTTTATATAATTACCTACCTACGTATGGGAGAATTTCAGCTGCCCAAATATAGAACTTTGAAATCGCTAGTGGGTTGTGGAGGTAATATGGCAGTAAAAGTGAGTAACCAAGCGAGGTGAAGTCAAATTGGCGTGTCCTGTATAAAAAAAATCCTAACACGAGTCTTGAAGACATTTTTCGGAAACGGTATTGCGTGTTCAAAACTTATTTCCCATCTCACTAAATATGCATAAAGAAATGTAACTTTTAAAGCATATTACCGTTAAAGTTCCTATCAGGAATACTCTTTTCTATTTCCTTTTTGAAGTTCTTCAGATGGTCCACGAGACTTCCTTCTTGTGGTACTCCTCCGTTCCTGTACCGGATCTGCCCAGTGGACCCATTCTTGATCAGCGCCGGGAAATTCCCAGGGTCGTAGAGTATCGAGATTTTATCGCCTCGATGGGTATCGCCAGTGTTTTGTATGATGCCGTACATATCGAGAAGATCGTTGAAGAAGATATTCTTCGATGTACATTGAATTGTGGGGACATTCCAGTAGACCTTGAATTCTCTTGGCTGTGACGCATCGGGCATTCGGATCATGTGGTGGCTGTAATAGAAAAAGAAATAGTGATTAAATACATAATATATAATTTTACTTAAAAATGTTTATACGGTGCAACAATCGGTAACTTGTAACTGTAGCCATAGATTATAATAGGTACCTACTGATGACACACATTTCTTTTATAACTATCTTTCATTATCATTTATCAGTCGCGTGGTTCTCAGCAGAGTAGAATTTAAACCACCCCATCTCTTCCCATGCGACTGAGGGATAGGGCTGTTTAACATCTGAGAGATATTATACAGCCCAGACTCAACCTCAGATACATGGTTTGAGTCAACAATAGTGCCCGGATGACTGCAATAGGCTCACCCTCTATTACGTGATGATTGGTGAAATGTGGGTGTTAATTTACCTCGGCCTAACCCTCCGGAGATAAAGGCGTGATTTTATGAATGTATGTATTTTAAGTCATTACATTAGGACCTTAACTTATACTGGCGAAATGTGGGTGCTAGCACCTCTGCTTAACCCTCCGGAGATAAAGGCGTGATTATATTAATGTATGTATTTTAAGTCTTTTATACTGTCTATCGCACTTCACCGATTCCGACGTTTGGTCGGTCAGTATCAGGTGTCATAGACTATGACGTCAACGCACGTATTACCACCGCGTGGGTTAAATGGCGAGATATGACTGACGTCACATGCGCTCCTAAAATGCCAGTCAGGTTGAAGGGACAAATCTATAACGGCCGCTTTCTATATGCAATCCCAATCCGTATATCACAATCTAAGATTGATAATTCAAATGAAGATTGAAAATTATTGTAGGAGGTAGTTGAGCAGTCCGACTGGGCAAGTACCTCCGCCCTATACAATATAATAACTTCGTGTTGTCTTCCCAGCGGTGAGTAGGGTAGCCAAAGCTCACTGGAGAATTTGTGCTGTCAGTGGGATAACTAAAGGCTTGTCCTGCTTTGTCCTCTACACTGACGGCACGGAAACTCTGTGCTTACAGGGTCGACTGCGCGAGTGTAGCAAAGAATTAAAGAATCCATTTCATTTATTCGGTTATTAGTTCTACTGAGAAGATACCAGCAAGAAACTCAGCGAACTACATTAGAACTAGATTATTTTTCTTTTTTAAATTTGTTTTGGTTTACAATTTATTTTTATTTTGTGCGAGCAAGCAAGAGACATATGTTGACCACGCATTAACATCATTAAGGTAGATACCTACTCATCCACTTTATAGTAACCTTTACTCATTAAAGTTTTTTTCACTTCTATTTTAAATTTATTTATTGGCATATTATGTAATCAAGTCCTGAGGAATGTTATTAAATATTTTTATGCAGCTGCCTACAAATGAATCACCAACCTTGTGAAGCCTAAGTTTCTCTGGTATTACACACGTCCATAGGCCACGGTAACCACTTTCCATCAGGTGGGCCTTGCGCTTTTCGGACACCTAAGTGGTATAAAAAAAACACTTTCTTGATTTTACTATTTCAATAAACAGTCATTTATTTAGGTAGTATAGTTTTTAGTCTAATTGATTTTTCAGAGGACGGATCGACACTTAGATCGCCGTTTGTGCCAAGGTGACAGCTTTTTTGTTAGGGTTTTGGATGCGGGATAGACATATTGAAATACCGAATCTGCATCGATCGATCGTTTGGCAAAAATTGGGATTAAAAATAATCTTAGATTGACGATCCGAGTGTCGGAAGCGGTCGACAAGGCTGTGAGGTGTGGCCGCTGTTGGAGCGACACAAGCAGCGTGACACGGAGATGAAAATGCATCGATGGTCTGCGGAGTCACCCGTAAAGATCGCATGAAGAACTCTAGTATTCCCGGCAGCCTTCATGTCCGTGACATCGCAGATAAAATGCAAGATAGCTTTCGCTAGTGCAGCCACGTTTAATGGCAACTGCCGGGCTACGTGGGTATCAAAAGTCCCTGGCAATGTAGCCCCCGCCGGGATTAGGAGGAGAGGTAGGCCCAGGAAACCGGCATTGCGATATATCGATCTAATATAGATAGACTTGACGTTGTGGAGTGTGTCATGCGTGCAAATGGTCTCACTATTCTGGTGTTCAGGCTACTTGCTTACTTTGCTTGCTGGATAATCAAAATCTTTAATATTTGTTTGTTACAATGTGTAATAATAGTTATTTTCCTATATTTGGGAGATGCCTATATCCAGCAGTGGACTGCGTTTGACTAATTAATTGATTGATTGATTGATTGATTGATTGATACCTATATACTGATAGTTAGAGCCGCGGTAGTGAAGATGGTGGCGCGAGTTCCATCCCCGATCAGTGCAAATATTTGTATGCATGAATATGGGTATTTGCATTGGTCTGGTCACGTCTCGGAGAGCACGAACGTCTATGGCAGTCGTTACAGCTACTTGAAGCCCTAAAAAGTCTGACAACTAATCTAACTGCAATGCTTTAATATCGCTATTGCGTTGTGTAGTCAGATGGCAGTCGCTTCACGGAAAATATCAGCAGTCAGGCTGGTAAAGCGGACCTCAGACTCCGAGGTGAGATCAGTTGTGAACGCTAAAATGAAGAAAAAAAGATACTTTTATAGTTGGAGCTGACTCGATGACCTACATGGGGGTAGACCCACACTAACTTCTACGTAGATAACATAAATAGGTTAGTTTTTTTTATCATCTATCTTATTACCGCTGTAGAGGAACGCTTGCAACACCAGGAGGCAACGCAATGCACTGTATTTTCTTTTATCAGTAGTTTTATTTGTACAAGATTGCAACACTCGCGCACACCATGGAACTGTAGCCATTTCTCCTGAATCTGTTTCATACGACTTCTTCTGTTATAATATACATGGGCGTAGGGCCGTGCACCGTGACCGGGCCTGCTGCTTCTCGAAGTTGTGGGGTCAGACGGCAGACGCCTTCGCAAAAGTCAAGATGTCCAAATCAAGGATAAGGGGAGATCATACCCTTTTATTACTTTTCTTTAACGTGCGGAAATCCCCTCGGATACCACCCCGCCGGACCTCTTGGGGGTGGTTATGTCGGACTCGGACCGACTAAAACCGCACGGCCGCCTCAGGCCATCAGTTGTCGGGGGTGGAGTAGCCTTTGGCATATCCTTAGCGCACCCCGACTGATTCGGGGTCATAGAAGACCCTCCGTGTGGGACTACGGCGTCCCCACCTTTCCCCACAAAAAGGGGAGTGGGCGCACATTGCGCCGCCGTCTCGGCCTGCTTCTGCTAGGTTAACAAGCGGCTCCACCTGTCACCCTCAGGCCAGGAGATCGTACCCTGATCGGAAAAGTGTGAACTTTGGTTACAACCTCTCTAATGATGTTGAATATGATGATGTACATATTTATCATTATGTAATTAATAAATATTCATGTCAACTGCTAACAAACACTTTTATTAAATTATTGAAAAGTGACAGCTGTAAAAGAGTAATACGAAATTTATCATCAAAATGGATAGCATTTAGGAAGTACTGTTTTTGAAGATCTAATTTTATTTATCAAGCGGCCAATGAAAACAGAGTTGTAAAAGTTGTTAATACAGAGTTGTAAAATCTTGAAATCAACTTTCAAACAAAATATAAATAACGGAAATAGCTATTAAATTACAGGAATAACGAACTCATGAATCTGTAAGAAAATATCGGCAATGTCATTTATGAAGACCTAGGTAATACTTATTTCTTGTGTTTTTTATTTACATATTTTTAATTTACTTGACTTGACGTTTATTTTATTTCATTTCTTATATTTGCTATTAATTGATGTGATTATTATTTATTTGATTTGACATTTAGTTTCCTTCATTATTATGCTTTACTAAATATTTCATTGACATGTATTACTATTATTAAATGTAGGTATTTAAACTATCATGGTCACTCACATCTGTATCAAAATAATCTGAATATTTACCACGTTGCATTGTTTTGAGTTTCCGATACTTCGGCGCTGTTGCAAGCACCATGATCGTGGACTCAAACTCAAAACAATGCAACATGGTAAATATCCCAATTATTTTGATACAGGCATTGTTAAATGATTATTATTGATTCACATGCATGCTAAAATAAATATTTATAAACCAAAATATAATGGTAGAATGTACACGGGACACCACATAGTTAAAACCATTCTATATTCTTTTGACTTTTTTTTCACGTGCGCAAAATCCCCACGGATACCTCCCCACCGGAGCCGGTGGAAGAGGTTATGTCGGACTCGAACCGACTAAAACGCACGCCGCCTGTGGGTCGTTTTGGTTGCCGAAGGTGAGGTTGACAGGCATATCCCTCGCACCCCGGCCGACCCAGGGCCATCTCTCACGATCTGGCCCTCTCCTCGGGGGTGTGGGGATTACAGAGTCCCCAACTCGTCCCCGGAAACGGGGAGGCGCGCCAGGCGCACCGCCGCCGCGGCCTGCTTCTGCCAGGGTGACAGGCGGCTCCACCTGTCACACCCAGGCCTGCGCTTGCTTTCGTACGCGGGCAGCTTTATATACTTTTGACTTTGACTTTGACATTGATTTTATACTAATATTATAAAGCTGAAGAGTTTGTTTGTAAGCGTCAATCTTATGAACTAATAGTTTGAATTGAAAAAATATGAATAGCCCATTTATCGAAAAAAGTTTTAGGCTATATATCATCACGCTATTACTTAAGGGAGTGGAGCAGTGATCATAAACAAATCCAGGAGATTTCCATACATTATTTGAAGACTAAAAAATTACGAGCTCAAAGGAGTGAAAGGTCAGCTTATATATTATACATGTCTATTTCTCCTGCGGGAAATATACAGGAGTGAATACCTGCCTACAAAGCGTTTATATAGGTTATCCACAAATTAATTAGCTAAGGGAAGTACCTCCACCCTACAGTATACCACAGCTATAATAACCTCGTGTTGTGTTCCCGGCAGTGAGTAGGGTAGCCAGAGCTCACTGGAGAGTTTTTGTGCTGTCAGTGGGAAGACCAAATGCTTGTCCTGATTTTGTGTTCTGCACTGCGGGCACATAAAATCTCTGTTCTTACAGGGTCGGCAGCACGGATGTGACTCCACTGTTGTTACACACGTTCTTAGGTCACGGTAACCACTTTCCATCAGGTGGGCCGTGTGCTTGTCTGCCACCTAAGTTGTATAAAAAAAAAGTTAACGAACCGAAATATTGGTACCACAATAATCAACATGTGTGGTAATGATTACAACATCTGTTATCAAAGACCCGCTGAATTCGTTTGATGCAATTTTATACGTAATGGTGACAATGGAGGTCAATGAACGATTGCATTCCGTCGCGTGTGGCGAGTCCTTATTAAATGTCACATCTGTTAAGTGGGGAATCGAAGGATCGCGTGAGAAAACCCCGTATTCACGGTAGCTTATATAATTTCTGTCCCATCGAAGATTTTGTACTAGATATATTTGTTGGGGGCAGGACACGGCGGTATTTCTTACTGGAGAAGTACCTCCGTCCTACAGAATACCCCGGTTAGTATGGTAGCCAGAGCTCACTGGAGTGTATTTGTGCTGTCAGTGGGAGAACTTAAAGCTTGTCCTGCTTTGTCTCTTACACTGACGACACAGAAACTCTGTGCTCACAGGGTCGGCACACGTCCATAGGCCACGGTTACCACTTTCTATCAGGTGGGCCGTGTGCTTGTCTGCCACCCTAGTGGTGTAAAAAAAAGATGCCATGCAGAGGGTTGCCTTATGGAGTGTCACGTTACGAGCAAATCATCAGAATCGTACTATTACAATAATACCAATTTTAAATGACAGTTTGTGTACTTTGACGTGGGGCCGAATTTAATTATTGGTGAGATGTGGGTGTTAAGTCACCTCTGCCTAACCCTCCGGGGATAAAAGCGTGATTGTATGCATGTGTGTGTGTGTGTACTTTAAAGAAACAGTGTGACAGTGATGGCAAAGGAGTCGCGTTTGATTCCTGCGTTCAGTGCAAATATTTTCATTAATTTTACGCCACCCGTGACCAGAGGGCTGGTTTATTCCTTGCGCAAAGGATTGGTATTGCCAATCAATGTGGCCACCCTCCCGGTTGACATAGATGGAGAGGAATTCTTTGACGCCTGCAGGATTGTTAAGGTATATTCTGTTATTTTTTATACCACTTAGGTGGCAGACAAGCACCTGATGGAAAGTGGTTACCGTGGCCTATGGACGTTTGTAACACCAGAGGAGTCACAGTCGCGCTGCCATCCCTGTAAGTAGTATATTTTAATTTAGATAACTTCCGTGTACATTATGTAAATATTAATATTTTCCATTGGAATGTCTTCATTGGAACACCATACATAGGTATTTTTATGTAGATTCAGATTGTATACAGATAAGATATTTTACTAGAACTAGAACCTTTTTTTATACAACTTAGGTGGCAGGCAAGCACACGGCCCACCTGATGGCAAGCGGTTACCGTGACCTATGAACGAGTGGAACACCAGTGGAGTCACATCCGTGCTGCCGACCCTGTAAGAACAGATATTTTATGTGCCCTCAGTGCAGAACACAAAATCAGGACAAGCCTTTGGTCATCCCACTGACAGCACAAATACTCTCCAGTGAGCTCTGGCTACCCTACTCACCACCAGGAACACAACACGAGGTTACTATAGCCGTGGTATTCTGTAGGGTGGAGGTACTTCCCCAGTCGGACTGCTCAACTCGGACGGGAATACTGTCGTGTCCTACCTCCTGGAACCTACAAGCGACCGCGAGCTAATTCGGTTTTCTTAGTACAAAAGTACAATATGCTGCAAAGAACGATTGGTGAGCACCAAAGGAAGTAAGTATTTAAGCAAAATGAGACAGTTCATTGGGTAATTTGTCTGTCGTCTGCCAAATATCCGGCGTTGATTTCATTTAGGTTATTATTACATTAAAAATTAAGCCTCCCACACGTTGGCGGTCGTTACCCTTGCGCGGTAGGAATTTAATAAAAAATTTACCGTTTTCAAATAAGCTAGCAATTTTTCAGTATGCATGCTTATAACATACCGTCTACAAAGATTTATTTTTAACCCCCGAAGCAAAAAAGATGGGGTTTTATAAGTTTGACGTGTCTGTATGTGTATTTGTGTGTGTGTGTGTGTGTGTGTGTCGGCTTTTCTGATTTCAGTCTACAATAGAACCTATTCTAACGTTCTTAGGTAACCACATGCTGCGTGGTTCCCAGCAGTGTAGAATTTAGGTCACCTCATCTCTTCCCATGCGGTGTCGTGCAAGGCGACTAAGGGATAGGGATGTTTAACATCAGACAGATATGTATAGCCCAGATTCCAGCCTCAGATGCATGGCTCGAGTCAACAATAGTGTCCGGTAAACGGCAATAGTCTCACCCCTATTACGTGGAACCAAATACAATGATTGGTGAAATGTGGGTGTTAGTTCACCTCTGGCTAACCCTTCGGGGATAAACGTGTGATTATATGAGTGTGTGTTTGTAACCACTTTCTGTCAGGTGGGCCTGTGCTTGTCTGCCACCGAAATGGCATGAAAAAATACTTGTTCGTTGATGAACAGGTGCACCTACTAGCAGGAGTTAGACGTTGGTAGATTTTGGTGGGGCACTATATGCCCACGTAAAATAAGTAAGTTCAATATGTAATATATATATATATTTTAAAGAATATAGCAACTTCAATTATTAATTTTCCCTCTAATCCCTCCAACTAAGCTTAATAGCTTGTGTCAGGAGTGGGTTCACTTCGGTACTGTAAGTCGGTACGGTAAAAATATTAAAAGTAACAATTTATTGATCACTGGGTTCGGTCCCCGCTCAGTGTAAATATTTGTATGCATGAATATGGGTTTTTGCTTTGGTCTGCTCGTGCCTCGGCGGGCACGCGATCTTGAATATATAAACCTCTACAGCAGTCATCACGGATAGTTGAGCCCTAAAAAGTCTAACAACTGGTTCAACTGCAATGCAACGATTCGATAGGGTAATGGAGGTCAAATGGTCGTCGCTTCACGGAAAATATCGGAGCTCAGCCAAATGCACAGTAAGACTGGTAAAAGCGGACCCGACTCTCCGAGATGAGAGCTTCGGATACAACATAACATAACAATATGATGTATCATAACCTAGACCCATGGTAAGCATAGCTTAACTAGCTTATGTTATGGAATTTAAATACGTTTATCAGTATACTTAGATATTATTTTTTATATATACATATATATTATGCATAGAAAAACATAAACCAATGCAAATATACATATTCATGCATACAAATATTTGAGCTGGATTAGAACCAACAAAGATGGAGTGTTGTGCTCCCAGCGGTGAGTAGGGTAGCCAGAGCTCACTGGAGAATTTGTGCTGTCAGTGGGAAGACTAAAGGCTTGTCCTGCTTTGTCTTCTGCTGACGGCACAGAAACTCTGTACTTACAGGGTTGGCAGCGCGACTGTGACTCCTCTGGTGTTACAGACGTCTATAGGTCACGGTAACCACTTTCCATCAGGTGGGCCGTGTGCTTGTCTGCCAACTAAGTGGTATAAAAAAAAAAAAAAGAACCCGCGCCCCCTGCGTAGTAGTCGATTGTTCTGCCGCTCCGCCAGCCGTCAAATAAGGCAGGGTTGATAAAGAAAAAGCACTTTTACTTTAATACTTAATATAATTTTGTTAGCTTTGTTCCAGGTTGCATTAGAGGCTTTTATCTCGGAGCCCGGACTCCGCTTACTCCAGCACCGTCTCTTAATTTTACTTTATAAATTTTATGACAGCACTATCCTCTAACTTAACTACTTTGAGAAAAAATCCTGTACCAGAATCTCATACGCTTGCATGTGATTTAAAAATTATAACTTAGTAATTTAGCATATTTTTTACTCGACTGCTCGGAAAAGATTATGTACCTTATAATCGTAAGTCCATCTGTCTGAATAGCTTTATCATTCTTTTTTTTTTTACGTGCGCAAAATCCCCACGGATACCTCCCCACCGGAGCCGGTGGAGGAGGTTATGTCGGGCTCGAACCGACTAAAACGCACGCCGCCTGTGGGTCGCTTTGGTTGCCGAAGGTGAGGTTGACAGGCATATCCCTCGCACCCCGGCCGACCCAGGGCCATCTCTCACGATCTGGCCCTCTTCTCGGATGTGGGGACTACAGAGTCCCTAACTCGTCCCCGGAAACGGGGAGGCGCGCCGGGCGCGCCACCGCCGCGGCCTGCTTCTGCCAGGGTGACAGGCGGCTCCACCTGTCACCCCCAGGGCGGCGCTCATGGGGGGCGGAGGTCGTTGATCGACCTCCGACGCCCGAGTTGCCTTCGTACGCGGGCAGCTTGTCTTGCGATCCTTCGTCGCTCCCGCCACCGTTCCCGCCCCGCCTCCTCCTTCACGAGCATTACTTGCTCGCAGAAGGAGGCGCAGCTTCATCATTCTTACCTAATTGGGTGAAAACACACCATGTACTGCGCAGTCCAAACCTGGACTATTGTAACCAAAAATAGTACCTTGTATATAAAAGCATGGAACACAACAAGCTGTTTCTGTGATTGTAATAAGGTACAAAGGTCAGTGCCATTGTACCAAATGTGTGCTGACTCGCGGAAGCATAGAATGCTGATGTAGATCTAATGTACAAACAAAATTATTCATTTCAGTTCAAAATACAAAAGGAGTATTTATCTATTGTGTGGGTATATAGATAGAATTGGCGGTCTTATCGCGCAGTGACAATCTCTTCCAGGCAGCTATTAAAAAAAAGATCAAGAAAATGAACAATTACAATATCGATTTTGTGATTCCCTTTGATTGGTTGGTAAATTATCGCGAGCTAATTAATAGCTCACACAGTGCTAGTGCATGCAGCCTATGGGACTGGACAATAGGGCTCGGTCAGCGCCAAAAGCGAGTTCCCTAAATATACCCTGAGTGAGATATTTCGTTGGAGGGAGACTCGACACTGGAGTTATTTACAGAATAGTATTACTGTTCGTTCGTGCATTAAAAATCAAAGGTGGACAAAAAGAGTGACAGAATGGGAGATGAGGGGCAGTGGGCAAAAGAAAGAAAGAAAGGAAAACCTTGCACCATATGGGCGGAATATGCGCATATGCCTCGAACCATATGGGCGGATGAAATTAGACGCACAGCGGGTCCAAACTGGTTACAAACAGCGTAATCCAGGGAAAACTGGCTCATTTTGAAGGAGGCCTTCACCCGCAGAGGGGTTCTTTCTGAATAACCTTAATAATTAACTTATTGTAAAACGCTTTTATTGAAATATACTAACACACTAAGTACTAAAAACTATAAGTTTTATATATTAGTCTGCAAAATTATATACATACATACATAAAATGACGCCTGTTTCCCATAGTCGTAGGCAGAGATCACGGATCTTCATTTGCTACGGCCCTGACATACTACTCTCGTTTCATTCACTCTCATTACATTCTTCACGCATGCTCGTCGGTTTAGAGCACTCCTGACCTGCCCCTTTTCTAAAACTTCCGCGATTTGGTCCAGGTATGTGCGCCTAGGTCTTCCCCTTCCGACGGTACCATCCACACTCTCCTCATACACCTGTTTCATTAGTCTTCTTTCATTCATTCTCTCAACATGACCAAACTATTTCAACATTCCTCTCTCAATTCTCATCACTACATCCTCTATCACTCCATTATATGTTACTTACAAAGCTAACTAACTTTGTAAATTATCATTTCTGAAAGAAATGAAAGGCTTCATTTTGTATTTTTTTATTTATTCTTACTGTTCGTTGGGTGGTAGGGCTGCATTAAGATCGTCAGTGTTCAAGCCAGCTTACCTGCGAGTTACAGGTGTGTGTGCCACTTGCTTGGTAGGGATGGTGTCAGACAGCAGTCGTTTTAAGAGTCAAGATAAACCAATAATCAGAAGTAATAATAGACCATTGATTATCGTTTGTATGATGATGAGTGCTGATAGTACTAATAGGCATAAACAGATTCGAAGATCTCTCATCTGAGTGAAACTAGGTATCGAATTTTTTTATTACAGAATTGTACTAATCGATAGTGTGAAGTATTTAAGTAGGTATAACTAGAGAACTGCGCAGTATGTGTAAGCTATGGTATCCCAGATATATCAGGCCGTCGGCAAACCCGCCAAGCTCGGCTAGTATTATGTAAATACGTGTCTGTGATCGTGGTACGGTACAAAGGTGGTTGTTGTGCCTAAAGAGAATCGCTTACGAGACAAAATGTTGTTGAACAACGCACTATGTAAACATTAACTGTCTTTCCTGTTTATATCGAAATATGTGTAGTAAGTACCTACTAGATCACTGCGCAGTAGATATTACATACATACATACATACATACATACATACATACATACATACATACATACATACAATCACGCCTTTATCTCTTGAACAACTCGAAGTATTCTAAACTATCCCAATCCGATGCATCACATCCGATCAAGAACCAAGCGGTTCGGTGACTCTTTCCTCTGTCGCACCATTAAGGCCTGGAATTCATTACCAGCTCACGTGTTTCCTTCTTCCTACAGCCCCGAGTCCTTTAAGCGGGGCGTGAAAAAGCATATGATGAGGCCGTCAAGCTGAGTGTCACCATTGTCACACGGTGTGACGTAAGTAATGGTGACCCTCTTTTCTGAGACTTTGCCTTCAGCTTACCATCAGGCAAGGCGATGTCTAATTGACGTGTTCAATATAAAAAAATAAATAATTGTGAACGATGTTTGATTTGATCTCGCTAAAACGTCTGTACAGATACATACATATATACATATAATCATGCCTTTATTCCTGGAGGGTTAGGTAGAGGTGAATTAACACCCACATTTCACCAATAATTGAATTCGGTTCCACGTAATAGGGGGTGAGTCTATTGTCGTATTCCGGACACTATTGTTGACTCGAGGCATGTATCTGAGGCTGAGTCTGGGCTGTATATATATGTCTGATGTTAAACAGCCCTATCCCTTAGTCGCCTTGTACGACACCGCATGGGAAGAGACGGA
This sequence comes from Eilema griseolum, assembly GCA_963662185.1. Lineage (NCBI taxonomy): Eukaryota > Metazoa > Arthropoda > Insecta > Lepidoptera > Erebidae > Eilema > Eilema griseolum. The sequence continues at coordinate 1,035,319 of OY759229.1, read as the reverse complement.
GTGGCCCTAATTCTATTCTACCGGAAACCACGCGGCAAGATATTACCTACGTGTCACAGAAAGAAAGTTATATAGGTTTGAAGCATAGGGTCCTACCAACTTCTTTGGGGCTCAGGTCGACATTTCCAAGTTGGTGCATCTGCGTGACAACAAACGCTATTATGGTATAGCTATTTAGGAGGTAAGACAGCAGGCGCTCCCAAAAAGTCAAAGTAATAAGCTTACCCTAGACTCCGAAGTGAAAATTATGAACGCTGAGAACCCCTACTGAGTTTGATGGCGAGTTGTTTACTTTAGTTAAGAGAATAGATGCATTCGCTACGAATAGACTAGACCTTAACCTTCTAACCTGTTCTATTTAAGTTAGTCAAAGCTATTTTTAATACAACATGGTAAATATACCGATTACTTTGATATTAATGTGAGTGACCATGATAGTTTAAATACCTAAAACTATTTTTAAGCCATCTCTCACGATCTGGTCCTCTTCTCGGGTGTGGGGACTACAGAGTCCCCAACTCGTCCCCGGAAACGGAGAGGCGCGAAGCGCGAAGCCGCCGCGGCCTGCTTCTGCCAGGCTGACAGGCGGCTCCACCTGTCACCCCCAGGCCTGCGCTCATGGGGGGCGGAGGTCGTTCATCGACCTCTGACGCCCGAGTTGCCTTCGTACGCTTACTGTACCTATTTAGGTAATCTGTGTCCTAGCTCCTATTGCGCTTAAGTGCCCGGTAAAGAAGAATTTTAACAGTTTATAATAACTATATTATTAAAGAAATCAGTTTACACAACCTTTTGCGATGTTGGCACATGATTACGGGGAATAATTATTATCTATGTAACATACAAACAATTATTCCTGGACATAAAACTATCTCTTGTTATTTTTTACTCACATATGTATTTATATGTCAGTGATAATCCTACCCAAATTCATTGTGAATCAATATTTGTTATAGATAAACTAAAGCCCTACCTAAATTGACACGGCCCTCTCACCGCAGTAAAGAGGGAGGGCCCGGCACTCGCACGGTAATGAATGGTAAACATATTAGGCATTATCTATCAAAGACTTCATAATATTAACCTAGATTCAATGATAACAATCGCTGACAATGTTTATGATAAGCAAATATTTACTTAAAATAATAATATTTATGTTTTCTAGGGTTTCGTACACAAAAATATATTAGGCACCATTAAATTCTGTATGTTCTTTTTTCCGTGCCTCTTTTATACTACGTAGGTGTCAGACAAGTGGACGTCTCAACTAATGGAAAGTGACTATTTATACTGTAGATTGATGGCACTTGGTGGAATTTGTTGTTACACATATTGATAACTCACTTGTACTTTTCCACATTACTTTATTGCTTATTACACCTGACCGGTTTCGCCTTACGGCATCCTCAAAGGTTTATAATGCAATGCCGTAAGGCGAAACCGGTCAGGTGTAATAAGCAATAAAGTAATGTGGAAAAGTACAAGTGAGTTATCAATATGTGTAATGGAAAGTGGTTACCGTGGCCTATGGACGTGTACCAAAGAAGACACACACGTGCTGCCGACCTTGTAAGAACAGAGAGTTTCTGTGCTCTCAGTGTAGAAGACAAAGCAGGACAAGTGAGCTCTGACTACCGTACCTACTCATCGCTGGGATTACAACACGAGGTTATTATAGCCGCGGTAGACTGTAGGGCGGAGGTACTTCCCAGGTCGGACTGCTCAATAGGGATGGGAATATCGCCGTGTCCTACCTGTAGCTGCTCTTTGTTTGTTGTCCGACTGTCAATGTGTCTGTCTGTCATGATCCTTTTTCTTTGGCAAGTGTAGATATGGTGTAGGTACCTACTTAATTGTCGGAAAACAAACAAATTTCCAAGCTCCAAGTCAACTCAATCACGAGTTATAGTCGTTTCAGCAACATATTTTCGCATTCGCATTGGCAAGAATTTTGCGTTGGCAAGAAGCTATATTAGCGCGCCAGCAAAAAAGGGTAAAGACCCTTTTTTAATTATCACTACATAGTATAAAACAAAGTCGCTTTCTCTGTTCCTATATCCCTATGTATGATTAAATCTGTATAACTACACAACGGATTTTGATGCGGTTTTTTTAAATACATAGAGTGATTGAAGAGGAAGGTTTATATTTATAATAACATCCATTAAATAGTAGAGAAATACAGTTATTTTTGAGGTTTCTAATGTGATGTCGTAAATAATTACATTTTTTCCGCTTACATTGAAAAACGCAGGCTGAACCTTACGAGATTTATCAAAATAATGTACTAAGTGTTGTACACATTGAAAAGGTCTACAGAAAACTCCGCTATGGTATATGTCTATCTCTTTTGGATATCCCACAATAACGTTTTTTTTTGTCATTTACTTTTTGCGACAAATAATGGCTAATTTTCGAAGCAATTCTAACGAATACAGCATTAATCTTTATCCAATTGAATACCTTAAATACATTGCTGATTTAATATGTATACCTTAAATACCTTAAATACATTGCTGGCTATATGGCCCTTCACAGCATATGATTTAAATGAATATTTTCGAAGATATTACAGATTTAAAAATGTTGTGTATTTAGTATCAGCATTGCACCCGTGCGAAGCTGGGGCGGGTCGCTAGTTTAAAATAATTGGTAAGCTGATTGCGTCCTGTATTTCCAGTGACAAAGTTAAGTTTGTCCCTCAACCCAAGTTACACTATACATAAGTTTTGTGACGTACAGAACCGGTACGTGAGTCCGACTCTCATTTTTTTTTAAAATTTTGGCACTAAATAAGTACCTACTCGTCCAATTGATGTTTAAACTTTTAGGAAAGAAAATATTAGAACCTAAAGGCTTGGCGCGCGACATTGGCAAGAGGCCAGATGGAATGTCATTGGTGCTTTGGAAAATGGGAAGGCATCGGGTGTGGGATGCAACATGTTCCACATCTTCCAGGGACTGCAAACTGCGCCTGCTCTGCTGCTGCGTCGGCAGAGACCCTCAAACGGCGCAAGTATAGAATTATAAGTGGTAATTACATATTTGAGGCGTTTGGGGTCGAGACGCTGGGATCATGGGGTCCAAGTGCCCGTCTTTTGTTTCGAGCTTTTTTTTTGTACCACTTAGTTGGCAGACAAGCACACGGCCCACCTGATGGGAAGCGGTTTCTAAACGTTTAATCGACGCTACCCGTGACCAGAGGGCTGGTTTATTCCTTGTGCAAAGGATTGGTATTGCCATTCAACGTGGCAATACCGCCAGGCTTCTGGCCACCCTCCCGGTTGACGTCGATGGGGAGGAATTCTTTGACGCCCGAACCTGCTGGATTGTTTAGGTATATTCAGTTTTTTTAGATAACTTCCGCGTACATTATGTAAATATTAATATTTTTAAATTAATTAAAGTTCGATAAATAAACAAAAGTAAGTTTACAGATCACCATACCATATGTTGCGGATTCGAACCCATAGACCCAGGTACAATATTTTTCTCATGATTGTCCCCATCAATTTGACCTCACCCTATCTGACGGCAAATGGTTATTAATGATGGTGAGAAGTTCGTCCGATCACGAGGTTACGTCATTGCGATTTATCTCGATTACTAAGACATGCAGTATTATTGTAGTAACTATTGTGATTTTTCATCTATAGTGCCTGTACAATGGGAGTGCTGTTGATCGGCCTTGACACTGGTATCCCGAGGCATAGGGCTGCCACGAGCATGCGAAATTTATGTTATACTGAAAATCAGTATATTTTTACTTATTGCAACCTGAGAATATGGGGTTCTTCAAAAGGGACATTAGAAGGTTTCTTCAGAATCAGCAGCACGAGTGTGACGCCTCTGGTGTTACATACGTCTATAGGCCACGGTAACCATTAGGTGGTCTGTGTGTTTGTTTGCCCCATAAGTGGTATATAAAAAAAGTTTATGATGCGAGTCTGGCATAGGTTGACTTAGTCCATCAAATAGAAGACGTTTCAATGCAAGGTCAATAGTGCACAACCATTAGCGATTGGAGCTCTGTAGTTAGATCAGTTGTCTGGCTTTTTAGGGCTCCAACTAACTAGTAACGCCTGCCGAGGATATTCGTATGGCAAACGGGACATACCGATTAACGTGCATTCCTAGACACGGAGTATTGAAAAACTGAGAAGCGAGCTGGTGTCATGGTATGGATATAGAGAGATGAGATGTTAGAAAGATACAAAAGTATAATTTTTTTCTTTTTTTTTATACCACAGGGGCAGACAAGAAAGAAAGAAAGAAAGAGAAAGAAAAATGTTTATTGCGACACAGCATACAGTACAAAAAAAAACAGAATGAAATAAAAAAAATACAGTATAATATTTATATACTGTGGCGGGTGAGGTGCCACGTCATTTTGATGCCAAATATGACATTTGACAAGTCAATGTTACATCTGTCAGCAGCAGGACGTGACGTGTCACACAGCACACCGCTACGTGGCAGATTCTCTTTTTTTTACAAGCACACGGTCCACCTGATGGAAAGTGGTTACCGTGGCCTATAGACGTGTGTAACACCAGAGAAGCCACACTCACGCTGCCGACACTGTAAACACAGAGTCACTGTGCCGTCAGTGAAGAGGACAAAGCAGGACAAGCCTTTAGTCATCCCACTGACAGCACAAATTCTCCAGTGAGCTCTGGCTACCCTGCTCACCACTGGGAACACAATACGATGTTATTTTAATCGCGGTATTCTGTAGGGCGGAGGTACTTCCGGTCCTACCTCCTCAAAAAATATCGTAGGTCTTCTATTGTAGGTTATTTAGGGCATGACAAGAAAAGAAGTGATTGAGGAAATTATAATATTCGACCGAAATCTACGAAAAAGAGAGCATTTTTCTATATTATATAATCGCGCCTTTACCCACCCACTTTTCACCAATCATTGAACCAATTTGGTCGAACGTAACAGGGAGTGAGTCTATTGCCGTCATTCATGCACTATTGTTGACTCAAGCCATGCATCTTAGACTGAGTCTGGGCTGTATATTATCCAGTCATATTAGCCGCGGGAGCCTAATAGTATGGGTAATGGACGAGGTCTCGGGTTCGATCCCAGGTTTTACCATGACACACACTAATGACTATTCGATGCTTTTCGAAGTTATGTGTGTATTTATCGCAGGTTTATAAGTGCCCGGTTAATGGCAATAGGCTCTCCACCTATTACATTGAGACCTAAACATAAACTGGCGTAATGTGGGTGCTAGCACATCTGCCTATCCCTTTGGGGATATAGGCGTGAGTTTATGTTATCTTTTATCAAATAAGTAATGTAAAATATAAAAAAGCTACGTGCGACAGCCCTACTCATTACAGACTCATAAAAAGCCCATTCGTAGTAGGTACACACTGATTTATTTTTTATGGTTATTCGTACAGGCACGCGACGCGAGCTTCACACAATTGATTACTTACGGCTAACATTAATGGTTTTATTTTTTTCTTATTAAGTCTGCTGATGGCCAATATCAGATCACTCAGGTGGGTAGACGAACATTCATTTTGTAGGAATTATTGAGACGTCTATCCGGTATGGTAGTTAACGATTGTTACGAACGAACGAAGTTTATAAATAAATCTAATTTAAAATCAGCCAGCCTTTTGTGTACATCACCAGTCGACATAAATGGGGAGGAATTTGTCGATGTTCACGCCTATATCCCCGAAGGGGTAAGCAGAGGTGCTAGCACTCACATTTCGCCTGTTTATGTTTAGGTCCCAATAAGAGCCTATTGCCATTAACCGCGCACTTATAAACCTGCGATAAATACACACATAACTTCGAAAAGCATCGAAAAGTCATTGGTGTGTGCCATACCATACCACTAGGCTCAAATTCAAATTAAAATATATTTATTGTGAAAATGGGTTACAATGTGATGTCAATAATGATATATAAAGTTTCTCCATTCTCCACCTCTAGGCATACAATAGGCAAAATTTTGTGTAATGTACTTAAATAACTAAACAAAATGTCAGAATTATGTGAATAAATTAGGTACATGTTAACATGAGTGAGCGTCAAAAATGTATGGCTGCTCATAATCTAATATCATTAAACAATATAATCAAAATCAACTGAGGTTATTTGTCTTTGTCTTCCAAAAATTCAGTCACGGTATAATAGGTTTTGTCCAACAGAAATAACTTCAGCTCATGTTTAAATTTATCCAAAACTCTTATATCTAAAATAATCTTAGGTAGGCTATTGTAAATCCTAGGTGCCATAGTGCCTAGGTTCTTTTTTAATTCTGGTTAATATTAGTTTATTAGGTTTATAATGAGTTACATTGAATCGTCTATTTGTAAATTAATAAATTAAAATAATCTTAGCTCAAGCCCAAATAATAACTGTGCGTGTTGAAGCGAATGAATAGATTTAAAATATTTTTTTAAAGTTTTTTTTATATTATCGGCACCACCCTAATATTTATTTTTCCCCATAACACAATACACATACTTATTGGTTAAAGTGTTGGCCTTACGATCGACAGTTCTGAGTTCACATATTTGCTATTAGACTACCGACGTGAATTCCCTCCTAACAATTTGTTTTTGGCAATTTAGTTTAGCTGGAGAAGTTAAGGGAGATACTGGTGGGTTATAATTTCAGTTAGATAATCGGCAATGAAGATCAGATTCAACAACGAACCCAATCTCCCCTGAGCCTATTGCTATGCTTAAGCATTAACGAATATCTTGAACAAAGGCGTTGATACTGTTGATAGGAAATAATATTTGCGCGCTAGTAGTACACCACTGGCAAAACATACGTGGTAAATTTTGAGAACTTTATAAGTTATGTATACCATTTTTTTATGCAAATAAAATTTGATTTGATTTGAAAACAATATTCCAAGAAAAAGCGGCATACGACCACGGCTATCCTTGATATTTTCTTGTTTAATACTTTTTATAGCGTAACTTTTCGGTCGGGTTTTAGTTATAAACCTTTTTTTTTGTCAAGTATCGAAACAAAATTATCGGTAAACTCCATACGCTACCTGGGAAAGAGCCACAGGCGCAATGAGCGCGGTGACCTAAATGCGTCAAAAGTTGTGATGCCGTGTCGGAAAATGAGATTTTATCGCCATTGCTGGTGTAAATACACATTTATTAGCCAGCAACTGTTACGGATTTTTTTAATATAGGACACATTAATTGGACTAAGCCGCATGGTTCCCGGTAGAGTAGATTTTGGACCACCCCATCTCTTCCCATGCGGTGTCGTACAAGGCGACTAAGGGACAGGGCTGTTTAACATTGGACAGATATATACAGCCCAGACTCGATGCATGGTTTAAGTCAACAATAGTACCCGGAAGACGTCAATAGGCTCACCCCCTATTACGTGGGACCGAATACAATTATTCTTGAAATGTGGGTGTTAATACACCTCTGTCTAATCCTCCAGGAATAAAGGCGTGATTTTATGTATGTATGTATGTTATAAATGGAGAAGAAATGAAAGGTCGTACGTGTGACACAGTCCTGAAAGTGCTGCAAGTGGAAAACGTGATCTTTTGAGATTCTTTTTACATCAATATTAAAAAAATCGGCTCGATGGACGGAAACACGTGTGTTGGTCAAACAATAAGACACATATTTGCATGCGTGGACGAAGACGTGGGCAAATAGGTCATTAAAGTATATTTGCCTGTTACAAAGAATTCTAGATAGCCTCTGTGGCGTGGCGGTGGTGAACGCGTACGCTACTCACGAGGTGTGGGTTCGATTCCAGCTGTGCAAGTATTTGTATGTATCAATATGGGAATTTACATTGGTCCGATCGAGCCACGGAAAGGGCGTTAAGCCGTCGGTCCCGGTTCAGATGACAGTCGTTTCGGGTAAGCGTTAAAGCCTTAAAAAGTCCAATAGTTAATTGGGCTGTGGAGGACAGATGGCCGTCGCTTCACAGAAAATATCGAAGTTCAGGCAAATTCGCAGTTAGACCAGTAAAGTGGACTCCAGGCTCCGAAGTTAACAAAGCTACGGATTCGACTGGGATTATAAGACGAAGAAAATGAAGAATTTCAAGTTTTTATGGTGTGGCAAAGTTTTCAGTGGAGTTGTGTGCACCACGGAAAATTACTTAGGTCTGTGTAGTTGCAATGCGAGGATCTTCTTCCTCCATGAGCGCAGGCTGGGAGTGATAAGTCGATGGTAACCGTAATAGTATGAGGCTGTGGTTTTCACACCCGAGGGGCCTATCTCGACACCGAAGACGAACCTGAGTCAAGCCAGGTGCAAAGAAAATGCCTCCAAGGCTTTATATACCGGCATCTGAGACTCGAGATGGCATGCGTTTTTAGTCGGTGGAAGTCCGATACCGAGTCCGACTACCTGGCTGAGGGGTATCCATGGGGATTCCTGCCCGAAAAAGTGTACCTTACAATGTCCTCCTAGATAATGAGCACAATATTCTACACAGGATTGTGTTGACAAGCCAGACTTCTCCTCTGACGAACACAATCCACTTCTATGTTCGCTCCGGTTCGATGCCCGCTCAGTGCAAATATTATGAACGTATTATATTTGCAGTGTTTTGTGTGTTTATAAAAAAAAATGTAAAACTAAGAATTTTTATCAGTGTTCTAGAATGGAGCTAGCTCAGTTTAAATGACAAACAAACTTGGAAATGTACTGTTTGTCTACTAGGTTATTCAAATAAAAACGAGTAATTAGATAAAGTAAACATGTTTGTAAATAAACCTCAAAAAGCAAGACGTGTCTTACTTTTTGAGGTGTACTTTATCAGGGTTGAATGAAATTTTCAAGCATTTAATATGCTGACTATTCAAATAGATAGAAAAAAATAAATCGGTCCAGTCGGGATTCAACCCCGCGTACTTTCCCTTACAGGGGGAACGCTCTGACAACTAAGCCATGGAACCTTCGCCCGAAACCTTCCAAATTCTTCTATACATAGTCTTACGGTGACGGTTGAGAGCCATCTACCGAAACTCGTACGAACTATTGATAATCAATGAATGATGTTTTAAACATTGATTTTTGATGACTGTGCTCAATCTATTAAATGATATTTTAAAGCATTTAAACTTTATCAGAGTCATTTTTAACAATTGTAAAGTTTCTGTTTGTAATATTAAATTACAGCTTTTTGTTATAAACACAGAATCCTCTCCAATATTCTCTTGATTTAGCTTTTATTGGTCTTTATAAAATCGACTACTCTCCAACCCCGTCCTCTCAACTCCAGATATACAGGTAGTTAGTTACCAAACCTTCAATACATCTATAATATCATAGCAATTGTTTAAAAGCTATAGAGTATAAACGTGACAGTATCATTTGACAAAAAAACACTTTTTAGACGAGTGTTTCAGATTATCTTTTTCTTTGAATATTTGATGGCGGTTGCACCCTTTTGCCTTTAGATCGTCATTGATATCGGTAGTATTAAGGTATGATTCCGAAATCGACTGCATACGAGTTCATACGACAACTGAAGATGATATTATAATTTTGTTTTAATTCAAAGCGGCTTCGTAATAGTTGTTGTACAATATTTAAATTACAAAAAAATAGTGCCTTTTAACAATAAATAAATGTGAAGAGACGACACGTTATCCGATCACACAAAAATATTCTATAGATAGAAGAAAAAACCAGTCCTGCAATTCAATTATTTGTCTATAACTATATATTTACATATTTTCACATACATTACTTCTAAAAATTCTATACTGGTGAACGGCATCATTGGGAAACCGTCATGAATTAAAACAAAATACAAAAATAAATCATATCAAGTGTATTTTATGATACGCTCCGCGTCTGCAGTTGTCGTTTGTGGTCGATTTCGGACTCTTATTCAAATAGCTACAATCAAAATAAACAGAAAATATTCCCATCAAACACAAAACATACCTATCATTATTTATACATTTCCACAGCGTAATCGCCATGCAAAACAAATTGATTACCTTTAAAGCAATTTCCACCTTTTAGCGATGTTATAAAGATGTATGTTGTAGAGCAGACGGGTGCTCTAGTTTTCCTGTTTAACGTAGTTCCTCCTGGTTGCCTGGCAACGCGTATTGCATTGAAGATCCACAACAGATATTTATATGAAGCAACAGTTCTGTATATAGTGGATATAGAACGTATTTTGTTCGTTTTACTATTTTGATGAAACCGCTTCATGTTTTGTTGTGAATGCGGATATTACAGATTCTAATATTTTACTTATATCACGAGCCTATAGACTGATGACTTGGAAAAGGTGGCAGGGGCAGCCTGGATGCTGAAGGCAGAGGATCTACCGGATTTGTCAGAGGTAGGACACGACGGTATTTCCGTCCAAATGAGCAGACCGACTGGGGAAGTACCTCCGCCCTACAGAATACCGCGGTCATAATAACCTCGTGTTGTGTTCCCGGCGGTGAGTAGGGTAGCCAGAGCTCACTGGAGAGTTTTTGTGCTGTTAGTGTGAAGACCAAAGGCTTGTCCTGCTTTGTCTTTTACACTAACAGCACAGAACCTATCTGTGCTCACAGGGTTGGCAGCACGAGTGTGACTACCTTGCTTTTGGACACGTCCATAGGCCACGGTAACCACTTTCCATCAGGTCGGTCAATAAATCTATCGTCAATAATTTTGACCCGCAGAGAAACTATTAGTTAGCGGCCAAGGTTTGTCCTGCTTTGTCTTTTACACTGACGGCACAGAAACTCAATGCTTGCAGGGTTTGGCAGCGCGGGTGTGACTCTCTTAGTTTTGCACTCGTCCATAGGCCGCGGTTACCACTTTCCATCAGGTGGACCGTGTGCATGTCTGCCACCCAAGTGGTATAATAAAAAATTTGGAGCAATAGCGCAAATTGAAATAGGTCCATGTACAGTTGTGGACTGCAATAGGTTTAATTTTATTATTGATTATTATATATTGGTGTATATTAGGACTACCTAGATATGTGTTGTTCAAGTCAAGGGCTCTAGCAGTCTATCCTTTCGTGTTTGGGAGGTCAGACGCTCTCATAAAAGCCCAGACAATCCAATTAAACTAGGAGTAGCCTGGACCCCAACTGAACTGGCCAAAGTCTCGCAGAAGGATCAGTAGCTTTTATTATTCTTTACCCGGAACTGAATACAGGTGTTTAATTATACGTGTCTGTTATTGTACTGAGGTACAAAGGTTGTGTTGTACCTAATGTGAGAATCGCTGAGCAGACAAAATGTGGACATGGAATCCACTATGTAAACAATAAACTACTGATACGCAGGTTCGATTTCGAAATTCATTCATCACCCGAGTATTATTTTATATTTTTAATATACACATCAATTAGACTTCGCCTCGGTTGATGAAGGCAAACTCTCAGAAAGGAGGGTCACCATTACTTACACATAACATGTGACAATGGTGACACTCAGCTTGACGGCCTCATCGCAACCAAGCTCACTATTGGTCGCTATATCGAAATATGTTAAGCAAGTACTGCACCACTGAGTAGTAATAAAAACCGGTAAAGTGCTAATGGAATTGGTGCACTTACGGTTCCGTATGAAATTGAGTGAGGGCTTTCTGCCTTCCGTTACGATACGCATCCTCCTCTCTAGGACTAGTTTGCTGTCTAATATAGTTCGCTGAGTTTCTTGCTGGTATCTTCTCAGTAGAACTAACCTACCGAACCAGCGAAAGAATCATTTTCCAATGATTTATTTTTACGTTATTTAATATTTTTATATTATTTCTTGACATATCCAATTGTGTAAATTTGACATGCTCTTTGTGTGCCTAAACTGAATAAATGAAATTGATTCTTTGATTCTTTGAATCATCGCTCCTCCAGCAATTGTTGCCAGCTTATTGTTACTTAAGTTTTCAGACACATGGAAGAATGAGGACTTAACATAATTTCATTTTATAATGGTATCCCGAAAGTGCGCGTCTAATTTTGTATTGTCTTAACTTTTTCGCTAAAATTCATTGACAGTAAAATTGATACATTTCTTTGATAAAATATTTACATACTTTTATTGTTCCTAAGATGCATTCGACTTGATACTTTCATTCAATTATAATATTCAATTGTTTTACTTTTATCAAGTTGTTTTAGTGTATTTATAATTTTCTGTGTGTATACTAGCGAAGTTCCGATTCACCGAGGGCAAGACAAAGCTCGACCATAAATAAATCTCCGGCACCTTTTTAAACGGAGAGGTGTCAAACCTGTAGAGCAAAGTGTTCAGTTTTCTCTTCAGAAGTTGTTTGGCCTAGACGAGCAAAACAAAAGACTCAGTATAGTCTCACAAATGGTGTGCAAAGGTGCTCTGAATGTCGCCACTTTATCTGCCATGTTGTCGATTGTTATCTGTCATTCTAACAGTATCTACGAGTGGCTACTAGAAAAATAACCACTGAGGACATCTGAAGATTCAAAACAGCATTAATACTACTTATAGGTGTTTTACCTTGAGGGACTCTTGGCTAAGTGGGGACCGAGTAGGTTAACGCATCGCAAGGTTAATGCCAGCTAGGTTTACCTAGCGAGATTCTTCAGCATTACACCATTTTTTTAAATATAGAACACGTCAATTATACTTCGCCTTGCCTGATGGTAAACTGAAGGCAATGTCTCAAAAAAGAGGGTCACCATTACTTGCACATACCATGTGACAATGGTGACACTCAGCTTGACGGCCTCATCATATGCTTTTTCACGCCCCGCTTAAAGGACCCGGGACTGTAGGAAGAAGGAAACACGTGAGCTGGTAATGAATTCCAGGCCTTAATGGTGCGACAGAGGAAAGAGTCACCGAACCGCTTGGTTCTGTCACCATATTTAGCAATGATCGAAAAATCGCTGTTCTTCATGCGGTGGGTTTGGTATACTATCTTCACGTCGTTCCCGGTTGTCGTCTTACCTTCGAGAGGAGTGTCTGGTCTGTCAAACAGCAGACCTACTGGTTTGCAGGTTGCCTGAGCAGCGAAGTTTATAGTGGGATACAGAATTCACTACCGATAATCCGCATTTGTGGTAAATCTATCTCTCTTTCTTAAATTCTCCGCAATCGGCCAAGAAGTATTGTGTCACAGCCTTGAAAGCATCTTGTAGCATATTGATTAACTCCTAATCTTGTTTAAATAAATTGAAATTGAAATTTGAAATTAAAAATTGATAGTAAAGCATCTAGTAGCATATTGATTAACTCCTAATCTTGTGTAAATAAATTGAAATTGAAATTGAAAATTGATAGTAAAGAGCAAGACAGTTAACAGGTTTCTTGATAACGTTCTCGATTGGAACTACATCCTAGTAGTTTGCTGGAAGTCCAACCAAAAATAAGGGTATAAACGAATAGAATATTACACCATCACTGTGGCACCGTAAGATACCTCTACCATGATCGAGGCAAAATGATTTTCGAAGTTCTTGTCAGAATAAAAATCAATGGTCAAATTATGAAAAAGTGATTAATTTAGGAACTAAACATTAGATGGGTAGTTGCAGAATAAAAATTTGCGATACACGTTGGCATTACCGAGTTATTTTCTATCTTTGACAATGTTCTCATTAAGAAATTTAGTCGAATAAATAATTTCTATAATCTCGCCACCTACGCTCGTCGCCCCATGGGCGCCGACGCCGACGTTCGTGGAAACCTCCACAGGTTTCCATGAGCGTGGGCGAGACAGGTAGGGTATAAGAATATGAAGGGATTGAAATTGACGGGATTAGTGACCTGGAAAATTTAATATATTCCGTCGCCATTATGGCGCGCACACGCGTCATGTGGATTACGTCTGAGTTTCCACCTTTACCGCCATCACGGCGCCAGGCTATTACAGTTCACTGATTTATAAAATAAGTTTTCAGTATCCGAAATAAATATCGCACTTGACCGCATTTTGAGCTGTACATTCACATGTCGTTGACTTCTGCATTTAAAAATAAATATTATGACGCAACCAGAGTACGTAGTCAATAGGCACTGATTAAAAATCAAAAGAAAGTGCTTGCAGTTTTTGCAGATCGTCGTCTTCTTAGCAGTTTCCGAGTAGCGACCAAATCGTCTTTAATTCTTACGTCGGTATCTCTGACTCCTAATCCCGAGAGGAAAGTCTGCGCCAGATCCTAGTCCATTGTTTAGCAGCTGCACCGACTAACAAGTAAGGTTCGCGTGGGTCCAAAAGATGTCTGTAGGGCCCGATACGCCCACATTGCTGTACAGGCATTTTCCTGTTGGTTGCCGGTGGAGTAGAATATGCCACGTCTGCTTTTGATAAGGTGCCGAATGTTCTCCGAAGTGCAAGCTACACAAAGAGTAATAATTTGCTCTATGATAACTACACGTGTACCTATGAGTGCAGTTATCATACAAAGAGTTGTTTTTTTTGCCTATGATTTGAATGTAATTGCTAACGAAGGGCGCTCACTGCGGAAGTTTTGTAAATAGGTTAATTCGAGCATAGATAATGATAGCAACATGCGACAGCTAACATACAATAAATAGTTCAGTGTTGGAGTTTATCTGTGGCTGGTGTCCTACTGATGTTATATGTTATGGATGTGACTGTTTTGATGTCTGTTTCTCAATCAAGTGCAATATGACACAGATGGTTCAAATACTTTGATATTTTTACAGCTATATGTAATTTTTTAGTTATTATCTCTGTGGACCAAACTCTGAAGTTCAGGCTACGCAAAAATCATGCGAAGGCTTTTCTCTTGAGGAACCCTTAACAAGTTAGTTATTGTCCGATAAAGGATTTCTTTCTCATGGGGCTAATCCTGGATGTCGATACAGGTCACGCTTACCATAAAAATGCATTATCATCGGAACTGAACTAAATTGTCAAAATCTAACTCTGTATCATAAAAGGGAATGGTTCTTATTCAGCTTACAAGATTTGACCTTCACAGGCAAACGTACAAACATTGAAAGTTAAATGAAAGCTTGTAAAAATAAGGTACTAAAATAGTGTTGTTCTATTAACACAATGTTCTAACCGTGGGCGTTGACCGTTGATTAAAAATAAACCGCGTGGTTTATTTATCCTCAAGAATGTCTGCGTTGACGGGCAGTTGGTGCAACGAAATTCATAATTTATGATATGACACATGTAAACAATTCTGCGAATTATGGTGCCAAATTATGCAATAGAAGGTATAAGACTACAGAATTGTACATCATCTTCGTCGCTACCATTGATGACGTCATGATGCTCTCGTTAACTGAATCATTTTTGCCATCATTACAGTATCGATGTTAATTACAGACACTAGCTGGCTTACACGGGCTTATCATCAATCCGATAGAAACAATAGCTCCACTCTCTCAAATATATGATCGAAAAACATTTTTTTAAATGTCAAAAATCCCTACGATTCCACCCCTCCTCCCCGCCGTAGTTGATGGACGGGATTATGTTAGACTCGAACCGACTAAAACGCACGGCGCCTGTGGTTCGTTGTTAGTTGCTGAAGGTGAGGTTGACATGCATATCACTCGCACTTAATATTCGATATTTTCGACACCGACAGATACAGGATAGAAATTAGCGGAGGTGTCGCCAAAATAGTAAATCTATCGCCAAAAATTTTGACCCGCAGAGAAACTATTAGTTCGCGGTCAAAGCTTATTGTTTGGCGACAGCTTAAATTACACCGTTTTATTAATATTTGATTGCGATCAAACTGAACTAAACTGCTGTTTTGCTGAACTTGAACACAATTAGGTACATTCATTGATGGAAAGTGTAATTTTAAACAGGTGTCTATAATGTAAGAGTGTTTATTAACGTAGCGAAACGATCTCAAGGTATTAACCAGACAGAGCTAGAATTCGTTTTATTGCCTAGATCTCTGTTTAACTTTCCCGGTCATTAAATACTATTTTTGAAAATGTAACAAATATTTTAATATCATTATATTTATGTTAAACTATTTTTGAAAATAGAACTAGGTATTCTTTTGAAAATAATACAATAGTGAAAAAATGTGCATTGGGTATTGGTAATTACTGTTTATGACAAGAATACTTGATTTTTGCCACCTAACTAATAAAAAATAATATTTTTTTATACATTATTCAGATGTTTCAGTGGCAGTCTGTAGTTTTTTTCTTCACTACCATTTAACTAATACCTACTTTTCCGATACTGATACTGTTTCGAATGAAAAAAATGAAAATGCTTGGTCTGTTACTGAAAATACTAAAATCACTATACTCACGTAAAGTATTTGAAGAGTCCCTCCAAAATCTCAATGATTCCATTATTGTTACTGGATTTTGATAAAAATGGGACCAATCTGAAAGTCAATCTTTCAGATAAAAAGAAAATCCTAATGTGAATTGAGAATTGGGCGTATGGGACCACTGCGAGGCCTTCGAGGTTAAGCAAACCTCACGTGTAAAACTGGTGAGAGGTCAGACCGTCATTCATACCCGTAAAAGTCATAAGCCAAACTAGAAGAGGTGGGGTAAACGGACTCCGGGCTCCGAAGTGAAAGCCTCAGATGCAACAGGTAATAACGCAAAGCTGATAATGGTGAGTACTGAATGAAGAATATACTCTTCTCTCTACTCTTACAGGGTAGGCAGGATGGATGTGACTCACCTCATGAAAAAACCATTAAAAAAATATATGTGTCTTCTTATTTTAAAAAGCACCAAAAATAATGACGATCCGTTATCAAAAAACGCTTCAGCAAACTTTCCCCCCCATTTTCCTTCCTATCAAAAAAGCTCTCTACAAAAGTTGTGATTTAAATCCAAAAATATGTGAGCCAAGTTTGATGAAATTCAGTTAAGAAATGTGCCTTCTAGACCTGAACTGACAATCAGCCTTGTGGAATCGCTTCGCTCGCTCGGTCAATAATATGTTTAACAATTTAAACTCTAATAATATGGGTTAAAACTATTAGAAAATAAAAACAGGTACTTCCACAGAAAAATAACAAAAACTAACTTACCCATCATCGCAGTTTACAGCATAGATCGTTAAAAATACAAACAAAATCATTATCATTTTGATCATCACTTTAAATAACGCCATCATTAATTCGCAATAAATACGAAAACTCACAACGTTCACGAATAAATCAATCAAAAAATTAATAACTTATTAATTTTATTTTTTTATAAACGATCGATTCCCGCTAATTCGCTTTGTGCGCGCGAAGTGAACTAGTGATGCGCAACAAGCCCGAAGCGCGCTCTCGTCTTCACGTGCGAGTCGATTATGACAATAACACTAGACACGACATAAAGTTAAGTATGTACATAAAGCATGATAGGCGCTCGGCGCTTGGTAGTATGAAAGTAGTGATGCGTTTCTCGCATTTTATATCGGCAAGCTTGTACTACAATGCTATTATTGTTATCAATTTATAACGTTACAATTGGCCTGGTTAAATTAATGATTCTATAAAATACTTGAAAAGGATGTTTGCAAGTAAAAGTGAAAATATATTATTTGTATGCACGAATATGTAAATTTATATTGGTCTGTGTTTCTATGTATAATATGTATGTATTTACAAAAAATAAATGTATATACTTAAGTATGTTTTTCCGCAGAGATAGCGTTGTGTAGAATGTTGTAGAATATTTTTTTATTATTCCTCTTTATTACAGTAAACATCATCTAAATTATATTTTTAAATACATTTAAAAACATCTATTTAAAATATTAAAACATAGTGCTCCACTGGCATCGGATACAGGGATCAGGGGATTATTATTATTATTATTACTACTAATAATTAATGATGTACTCGTATATCTATTATGGAGCGTGAAAGTTTAAATATTAGATGGATAGATAAAATATATATCTAACTTTTATACAAGATATAATACTTTATTGTACACTAATAGATATACAGCAGAGAAAGTTGGTATATTATAAGTATATGTAAATTATAAATTAGCTAAGAGTTTATTTTATTGGATAGATATTTTTTTTATGGGGAGGCCTATGTCTTCAAGCGGATTGTGATAGGTTTATTGATTTATTGCCTGTGAATCCCCGAAGGGGTGGGCAGAGGTGTATCGCCCCCTATTACGTGGGACCGAGAATCGTAATTGGCGATTTGTGGGTGTTAATACAACTCGGCCTTCCTCTTAATAATATGCAAGTAAATATAATATATATCAAATATACATCAACTGCGGTATCCTAGTAGTATGGGTAATGGACTGATGAGACGAGGTCTCGGGTTCGATCCCAGGTTTTACCATGGCACACACCAATGACATTTCGATGTTTTTCGAAGTTATGTGTGTATTTATCGCAGGTTTATAAGTGCCCGGTTAATAGCAATAGGCTCGCCACCTGTTACATTGGGACCTAAATATAAACTGGCGATTTGTGGGTGCTAGTACCTCTGCCTACCCAATTGGGGAATTTGGCGTGAGTTTATGTTATGGTATGTTATGTCTAATATACATTCGATGTTATTTTAGGTGTTTTTTAATCTAGGACACGCCAATTTGACTTCATCTCGCCTGATGGTAAGCTAAAGACAAAGTCTCAAGAAAGAGGGTCATCATTACAGACACTCAGTAATGTTACAATGGTGGCACTCAGCCTGACGGCCTCACCATATGCTTTTTATCCTTCGCTTTAAAGGACCCGGGACTGTAGGAATAAGGAAATACGTGAGCTTATACCTACTGGCGAGAAAAAATACATACAATCTGAAGTTCAGTAGGCCAAGATTCATGAACAATTGCAATTTCATGTTCAACTCAGTCCACAAGAATAAGACACAGAATAAATTATAGTACGGAAGTAGTTATATCAGAACCTCAATGGTTCCAATACCAGGTTCTCCATTGCATAGATCACAACATACACGTGCTAGATGCACAAATTCATTAAATCAAATCACAATTTTGTCTGGAAGAGATCACAGTCCGCGATCCCATGCGCCTACAATATGGGTTCTTCAAAAGGGGCATTAGGAGGTTTCTTCAGGGTCGGCAGCGCGAGTGTGACGGTCCTGGTGTTGCACGAGTCCATAGGCCACGGTAACCACTTCCCATCAGGTGGGCCGTGTGCTTGTCAGCCACCTAAGTGGTAAAAAAAAAAATCTCCCATTTGTACCTACTAGTATGAACTTTGTTAATATTTATTTTGTGTTGATTATCGGTGTACAATAAAGTTTTATTCATTCATTCATTCATCTACAGTTGCCACATAGCTATTAACAGCACCACCCAGATAAAATAAGGTATTATTTATTACTACTGTTAGCGACGCTCATTAAACTTCGAATAAAACCTTTTTGTATAAAGACTGCATGGCATAGTTATAAAATTTATAAAAAAGTTATACACCGTCTTTTGTCTTTTTTCACTTCTCTATATTTTGCCAATAAACGTTTCTTTTTTAGCCGCGTGGTTCCCGGCAGAACAGAATTTGGGCCACCACATCTCTTCCCATTCGGTGTTGTACAAGGCGACTATGGGATAGGGTAGAACATTAGATAGATATATATACAGCCCAGACTCAGTCTCAAATGCATGGCTTGAGTCATCAATAGTGCCTGGAAGACGGCAATAGGCTCACGTGGGAAAGAATTCAGTGATTGGTGAAATGTGGGTGTTATTTCACCTCTACCTAACTCTCGGGGCATAAAGGCATGACTATATGTATGTATTTATGTATGTTTCTTTGTCAAATGCAAATATTGTGATCATTTCTTTACTCGGCTACATAAGCAACAACTACCAAGTATTTAAGGCACCTGTAGGAGGGTAAGCAAACCAGGAATGACCTCCAGTATATAGGTACTTAAAAATATTGGTTAAAAAGTCACCATCTTGATTCGAACTTAACGATTACATTTTTATTTAAATCTATGTTTAGAATCATTGTATAACCTGTGGTACAACACTAGAGGAAGCCATAAATATATTTTTATTTTTTAGGCAATCGGATTCTAAATAATTATTTTTATTGTTTATGGAACTTGATTCCAAACTTAACTCTCAATCTCGGAGTCTTCATATGTGTACCTTTTTGGTTGGCTTAGACCAGTGGTGGGCAATTTTTTTTAATTTGTGGGAGGTACTCATTGTGCTGCCATCTCGGTCTACCCCTACTAGGGAGACAGTTTCACCCTCAGGCACTTTCAGCTCAGTTTTAAATATATACGACAACCCCAAGTCTCATCTAATAATTGGTTTTCTACTTGCAATTTTTGTTTAATTATTAGTGTTCGAGTGTGTAGATAAAAATGCATTATCGGTAGGTCAATCTTTGTCCCTCAACCACTTCGCCATGCTTATTTGTGCCCCGCGACTCGCAACACAATTATGAACTACGAGTCTAGTTTAGCTGGTTTCTTTACCAATGCGTCTATTAAATTATGTTTTTTTTTTATACCACTTAAGTGGCAGACAAGCACACGGCCCACCAGATGGAAAGTAGTCACCGTGGCCTATGGACGTGTGTAAAACCAGAGGAACTACACTAACGCTGCCGACCCTGTTAGCACACAGCTTCGGTGCTGCTAGTGTAGAAGACAAAGCAGGGCAATCCAGAAACTAGAGCTCACTGGAGAGTTGTGCTATCAGTCTTCCCACTGATAGCACAAACTCTCCAGTGAGTTCTGGTTACCCTACTCACTGCTGGGAATACAACACGAAGTTATTCTCTGCGGCGGAGGTACTTCCCCAGTCTGACTGCTCAACTGGACGGAAATACCGCCGTGTGTAGGACACGGCGGTATTTCCGTCCAGTTGAGCAGTCAGACAGTGTAAAGATGTATGTTGAATCTGCTTGATACTTCTAGACCATAAAAATATAACATAACATAAACTCATACCTATATCCCCGAATGGGTAGGCTGAGGTCCTAGCACCCACATTTTGCCAGTTTATGTTTAGGTCCCAAAGTAATAGGTGGCGAGCCTATTGCCATTAACTGGGCATTTATAAACCTGCGATAAATACACACATAACTACGAAAAGCATCGAAAAGTCATTGGTGTGTGTCATGGTAAAACCTAGGATCGAACCCGAGACCTCGTCTCAGCAGTCCATTACCCATACCACTAATTATATACTATTACGATATATACCGTCGGATAAAATGCTTTCGCGTACCGGAGCTGGCCGTACTTTGCCCATCCCTGGTCTAGACGAAAGTCATGTTTAATTTACATAATTAGTTTTTTTTTTATTAGTTTACTTAAATAACTTCTGTCATGCACTCGTGTTATTTCCCCAGAAGGCTCGTGTCCCTGTCGAGTGTACACAAAAACAATAAGCGACCTTCATCATAATATTATTTAAAGCAAGTAAAGAATTTAATCGGACATTCCACGGCGGGCGTACAGTTCCTAAGTAATAATGATGCCATTTTTACATCGTTAAATAGCGAGTATAATCTTTTGTGTAGGTATTAATCTTTTGTTATAGGTACATGAATCGTCAAATTGAGTGCTAAGCTGAGGTGCAGCTCAAAAAATGGACACCACCAATTCAGATGCCGCGGTTATAATAACTTCGTGTTGTGTTCCCAAAGGTGAGTAGAGTAGCCAGAGCTAACTGGAGAATTTGTACTGTCAGTGGGATGACTAAAGGCTTGTCCTGCTTTATCCTCTACACTGACGGCACAGAGACTCTGTGCTTACAGGGTCGGCAGTGGTGAGTGTGATTTCTCTGGTGTCACACGCCTATAGGCCACGGTAACCACTTTCCATCAGGTGAGCCCCTCTTAAAGAATCCGGGATTTTGTTACCGTTGTTGTGTGTGACTTCAGCAATGTATACCTATTACATAGGTTTTAGACCGTACGGAACTAAAAATAGGATCGCGGAGTCCAAAAAATGTGCAACTTTTTCTTCTTGTCATACATTTTTATAATGCCATCAGTAAGTTTTACAAATAGGCACGCTATGCTCGTATTTATAGCTGTCAAAATTCATTAACTCATTTATCTAGGTTCTGCGTCACGTTCCAGAAATTCAAAATTTATTCTCACCGCCCGATACCACACGAAAACGTGACACAATTTTGTTCTAAACAGCTGCAGGCTTGTCTAATAGTACCTAATTTTTATACCACTTCGGTAGCAGACAAGCACACGGCCCACGTAAAGTGAAGTGGTTACTGTGGCCGTCTATTCCCAGTTATCGCCACTGCCGTTGTCGCTGCTGCTGATAAATGGGAATAATATTCACAACTGGTACCAGTGATGACGATTGACACATACTTTCTCAGTTATAGCTACTAGCTTTGTCGCCAGTGGGCCTATGGACGTGTGCACATCCAGAGGCGTCACACGTGCTGGCTGCCGACCTTGCAGCTTCTAATATCTTTCCTGAAGAGTCCCATATGATAGAGTTGCTTGTGAAAACCACACCACACGGAATTCATTCTATAGCGTCCGCGATTTTTACAAATATCTGCATAATTTGTTAATTTTGCGATATCAGTTTCTATACTAAGGAGGTTTAATGCAACACTCCTTTTAATTTTATTCGTCATATATGTTACTTTGAGACGTCACGTGTCGCCGAACTCTTTGTTCCCAGTTCCCACTGCCAGATATCAATCGCTGTCCTAACAAAGAAGTGCGTGGAATTTTTTTTTCACACTGAGTACTGGGTCTTTGCCCTGCACTACTAATTTGTTTTTTTTTTCGAGAAAAGGTTGCCTCCCTACGACTGATGCATTATTTGAAATTTTGAGAATCGAACGTGAAATGAATAGTGTTGTAACACTTGTGAACGAAGTTATCTACTTATTTTATTTTTATTTTATCGTAAATGTAGAATATTGCCGCGTGGTTTCCGGTAGAGTAGAATTAGGGCTACCCCATCTCTTTCCATTCGGTGTAGTACAAGGCGACTAAGGGATATTGCTGTTTAACATCAGACATATATATACAGCCCAGACTCAGCCTCAGAGGCATAGCTCGAGTCAACAATAATGCCCGGAATACGGCAATAGGTTCATCCCCCTATTACGTGGGACCGAATACAACAATTGGTGAAATGTGGGTGTTAATTCACCTCTGCCTTACCCTCTAGGGATAAGGGCGTGATTATATGTATGTATGTAAATGTAGAACATGGTGTTATAAAACTAGCGTGTCATATATAATTAGGTTACAAGTTTTGTAGCAACTTTTTTTTAATTATAATTATTAGTCACCGAAATTTCTAAGTCTCCCAAAACCCACCAATTAAATTACGTGTACTTGTACCTACTGTAATTGGTGTAGTGTAATGCCTAGGATTCGAACCCGGGACCTATTAACCGCTAAGCTGCCAACCCATAATTAATATTCTACAAAATTCTATTCAATGTTATCTAGGTAACCGATGGCAAGCAACAAAGCATAGTTTAACTAGCTTGTGTTATGGAATCTAGAATGCGGGTAAACATACTAAGATACTTTATTTGATGTAAATGCAATGCAGACCAACGCAAATATACATATTCATGCTTACAAATATTTGCACTGAACGGGAATTGAACACGCGTAGAAGTCAAATGTTCTACCGCTAGGCTGTGGGATAATAATAATAATATTTAGAACTATAAATAAAAGTAATACGTTTAACGTATTACATACATAAATATACGCCTTCATCCCCGGAGGGTTAGGCAGAGGGGAATTAACGCCCACATTTCACCAATCATTGAATTCGGTCCCACGTAATATGGGGGTGAGTCTATTGACGTATTACTTTCATTTATAAGACCGACTTCTAAAATATCAGTAAATCTGTAAATTCAGTAATTTTTCTCTTATCTTTATTATCTTATTTTATAGTTTTTAGTTTTCGAAGTCGGTTTTTTAAATGTAGTTTTATTTTTTAGTAAGGTTATTTTTAAATTGTATTAATTTTGTTATTTTTAAACTATCGCGGTGTGAATTCATAATTATTCAAGGTACCGGGACTTCTCGCGAATTAAGTCATGGAGCTTACTATTCCTACATATCCTATACAGTAACATATATAGTAAGATCCATGATTTAATTCGCAAGAAGCCCCGATACCTTGAATAATTTATTAATTTTGTCAATCTTTTAGTGGGCATGTCGACCGAATTTTCGATATTTTTTTCATACCACTTTGGTGGCAGACAAACACGGCCCACCTGATGGAAAGTGGTTACCGTAGCCTATGAATGTGTGTAACAGCAGAGAAGCTACACTCGCGCTGTCGACCCTGTAAGCACAGTTTCTATGCCGTTATAATACTCTCAATAACTTCAACGAGATTTTACATCATTAAGAAATTCTGTTATCTGCTTCCAAAGTTCAAGACTTGGTAATTCTAGCACGCCGTTGACCATCGTAATATCGCCTACCGTGTCAAAGGCACAGAATCGTCATAGAACTAGCTAAAAAGTAATCATTTCCCCTTTCCGGTTTGATTTCTTACCATTTATATGGAACTACCTTTGAGTTATAATTTTTAAAATCAGATTTTTTTTATACCACTTCGTTGGCAGACAAGCACACGGCCCACCTGATGGAAAGTGGTTACCGTGACCTATGGACGTCTGTAACACCAGAGGAGTCACAGTCGCGCTGCCAACCCTGTAAGTACAGAGTTTCTGTGCCGTCAGTAGAAGACAAAGCAGGACAAGCCCACTGACAGCACAAATTCTCCATTGAGCTCTGGCTACCCTACTCACCGCTGGGAACACAACACGAAGTTATTATAGCCGCGGTATTCTGTAGGGCGGAGGTACTACCCCAGTCGGACTGCTCAATCGGGCGGAAATACCGCCGTGTCCTACCTCCTTAATAAACAACTGAAATATTGAAGAACAGAGAAGAAGTCGGTAAAAAATATTCATGTCAAAACATACATAAATGTTTATACTTATAATTAAAACTACTGGTCCAAACTTTTATGGGACCAAATGGGAAATATTCTGTATCCAACTAGAAAAGAATCACGTAAATCGGATAACAAATCTCAGAGTAATCAGTGTACATACATAAAAAAATAATAGAAAAGATACCAATTGAATGGAAAACCTCCTCCTTTTTGAAAGTCGGTTAAAAATGGTATATCGTATGAATTAAGAATAGTATACTTCAAAAAGTGGCATGAGTTAATAAAAGAAAAAAGGATACCGATCGAATTGAGAACTCCCTCCTTTCTGGAAGGCAGTGGTATGAATAAAGAATAAAAAAATGAAAATCAGTACGAGTTAATAGATAAAATGAATGAATTTCTTTATTCATAAGCAACAAACGTTCAATATTTGTTAGTATTACTTATGTCTATGTTAGTAAAATTTATAAAAAAAAGTTAAAAATCTAAAAATGTACATTTTTTTTTTTTTTTTTTTTTTTAGAAAGAATATTAGCAACCGCGATTACTAATATTCCCTTTAACCCCTCCAACTAAGCTAAATTGCTTGTGCTAGGAGTGGGTTCACGTCGGTAGTGTAATGGTCAGGATTCGAACCCGGAACCTCTCGATCGTAAGGCCGACTCCTTAACCACTAAGCTACCGACGCTTCATGGGCCATTCCTGCACCCCCCCCCCCCCTCCCCCACATTTGGTACAGCAATGGTTTACGTGGCGACTATCCAATCTCCTCGCGATCATCTGCGCAAACTGGTACGAGTTTTTGTGGTATGAAGACGGAGTAACCCATATTGTCATACCTTTTTAATTAATGCATTCACATTATAACAAAAAGTATTTTTTTATGATTTGCAATGAACTGATAGGGGCTACTTAACATTCTGGTCCCAAATCATTGCCGTATGCCCATCACGTTTCGTCGCTTTCGTGCCAGCACCTACTGCCACTAGAATTGGTAATATTGTTTAAAAAAAAACATGGTATACTGTACACTTATGATAGCGAGAAGTCCCGATATCTTGTATAATTATGAACACTTATGATATGTTAGGAAGGCTATATTACATTTTGGCTTAACTTTTTTTGTATTGCTCATGAATTAGTGGGTTATTTATACTGTTAATTAATGGGTCTTGGTGGAATTTGCTGTTCAATCCACCAATGGATATAGGCCTCTCCCAATATCCACCATTTTATCCGATCCTCTGCCTTCCGCATCCAGTAGGTACCAGCCACCTTTTTCAGGTCGTCCGTCCATCTGGCTAGGGGGTATCCTACCTTTCGTCTACCTTCTCGTGGTCTCCAATCTAGGCCATCGGCCCTTCGACAAACGTAACCAGCCCACTGCCACTTCAGCTTACGTATTCTGATACCTATGTCGAATTTGTTGTTACACATATTGAAAACATAATTGTACTTTTTTCTCAGTATTTTTTATTAGACCTGACCGGTTTCGCCTTATGACATCCTCAAACGTTCATACCGTTTAATAGGAGGTAGGACACGGCGGTATTTTCGCCCAATTGAGCAGTCCGACTGGGGAAGTACCTCCGCCCTACAGAATACCGCGGTTATAATAATTTCGTGTTGTGTTCCCAGCGGTAAGTAGGGTAGCCAGAGCTCACTGGAGAATTTGTGCTGTCAGTGGGTTGACTAAAGGCTTGTCCTGCTTTGTTCTCTACACTGACGGCACAGAAACTCTGTGCTTACAGGGTTGGCAGCGCGAGTGTGACTTCTCTGGTGTTACACACGTCCATAGGCCACGGTAACCACTTTCCATCAGGTGGACCGTGTGCTTGTCTGTCACCTAAGTGGTATAAAAAATACCAAAGGCCTTGGAACCCTGGTAGTATGCCCACAGGTACACTGATGGTTAGGCAGATGTGATTTAACACACACAGGTCAACGTATTGTAAATAAAATACTACGAAAGCAAACACCACGTAATCAAGCATGTACTCAACAAGGTGAAGCTGATAGTCTAGTCAGCAGTTTGTGCGGAAGCCGTCTCTTAGTGCAATCGTTCATTACTCACGCAATGAATCACCAATAAACCATGATTGGGTGCGCCGGCGCAGTGGTACCGTCAGCATCAAAAATTAATAAACTATGTAGGTACATACCGTGTAACGTCAATATGCTCTCTAGTTATTCACATATATTTTTCTTTTTTTTTTAAAGAAATTTAGCAAACGAAATTCCCTCTAACCCCTGTAACCAAGCTAAATTGCTTGTGCTAGGAGTGGGTTCACGTCTGTAGTGTAATGGCCAGGATTCGAACCCGGGACCTCGCGGACGTAAGGCTGACTCCTTAACCACTAAGCCATGTGGTGACGAAGAAAGAATACAAGTATCACCACTCCATCACACCCGACTAACGGAAAAATACGCAGACGATATCACTGCGAGAGAAGGAAAACTCGAAATAAAACGCTGTACCAAACCAGCAGGCAGTCTGGCCAGAGTGGAAACAGTAGACCAGAGCTTCCTATTCCCGTTTCCGGGGACAAGTTGGAGACTCTGTAGTCCCCACACCCGAGGAGAGGGTCAGATCGTGAGAGATGGCCCTGGGTCGGCCGGGGTACGAGGGATATGCCTGTCAACCTCACCTTCGGCAACCAAAGCGAACCACAGGCGGCGTGCGTTTTAGTCGGTTCGAGTCCGACATAACTTCTTCCACCGGCTCCGGTGGGGTGGTATCTGTAGGGATTCTGCGCACGTCCTAACATTGCAAGAGACCTGTGTCCAGCAGTGGACTGTTTTGGGCGATTACAGATAGTTGGAACCGGTTTGAGTAATAAGAATTCTAATAATCTGGTGTGATAAGTGATAATAGAACTTCGACACTGCTGATCTAATGTGGAAAATGATGAAGGACAGTCGTTTCACAGACTAAAAAAAAGGGGGTACCCATAGTAAAAATTGTATAGTAGGCTATGGAGCGAGCATGAAGTATGAAACGCTCCACCACAGAGTTAAAAAGAATATTCAAGGACGAACTATACAGCGTTATCTAGATCCGTAGTATAGATTACGTAACTTATAATGTGGGTTTTAGAATGTGGATATAAACGTACTTAGATACATTACCTTTTGTAAATATGTACATATAATAGAGACACCAAGACCTATGCAAATAGATGCAGGCATACAAATATATGCGTGCATACAAAAATATGCGCAGAACGGGTATCGAACTTACTACTTCTGAATTGGCAGTCACACACTCTACTGAAAGATTAGGTCTCTTTAGGAGGTAGGACATGGTGGTATTTCCGCCCAATTGAGCAGTCCGACTGGGGTAGTACCACCGCCCTACAGAATACAGCGGGTATAATAACTTCGTGTTGTGTTCCCAGCGGTGAGTAGGGTAGCCAGAGCTCACTGGAGAATTTGTGCTATCAGTGAGAAGACTAAAGGCTTGTCCTGCTTTGTCTTCTACACTGACGGCACAGAAACTCTGTACTTACAGGGTTGGCAGCGCGACTGTGATTTCTCTGGTGTTACAAACGTCCATAGGCCACGGTAACCACTTTCCATCAGGTGGACCGTGTGCTTGTCTACCACCTAAGTGGTATAAAAAAAAAGGTCGTCAAAAAATTAATTGGTCAGTAAATTGGAATAAAAAAATATTTAACATATTTTTTGCTGACGATACTCAGCAAGTATTGCTGATTCTCTTATAGGAAGCAATGCTCACAATTACTCACGATAATTCATACGGCTCTATAGACCTGTAGACCTGCCAATGTCAGATGGTGTGACGTCACCGACGCAGAGACTCAGTATGAATCAGTGGGTACTAGTTACCGCATGCCTTGAGTGCTGTAGGTTCGATTACTAGGAACGTTTTAGAGAAGATAATTTATTCAAAGTAGAACACAGTATAATCACAATGCAGAGGTTCCAGGGACGAATTCCGGTCATTACTCTACTGACTTTCGTCCGATAAGGCTATGAAGCTGAGGGCATTATTATTACAGAAATAATTAGAGAAAGAAAGAAAGAACGAAAAACCATTGATTCAAGAACACACAACGTACAGAGAATCAGACAAATATATAAACATAATAACGAAACATAATAAGGACTCTCACTGCACATCGTGCGCACCCAAATCCACCATCTCAGCATGAATGCCCCGCACACCAGGGTATGCGAAGCGCTTGTTTAATTTATATCTAATATATATGTTAATTTATATCTGCAACTACATTCCTGAGAATCCTCGTTCTTGAGAATTCCCTTTTAGCTTACCATCACAAGAGGTGAAGTCACATTAACGCGCGTTACATTTTTATCAGGAGGTAAGACACGACGGTCTTCCTGACCTAATTGAGCCGTCCGATAGAATACCACGGCTAAAATAACCTCGTGTTGAGTTCCCGGCGGTGAGTAGGGTAGCCAGAGCTCACTGGAGAGTTTATTGTGCTGACAGTGGGAAGACTAAAGGCTTGTCCTGATTGTATCTTCTACATTGACGTCACAGAAAAAATTGTTCTTACAGGGTCGGTAGCATGGGTGTGACTCCCCTGGTGTTGCATACTTTTATAAGTCACGGTAACCACTTTCCATCAGGTTTACCGTGTGCTTGTCTGCCACCTAAGTTGTATAAAAATAAGAAAACAAATAAAATAAAGAGCACTTCAAAACACTTCACTTAATTTTTCAGTTTAACAATGACCAACTGAAAAAATAGTCAAAGAAGATTTAACTCGCTTGCTGTGACCTCAATTCAGGTTTATTTTTTAAAATTGACTGGAGTAGATATTGTTTACTAGGTTTCTTGGTTTGACACAAATATGGCGTCTCAAACGTGCCAGAAAACGTGTCCAAACGTATGAAAGAATATCTAAAATGTATCTAATTATCCCACTTCTTACTGATATTAAACATATGGAATTGTGTTAAGATGTTGAACTGTTTGAATGTTTGTTTCTCAAACAAACGGCTGAACGAATCATCCTGAGTACATAGATAAATTATAGTTTAGAATAGCATATATCTAGGCTACTTTTATGCCTGGAATTAGTTGCCACAGATTGGGGTTTGTGGTAATGGTACCTGACCTTGGGCAAGTTACAATTCGTTGGAGTGTTACAGAACAGAATGAGAAATGTTTGGGTGTAGGCGAAGTGTAAAATGTACCGCCTTTTAAATAGTACTACCTACCCCTATACTTGTACTACCTACCTATTTTTGAGCCGTTTGGAGTCAAAACGTTGGGTCGGTGTGGTCCAAGCGCGCGCGCGCTATTCAAAGAAATGGCGAAGCGACTAATCGACGCTTCCCGTGACCATAAGGCTGGCCTTTACCTCGCTCAAAGAATTGGCATCGCCATTCAGCGTGGTAATGCCGCCAGCCTCTTGGGCACGGTACCAGTAGAGATTGATGGGGAGGTATTTTTCGATGCCTAAAATTACAGTCTCCCTCTATTTCTCTATCCCATTTTTGTATATATTGTATAGTTAGCATAGTTTTATATAAATTTGTAAGTAATTGTATATTATAATAGCATATGTTAATAAAAATGATATGCTATGTATGTATGAGCTTGTAATAAAATCTATTTGTCACTACACAGATATATACAGCCCAGACTCAACCACAGATGCATGGCTCGAGTCAACAATAGTGCCCGGAATACGGCAATAGGTTCACCCCCTATTACGTGGGACCGAATACAATTATTGGTGAAATGTGGGTGTTAATTCACCTCTGCCTAACTCTCCAGGGATAAAGGCGTGATTATATGTATGTATGTAAATCTTCACTGGCAACACTAAGCTATGCTTTAGTGTTGCCAGTGTAGATTGCATCCTTGCCGCCTTGCTGAGTGCCACCATTGTAACATTACTTAGTGTTTGTAATGGTGACCCTCTTTCGAGACTTTGCCTTTAGCTTACCATCAGGCTGGGGAAGTCAAATTGGCGTGACCTAGATAAAAAAATGGGAGATTTTACAGGTTTTAGTGGAATTAGATGATAAATGTCATACTGGTTTGTAAGGTTATATAAATAAACTAAAACTGTCATTGATATATAAATCCAGATTTAAAATAGATTTTTGTGCATCAATCCTATACGTTAATCATAACATAACATAAACTCAACTCAACTCAACAATATAATAGGTGGCGAGCCTATTGCCATTAACCGGGCACTCATACCTAAACCTGTGATAAATACACACATAACTTCGAAATGCATCGAAAAGTCATTGATGTGTGCCATGGTAAAACCTGGGATCGAACCCGACACCTCGTCTCAGCAGTCCATTAGCCATACCACTAGGCTACCGCGGTTCTACATAAATCAATCTATTCAATTTCATTATCCTATCGTACTGCCACTTGTGAAGAGGATGAGCTCCACGCGGGCCGAGATGCTGTCAAGAATTATGGTCCCCGCTTTTAAAATAGCGAATTTGCTCTATTCATAATAAACAAACTTACAATCACACTTCTAATACTAGAAGGATATGTGATGTTATGCGTTTTTGCAAGTAGGCGTAATTCGAGGCATGGTTTTATCACCACAGTCGATCACGTAGTGCGTGTGCGTTTGGAAAACAAATACAACCCTTCTTGAAACAACAATATTTGAGTGTGTTTATGCTGATGTACTGAACACGTTCATAAACAAAATGGCAGGGGCAAAATAAAATCCGATATTAACTGGAGGTCTAAAAAGACCACATTATTAAAATCGTGTTTATTTGCGGAGCGCAAGTTGAGGAATGAACTCCCTGCAGCGGTTTTCCCATCCGGGTACAATATTGGGTTCATCCCCACACATTGCAACCTGAGTACGGTATGAAAGAAACTTCATCCCACGCACACTCAAATTGTGGAAGGATCTTCAAAAGGGACGTTAGAAGGTTTCTTCAGGGTCTGCCGACCCGTGAGTGTGATGCCCCTGGTGTTAAACACGTCCATAGGCCACGGTAACCACTTCCCATCAGGTGGGCCGTGTGCTTCTCTGCCACCTAAGTGGTATAAAAAAATATTTACATGAAATTAGAATCTGCTTGGTAACTAAATTGTTACAATTATGCTCATATGAGTGACCATTTAACTAATTTTATGGGAATCTATTGAGATCTACTGGAAATTTACAAAGATATTGATCTTGTGATCTTTTTAGACCTGCTGCTCTCTTACCGGGGCCGGGGGTCCAATGACTATCCATATAGCGGCCAAATCTATAACTTTTATTCCCGGAGACGAGATTTAGGGGAACATCAGTGAGTTCAGACCTAAATAAAATGAAAACTGTTTTTCTTGCAATAATAGCCGTGTTCACGTGGCGGTCAAATAATGAATGAATTTGATTTTCAGTAGGATTTTGTATATTTGAAACACAGCGTACATACAAACAAACAGATGAACTTCTTTCACGTTTATAATATTAGATAGAAAAGATAATAGTCGATCACCCTGCACTCAGGAAGCATAAAATTTTCCTACTAAACTGATAAGAACTATTACACAGTGCCCTTTATAAATTGATACGTACGTTCAAGTACATTTACGATATTTTTATCTCGATTTCCGTACATTAACTTCAATACAGAGGTCACAAATAACTGGTTTTTTTACTGCACCGTTGACAAACGCGTGATAAGTTTCACAAAGTTACAAAAAAGTTGGTCAAAGGAAAGTTTATTTTATTTCAGTGTAATAAGGATTGTTTTGATAGCAAACGTAACGCAGTGGTTCCAATTAGCTGTTTTTATTGCGAAGAATTGAGTCATTGACACATTGAAATTGAATGCAGTAAGTCAGTTACACTCTATGTTGAGTTGGCACACTGAATGTGGGCTACTTGACTTGACTTAGGTGGCAGACAAGCAAACGACCCACCTGATGGAAAATGGTTGCCGTGACCTATAAACTTGTGAAACACCAGTGGAGTCACATCGGTGCTGCCGACCCTGAAAGAACAGAGATTTTATGTGCCCTCAGTGCCGAACACAAAATCAGGACAAGCCTTTGGTCTTCCCACTGACAGCTCAAAAACTCTCCTAAATCAACCTGATCTTGTCAATCCTGACAATATTCTATGAAATAAAGTTAGATTTGATTTGAAACCAGCAGAATTGAATCACTTGGATCATGGAAAGTCGATAGCCAGAGCTCACTGGAGAGTTAGTGTTGTCAGTGGGAAGACTAAAGGCTTGCCCTGCTTTGTCTTCTACACTGACGGTACAGAAACTCTGTGCTTAAGGGGTCGGCAGCGCGAGTGTGGCTCCTCTGGTGTTACACACATCCATAGGCCATGGTAACCACTCACAATCACGTGAGCCGTGTACTTGTCTGCCACTTAAGCGGTATAAAAAATATCTTTTGTACACGCGTTTTGGGGCGGATCGCACCTGTACGTGTCTAATGAGACATTTATATAGATGGTGGCCATCTACGGTCAGGGCCACGAACTCAATCCTCTCTCACGAGACAAATATTTGTGTGATGTGTACGCGAATATTTATTAAACCTTGCTATTTCACTGATAATTGCTGATAATTTGAGAGAATAAATCAAGAGATAAATTCGCAAAGAAATTCAGTACAGACTGGCTGCCATAATATTTGTATAACCTAACCTTGTGCTTGTTTCTCGCACTGACAAAGATCTGCATTGCAAAGGTATAAATACATTTATTTAATTTCTATAGGTAACGTATCATTTGAGGGAAATTTATCTCGCTCTAACGTCGTGTGTGACACGGTGATAGGACATTTGATAACTGGGTCATGCATCTCGAGTTCGACGTTTATAAGAGTAACCTAGTGGTATGGGTAATGGACTGCTGAGACGAGGTCTCGGGTTCGATCCCAGGTTTTACCAGGGCACACACCAATCACTTTTCGATGCTTTTTGAAAGTTATGTGTGTATTTATCGCAGGTTTATTAGTGCCCGGTTAATGGCAATAGGCTCTCCACCTATTACATTAGGACCTTAATAAAAACTAGCGAAATGTGGGTGCTAGCACCTCTGCCTACCCCTTCGGGGATATAGGCGTGAGTTTATATTATGTTATATAAATTTATCTAGTGGCACAGAATAGATAATGCTGTAAGTACTGAGTTACTTAGTGATTTTTTCTTCGTATTTACTAAATACTATTTTATCCATATTCTAGAATTTCATAGTATTCTTTAAAAAGAAAATAGTAAGTATTCAGTAATTTATGTTAGCTAAATCAATTGTACACAAAATCTATGTCTAAAAATAACTCAATAGAAAGACATACCAAAGTAGGAACAAACAAAGTGCTCACCAGGTTTGACCTTGGTCCCTCACAATTTGCCGCTGGCAACATGTCAAATTCTAACACGAGGCATCATCAGTCAGACATCACCGTTTGACAGAACTGTCAAATGTTCCAAAATTAAATGAGAGGTCATGACCAGTTTCGTTCAAGATTACATCAATACTTTTAATTATGCCTCTCTCCCATGGGAGTAGGCAGATACCTTGATTCTCAAGGAAGGAATTGCTTATGAATGCTTGCCGCACCAAAGGATGTCCCACTTTTATAGAGGAAAACACAACATACCCTAAATTTTAGCGAAAAATCCCCATGTATACCCCCTCGTCGAATCTGGTGGGTGAGGTTATGTCGGACTTGAACCGACTAAAAAGCACGGCGTCTGTGGGTTGTTTTTGGTGGCCGAAGGTGAGGTTAACAGGCATATTCATCGCACCCCGGCCGACCCAGCCATCTCTCTCGATCTGGTCCACATGTTACTTAGACTACTGCATCCCCACTGTCCTGTGGCACCAATAAGTACTTAGCTTGCGCTAAACAATTTATTACTCAATGTTCCTTGCGGAGTGTTATCCTCTTAGATGCTCCACCATAGTATGAACGTGCCTGTTTTATCTGATATGTACCTAAATATATTAGAATTAAACCGCTTTCCTGAAAAAAAAGGGTCGTCACGTGAATTGCAAATTGCACTCAGATGACGTCAGTTAATGGCGCCGCCCGCTGAGTGACGACAGAGCTCGTATAAACAAAAAAACTTGTTGACGTACAGTACCAAGTAGCAATTGCCGTAGAGCGTGTTTTTGGTACTACAGTACCAAATAGCAATTTAGCGGTTATGACAATCTGCTAAAATAAAGTGACATAACATTAAGTACCATTATCTGTATTTGACATTGTCGTTGGAAGTCGTATCAATTAAAAGTCGTAATAGAGATGGGCTTTACATGTTTTTACTTTCCACGAAGACCACTAACTTACTTGTACCGTTCAATTGAGCAGTCCGACTGGGGAAGTATCTCCGCCCTACAGAATACCGCGGCCATAATAACCTCGTGTTGTGTTCCCAGGGGTGAGTAGGGTAGCCAGAGCTCACTGTAGAGTTTTTGTGCTGTCAGTGTAAAGACCAAAAACTAGTCCTTTTAGTTTTTATAGGACACGTCAGTTAGACTTCGCCTTGCCTGATGGTAAGCTAAAAGCAAAGTCTCAGAAAAGAGACAATGGTGATACTCAGTTTGACGGGCTCATCATATGCTTATTCACGTCCCGCTTAAAGGACCAGGGACTTTTACACTGACGGCACAGAAACTCTTGTGCTTACAGGGTCGGTAGCGCGAGTGTGACTTCCCATGGTGTTGCACACGTCCATAGGCCATGGTAACCACTTTCCATCAGCTGGGCCGTGTTCTTATATGCTACCTAAGTGGTATCTTGTCGGCCAAAGTACTCAAAATGATCTTATTACATTGATTTTCGACTCTCCCTGTTGACTGATAATTTTGACGCTGATTGTACACCAGTTGATTGACGGACGAGGGTCTGGCGCAAGCTTTACAAGGACAGATGAGCGTCGTTCCCGTAAAAGACAAGATAAACAAATCAATTTGGAAAGGAGGGAAATCGGGCCCTAGAGTTCAAATTGGAAGCTTTGTATACAACCTGACCTTCAATTCTACTAAAGCAAAACCACTGTCACACCAGAGCATTAAAATTTGGACTTTATGCCTTTTATCTTAAACTCCAAAATTAAATGAATAGAGTTTCATCATTCGTTCACTCTGCAAAAAGCCTTTTAATTATGGACTTTAAATCTACAGGTTTAAAGCTTAAACTTAAATGAATTTTTTAGCAGTGTGCGTGGTATCAAAGAGGTTTTTGCTTTAGCAGGATTAAGGCCCTGGATTGATGCCATGATGATGATGGCGACTAGCCTTACGCAGCCCCCCACACAATATTCTCATTGATAATGATGCAATACAGCCTAATCTAAATAGCCGCGGCGGCGGCCCGCCTGGCGCGCCTCTCCGTTTTCCGGGGATGAGTTGGGGACTCTATAGTCCCCACACACCCGAGGAGAGGGCCAGATCGTGAGAGATGGCCCTGTGTCGGCTGGGGTGCGAGGGATATGCCTGTCAATCTCACCTTCGGCAACCAAAACATTCCACAGGCGGCGTGCGTTTTAGTCGGTTCGAGTCCGACATAACCTCTTCCACCGGCTCCGTTGGGGAGGTATGCGTGGGGATTTTGCACACGTAAAAAAAAAGAAAAGCCTAATCTGAATATAGGTCCCCAGCCTGCATATATTAGTTCTGTTATGCTTTTTTGCTAAGCACATACATGAATATGAAACGAATGATGAGATAAAGGAAAGAGAGAGCACACGTCGAAAAGACTATTATGGACTCCCCGAGGGATTGTGCGAATGGATCTCCAGCTTTTGTCCAACAGAAGCATCCAAGCCGTCGTCGACGGCAGCTCCTCGGACCGCATGAACATAAACGCTGGTGTCCCACAAGGCTCCGTGTTGTCTCCGACGCTGTTTCTACTGCATATCAATGACATGCTGTCCGATGGCTCCATTTATTGTTATGCGGACTACAGTACCGGGGCACGTGTTACACGGGCCGTGCAAAAATCCCTCAGTCCGAGGTGGAGAAGAGTCGCGAAAAACTTGTGTCTGAAATCGAGACTACTCTCTCTGGAGTATCCGATTGGGGACGACTAAACCTAGTCCATTTCAACCCCACTAAGACATAAATATGTGTATTCACCGCTAAGAAAACCT
Organism: Eilema griseolum; assembly: GCA_963662185.1. Lineage (NCBI taxonomy): Eukaryota > Metazoa > Arthropoda > Insecta > Lepidoptera > Erebidae > Eilema > Eilema griseolum. Next base: position 998,394 of record OY759229.1, on the reverse strand, counting down.
CATTCATTGTAGCGCCGCAATTTCTGGGCACACCGCTTACCATCTACTCGAGTATCGGGATCCTTGGTGTCGATATCTCCAGTGACGTTCAATACTGAAGACATTTGAAAGACAAGGTTAAGTTGGCATCAAGAAAACTCGGAGTGCTCATCAGGGCGAAGCAGTACTTCACTGCGGGGAAGCAACTCCTTTATAAAGCACAGGTCCGGCCTCACATGGAGTACTGCTGTCACCTTTTTGCTGGAGCACCTGCATATCAGCTCGACCCCTTCGACTCGTTGCAAAGACGGGCATTGAGGCTGGTTGACAATCCCATACTCACAGGTAGAGTGGAACCTCTTAGCCTTAGGAGGGATTTTGCCTCACTGTGTGTGTTCTACCGCCTATACATTGGTTTGTGCTCAGATGAATTGTTTAATGTAGCTACATTCTATCATCGCACCTCTCGCCATAGGCAGGGAATTCATCCCCACACATTGCGACCTGAGACGGTGCGCACTGTGCGGTATGAAAGAAACTTCATCCCACGCACACTTAAGCTGTGGAATGACCTACCTGCTGCGGTTTTCCCAAGCGCTTACAATATGGGGTTCTTCAAGAGGGGCATCAGAGGGTTTCTTAATGGTTGGCAGCGCGAGTGTGACACCCCTGGTGTTGCATACGTCCATAGGCCACGGTAACCACTTCCCATCAGGTGGGCCGTGTGTTTGTCTGCCAACTAAGTGGTATAAAAAAAAATAACTTCATGTTGTGTTCTCAGCGGTGAGCAGGGTAGCCAGAGCTCACTGTAGAATTTGTGCTGTCAGTGGGATGAAATGAAATTTCTCATATTGCATGGTATTCTGTTAGTCAAGCTCTTTCATTTGATACCCATATTGAGAATGTTGAGAAAAAATATGTACTCCGTCATTTTGTAGCGGCGGCCATCTTGGACCGATTTTTATCAAACATAGCTAAGAACACTCCCGACTAATATATCTTTCAAACAAAAAAAAAACTAAATTCAAATCGGTTCATCTATTCAGGAGCTACGATGCCACAGACAGACACACACACACACACAGACACGTCACACTTATAACACCCCGTCGTTTTTGCGTCGGGGGTTAAAAATGATGATCTACAAAAAAGAGTTCCAAGCCAAATTGAAGGATATTTTATTGAATGGGTGTTACTATTCTGTCGATGAAATGACAAATAATATAGTATAAATTTACTTATCTTAATAACATTGACTAAATAAACTAGTGATAAACTTAGATCGTTTAACTAATTTTTTGACATTTTGATTCCATTTGAAAGGAGATGGATTCACTTTCATATATTCTTGGGTCTAAATGTAAAAAGTTGAGAGTGGCCTCAATTGAGAGCTAAAATATTAGTAAACCATCCCTGAAAAATCTGCAGATTTTGAACATCAGAGAGCAGAGTTATAAGAGATTTTGTAAGTGAGGTTATGCAAAAAATTATCATTTTTTAACTGTCATTTCTATGTTTTTTTAATAGAAAGTAGTTATTTTTATTGTAAATGATTTATATTGTACTCAGAGAAATGTAAGAAAACTTACAAATAGATTTTAAAGATATGTAATACAAAGATGTCATGTTAGGAAAAAAAACTATTTAAATAATTATTATATTTGTATTTCTTCAAAAATAATTAGAATGTCGTTAAAGAAGTGCGCAGAGGGAATTACATTATTAACACTTTATGCACGATGTACATTGGCGGACTTAATGCCGTAGGCATTCTCTGCCAGTCTACCATAGTGCGGTGCAGAGCTAGTACGAGGTAGGCGCATATTAACAAGAGATGCGACATTTGTGTGCGCAGCAGCGTACAGTTCGTTTATCTACAATACAGTTAGAGTAATGTCCGAGGATTGCTTCTCTACCTCGTAGAGAGTTGTCGACTAAGATGTATACAAAATACGTCTTGCGACTTATATCTATGACTTATGTCTGATTTGAATGCGTTCCCTTAGCATCCATACAGAATTAGAAGCCGACAACTCTCGAAGCAGGCTGCTGCTGACCACCCTACTATTCTCTATAATGAAGCCTTCATGACCTCTTAGATGCTCACCATAGTATGAACGTGCCTGCTTTATCTGATATGTCCCTAAAGATATTAGAATTAATTCACTTTCTGTAAGCCGGGAAAATCATATAAGTTATCATTGTGAACGTTAATTGTAATAACTGATTGACTGAAAGTCAGGAAGCTGTCAGTTGTCACAGCACAGATTATTACGACTTATACAGTTGATAAACATCTATTCTGAATTTTTATAATTACATTGTTATTATATTTTCTAAATGTGTATTATTGTTATTATTATGTTTTGTTCACTTTGATTGAAATAATACTACGATGAAAGTGTTTTATTGACAATATTGTTTGAATCGATCACAGTATTCGATATTGAATCATATTCGTGGAATAAACTTAGTTTTAAGATTTCTCGTCTTCCTGATGTTCAATTGAGCTGCTTTTTAAAAAATTTTAAATAGATAAATATACCGGTTTTTTTAAGCCATATCTCAACTCATTACAATTTGGACCAGAAATCCCCGTCTCCTTTGTTTTTTAATTTTTATACTTCTTTTTTTTATTAATTGTGGATCATCTATTTTTATACATTATGTTATTTCTGCTCTGACATTAATTTACTGTAGTTTGATTTAATTTATTATATCGAAGTGCCAGATTCCAGACAAATATTTTTTTTTAAATTTATTATTTTTCACTGAATGTTAATTTATTGTGTTTAGTGTTTCATGCTTGCTTTTGTTTTGTTTAGTTTTATAAGAAGTTCAAACACAATGTAAAAATTGTTTATGAATAAATGATAAATAAATAAATATACACAAACATATATACATATATACTCACGCCCGTAAATCCCTGAAGGGGTTGGCAGGAGTATATTAACACGCACATTTATCCAAGTATGATTGTCAGTGAAGCAAGCACTTTGTAATGGACTGTATATATACTGTCGGATGGAGAAGAAACCTATTCCTTAGATTAAATGCTTCAGTCAAACCTGAGAAGCCATTTTTACCCGACTTCAGCAAAGCGAAAAGGAAAGCTATGATTTTGTTTTACCATGGCACACACCAATGACTTTTAGATGCTTTTCGAAGTTATGTGTGTATTTATCGCAGGTTTATAAGTGCCCGGCTAATGGCAATAGGCTCGCCACCTATTACATTGGGACCTAAACATAAACTGGCGAAATGTGGGTGCTTAGCACCTCTGCCTACCCCTTCGGGGATATAGGCGTGAGTTTATGTTATGTTTATGTTATGTATGTTATGTAGGTTCATCTGTTCCCTCATAGCTCCTCAATCATTTATTAGAACTGGAAAAGCGAGGTATCATTAGAAGCATGGTAGTCGTCCGCTGGTTATAGGCTATATAACGTGTCACTGAATCTAATGTGGCGCCCTCTAGCGGTCATAGAGTACTGTGTTAAAATAAAAATTTGAGATAAATATGTCTATTGTTTGTGATGTTGTTTGGTATCAACTGAAAGGGCTTAATTAGCATATTTCAAATATGTATAAATTATACCTACTGCTAACCCTATAATAATATAAATAAAACATTAAGTTTGAAACTAAAATCTGGTTACTGAAAAATCACATTTGAAAAAGTATTAAACAAGATAAATCTAAGATAGACGTGGTCGTATGCCACTTAACATACATTGTTTTGTTAGAGTAAGTCTAACAAAACAATACATTCTAGTGAAAAGTGGCATTCGATGGCTATCCTAGATTTTTCTTGTTTAATACCTTTTCAAGCGTCATTTTTCTCAAACTTAATTTTTTATGCAGGATTATGAATTAAATCAATAACTCAGTTTCCCGTTAACATTGTTCTTAGTGTCTCAACAATGTAGTAAATAGTATCTACTTACATGTTAACTACACTCTTCAGCTCAATGAACTGTCTACTGTCACCTCTTGGAGCGCTGCCAATGTATATATCATTAGCTATTTCCCACGACACATTCTGCGTGGAATACCAATCACAAAGGACCATAATGCCGGTTGCAGACCGAAAACTAAGCTATGCCAAATCTAAACTAAGCAAGCTACGCTAAGTTAAGCTATAAAGGGGGAACCCTGTATCTCCTTAACCCAGGCTACTTATAGTCTATTTAGGAGAGCAGTAACTCAACCAACCTATTGTAGAAGTACAACCCTATGTTTACAAATGTGCAACATTATTTATTCTGTGAAGCTACAATTGTGATTTATGAATAAATTATTTAGTAATTATACTAGGTATCGGGACTTCTCGCGAATTATATCTTGGAACTTACTATTTCTGCCGACGTTTCGGATGCGTTGCAGCACCCGTGGTCACGACTTGACTAGTCTTCGAGTGTCGAGATGTATGCGGGGAACATTTTTTGAGCGCCTACCCACCATTACACTTATTATGAACGGTTAGGCTGGCGACACACCACACTCACTATGTCGGTTTTTAACGGCACTGTGTTTTTGGTTTTAGTATCTTAATCACTGGATTCCACGTTCCGGATAGCTTGAATCATCTTCCCTATTGAAATTTTTATATTTTTTGATTTCAATGGCTTCACGCACAATCCGTGAATAGTAGTGGCGATCAGTGGAGAGAACTTTGGATTGATGAAGCTCAATCCAGTGATTGGTACCCGACTCAAGATGTTCTACTACTGCCGATTTGTTGAACTGACGGTTTTTCACAGCTGCGATATGTTCTCTGACTCTCTCTGCAATGGTTCGCTTGGTCTGGCCTATGTAGGAACTACCGCAGCTGCAATCTACTTTATAAACACCCGGTGTTTGTAAACGTATGACGTCCTTCGATGTTCGCACGTATTTCGCTACTTTGGCGAACGGTTTAAAAATCGTCTTGATGGAAAACTTCCGTAAGCAAGATCCGATTTTGTCCGTTACACCTTGCACATTCGGCATGTATGCCGGTTGCCGATACCTAGTATAATTATGAATTCACACCGCGAAAGTTTAAAAATAAAATTATTTAGTATTTAAAAAAAAAGAAATAAATGGCGTGCACACCAAGAGTCAAGTCAAACCTCAGTCAGTGTTGCGAAGTTCAATTGGACGGATCACGCTTGCCATGAATCAAATCGATGAAGAAAGTTCCGAGGATCAATATGTTACAAATAGAAAAAGAAGATTAATACTGACTTATTATTATTTAAGAAAAATACATTCATAAATACATCGGCGATATTACTAAACAAGATACTAACTACAAGGCCATAACCCCAGAAGAATAATTAGCTATTTGTTTGAGGTAAGAACTTAGCTTAACTTAGCTAACTAAAAAAAATATAACATAGCTTAGTTGGCATATGAAAATAAAAAATAAATATAGTCTAGTTCTAATATAGTTCGCCGAGTTTCTTGCTGGTATGTTCTCAGTAGAACTAACCTACCGAACCAGCGAAAGAATCATTTTCCAATTGTTTATTTGTACATTATTTAATATTTTTATATTATTTCTTGACATACCCAATTGTAAAATTTTGACGTTCATATGTGCTCTTTGTGTGCCTAAACTGAATAAATGAAATTGATTCTTTAGTTCTTTGATATTTTGCGGTCTGCACACAAGTACGGAAAAGTCGCATAGCTGACATGCGCGCTAAGCTAAACTAACTTAGCTTAATTTTCGATCTGCAACCGGCATAATATTTCAGAAATACATAGTAAACTACGTCCTACTCCAGGTCTTAATCTACCTCTTTCTTCCAGATCCATTCAGTCATTTTTGCATGAAAGAGATAAACATCTAATCTAAAAAAAACTATTGTCTGGGCCACGATTCTGATTTTTTTTTATACCACTTAGGTGGCAGACAAACACACGGTCCACCTGATGGGAAGTGGTTACCGTGGCCTATGGACGTATGCAACACCAGGGGGGTTACACTCGCGCTGCCGACCACTAAGAAACCTTCTGATGCCCCTCTTGAAGAACCCCATATTGTAGGTGCTTGGGAAAACCTGGTGAAGCAAAACCACTGTAATACCAAGGATACTGCTAAAACTTCATTTAATTTTAGTTTTTAAAACAATGCTGTTAAAGTCTATAACCGGTTGTGGCTAATTGATTGACTGATTAATAAATTCCAAAATTAAAAGGCTTTATGCAGAATGAATGAAAGTGAGGTAAAATTCTTTTCATTTAATTTTGCACTTTAACATAACAGAAATAAAAGCTAAAATTTAATACCTTTCTTTGCAGTGTCTGTGGTACAAACGTGATTTTGCTTTAGTAGAATAGAGAGTACGTTTGTAGCGGGTAATCTCTAAAACGGCTGGGCCGTTTTTGATAGCTGTTTTTATGAGCCTTAGGCTTATTTTTAACAAAATTTTTACCGCCAAACTGACTACTACCATTGTAACATTACTTAGCGTCTGTAATGGTGACGCTCTTACCTGAGATATTGTCTTTAGCTAACCATCAGGCGAGGTGAAGTCAAACAGACGTGTCCTAGATAAAAAAATAATTAGAAAAACAATGACCCTCTTTCCAGAGACTTTGCCTTTAGCTTACCATCAGGCGAGGAGAAGTCAAATGGACGTGTCCTAGATAAAAAAATAATTAAATACAATGACCCTCTTTCCAGAGACTTTGTCTTTAGCTTACCATCAGGCGAGGTGAAGTCAAATAGACGTGTCCTAGATAAAAAAAAATTAGAAAAACAATGACTTTCTTTCCAGAGACTTTACCTTTAGCTTACCATCAGGCGAGGTGAAGTAAAATAGACCTGTCCTAGATAAAAAAAATATTAGAAAAACAATGACCCTCTTTCCAGAGATTTTGCCTTTAGCTTACCATCAGGCGAGGTGAAGTTAATTTGGCATGTCCTAGATTAAAAAAAATAAAAATCAATTAGTGTGCCGCAATATAAAAAAAACCCAGATCGAAGTCTGCCCAGACGAAGTTGCGAGTTCAACTAGGACTTATACAATAGGAACATTAGTAATTCTCCCGCGAAGTTTCCTCGTTACGTCTAAACGTACATACTTTACGCATAAATTATTATATTAATAGAACTATTAATAATTAACCAGCAACCGCAGCGGATCGTTGACCCGCCATGTGCGGTTGTTTCGGCACTAATATTTAGTTTCATACTGTAAATAACATCTCACACCGTTTGTTGTTGATAGAATTTGTTTGTCGATATATTTTTTTAATACTCATACCATGCCATCGATTCTGCAACAAATTCACTGTCATACCGCTCACACTGATAAATTATCCATTAAATTTCAGACTTTAAGGCAATGACACTAAAGTTCCAAATTTAAATACTTTTTGGAGAGCGAAGGAAAAAGTGTTATTAAATCTTTTTATTCTTTTTATTATCTTTTTTAAAATATACAGACATATGTATTAGTTTACAACTAGCAAATACAAAAATTCTTTTTTTATAACACTGGTGGCAGACAAACACACGGTCCACCTGTAAGGCTGGTATGTACCTACCGGTTCGTTAATGATTGCCTAATGGGCACCATCGTTTTTTATATCACTTGGTTGACAGACAAGCACATAGCCCACCTGATAGAAAGTGGTTACCGTGGCATATGGACGTGTACAACACCAAGGGGGTCACACTCGCGCTGCCAAACCTGTAAGCACAGAGAGTTTCTGTCCCGTGTAAAAGACAAAGCAGGACAAGCTTTTGGTCTTCCCACTGACAGCACAAAAACTCTGCAGTGAGCTCTGGCTACCCTACTCACCGCCAATAACACAACACCAGGTTATTATGGCCGCGGTATTCTGTAGGGCAGAGGTACTTCCCCAGTCGAACTGCTTACAGGTTTTGTTGTACCATTGTACCATCATTTAATGGTATATAGCCGGGGTAAACCGGAGCGTACCTCATAAATGTAGCCTTTGTCTATAGACTTAGTCTATAGTTTTCTAGACGCAGCAAGTGTTATCTCAATACAGCGTAATGTAACTGACAAAATATTATAATCGTATGTAGTTATTGTAATACGTTATCGCAATAACTGTAATGCACTGTCCTACTGAACTACATGACGTCTAAACATTGTAATTTATAATTAAAATATGTAGCACGTAATAAAGTTTATTAATAATGCAGTAAATTTTATAAGAAATTAAATATTACAAGTGAATATTATGTACATACTGACATCTAAATCTATATAAACATATTACTACGCTTATCTTTCTTGAGCAATACCAACCAATTGAAGTTTTAAAATAGACCGAATTAATTAATTGATGCAATGTGGACGTTAATTCACCTCTGGCTTACCCTCCGGGGATTAAGGCGTGATTATATGTATGCATGTATATAAGTCGCGTGGTTTCCGACAGAGTAGAATTAGGGCCACCCCATCTCTTCCAATGTGGTGTTGTACAAGGCGACTAAGGGCTGTTTAACATCAGACATATATACAGCACAGATTCAGCCTCAGATGCATGGCTCGAATCAATAATAGTGTCCGGAATACGGCAATAGGCTCACCCCCTTTTATGAGGGACGGAATACGATTATTGGTAAAATGTGGGTGTTAATTTTATTTCTATACACTCTTCCACAAAGGTTGCCTGGAAGAGATTGTTGTTTGTTGTATTTTGGTGTACAATAAAGAATATGTATTATTATTATAATTCACCTCTGCCTAACCCTCCAGGGATAAAAGCGTGATTACATGTATTTCTGTATATGTAAATATAGTTCGTATCTATTTTTTGATTCTTAAGGATCATAATATAGGCTTCCTCCAGAACTAGACTAATAAATTCATAATATAGCCTTCTTCCAGAACTAGTTAATAGTCTAGTTTTAATTCAGAAAATATATTTCAAACGGTACATGTACCTAGTTCCACAGCAAAGAAACAAACTTTTCAGTTTTATTATTTAAGTATGCCTCGAGTCATATATCTTGGACCTAAAATTTGATCATTAAGATGTACGCAGTATGCGTTTCTTGTGGATACTATGAGATACTACTGCGGTGGACGAGCTCACATTCACAACACAACCCGCGAAATATCTATAGGCGATTCACAATAAATGCATTAAATTATACTATATAATATTCTCCTTATAAACTTCTACCTCCTTCTTCTTATCTATTCCTTTATATCTGCTATTCCACCATATTTTTCGGGATAAAACCTTTTGAAATTCCAACCGAAGCTTCTCTGCGTAGTATTATTCCTATTTAGCGTAGGAGAAGACTGCAGAGAATCAAACTTGGAGATTGTTGAAGAGTCTTCTTGTATAGACATGTCGGTGGGAGATATAGAGGAGAGAGGAGAGGATAGGATGTTGGTGGAACTCTTGACTTCTTCCTCGAATTCCTTCAGACAACTGGCACTGCAGAGCGGAGTGTCCACTTGTTCGACGGTGTTGAGATTGTCGTTGTCGATGGTGTAAGCTTCGTGGTTTTTGTTGTAGCTGTGGAAAGGGGACAACAGTTAAGTTTTTTAAGGCAAATGATTGCATGGCATTTGAAGTATGTGACGACGTAGAATTTGGGCCACTCCATCTCTTCCCGTGCGGTGTCGTACAAGGCGACTAAGGTATAGGGCTGTTTAGCTCCAGACAGATATATACAGCCCAGACTCATCCTTAGATGCATGGCTTGAGTCAACAATAGTGCTCGGAAGTAGGCAATAGATTTACCCCCTAATACGTGAGACCGATTCAATTACATATGGGTGTTAATTCACCTCTTAACCCTCCAGGAATAAAGACGTGATTATATGTTTGTATGTATGTTTTTCACCAATCATTCGTATTCAGTCACTATTATTGATTCAAGCCATACCTACATATGACCCTGAGTCTGGGCTGTATATATCTGTCTGATGTTAAACAGCCCTATCCCTTAGTCGCCTTGTACGACACCGCATGGGAAGAGATGGGGTGGTCCCAATTATACTCTGTCGGGAACCACGCGGCTAACATTTTGCAATGATTAAGAAATACATACTTCACAACATTCTTGAACCTGTAGCCCCAGATGATCTCTTTGGACAAATAAGAGGTCCTGCTCTCTGTAGTGGTACCCATGTTCCTGGAAGTACCGTTCAGGCACACCACTATCTCAAACCTGGAAATATAAATTCATTAATTAGTATCAGTTTCATATATTTCCTTCTTCGAACTCCTGTTATGTGTGTGGAGCACCACTAAAGTCTTTGGGGTCAAGCCAACTGCACCTGGAAATCGATACATATGCTGATTGATGAACAGACAAGACTGTGGCACATGCTTTCCTCTCGGTGTGAGGAGGTACACACAAAAAATATTAAATAGAGAATATTTTTTTATATTAATTAATGATGAAGATACATCAGCTGTGCTACTAGCGTAATATAAAGACAGTTCTTACATTTGTTTTTAAATATTTATGACCTGGTTGAAAGACCAAGTCAAGACTCGTTTTGTATTACGACTATAATATATTCATTTGATTATGATGACGACGTCGGAAGGAGAAGACCTAGGCGCACATACCTGGACCAAATCGGGGAAGTTTTAGAAAAGGGGCAGGTCAGGAGTACTCTAAACCGACGAGCATGCATGAAGAATGTAATGAGAGTGAATGAAACGAGAGTAGTATGTCAGGATCGTAGCAAATGCTCTACGCGGGTGTCGTCACCCTGTACGGGTGTCCCGTGTGGGCGGACACCCTGAGTGATCGGCACATGCCCCTGCTGCAGCGTCCGCAGCAGAAGTTGGCGTGCCGCATCATAAGGGGGTACCGCACGATATCTTTCAACGCGGCGAGTCTCCTCGCCGGATCGCCACCATGGATCCTGGAAGCGAGATGCCTTTCGGCGCTATACCGGTGCCGAAAGGCGGCGCGGGAGCGGGGTCACGATCCCGAGCCCGAAGAAATTCGGGCTGTGAGATCCCGGCTCTACAGGGAAATGGTGGCGGAATGGGAGATACGACTTGGGCGACCAGGCGCAGGGCACGCCGTAGTAGCGGCGGTAAGACCCATCATGGGGGAGTGGCTAGAGAGGCCACACGGCAGCCTCTCGTACCGTCTGACGCAGATGATCACCGAGCACGGATGCTTCGGAAAGTATCTGCGTCGGATGCAGAAAGAGCCAACGTCCGAGTGCCATCACTGCGACGCGAGCGAGGACTCAGGTCCGCACACGCTCACCGAGTGTCCGGCGTGGGAGACGCCGAGGCGGGAGCTGGTCACGGCCCTGGGAGTGAGGGTTCTCACGCTCTCTACCTTGCTCGCGGCGATGGTTCGCTGCGCGGATGCGTGGGCGGCCGGCGCCTCCGTCTGCGAGCAAGTAATGCTCGTGAAGGTGGAGGCGGGGCGGGAGCGGCAGCGGGAGCGACGAAGGATCGTAAGACAAGCTGCCCGCGTACGAAGGCAACTCGGGTGTCGGAGGTCGATGAACGACCTCCGCCCCCATGAGCGCCGGCCTGGGGGTGACAGGTGGAGCCGCCTGTCACCCTGGCAGAAGCAGGCCGCGGCGGTGGCGCGCGTGGCGCGCCTCCCCGTTTCCGGTGACGAGTTGGGGACTGGATTCTGTAGTCCCCACACCCGAGAAGAGGGCCAGATCGTGAGAGATGGTCCTGGGTCGGCCGGGGTGCGAGGGATATGCCTGTCAACCTCACCTTCGGCAACCAAAACGACCCACATGCGGCGTGCGTTTAGTCGGTTCGAGTCCGACATAACCTCCTCCACCGGCTCCGGCGGGGAGGTAAAAAAAAAATGGGAAACAGGCGTGATTTTATGTATGTATGTATGATTATGATGATGAAGATTGCTTCTTCAGTAAAGTGGTGGAGACTTTCCTACAGGTTTCTAGGGAGATTTGGAACCAACAAGAAAAGTTAGAATGCATTGTAATATGCAACTTTTCTACTCTTGTGTGCGTTATCTAAAAATTAATCATTTTTACACATAAAAATTTGTTTTTTTAATTGATTTATTTTTTATATTTTTTTATTAACTTATATTTAGACGGATAAATGTTAATGATTAAATAAAGAAGGAATGTACTTATTTAAAACCTTGAATTCACATCAACTTATTCGTGTTGGCGCCAAAACTCATAACAACACAAGAAGATAGGACACTGCGGTATTTCCGCCCAATTGAGCAGTCCGACTGGGGAATTACCTCCGCCTTACAGAACAAATAAAAAAATTAAAAAAGTCTGTTTCAGATGACTATAGGATATGGCGTCAGATTTCCGAACGAAGAATGCCCTGAAGCTATAATAGTGATGGTGATCGAGGTAATTTCTGTCTGTCTGTATCATTATAATGGATTTGGATTTTATAGGAGGTAGGACACGGCGGTATTGCCGCACAATTCAGCAGTCCGATTGGGGAAGTACCTCCGCCCTACAGAATACCGCGGTTATAATAACTTCGTCTTGTATTCCCAGCGGTGAGTGGGATAGCCAGAGCTCACTGGAGAATTTGTGCTATCAGTGGGTTGACTAAAGGCTTGTCCTGCTTTATCTTCTACACTGACGACACAGAAATTCTGTGCTCACAGGGTCGGCAGCGCGATTGTGGTTTCTCTGATGTTACACAAGTCCATAGGCCACGGTAACCACTTTCCATCAGATGGGCCGTGCGCTTGTCTGCCACCTAAGTGGTATAAACAAAAAACAACAAAAAAAGGTGATACCTGGTATTGCAAAATTAGGCTGGGGTGAACAAATTCCCATCAGTGAAACTGTAAGTAAAAAGAGAGCTTACCTAAAGTCCATCATATCTTGAGCTGATAAGTCGTAGAGGGGGCTGCTGGAGTCTATTACGTGCACTACGGTGATGGGCCAGATCAGGAAGGCCCGTGCCTCCTTGAGCTCCAGCTTGTGGATGTAGTTCTGGACGAACTCACCTTCCAAAGTCCTGGAAAGGATAAGGAATAGGTTCACTTAAACAGGATTTTTATTTATTTTTTAGGTTTTTTAGGGCACAAACCTATTATCATTTGTTTTATGTGACTTTTTATTTTTATATAGGACACGTCAATTGGACTTCGCCTTGCCTGATGGTAAGCTGAAGGCAAAGTCCCAGAAAAGAGGGTCACCATTACTTACACATACCGTGTGACAATGGTGACACTCAGCTTGACGGCCTCATCATATGCTTTTTCACGCCACGCTTAAAGGACCCGGGACTGTAGGAAGAAGGAAACACGTGAGCTGGTAATGAATTCCAGGCCTTAATGGTGCGACAGAGGAAAGAGTCTCGGAACCGCTTGGTTCTTGATCGGATGTTTTGCACCGTGTGCGGATGACATCTAAGACCTGCACGTGTTGTCCTGTGTAGGAAAGGGGACTTTATGTCAAAACAACTGAAATTTGTATGTTACCTTTTTTTTTTCAAAGAATAATAGTACCGAAATTACTAATAGTCCCTCTAACACCTCCAGTTGAACTCTAACACAAGAAGAAATTGCTTGTGTTAGGACTGGATTCACGTCTGTAGTGTGATTGCCATTTAAACTATAAGTAAACGCATTTTTTTATTTACGTGCGCAAAATCCCCACAGATACCCCCACCGGAGCCGGTAGAAGAGGTTATGTCGGACTCGAACCGACCAAAACGCACGCCGCCTGTGGGTCGTATTTCGTTGCCGAAGGTGAGGTTAACAGGCATATTCCTCGCACTCCTGCCGACCCAGGGCCATCTCTCACGATCTGGCCCTCTTCTTGGATGTGGGGACTACAGAGTCCCCATTTCGTCCCCGGAAATGGGGAGGTGCGCAAGGTGCTGCTGCTTCTACCAGGGTGACAGGCGGCTCCACCCGTCACTCCCAAGCCTTCGCTCATAGGGGGTGGAGGTCATTCATCGACCTCTGACGCCCGAGTTGCCTTCGAATGCGTGCAGCTTGGCTTGCGATCCTTCGTCACTACCGCTGCCGATCCCGCCCCGCCTCCTCCTTCACGAGCATTACTTGATCGCAGAAGGAGGCGCCCACGCATCCGCGCAGCGGACCATCGCCGCGAGCAAGGTGGAGAGCGTGAGAACTCTCACTCCCAGGGCCGCCACCAGCTTCCGTCTGGACGTGTCCCACGCCGGACACTCGGTGAGCGTGTGCGGCTCCGAGTCCTCCCTCGCGTCGCAGTGATGGCACTCGGACATTGGCTCTTTCTCCATCCGACGCAGATAGTTTCCGAAGCACCCGTGCTCGGTGATCATCTGCGTCAGACGTCCGCGTCTACCATGGTGAGTGTTCTGATGAGCTCTTCGAACTAATCCCACCATCTCCTTTCCTACATAAGACAACACGTGCACGCCTTAGATGTCACTCTCACACTGTGCAGAATATACGAGCAAGAACCAAGCGGTTCGGAGACTTTTTCTTTGCCGCACCACCAAGACCTAGAATTCATTACCAGCACACTTCTTCCTACAGTCCCGGGGCCTTTAAGCGGGGCGTGAAAAAGCATCTGATGAGGCCGCCAAGCTGAGTGCCACCATTGTAGCACTTAGTGTCTGTAATGGTGACCCTCTTTCCTGAGACTTTGCCTTTAGCTTACCATCAGGGGAGGTGAGGTCATGTTGGCGTGTCTTAAATATATTAAAAAAAAAGACGGTACGAGAGGCTGCCGTGCCCTAGCCCAGTTAAACGCGCAGTTATGGACATATCAAAAGCTTATCCTGCTTTGTCTCTTACACTGACGGCACAGAAACTTGTGTGCTTACAGGGTTGACAGCGTGAGTGTTACTCCCTTGGTTTTACACACGTCCATAGGCCACGGTTATCCCTTTCCATCAGGAGGGCCGTGTGCTTATTTGCCACCCAAGTGGTATACAAAAAAAGTTCTGATAGTAGACCTACACTCATATTCCTGTAGTGTCCACTTGACTTGATTTTTCGTGACTGTTCGAGTTTGTAATTGAGCTATTGTTGTGTATTGAGTTTGGGTAAAAATAAGCACATTTTTATATAATCTTTACATATGTGTTGTTCAATTTAACAAACTTTACGGTTATTACAGGGGAAAAAAAAACATATTTAAAGAACTAGAATGCATACGAAATATAAAAGAAGTACCGTACTGAAACAAAATAGATAATGCACGAAAAAAACAACTCAAATGATCTTGTAATAGGAATCAGTATACCTTATAGGCTTCATCATGTAAGCGGAGATGGAGCTGCCGATCAGATGCATGTTCAAAGGGTCCCATACTCTGAACTGCAGACACAGCTCCCCATCACGCAGGCATACCTATCGAATAAACATCATGCTCTATGGAGTGAAAGTTATCACCATTATTACTTGATACTCCTATGGTCAATGACAATGATTGATAAAAATACATACATATAATCACGCCTTTATCCCTGGAGGGTTAGACAGAATTAACACCCACTTTTCACCAATAATTGGATTCGATCCCACGTAATAGGGGGTGAGCCTATTGTCGTATTCCGTGTTGACTTGAGCCATGCATCTGAGGCTATACATATATATATAGGGCTGTATATATCTGTCTGATGTTAAACAGACAACCCTTAGTCGCCTTGTACCCTAAGGCCCCATGTGCCGCATAGGAAAAGATGGGGTGGTCCTAATTCTACTCTGTCGGAAACCACGCGACAATGCCGGAAAGCACGCGGCAATATAAATACCTAGCATATAAATAATGATAATAAATATTCCACGACATTCTACACAACGCTATCTAGACCCATGGTAAGCATAGCTTAATTAGCTTGTATTATGGAATATAGAATACGGATAAACATACTTAAATCCTTTTTTTAAATATATACCAATGTATATACCCATATTCATGCATGCAAATATTTGCACTGAGCGGGGATCGAACCCGCGCCTCCTGTGTAGTGGTCGCGTTCACTACCGCCACACCACCGAGGCTGTCATTCACATATCTATATTATTATATATTTATATATATACTAGCTGTCCCGGCAAACGTTGTTTTGCCATGTTAAAAAAAATAGGGTGGACTACCCTTAGCATTTAGGGGGATGAAAAATAGATGTTGGCCGATTCTCAGACCTACTCAATATGCTCACAAAAGTTCATGAGAATCGGTCAAGCCGTTTCGGAGGAGTACGGGAACGAACATTGTGACACGAGAATTTAATATACATATGTAAGATAAATGTTATGTTGGTTTGTGTACGCTTCAAAAACTCAAAAAGTTCTGCACCGATCGAGCTGAAATTTTAGCATGATATATAATCCGCATGAAGGATATTATCTATTTTTTGCATCTGTCAAATATCCGCGACAGCGAAAAAATGCTTTTTTAACGATCAGCTATGTATCACTTTGTTTTGTTTCTCACTTCGCAACCATTCAATCACAATGTGCCACAGCGAAGCGTGGCAGGGTACAGCTAGTAAGTCACATATAAGTATTTATACAGCTATATGTAAGTATTGCAGAACGCCTGCAGTTACATCGAGTTGCAGTTTGTAAGTTGAAGCAGAAAATTCTTCTGCATCATGTTCGTAGACATCTAAGTCACAGCTCACATTACATTCGATGTGGTCTCCTACAGTCTATTTTTAGCTAACTACATTTAGTGAACAACTAAGATACTTACGGTGGCCTTTCGACTAAATCCTACAGAAGAAACGTGCCTATTTGGTCTGATCATCTTTGCGTACAGCAAACTGGTCAGTCCTCCAGAAAGTGCAGTTCCTGCGACGATCTGAAAGCAAAGAATCCCCAATGATGTTAATACTTCTCATAGATCTACTCATCATCTTATAATATAAATAGACAGATAGATAGATAATTCTTTATTGTACACCAACAGATTTACAGTAGGACAATTAGGTAGCACGTATACAGTTCAATGTACAATGGGCGGCCATAACGCTGAAGCGATTTCTTCCAGGCAACCTTAGGATGGACAGTAATGTTATAAAAACAAAAGATATGGTGTAGTTATCGTCTAAACTAAATAGAAGGGGTATTAAAACAAAAGAAAGAGAGAGAGAGAGAGAGAGAGAGAGAAATATAAGTAAAATAAAATTAATACATGGCTTTACATAAAGTATTATCAACACAGTAATTTACATATACCATAACACGCAAATAGATATATAAAGTAAATAGTTCATACCAATACGAAGGGAAAATAGTGAGTGAGCATATATATAATAGGGTACAACTTGATTGGTGGTTTACCTTTAATTTAAAAACGTTTTTTACCCGTCTGATGACCCGTTTTTACCCGTTTATTTTATTTTATTTGAATTTGACATTTGATAATTTTTTTTGTGTTTAATTTACCATTTGATATGTGTTTTATGAATTAGAGTACTCATTAGTTAGTATGCAAATATTTAATAACATGACATAAACTCACGCCTATATCCCCGAAGGGGTAGGCAGAGGTGCTAGCATCAACGTTTCGCCAGTTTATGTTTAGGTCCCAATGTAATAGGTGGCGAGCCTATTGCCATTACACTTATAAACCTGCGATAAATACACACATAACTTCGAAACGCATCGAAAAGTTATTGGTGTGTGCCATGGTAAAACCTGGGAGCGAACCCGAGACCTCGTCTCAGCAGTTCATTACCCATACCACTAGGCTACCTCGGTTCATTAAAAAGCAAATATTTAATTACATATCATATTTTATTTAATTTTACTGTGTCCAAATTATAATTATTATTGTATTAATTAAAATTTTGCTCGCCACCTATTACATTGGGACCTAAACATAAACTGGCGAAATGTGCGTGCTAGCCTCTGCCTACCCCTTCGGTGATATAGGCGTGAGTTTATGTTTATGTTATGTTTTTAAATTTAATTGGGGTCTGTAAGATCTAGAAGACAGTAATATATGTACCTACCTGAATCAATAAAGAAAATATGTGAGCTAATTGTCGCAATGCCTGGAAAAGGCGCTAAGTTTTAAGTACTGACATATAAATTGTAAGATCTATGTACACTTGGTAAGCAATAAATGATTTGATTTGATTTGATGTAGATCATCATCTAAATCAAATCAAATTAAATCTAAAATATAAATTGTAAGATCTATGTACACTTGGTAAGCAATAAATGATTTGATTTGATTTGATGTAGATCATCATCTAAATCAAATCAAATTAAATCTAAAATATAAATTGTAAGATCTATGTACACTTGGTAAGCAATAAATGATTTGATTTGATGTAGATCAACATCTACATCAAAATATAAATTGTAAGATCTATGTACTTACACTTGGTAAGCAATAAATGATTTGATTTGATTTGATGTAGATCATCATCTACATCAAATCTAAAATATAAATTGTAAGATCTATGTACACTTGGTAAGCAATAAATGATTTGATTTGATGTAGATGATGACAATAAAAAACCTCTAATAATAAGCAACAGTTAGTAGTATCAACAGTTAGTATGTTGAAATAATAAAATTAATTATGATGAAAATCTAGCTGCAATGTGGCACATAAAATTGATCACCGTGGGTTACTGCTTCTCAATATTATTAGATTGCATAGATCGGGCAAAAATAAGGAACCACAGCTTGTATTTTAGTTCCATTTTTTTATACCACTTAGGTAGCAGACAAGCATACGGCCCACCTGATGGAAAGTGGTTGCCGTGGCCTATGCACATTTGTAACACCAGAGAAGCCACACTCGCGCTTACCCTGTAAGCGCATAGTCTCTGTGCCGTCAGTGAAGAGGACAAAGCAGGATAAGCCTTTAGTAATCCCACTGACAGCACAAATTTTCAGTGAGCTCTGACTACCCTACTCACCGCTGGGAACACAACACGAAGTTATTACAACCGCGGTATTCTGTAGGGCGGAGGTATTCCCCAGTCGGACTGCTCAATTGGGCGGAAATACCCCCTGTCCTATAAAATCCAAATCCATTATAATGATACAGACAGTCATAAATTACCTCGATCACCATCACTATTATAGCTTCAGGGCATTCTTCGTTCGGAAATCTGACGCCATAACCTATAGTCATCTGAAAACAGAGAATTTTTACATTTATTTATTTGTAAAAAAGTATTCAAATAAATCAATCAACATAATCTTGAAAAATCATCAAAAAATATGCTTACAGATTGACCGAATGAACGCAAACGAGTGGTATTCAACAATCCCACTGGTCTAAATGATATGTAAGCAGCATTAGATACCTAAAGGTAATTATACTTTCCGGGGACGAGTTGAGGACTATGCGGTTCCCACACCCGAGGAGAGGGCCAGATCGAGAGAGATAGCTCTTAGTCGGCCGGGGTGCTGTTCACCTTCGGCAACCAAAAACGACCCACAGGCGTCGTGCGTTTTAGTCAGTTCGAGTCCGACATAACCTCTCCTACCGGATTTGTCGTACGTAAATTAAAAGAAAGGGTTATATATCCTCAAAAAGGTATACATAGGTACGTCAATACTATATATTTTCTGCGATAAAGGTGTTTTTGCAATTTGTTTTAGTTCCCGGTAGGTGTCGTGTTGGTAGGTGGACTAGAATACGGTCACCTCATCTCTTCTGAGGGTGTCGTAGAAGGTGGCAGTAAACATACATTCCATGAATAAGTGCCCACCTGACGGCAATACACTCCTTATTACGTAAGACCGAAAATCATAGTTGACGAAATGTGGGTGTTAATACACCTCTGCCTACGGGATTACAGGCGTGAGTATGTTTACAGTTTTGTAGAAATATTAGTATTATTCTCACTTGTGTCTCCACAGACATCATCAGGAGTCCAGCAAAGCTCTGCGTCCCGGTGATGCAATGTTCCTTCCCGTCGCCAATGTCGTCCTGATACGAAGATGCTACCGCCATCCAAATGCCAGCAAATAGGAACCAGAATGCGAAGTGAGCCACTACCATCATGAGCAGGATGAATCGCCATTTGCTGTTGATCTGTAAGTGGGCAAAAATAGGTTTAAATTTATAACCTTCACAATTCGTTAGCTTTGCTTTTGAGCTGAAAGTTATTGTAAGTAGGTAAGGATATGTGTATAACATCCACAATTAGCTAGCTTTGCTGTTAAGCTTATAGTATCACTAGGTGTAACAATATTTATAATTCACCAATTAGCTGTTGAGCTGAAAGTATCGCTAGATGTAACAATATTCACAATTCGCCAATCTGCTATTGAGCTGAAAGTATCGCTAGGTGTAATATTGTTCACAATTATTCAATTAGCTGCCGAGTTGAAAGTATCGCTAAGTGTAACAATATTCACAATTCGCCTATGTACTGTTGAGCTGAAAGTATCGCTAGGTGTAACAATATTCACAATTCGCCTATGTACTGTTGAGCTGAAAGTATCGCTAAGTGTAACAATATTCACAATTCGCCCAAGTACTGTTGAGCTGAAAGTATCGCTAGGTGTAACAATATTCACAATTCGCCTATGTACTATTGTGCTGAAAGTATCGCTAGGTATAACAATATGCACAATTCGCCAATTAGCTGCGGAGCTGAGAGTATCGCTAAGTATAATAATATTCACAAAATTAACCAATTTTCTGGCGAGCTGAAAGTATCGCTAGGTGTAACAATATTCACAATTCGCCAATTTGCTGGTGAGCTCAAAGTATCGCTAGGTGTAACAATATTGACAATTCACCCATTTACTGTTGAGCAGAAGGTATCGCTAGGTGTAACAATATTCACAATTCGCCCATTTACTGTTGAGCTGAAAGTATCGCTAGTTGTAACAATATTCACAATTCACCCATTTACTGTTGAGCTGAAAGTATCGCTAGTTGTAACATTATTCACAATTCGCCCATTTGCTGTTGAGCAGAAAGTATCGCTAGGTGTTACAATATTCACAATTCACCTTTTTACTGTTGACCTGAAAGTATTGCTAGGTGTAACAATATTCATAATTCACCCATTTACTGTTGAGCTGAAAGTATCGCTAGGTGTTACAATATTCACAATTCGCCCATTTGCTGTTGAGCAGAAAGTATCGCTAAAATAGCTTTTAGGTGTAACAATATTCGTATCGATCTATCGTACAGTCAGGTTCATTTTACACAGGGTACAGGATCATTATCATCAGAGCCTGTAGTAATCCAATGCCTTCACTTAGAAAACCCGGGACCACCTCCTTTGACTTGTCTTTCGGCTTCTGATTTTTTGATTATATCTAACACTTAAATATGTACAATTCACACCTTAAGTACTTAGAGAACAAATTACTTACAACTGTATTAACGATATCCCTCAAATATTTGATGGATTTGGCGGGAATATTGCTGCGGACAGGCACATTTTCTTCTCCGTTCTTCAATACTGCGCGTCTTGATCGCAATGGTCTGCCATAATTGCGCCTGGAAAAGCAATGAAACGATGATCAGAAAAATGAAGACGGGATCACCATAAAAACACCCGTACCCGTGAGTGACACAGTAAAGACATAAAGGTATGAGCTCAATTTATCGATTATGTAGTCCATGTGGTCTCCTGAAAACTACTACTACTACGCATATTTGTAGAGGCATATGTTCAGCAGTTGACTGCAATTGGCTGATTATTGATTGATTGATCTACCTTTGAGGGTATTTAGCAGTAGGATGGAAGAAACTATTTCTGACTTTTTTTTTTATACAACTTAGGTGGCAGGCAAGCACATGGCCCACCTGATGGAAAGTGGTTACCATGACCTATGAACGTGTGTAAGAACAGAGATTTTGTGCCGTCAGTGTAGAGGACAAAGGCCTTTGGTCATCCCACTGACAGCACAAAAACTCTCCAGTGAGCTCTGGCTACCCTACTCACCGCCGGGAACACAACATGAAGTTATTATAACCGCGGTATTCTGTAGGGCAGAGGTACTTCCCCAGTCGGACTGCTCAATTGGGCGGAATAACCGCCGTATCCTACCTCCTCAACTAATTAATTGACTGCATAACTATGACTTGTTTACAAAGACCTTTCGGTTATCTAGTAGGTACCTACTGTTATCCGAATTCGTGGAATTATCGATTGTGTTTATGAATCAGCGTAGTTTGGCGCGGCGATATGTTTCTCATGAAAAATGATTAGTTATTTTGGACTGTAAGTACGGGGCACCATCGCATGGCAATCTTACCTTTACCTGCCTTTACCTGCTGGATTAGACTCTGGCAGGTTCCACTCCAGTAAAATTGAAGTTTAGATGACAACTGATTCTAACATTGTGGCGTAGTGGTAGAGCATTCGACTGCTATGCAGGGGGTGCGGTTCGATTCCCGCTCAGTGCAAATATATGTATGAATGAATATGTATATTTGCATTGGTCTGGGTGTTTCTATGTATAATATGTATGTATTTACAAAAAAAAGTATCGAAGTATGTTTATCCGCATTCTAGATTCCATAACACAAGCTAGTTAAGCTATGCTTACCATGGGTCTAGATAGCGTTGTGTAGAATGTCGTGGAATATTTATTTATTTATAATATAAATGTTGAAAAGCATAGTATCTGAGTTTCGGGGACGAGTTGGGGACTCGGGGACGAGATGGGGACTCTGTAGTCCCCACGCCCGAGAAGAGGGCCAGATCGTGAGAGATGGCCCTATTTCGGCCGGGGTGCGAGGGATATGTCTGTCAACCTCACCTTCGGCAACCAAAACGACACACAGGCGGCGTGCGTTTTAGTCGGTTCGAGTCCGACATAACCTCCTCCACCGGCTCCGGTGGGGAGGTATCCGTGGGGATTTTGCGTACGTAAAAAAAAGTATCTGAGTTTAAGAATGCCAAGTGATAATAATTGTTTGAATTTAGTTATTTTGTATATATCATAAGATAACATACATAAACTCACGCCTATATCCCCGAAGGGGTAGGCAGAGGTGCTAGCACCCAAATTTCGCCAGTTTATGTTTAGGTCCCAATGTAATAGGTGGCGAGCCTATTGCCATTAACCGGGCACTTATAAACCTGCGATAAATACACATAACTTCGAAAAGCATCGAAAAGGCATTGGTGTGTGCCATGGTAAAACCTGGGATCGAACCCGAGACCTCGTCTCAGCAGTCCATTACCCATACCACTAGGCTACCGCGATTATATGGCAACTTTGGTTATTACTTGAGTGCGTTTAGCTTATGACAGATTGTCAGTTGAAAATGACATTTGATGTAAATGACACTTCGTTGGCGGTACGAGCAATGAGAAATGGGACGAGGCGTGTAGTGGTCCGTTGACACAGCTAACCTCACTGCCTTCTATCGAAGTCTAGTTTAGTTCCTAAAATATTGTAAGCATCCTTTGTGATTTCGCGTAAAAAAGTCCATGTGATAACGAAGTATTGTGTACTGGACAATAACCCGTATTGATTTTCGACATACCCTCACATCTTATAAAATCATCTGATTACCATCCTGATTTAGTTGAAATAGAACCTGGTGTGATGTTTTGTCTTCTGAGTTGACGCTCCGACGTATATTACAAAGTATTTATAGTTATGTGTGTATTTATCGCAGGTTTATAAGTGCCCGGCAATAGGTGGCGAGCCTATTGCCATTAACATTGGGACCTAAACATAAACTGGAAAAATATGGGTGCTAGCACCTCTGCCTACCCTTGTGTGTATATGTTTTATTTATAGTATAAAGACCGAAGAAATGCACTCTTTCATACCCTTAAATATAAATGGTTTAATTAGTGAGGCTGCTAAGTGAGATAAAAAAGATGATTTACAAACCTTCGAGAACTTTTCTTACTTCGACGACTATAAGGAGTAGAATACTTCCTCGTGGGAGGAGGGAACGTATCCCTCTCATCGCAGGTACTGTCGTCAGTATGGATCGTCTCAATCTTGTCATAAATATGTTCATCCGTGTTGCTCGAGCTAGCAATAGGTAGTGTGGACCTGTCAGAATATGGTCTAGACGCCTCAGAACTCTTAGGAGTTTCTTCAACACATATAGTCATAGTTAATCCTTCATCTTCGCTTGAATATCTAGAAGATTCTTGCGAACTATCGTAGACCACGGGCACTTGTAAATAATTCTTTGCATCAAAGTTAGTAACAACTGACGGGAAAGATATTTCTTTGCCTTCAACGTAAGTCTGCGAAATCCTGTATTGTTTTTTAAGTTCCTCATTTGTGTATACGTCTGTGTGTACGATGTTTGGTATTTCTATTGAGGATCTGTGTGAACCATTGCCAATTGCTTCTGAGTAACTGAGGGATCGTTCTAAAGCTCTAGAACGGGAGCCTCTGCGAGCCGTTTCTGGAACCTCGTAATTCATTTTTGTCTGTAGTATCTTGAGTTCTTTTATTTTTATATAATTATCATTCTTAAATAAACTTTATTTAGTATTCATTTCACTTTATAAATCTTTCCAGAACTTTACGTAATCAATAATTTCTTTACCTTTTACTTTCACGAAATTCTGCGCACCCAACACGTCAAATAAATCTATATTGATGCTCTAATTCATCACACAAGACACTTTTCACGTGATATATGCAAACAATTCATTATCAACACTTAAGTATTTTGTAACACAATTGATATTGCATTTGCAGACTTAGCTACTAGGATATCTGTAACAGCTTCTGAGTGTTGTATAGCTATTGAGTTATTAAAACCTCGGTTTATTTTCGCACTATTTTCTTCCCATGCTGGTCTACGAATGTCTCGTACTAGTCCTACGACATTATCTTTAAGATAAGACATGTTATCCGCGATAACGTATATATTTGTACTTCATGTTTTGTACAAAGGTGACCTAAAATAGATGTTCTTCAACTTCGCTGCGGTTATCCGTAGCTGAGATAAAGAGATATGTTGGGAATTTGTGGGTGGGTCTGATATACTCACTTCTTTGAAATCCCTAGGTAGAGATGAATTATTGCTATTCATATTTCACCGAATGAACAAATAACATTTTGCGGAAAGGGAAGATAAGTGCCTATACAATCAGGTATCGTAAGAGATAGCCATTTCAATTAAACATTGTAGGCACAGTAGACAGTTTCATTATATCATACATACATACATTTAATTTCGCCTTTATCCCTGGAGGGTAAGGCAGAGGTGAATTAACACCCACATTTCACCAATAATTGAATTCGGTCCCACGTAATAGGGGGTGAGCCTATTGCCGTATTCCGGGTACTATTGTTGACTCAAGCCATGTATCTAAGGCTAAGTCTGGACTGTATATATCTGTCTGGTGTTAAACAGCCATATCCCTTATTCACCTTGTACGACACCGCATAGGAAGAGATGGGGTGGCCTTAATTCTACTCTGCCGGGAACCACGCTGCAAATTATATTATAATTTTCATATTATGTGTTTCAAAACGCGTGATTTCAATTCGATTCCAAAAACTAAAAAAAAAGATTTGTTGGGAGTTTATGTTTTGTGTAGATATGTGTCGAGATTTGGGTGCGTTTTCACTAGTTGTTTGCTACCTTAGTCGGATTATTTAACCGTGTTAGAAACACAAAGTTTCATAAAGTCAACACATTTTGGACGGCTTATATTTGAACTAGTTCTTTCCATAAGTACCTACTTAGGTATATTTGCAATTTGCTTTACATTTCTAACTAGGCGCTTTGTTTACAAAATGTTTTTATTTTAAATAGGACACGTCAAATAAACTTCGCCTCGTCTGAAGGTAAGCTGCAGAAAAGAGGGTCACTATAACTTACATATACCATGTGACAATAGTGACACTCAGCCTGACGGTATCATCATATGCTTCTTAAAGCCCCGCTTAAAGGACCCGGGACTGTAGGAAGAAGGAAACACGTGAGCTGGTAAATAATTCCAAGCCTTAATAGTGCGACAACAGAAAGAGTCTTTGAACTATTTGGTTCTTGATCGAATATTCTGTACCGTGTGCGGGTGAAATCTAAGCCCTGCACTTGTTGTTATGTATAAGAAAAGGGTAGGTGGGACAATTGCAATTGGAAGGCACGTGCCTCTGAGGGGATTATCTATGGACGAGTATTAAGAGCCATAAAAAGTAGAACACTGCTTTGGATGTCAGATGGTAGTTCCTCACGGAAAATATCGAAGTTTCACAGTTAGACTGGGAACTGACCCCGACCAAATTGCGAAAAGACTCGCAGTATGGTGACGGTAAGGCATGTGTGTTTGGAGGCCCACCAAATATTCAACCCAGGTCTTCAACTTAGCTGAGCCGGACATCGCTTATTCCTATTCATCATCATCATAGTGCTGTCAGTGTGAGGACCAAAAGCTTGTCCTGCTTTTTCTTTTACACTGACGGCACAGAAACTCTCTGTGCTTACAGGGTCGGCAGCGCGAGTGTGACTACCTTGGTTTTGCACACGTCCATAGACCACGGTAACCACAAAAAGAAAATTACTAAACAAGCGCTAAAACGATGGTACCCATGCAGCAATCACCTACTAGTAAGTACATATCAGCCTTACGGACGAGGCTCTGGCATAGAATATTTTCTCTCGAGGCTCGGGGTTCAGACTCGGAGATAGCTGTATAAAGTACCGCAGTGTAAAAGACAAAGCAGGACAAGCTTTTGGTTTTCCCACTGACAACACAAAAACTCTCCAGTGAGCTCTGGCTACCCTAATCACCGCCGGGAACACAACAAAAGGTTATTATGGCCGGGGTATTATACTCCTTATGTTAATGGCAACACATAAAATTCTCACATCATATTTTTATCCAACTACGGCGAAGCCAAAGGAGGGTTATGATTTTGACAAGCTATGTATATATGTATGTAGGTTCATCTGTTCCCCGCAGCTCCTCATCTACAGCTGCCAGTAACTTTAACAAAACAATACATTCTAGAGAAAACTGGCATACGACCACGGTTACCCTTGATATTTTCTTGTTTAATACTTTTTAGAATGATTTTTTATAATTTTAACAAATCAACGGATAATAATGAAACAGCTGATCAATTAGGCTAAGTAGCTAATTTATTTTACAAATAATAACTTTACAGTTCTTTTATGATAAAACAGTAATTATTGGTAGTTTATGATGGTGATGATGAGTGACAGCCTCCATGGTGAAGCGGCAGTGAACGCAGCCGCTATACAGGAGACGCGGATTCGGTCCCCGCTCAGTGCAAATGTTGGTCGTGCCCTGGAGAGCACGTTAAGTCCCGGTTGCCATAGAAACGTCTATGGCAGTCGTTACGGGTATTTGGAGCTCCAAAAAAAGTCCAACAACTGGTCAGCTGCAATCCTACGATGTCACCATTGGGTTGTGAAGAACAGATGGCACACGCCAAATCCGCAGTTAGACTGGTAAAGCGTACGCCAGACTTCGAGGTGAAACTTCAAATGCGACGAATTAACGCTAAGATGAAGGAGAAATGATGATGATGATGATGATGATGATGATGATGATACTGCTGATGATGATGATGATGCTGATCATGATGATGCTGATGACGATGACGACGACGATGATGATGATGATTATGATGCTGATGATGATGATGATGATGATGATGATGATGATGATGATGATGATGATGATAATGATGATGATGATGATGATGCTGCTGCTGCTGCTGCTGATGATGATGATATCTATGATAGCAATTTTATCATAATTTACAAAAATCAAATGAATCTGTATAAATTGTATACAAAAACAACAACAAACTAAGGCTTCAGAGTTCTCTTTGCTTCAGAGTTTTCTTTCGGAAGGAGGATGTCCTCTCCAACTGGAAGGAGGCTATAGTCTCGCTGAAGGTGTTCGGGGTGCCAGGTGTCGGAGGCTCTAATTTTATTGGAGTTGATCTGGAATAATTAACGTTTTCAGAATTATTACCAGGCAAACAGCTAAACCTAAAAAAAACGAGTTGAAGACCGATTTTTCTGTCGAAGTCAAGAATCAAATGGAAGTCCCATCCAATATACCATAAAATAAGTCAAACCAGAAGTAGGAAAAGGGGTAAGCGGATTCCGAGTTTCGAGAGGAAAATCTTGGATGCAACATGGAACAGTGCTGATGATGACATACCCACGGTACAGTTCCCGGGCGCAGCAGTACGGAGTGTCGACAGGTTCCACCAGGTCCAGCTTACTGTCATCGATCACGTACTTCTGCTTATGGAAGTCGTATCTGCAGGAGAAATATCAGTATTATAAAATGTGAAAGAGTGAAAAAGAGAGAAGGAGTGAGTAGATAATCATGAAATACAAAGAGAGAGAGAGAGAGAGTGAGAGAAATCTAGAATGAGATAGAGAAAATGAAACGAAGCTAAGGAAGTGAAATAAGGTGCTGTCATAAAATGAACTTCCGAAATTTCGGGCCCTCGTGGAACATGCATTAAATAATAGAGAACATAACATAAACTCACGCCTATATCCCCGAAGGGGTAGGCCGAGGTGCTAGCACCCACATTTCGCCAGTTTATGTTTAGGTTTCAATGTAATAGGTGGCGAGCCTATTACCATTAACCGGGCAAAGAATAGATAACAAAGACGGATTTCTCGATCCGATTTCTTGCTTCAGGCCAACCCTAGTACGAAAGACATAAAATGTCGCGTGTAATGAATGCGTTTCATATATCAATTTCTGATAATCTTCAGTCTATATACGTAAGTAGCAAATATGCCGAGGTACCCACTTGACGACTGGAGGAAACCGGTAGCCCCACACCACCTCTCTGGGGACGTAGGACGTCTGGCTCTGGGTGAACGTGCCCATTGAGGCTGAAGCTCCTTTCAGGCTCACGGTGATCTCGTAGCTAGAATAGAGAACCACGTGGACATAAGAAAAGGTGTTTGGGTTCCTACAAGGAGAGGATTCAGCACAAGTTTTCTTTACTGACACACGTGTGACTTCAAGGTTTTATTTGATCGTTGTCAGGTACCACTACTTTGAGGTAAAGTCGGTTTTGGTCGAAATGGGGCGCCATACTCCTAAAATGAAGATTGCCTGTACCTGTTCCCTGCGATGAGCTCAGGCGAGTAACCGTACAGCGGGCTGGAGGAGTCGATGACGTGCACGAGCGTGACGGGCCACAGCAGGAACTGGCGCTGTTGGAGAGGTAAGGCTCGCGCGTAGTAGCGGAGCACCTCACCCTCTGCCGTCCTGAGGAGGTAAAAGCAGTCTTTTCAGTTAGTCAGTTTTCTTTTTATACCACTTTGTTGGCAGATAAGCACACGGCCCACCTGATGGAAAGTGGTTACCGTGGCGTATGGACGTGTGCAACACTAAGGGAGTCACAATCGCGCTGCCAACCCTGTAAGCACAAGAGTTTCAGTGCCATCAGTGTAAAAGACAAAGCAGGACAAGCTTTTGGTTTTCCCACTGACAGCACAAAAACTCTCCAATGAGTTCTGGCTACCCTACTCACTACCGGGAACGCAACACGAGGTTATTATGGCCGCGGTATTCTGTAGGGTGGAGGTACTTCCCCAGTCGGACTGCTCAATTGGATGTTAATACCGCCGTGTCCTATCTTCTCCTAGGTAACCGAAACAATACGTACATGTAACACACACTCCATGCGAGCAAACAACACGACCACACAACATACACACACACACACTTAGCTACTATACACTGGCATTCTTTTCATAATAGGTGGGACCCGGGCTTCAAGGTGAGGGTCTTGGATGCAGTCGGCTCATAACATCTCGGTGAAGATGATTCTACAAACATTTTACAACATTCTACACAACGCTATCTAGATCCATGGTAAGCATAGCTTAACTAGCTTGTGTTATGGAATCTAGAACGCGGATACTTTGATACTATTATACATAGAAACACCCAGACCAATGCAAATATACATATTCGTGAATACAAATATTTGCACTGAGCGGGAATCAAACCCGCGCCTGATGCGTAGCAGTCGCGTTCACTACCGCTACGCCACAGAGACTGTTTAATAAGTAGCAAACAAGGATATACGGACCTGTAAGTATTGATGAAGTGCGCGGTGAACTCGGAGCTGATGATGTGGTCATGGTTCAGGTCCCAGGCCCTCACCATGAGGCAGAGCTGTCCGTCGCGCACGCTGATCTGTCACCAACCACCATGTTACAACACGACTTCTAAGAGTACACTTAATATTTTGTTCCTTACAGCCAGTGGTTCGTAGTGCACTGGCTGTAAGGAACTAAATATTTGGTATCCAGAAAGACCACTATGTACCCGGTTATAATGTTTAAGGTAGATAGATAGATAGATAATTCTTTATTATACACCAACAGATTTACAGTAGGACAAGTAGGTAGCACGTATACAGTTCAATGTATATATGTTATAAATACAATAGATATGGTGTAGTTACCGACTAAACTTAAATAGATAGTGTATTAAAACAAAAGAAAGAGAGAAAAGTAAGTAAAATAAAATTAATATACGGGTTTACACAAAGTATTATGAACATAAATACTGATATACAAATAGATATATAAAGTAGATAGTTCATGCTGATACGAAGGGAAAATAGTGAGTGAGCACATAATTGTGAACTATTACTTATTACCTACTGTGTACAACATGATGGGCAGTGGTTCTTGACCATTAATTTAAATACATTTAGGGATTTTGCCCGTCTAATATTCAGTGGCAACGCGTTCCATAAGCGCACCGCCTTGACAGTGAAAGACTTGTCAGCAAAGTCAGTAGAATTTATTGGCATACTCAGCCTCAAATTCTCGGACAACCTCAGGCATTTCGTATGTGTGTCATAGTGGAACTGGAATCGTTCTTTGAGATAAGGGGAGTGTTGGGATTAAACAATTGTTGTCCTAACATCTAGCATTTACAATAAGGCTATTGGTTCCCAAAGCCACTAACCACTGCCTTCTTGCTGAAGCCCACTCCGTCCCTGGACAGCTTCTCAGGGCGCGTCAGCTTGGCGTACACCACACAAGTCAGCACTCCTGACAGCCCCGTGCCAAGAATCAGCTAGAAATGAACAATAAATTGTGTTTTTATTGAGTGTTGCCAGTGACTCCGCCTGCAGTACTGGTTTCGTCCCCGCTGCTATTGGGAGCCTATTTTTGTTCCTGAAATAGACTCACATGGAGAACAGGGGCTACTGCCTTCGTATTATTTCAGACCAAAATCTACCGCTCTATCACACTCTACAGCCCGGCTGGATGGATTTCGATAAATGGGGTTTAAAATGTATGGTGTTCATACCCCGAGTACTTCAAATGTCAACAAAACTATGGTTTATGGCGATTATGAGCGATTGTTTTAGTTTATGTGAAATCCTCGTTTCGCTTCCCCACTCTGCATCATCACTCCGCCTCGTTTTAAATATGTATAAATTGTAACTAGTTTGCAAATCAGCGGTTTTCTAAATGACCGCGGTAGCCTAGTGGTATGGGACGAGGCTGCTGAGACGAGGTCTATCGGGTTCGATCCCAGGTTTTACCATGGCACACACCAATGACTTTTCGTTGCTTTTCGAAGTTATGTGTGTATTTATCGCAGGTTTATAAGTGCCCGGTTAATGGCAATAGGCTCGCCACCTATTACATTGGGACCTGAACATAAACTGGCGAAATGTGGGTGCTAGCACCTCTGCCTACTCCTTCGGGGATATAGACGAGTGTTCACGTTATGTTATATGCATGATACCTTTTAAATCGACTTCCAATAGTAAATCAACAAGTCCACTCAATTCTAAATTATGTTTTATATTGAAGCCAAAGAAATGATCTGTGTGATTGTGAGAACGAATAAAACTACAAAACTTTTTAAGGAGGTAGGACACGACGGTATTTCCGTCCAATTGTGCTCTCCGACTGGGGAAGTGCCTACACCCTACAGAATACCGCGGCAATAATAACCTCGTGTATGTTTCCGGCAGTGAGTAGGATAGCCAGAGCTCACTGGAGATTTTTTGTACTGTCAGTGGGAAGGCCTAATGCTTGTCCTGCTTTGTCCTTTACACTGACGCCACAGAAACTCTCAGTACTTACAAGGTTGGCAGCGTGAGTGTGGCCCCCTTGGTATTGCACACGTCCATACGCCACGGTAACCACTTTCCATCAGGTGGGCCGTGTGCATGTCTGCCACCAAAAAAGGTTACCAAATTTTAGCAAGACTCTCTCTTTCCCACGAAGGACAGAATATGAATTTCCTTTCCTTCTTCCCGACTGCACGTAACATGTCATAACAAAATCTGGAGTCATGAGGACGCCGTACTTCACGCTTGCAGTGTAGACATAGTCAATAGAGATTGACAAAATAGTAAATCAAGCTTAGAAAAGTTGTTTCTTTGAGAGTAGATGTCGCTACAAGTTAATGAAGTAAAATTTTCTATTGACAAGAAAATAGCACGTCACAGCAATTCATTATAATATGTACAATATGTAAATATTGATAGACTAGTTGCTCACGATGGCAAATATATACAGTCAATACAGGAATCTTAGTGTGTGTATGTTCGCTGTGAATTAAATTGTTATTTACCACTTTGAATATTTCTGTTTATCATTTCGATATGACTCATTCGTAAAATATTCATTTTTCACTAAATTTCCCATTCTATAATATCATCATTTTTCAAGGAGGTAGGACACAGCGGTATTTCCGCCGAATTGAGCAGTCCGACTGGGAAAGTACCTCCGCCCTACAGAATACCGCGGCTATAATAACTTCGTATTGTGTTCCCAGCGGCGAGTAGGGTAGCCAGAGCTCACTGGAGAATTTGTGCTGTCAGTGGGAAGACTAAAGGCTTGTCCTGCTTTGTCTTCTACTGACGGCACAGAAACTCTGTAGGTACTTACAGGGTTGGCAGCGCGACTGTGACTCCTCTGGTGTTACAAACGTCCATACGCCACGGTAACCACTTTCCATCAGGTGTGCCGTGTGGCCGTGTGGCAGACAAGCCAACTAAGCGGTATAAAAAAAATTATCATCATAAACTCACGCCTATATCACCGAAGATGTAGGCAGAGGTGCTAGCACCCACATTTCGCCAGTTTTATGTTCACGTCCCAATGTAATAGGTGGCGAGCCTATTGCCAATAACCGGACACTTATGAACCTGCGATAAATACACACATAACTTCGAAAAGCATCGAAATATCATTGGTGTGCGCCATGGTAAAACCTGGGATCGTACCCGAGACCTCGTCTCAGCAGTCCATTACCCATACCACTAGGCTATATAATAATACAAACAAACTAATTACCTGCATGATAAACAAGAATATTGATTCAGGACACTCTTCGTCAATCGCGCGGTCACCAAAACCGATCGTGGTCTATAAAAAAGGAAAAGAAGTATTAGAGAGTGTACAGCTAACTTTATCATCCTAATGGGATGTCCTGTTGCATCCAAGGCTTTTCCCTCAGACCCTAGACTCGAGGAAGATATATCCTACTGGGTATGGTGGTAGAACAAACAAGTAGAACTAATCAAAATTCTCTTCTTCATATAAAATACTTCGAACCTCCGTGGCGTAGCGGTAGAGCATTCGACTGCTATGCAGGGGGTGCGGGTTCGATTCCCGCTCATTGCAAATATTTGTATGCATGAATATGTATATTTGCATTGATCTAAGTGTTTCTATGTATAATATGTATGTGTTTACAAAAAAAAAGTATCTAAGTATGTTTATCCGCATTCTAGATCCCATAACACAAACTAGTTAAGCCATGCTTACTATGGGTCTAGATAGCGTTGTGTAGAATGTCGTGGAATATTTATTATTATTTATTTTACTTTTCTTTGACCATACAACTGTCTAAAAATCCTTCGCAACTGTGAGTTGACGTCAATAATAAGTCATTACCTGTACCCTCCAGCTGTCCTAATGCTTCCAAACAGGATTCATTAAGAGCAATCTTGGACCAAATTGCACCAATCAAGGACTATTGAACATCCTTTTTTACGGAATTGTCGCTTGACGCTTTGATAGTAAAATTGCTTGATGCCTTTGTGCCAATGAATGCACTAGTTCAGTCATTCAAGACACTTTACAATGACATATCCACAGCTATTTTTATGATGAAGGAGCTGTTGGTATACTGCATAATATTAAAGGTAGCGTTTGACTCTAGAGTGAGGAAGAATAGACCAATTTTAAAATATTGAATAAATTTCACAAGATCCACCGATAGGGTTTGTGTCCCATTTTTTTATTATTATCGTAAACTGTACGTTTTATAATAATATAATGAACTGTTAAAGTGAAACTTTCTTATGACAAATAGTTTTAAAGATATTTGATTTGAAAAATTCAGTTTCTCGAGTCACCCGAAAACGCTAGATACATAATAGTGGCACGCGGTGACGTCACAGCGCACTGGCGCGTAGTGAAAATGTACGGAGTGCAAAATCGCATTTATCTCAGTCTACGTTGCGTTTACACGAATACAGTGCGTAATGTGATTAATTTGAAATTTAATAAGGAATCTAAAAAGTTGTAAATTTTGCTTTATTTCTATTGTTTACATTTTGACCTATTTTGGGAATTAAAAATAATGAAAAGTCATAGTTTCAGTTTAGTTAGGCAATATCTTAGTTTACTAGGCATATTTTTAGATAAAATACTAAGACATTAAGTCGCTTGGTTCCCGGCAGAGTAGAATTTGGACCACCCAATCTCTTCCCAAGCGTTGACGTGCAAAGCGACTAAGGTAAAGGGCTGTTTAGCACCAGACAGATCTATACAGCCCAGACTCATCCTCAGATGCATGGCTTGAGTCAGCAATAGTGCCTGAAAGACGGCAATAGGCTCTATTACGTGGGAACAAAACCAATGATTGGTGAAATGTGGGTTATAATTCACCTCTGCCTAACCCTCCCGTTATTGTATGTATGTATTAAGTACTATTGGTAAGAAATCGATGACTCAGGAACTACCCTATTCTGATATACATAAATATTGTATGTATTCATCTACCTGTGTGACTGTTAACTAAGGTTTCAAGTCCCGACATGGATGTTGCCTCTTTCCTATTTAAAATGACCCACACGTTTATGAACAGTCCGTTTCCTGCCTAATGAGTACACGGAGATACAATCAGATCATCCGTTATTGTATTAGTGCACAAGATGCGCCCACTAACAATTTGTTCAAATCAGATTAACAGGGACGTTAATGTTTGCTTCTGTCTCTGGAATTACGAGTGATACTGTGTACATGACTAACCAGATCTTCCTATATCATGGTCTCATCTTCGGGTCCCAAGTCTGCCTCACTTGCAAACCGAAAAAACAAAACCAAAAAAAAATTATTAGGAGGTAGGACACGGTGATTTTTCCGCCCAATTGAGCAGTCCGACTGGGGAAGTACCTCCGCCCTACGAAATACCGCGGCTATAATAACTTCGTGTTGTGTTCCCAGCGGTGAATAGGATAGCCTGAACTCACTGAAGAATTTGTGCTGTCGGTGGGAAGACTAAAGGCTTGTCCTGCTTTGTCTTCTACACGGACGGCACAGAAACTCTGTATTTACAGGGTCGGCAGCGCGACTGTGACTCCTCTAGTGTTACAAACGTCCATAGGCCACGGTAACCACTTTCCATCAAGTGGGCCGTGTGCTTGTCTGCCACCTAAGTGGCAAAAAAAAAATACCGATACATCTTTTGAGTATTGAATGGGGATCTGGCGCGGGAGATTCCTCCCGCGTAAGACATCAGTTGCTCCCATATTAGTAATTTTATTTTAACTGGTGGACATGAGCCGAATTAATCAATTATCCAAGATTCATTACACAGTTCCAAGTCTTTTTCTTCATTCGAGTGCTAAGCTGATTTCATCTCGGGCACACCGTAGTAACGGCGGTAAGACCCATCATGGGGGAGTGGCTAGAGAGGCCATACGGCCACACGGATGATCACCGAGCACGGATGCTTCGGAAAGTATCTGCGTCGGATGCAGAAAGAGCTAACGTCCGAGTGCCATCACTGCGACGCGAGCGAGGACTCAGGACCGCACACGCTCACCGAGTGTCCGGCGTGGGAGACGCCGAGGCGGGAGCTTGTGGCGGCCCTGGGAGTGAGGGTTCTCACGCTCTCCACCTTGCTCGCGGCGATGGTTCGCTGCGCGGATGCGTGGGCGGCCGGCGCCTCCTTCTGCGAGCAAGTAATGCTCGTGAAGGAGGAGGCGGGGCGGGAGCGGCAGCGGGAGCGACGAAGGATCGCAAGACAAGCTGCCCGCGTACGAAGGCAACTCGGGCGTCGGAGGTCGGAGAACGACCTCCGCCCCCCATGAGCGCCATGGAGCCACCTGTCACCCTGGCAGAAGCAGGCCGCGGTGGCGGCGTGCCTGGCGCGCCTCCGCGTATCCGGGGACGAGTTGGGGACTCTGTAGTCCCCACACACCCGAGGAGAGGGCCAGATCGTAAGAGATGGCCCTGGGTCGGCCGGGGTCTGTGGGATATGCCTGTCAACCTCACCTTCGGCAAGCAAAGCGACCCACAGGCGGCGTGCGTTTTAGTCGGTTTGAGTCCGACATAACCTCTTCCACCGGCTCCGGAGGGGAGGTATTCGTGGGGATTTTGCGCACGTAAAAAAAAAAGCTGATATCATCTAAAGTCTGCACTAGGGTTTGCTTCTCTATTCCTTTACATGAGTTGACTAATTTGGGATTTTACGCGAAGGACTATAGTCTCAGTCTGAACCTGCGTCTGAGCCTCATTGACAATCACTTGGTTTATTGACTTGGAAGTGAGGATGGCGTGGGACCTTACAGTTACAAGTAAAGCTTAGTCTACTTACTTGTGCCTCTACAGATGCAAGGAATATGGTTACGAAGTCCTTCCCACCGGTGACACAGGTCCTCTTGGGCGGGTCTGGCTCGAAGTCATAATGTGCCAGCGCGGCGATGTACCAGAAGACCGCGAAGACCAACCAGATAGCGAAGTGTACGACTACGGTGCCAATCACTATCCATCGCCAGCGTAAGTTGATCTGGATGAGGGTGGTGAGGATATTCGTTAAATATTCTACTTTATCCTCATCGTCATCATTTTTTTTGTGTTTTTTAATGGTTTGGAGACTTTCACTCCAAAGTCTAGCATATATACAACTTTAATGCATGATGCCCGTAGCTACATTTTTTCATCGCACCTCTCTCCATAGGCAAGGAATTCATCTTCACACATTGCGACCTGTGTGGTATGAATATATGATCCCAAGCACACTCAAACTGCCAAACCAAGCGCCTACAATATGAGGTTCTTCAAGAGGGGCATCAGAAGGTTTCTTCATGGTCGGCAGCGCGAGTGTTACACTCCTTGAGTTGCATACGTCCATAGGCCATGGTAACCGCTTCCCATCAGGTCTGCTAACTAAGTGGTATAAAAAAAGGCCTGACCTTTCAACCCTGAGAGCAAAGGTTGCTCCAGAATTTTGTCCGTCAATTAGCAGTATTACAGACTTCCAGTTGAGATTGGCTTGGCTCCGTAGGTTTTGGCAGGTCATCCTCAAATTGAATGTATTCTCATGTATGTAAGTACCTAGGAATATTTGGCTAGAGATGCCACACGGCAGCCTCTCGTACCGGATGATGCAGATTTTACCGGTCATGGGTGCTTCGGGCGGTATCTGCGTCGGATCGGGCAAGAGCCAACGTCCGAGTGCCGCCACTGCGACACAAGCGAGGACTCAGGGCTACACAAGATCACCGAGTGCCTGGCGCGCCAGATGCCGAGACGGGAGCTGGTCATGGCCCTGGGAGTGAGAGTTCTCAAGCTCGCCACCTGCGTCTGCGCGGGTGCTAGGGTGGCCGGCGCCTCCTTTTGCGAGCAAGTAATGCTCGTGAAGGAGACGGCAGAGTGGGGGCGAAGGAGACTCGCAAACCGCACTGCTCGCGAGCGGAGGCAGCTCAGGCGTTGGAGGTCGTTAAATGACCTCCGTCCCCCATGAGCGCGGGCCTTGGGGTGACTGGTGGAGCTGCCTGTCACCCTAGCAGAAGCGGTGCGCGATACGCGCCTTCCCAGTCCCGAGGATGCGATGGGGATTCCGTGGAATCCGTTCTCTCATAAGAGATATTCCTGGGTCGGCCGGGTGCGAAGGATATTTCTCAGAAAACCTGCAGCTTACACAGAAGGTGTGCGTTTTAGTCGGCTCAAGTCCTACATAACCCCACCGGCGTCGATGGTGGAGGTATCCGTGGGATTTTAGGCACATCAAAAAAAAATATAAAGTACCTAGGAATATTAGCTACGAGTATCTTCAAGGATAGTATGTGGTAGACATGTATAGAAAATAAATATTACCAGCGTGTGAAAGGTATCGTTGAGGAGACGAATGTTCTCGAAGGGCACGTTGGAGATCAGCGCCACGTTCTCCATGCCGGACTTGGACACTAGTCTTTTGGGGTACTCCGATGCGTAGCCGCGCCTCGTCCGCTGGGGGTGGCTGTGA
This sequence comes from Eilema griseolum, assembly GCA_963662185.1. NCBI lineage: Eukaryota > Metazoa > Arthropoda > Insecta > Lepidoptera > Erebidae > Eilema > Eilema griseolum. Next base: position 960,072 of record OY759229.1, on the reverse strand, counting down.
CCGCTTGGATAAAACATAATAAATCATTAAGGCAATAGGATGACTTCCGACAACCCTTGCGGTACACTTCATGGAAATCACGCTTCCTAATTTAGTTACCAATTATATTATCATTATTTTTATACAACTTAGGTGGCACACAAGCATACGGCCCACCTGATGAAAAGTGGTTACCGTGACCCATGAACGTGTGCAACACCAGGAGAGTTACACTCGTGCTATCGACCCTGTCAGAACAGAGAGTTTCTGTGCCGTCAGAGCAGTCTTCCCACTGACAGCACAACAACTCACCAGTAAGCTCTGGCTACCCTACACGCCGCCGGGAACACAACACGAGGTTATTATAGCCGTATTTTGTAGGGTGAAAGTACTTCCCCAGTCGGACTGCTCAATTGATACGAAAATACCGTCGTGTCCTACCTCCTAACCATCATTAAGGCAATAGGATGGTTTCCAACTACTATTGTCTACTTAATAGAAACCACACTTCCTGTTTCAGTGACCAACTCCTTAATAAAATTTTTGATACTTTGTACCAATCATAGTGTCTATTTATCTAAATCAGATTTTCTTTCCCTTTTGTAAAATACATAGATATGACTAATTATATGGTGCATTTTAATCGAAAATCGAATTAAATAAAAGTCATCGAAGTAATCTATAAAACGGTTGGTCCCATTTTGATAGTATTTCCGCTGTCATATAGCTGATTTTAGAAGGAGTAATTAAAGCTAATTTACATATGAAAAAGAGTTAAATATGATAACCTAGACACGAAATCCTCGCTGACGAAGTCAGGGGCACAGCTAATAAAATAATAAGATCCAGTAGCTTCCATTATGTAATTAGTTAACTAAGTTGCAACTATCTCTGTTCAAATAAGATAACATCACGCCTGATTGTCAGCAGTCATTTGTGAGCCCCCCACTCGCGAAGATGTCGTGAAGTCAAATAGTCTTCACGTCATCATCTTCATTCTTCAAAGTTTCCCCTTTGGAGCCTGGGGTCCTTTTTTGTTTATAATTGTTATATAACGTTTTCCACAAGTAGCTGCCATCTGACCTCCTAACTCTGAGAAAAAAGCCTGCGTTGTTTAGCAGGTGCGCTGACTACTAGGTGAGGTTGCCTTGCTACTCAAGAGTGTTCATAGGGACAGCCCTATGAACACCCTTACAGACACTACACCCTAAAATTGTACTACATTTTGCCTGTGGGTAACCCTGAATATTATATGTAATATTGTTATCAACACCGGCTTGCGTCATTGTAGCTAGATAATATAACAAATCTTTTAATTCTAGTCATAAGCCAGTTCAGTAGTTTTAGCGTGATACACGAACAAGCAAACAGGCGAATATTGAAACAAATAACATTTTGGGTATTCAAATCCCTCATGTATCGCAGGGTCCTTTGGTATGTTTCCAGTGCCATGCAACCATAAAACTTACAGAATTGGGAAATGGGGTCTGTCACCTAATATCGGCTATTAATTAGCAGTATGCTGTATTTTCTAATGCTGACGAGAGTGCTGAAGGCTCTATCCTCCTTCGTTGCCTTTTGACTTTAAATAAAAAAGTCAAAATACGAAAAGAATATAGAAAACTTACTTTCTCGGTGAATGAGGCCGCTTTTTTGCTGTCGCGTTGTAATTCTCCTGCTCCCCCGTGTGCAAATAACGATCATTTTTCCCAAGTCCATGTTCACTTTTTGATAAGCTAATATCACTTTTCGGATAACTCTGATCACTTTTCGGTATACTATGATCACTTTTCGACAAATTCGTTCTGAAATTATATTTTACCGTTGGTTTAACGTCTAAGCTGTTATTGCTCTGAGTGATAATGATTTTCGGGAGACCCTGAGATAGTTTCCTTAGTCTCTCGGACCTTGGTTCTGAAATCACTGAGTCTATACTACCGCGAGGTTTCTCATTTTCAAGCGTGTATATTGATTTAGCTTCCTCATTTGGATCTTCTGTTATAGTCTCCATTTTCTCTGCGATAATGTCATAATCTGGATCTTCACAGGAATCATATTTATAATCATTATTCATTTTTAAATTGTTCGACTCCAAATAAGTTAGACATTCATCGTAAACCTTATTGATTTGCTCGAATTCTAATTCTTTTGTTCTATCTTCCATCATTTAATACGTTATTGAAAAGTTAAAAAAATATATAATTATTGAACAAAAAATACGCGCCAAATTATTTTATATTTCAATGTTAATGCAGTTTATAAAAAACATGTTAAAAGTAAAAGAATTCTAAATTTGAAATAAATTCACAACACTACTCTAAATTTAAAATTTGTTTTGTAATTGAACCGGTTCTTTATTCATGATTTTTTGAAAATTAAATGTTTCATCTAAGTGCAGGCACTTTCGCAAAACTTCACTTAAAAAATTAAATAGTTGGCAGCGTGAGTGTCCTGTTATCAGGACCGTTATCTTGTTATCTCCGGTGCTAATTGTGATGTGAGCGCTGTAAAGCCCAAGATCTGCCATGACCTTGTTGAGAGCGTAGGCATGTGGTCTATTCTGTAATAATTTTATTATGACATATGTCGTTGCATATGAAATTGCCATTGCCGTTTTTTGAGGAAGGCCTATTTACAGTACTAATAATTTTGCATATTTTTAGAAATGACAACTCCAAAATTTTTTTTTTTTTGTATGAATGATAAGCTAACAAACATTTTCATTACATTTTCGAGATCGAAATTGATTTATCAATCAGCCAATAAAAACAAAATTTAATACAGAGTTGTAAAATCTTGAAATCAACTTTCAAACAAAATATAAATAATGGAAATAGCTATTAAATTACAGGAATAACGAACTCATGAATCTTTAAGAAAATTTCGGTGATTTCATGGATTTCATGGTAAAGACCTAATATATAATCTAGGTATAAATTATATTACAAAACTGAAGAGTTTATTTGTTTGGTTCAATTAGCTATTTTTAGGAACTACTGGTTCAAGTTGCAAAAATTTTTTTGTGTTATACAGTCCCTTTATCGAGACATACACCTGTCATCACGTTACTACTCAACAATTCCGGCAAAGGCCCATATATTATATGAAAATAAAATGCGGGTATACGGCCATGGACGTAGCCCGGGTGGTCGGCTAGAAATATTATAAAGCTGAAGAGTTTACTTGGTTGAAAGTACTATTCTTCATAATCCTCGTTCTCTTTCATATCTTCGTGAGCGTTATGAGTTCCTTGTCCTTAAGGGCCGCATTTTTCACCAGCCGTCTTAACTTTCCCCGCGGTATGGACAACTTATAATTTTTTTCCTTCGTGGTATTGGTATGGTAACATCTTTGTACCATAAATAAATTATTTGAATTGAATTGAATTATTTGTATTTTAGCCACTTTTAGGCCACTTGAGGCGGGAGAAAATGACTGACGATTTAATTTTTTTGTACAATTTTATGTCACCAGCTGACGCATTTTCCACCACTGTGTGGACAGCTGACATTTATTTTTCTTCAAGACATTGGCTCACTGGCTTAACTGTAATTTAGAAAATTAATATAATAATATAATGTAAAATTGAACCCATCATTATAATTTGAGTAAGTCGAATACATTTATTACAATACAATATGTCAAAACTACTAATCAAATAACCCGCCCCTGATCGCTCCCGGTGCAAAAGTGCCCATAACACTTGCTGCGTTGCCACGTTGGATGGCAATGGACAGCCTTTGGACCAGGAACGACCCGGAACGAGTGTCACCGGTCGCCTCGATGAGCCTCTGTCCGATTTCTTTAATAAGGCTTTTAGCTTCCTTGTATGTAAAATTAGACAATGTTCAGAGGCCGGAGGCCGAGTCTAATTTTTCTTTTTCATTATTTACACACCGCGGTAGCCTAGTGGTATGGGTAATGGACTGCTGAGATGAGGTCTCGGGTTCGATCTCATGTTTTAACCATGGCACACACCAATGACTTTTCGATGCTTTTCGAAGTTATGTGTGTATTTATCGCAGGTTTGTAAGTGCCCGGTAATTGGCAATAGGCTCGCCACCTATTACATTGGGCCCGGAACACTAGCACCTCTGCATACCCCTTTGGGGTGTATAGGCGTGAGTTTATGTTATGTTATTTACATGTTTGAGCTGTCACCGCTTCTTACCCCACCAACAAAGTCGCAGGTGACAAACACAAAAATACATAATTTAACTTCCTTAACCATTATATTATCATTGTATCACCAAGAAGGAAGTCATTGGCCAAATTTAAACGTGGCTCGGGGTCTATTTGTATATTTATAAGAATACTAGCTGACCCAGCAAACGTTATTTTGCCATATGAATTATATCTTGATCAGCTATCGACCGGGGTTGAAAAATATAAAATGCTATCAAAACATAGGGGGCGGTGGTAGGACGGGAAAAAAATTTAGGACTAAATGAATGTTTCAATTTCAATCCGAAAAATAAATTGACCAAAAAGTAAATAAAACTATTTTTGAGGTGAACCACCCTTTTTTTTTTTTTTTACGTGCGCAAAATCCCCACGGATACCTCCCCACCGGAGCCGGTGGAGGAGGTTATGTCGGACTCGAACCGACTAAAACGCACGCCACCTGTGGGTCGCTTTGGTTGCCGAAGGTGAGGTTGACAGGCATGTCCCTCGCACCCCGGCCGACCCTTAACACTTAGGAGGAGTATAAACACTAAAACTGTGAAACAAGAATTTTATATCTATACTAATATTATAAAGCTGCAGAGTTTGTTTGTTTGTTTAAACGCGCTAATCTCTGGAACTACTGGTCCGATTTGAATGATTCTTTCAGTGTTGGGTAGTCCATTTATCGAGGAAGGTTTTAGGCTATATATCATCACGCTACTACTTAAGGGAGCGGAGCATTGGTAATAAATGTTAACAAATCCGGCATTTTTTTATACATATTTTGAAGACTAAAACATAGGGATATGAAGCTTCAAAATATACCCCGGGCGAAGCTGGGGTGGGTCAGCTAGTATTAGATATTATCATTATATTAATAAGACTAATTCTTTCAACAATATCAGACACAATATGTGTTTGTTTGTAGTATGTATGTATATAGGTGTGAGTGTGTGTGTATACCTATTACCTAGGGTATACATCTTGTATACCTTCTTACATTAAAGTCTCCCGTATTGATTTTTTTTTTATTAAACTATACAAGTACATAAATACATATAATTGCGCCTTTATCCCCGAAAGGTTAGGCAGAGGTGAATTAACACCCACATTTCACTAAACATTGTTTTCGGCCAGTGGTGAAATAACGAATGTATTGGAATAATAACCTCACAGGTGAGGTTGTTTTATGCCTAACGTATAGATCATCGAACTAAACCACTGTCTATAAATGTATTACTAACAAAATAATACTTACAATAATCGTGACAATTCATGTAAAAAGAGTTACAGAATAACCCACTACGGTAACAACAAAAGAATGTCTTAAATCATAGCGACTCCGGCACCACATACGTTTTATCTACATATTGTGTTGAACGCTCTAACTGTGTTTGTGTAAACATAATCGTCATATTTTGCGACAGTATTACCTGTATTTACCCGACTGCGGCAGATATCAAAAGAAGGGTTATGGGTTTACTTACCTATGTCCGTTCCTATCTCGGAATATAACTAAGTATCTACTAAATAGATGAAAATGATACAGACGACTCTCAACATAGACAATATAGACATACTAAAAACTATCTGCCTCCAAACGAACATACTTTGAAGTGAAAAAAAACGTAATTTAAATATATATAACTTGAAGAAGGTGACTGACATGGTGATCTATCAACGCACAGCCCAAACCACTGGACAGATCGGGCTGAAATTTGGCATGCAGGTTGATGCTATGTAGTAGGCATCCGCTAAGAAATGATTTTGATTAATTCTACCCCCAAGGGGATAAAATAGGGGATTAAAGTTTGTATGAAACTTTGTCAATTTTAAACCGATCGGGCTGAGACTTTGCTTGCATAAAGCTACTATGACGTAGGCATCCCCTAAGAAATGATTTTGGGATGCAGAGTAATAAGGAGTTGACTCAGTTGACTCAATACTAAGCGGTAAACGACATCCACGCGGGCGGAGCCGCGGGCAACAGCTAGTACTAAACTATATTCGTAATATATCAAGCTAGGAGTTAGGACACTGCGTACTTTTGAAGGAGGTAAGACACGACGTTATTTCCGTCCCAATTGAGCAGTCCAACTGGGAAAGTACCTCAACCCTACAGAATACCAAGGCTATAATAACCTCGTGTTGTGTTCCCGGCTGTGAGTAGAGCCAGAGCTCACTGGAGAGTTTTGTGCTATTAGTGGGAAGATCAAAAGGATTGTCCGGATTTTGTGTTCTACACTGACGGCACAAAAACATACATACATATAATCACGCTTTTATCCCTAGAGGGCTAGGCAGAGGTGACTTAACGCGCACATTTCACCAATAATTGTATTCGGTCCCACGTAGTAGGGGGTGAGCCTATTGCCGTATTCTGGGCAGTATTGTTAACTCAAGCCATGCATCTGAGTCTGAGTTTGGGCTGTATATATGTCTGATGTTAAACAGCCCTATCCCTTAGTCGCCTTGTATGACACCGCTTGGGAAGAGATGGGGTGACCCTCTCTCTCTCTCTGTTGTTACACGGAAATGTCTCCCCTGATGTTACACACGTTTATAGGTCATGATAACCACTTTCCATCAGGTGGGCCGTGTGCGTGTCTGCCATCTAAGTTGTATAAAAAAAATAACTACCCAGGTTTCATCCGAGGCTGTCACTTCAGAGCTCAGGGTCCGTATTCCGAATTTAACTACCTTTTTCTTTCTTCAGTATCCATGGTAGCCATTGGCACGCATTTCTTCTTTAACGAAGCGGCCCTCTGTAATAGCCTATTGAAGTACTCAGTGCTGATACCAAGGTGTGTACGCTGTGGATTTGCCTCCACATATTTCCGCTATTTGATGGCAGAGCCTGATGCAACCTGCTATCATTTGCGCAAATATTTGAACAGTGATAAGACGTGACGTGTTACGCAATTCTTTGTTTTGCATAATTATAAATAAAATAAAACTACCTACGCCAATTTTCATTTCAAGGAAATTAATCTGAGGGGAATCTAGAGTAGACTACTGTATCGTGACTACTGGGTCGAAGGTAGTCTCTCATGGTAAGTGCTGAGGCAGTTTTAATGGATTCTCGCATCGTCAGCACTGCCATGGTAGGTCAGTGGACACACCGCTTCAATAACTGGCAATATATCAAGAATAGACACCATTTTTTTTTACGTGCGCCAAATCCCCACGGATACCTCCCCACCGGAGCCGGTGGGAGAGGTTATGTCGGGACTCGAACCGACTAAAACGCACGCCGCCTGTGGGTCGTCTTGGTTGCCGAAGGCGAGGTTGACAGGAGCGTGGACACCCTAACGCCGTAGGAAAAGTACGGCATACCTGGGCTCCTCCACGTATTAGGTACCCATGACGGAACACTTGTTTCCTTCTTCCTACAAGTACGGGCCCTTTAAGCAGGGCGTGAAGAAGCATCTGATGAGGTTGTCAAACTGAGGTGCAAAGGCTCAGAAAAGAGGGTCACCTTTACTAGACAGGTAGCATGTTACAATGGTGGCTATCTTTTTGGAGACTGCGTTTAGTTTACCATCAGCCATGGTGAAATCAAATTGGCGTGTCCTATATATAAAAACCGTTCGGTTTTATTCGGTATGATTCACCCCCGAATGACCAGCAAGATACCTGAAAGAATTTCTGTACTGAAGAAAAATTGTGTATTATCTTGCAGTTGTGGTTCCCATGAATCGAGGGTCTTGGATCTTGGTGGTGGATAAATAAATAAAAAGCATGGTGTCTTTTTATTGTCAGTTTTTATTTCATACAGGTACATGCTGGTAAACATTCTAAGTCTCGCAAAAGAACAATAATTTCCCATTATTTTGAATTAAATTATGAGTCCGTCTAATTTTTATAATATTACAAAAAACAAACTATTGAATAAAATATAAAACATTACCTAAACCACAGATAATGTATTACAGGTTTTCTGATAGAAAACTGACGATTTTTTTAAATGAGTATGTAGGTACTTATATAATAATATAATGATCGCAAAAAATCATTAATAAACTAGACTAATATACTGTCTAATAGAAGACGAAAGACAAATAGTTTTTAAATATTTAAAATAATTACTAGTAGGTAGGTACATTTAAATAGAATTACACATTTGTTAGATCACTACTAACTATAATAGTTGTATTTACTGGGTAATACAACCAATAATCTTATATTAAACTAAGGTAAAGTTACCTCAATATAATCACGATGTCAAAAGTGCAAAGAGTTGTATGATAGAAGACAGAACTCGTAATTTTATGTTCTCGGCCGCACTCACTAATAAGCACATATCTTGTTAATCTCGTAATCGCGTTCGAATAAGCTTGTTAGCCTAATTTCTGTAAGTCGTTTTATGTGTATATGCCTTTCTATCTCTGAATTATCCGATCATGGCATACAGCCATATCAACGATTATTCAAAGAAGAATACTATTGTTCTGTCTCCTTTTATATTTGTGTAATTTCTCACAGAAAACCAGAATTTCAAAATACATTAAGATTATTCAAGAGAATATCAATAAAAATTATTATTACATTAATTATAATTAATTACATTAATAAATATGTATTTCATTTAATAAAATCGCTCTGAATAATAATGTTTTAGCAATGAATTTGGCAGGTGAAATTGACTTTTACTAATTTATATTTTGGCAAAATATTATCAGTCGTATGAATGTGACTAATACTAGCAATAAAGTTATTGTGAGTTGATAATTTAGTATATTTGATGGCTTAGTACATTTTGCTATAACTTGTATACTTAGGCTCAATTCAAACCATGATGGCAGCGGCTGATTGTGGCAGCGTGCCCATTTTGGGTTCGGATTAAATAAATTTTGGACTTGAATTGTTTGTTTTTGTTTTTCCGCTCAGTAATGTTTTATATTCTTGAATAATGTTATTTTATAACTTGCTACTCTTGTAGTGTTTTTTTTACTTCGAAACTGTACACGAATTTTCTTCTGAGCGCTGCTGTCTTTGTATGAATTGAGCCACAATATATATATATATGTATGAATGCAAAAATAAATGTTGCAGAATGAACTCTTCCTCGAATGTGTATTTTTTTTTTCATTTTGTTAAGTAATTTGGTCGTTGACATTTCTAAATATATATACTATTAATAATTTTTTGAATATATATTTATATATATACGTTACTATGGACATTTTTATATACACAGAATATTTATAGATAATCTATCTATTAGTAATCTAAGGAACTATTGTTTTTATATTCAGGTAGCAAGGTGACCATGTATTATATCTATATAAATAGTTATTTATGTAACTTTAGTAGCGCACTTAATAGTTTTATTTATAAATTCGATTACATAGATACTATTTCCATATAAGCACGTACTGAGTCATGCTATCTTAGCATACTAACTAGCGTGGCCAGATCTCTGTGTGTTTAATATATCTATGTAAAATTTAATGGATTTTTTTCAATCCAATTCTCATCCACTTTTGGACATAATTATCGATTCTTACAGACTCATCTTTATTACCAAATAATTATTTATTTCCTAATTTAATATATTATACTATATCATATTATATAATTATTCCACATCAAAATAAAAATACATGTAAGTAACTTTTTATAAACTGACATAATTATATTTTATTTTTATGGCACGGAAAAGTACATGTGTATTCATTATTTAGCTCTTTCTAAGTAAATAAAGTCATTTTAAACTTATTGGAGGTGAGTGACCTACCTATAGGTCATTCCACAGTAATGCTTAATATTGATTTTAATTGTTATTGACATACTTAGTATTAATTCATTGTCATTATTCATACAAATACCTAACATATTAAATTTGATTTTATGCAGAGTCAATCGCCATCTTTCGATGACATTAAGATTCCAATTCATCTTTTAAGTTACATATATGTATAAGAAGGACAGACAATTCGCTTATGTTTGTAGAATTTTGTATAAATTAAATTGTTCTTGCATTTCAGACTTTATTATATTATTTATTTTGATGACTGAATAAAATTTATTGCATAATATATATCAAATGTTAAAGGGATAAAAATCACTTATAGGTACCATAGAAAAGCGAATACAGGATATATCGGTAAATGTTTTGTATCACAACCCTATTTTAAACTCATGAAATTCAGCTGCAGAAAACTAAAACACTAGATGTTGTCCTTAAATGTTGATAAATAGTAATAATATATATTGCCAATAAATATGACAATGAAAATAATCAAAGTGCCTATTTTTTTAATAAAGTTTCTGTTTTCCTATATATATATATATATATATATATATATATATATATATATATATATATGTATATATATTTATATATATATAGGAAAACAGAAACTATATATATATATATATACACTGACGGACTCATAAACTGCATCAAAGTAATAGACGACTTTGAAATAAATATTTTAACCAAGTATGCATACTTTCTATGCAGATTTAAATTGAAACCTCTAGATTGGTTCGTGAACTTTAAAACAGCGTAGGGTCATATCTTTAAGTTTAAGTTTATGTACTGGAAAGGACCTTAAGACTTTTATTGAAGAAAAAACAGAAATTTAAGAAAAATTGGTTTAATTAAAAAATTGGTTTTAACAATAGACACAAACTTTATGCAAGGGTTTATTTGTGTTTTAATAAGGTGTATTACCCCCACGTGCCCTTATTACGGATTCTAATCGGTTCCGCATAGATTTTATAAGGGTTTTTAAAAGATCTTGCGGAATATTGTCCCATTCTTCTGAAAGTGCTGTTCTTAGTGCTGCCACTGTCGTGGGCGAAGGGTTTCTCGCATATACAGCTCTTTTTAAATTGTCCCAAACATGCTCGATGGGATTAAGATCCGGGCTGCGTGCTGGCCAATTCATTGTACGTATCCCAACCTCTTCGCAATAATGTTGAACTTGTGCAGCTGCATGCGGCCGGGCATTATCCTGCATTAAAGTAAAATTTTCGCCTATGAATCCCATGTAAGGCACCACGTGATCTTCTAATATCTCTGTTATGTAGCGATGTGCTGTCAAACCCCCTCTATTACCGTTTTGACGGACCATACATGAACCGCCTCCAAAAGGAACACGCTCCTCAATGCAACTTTGAGCATATCGCTCCCCACGTCGACGATAGACTCTTCTGCGACCATCTGCACCATATAAACATGTCCTACACTCGTCCGTGAACAATACAGAGGCCCACTGCTCTTCTGTCCAATTCAGGTGATGACGCGCAAATCTTAAGCGAGCTTGTCTGTGAGCTGTAGACAACTTTGGACCATTTGCTGGTCTAAAAGGGGTGATATCCGCTTCCTTTAACCTTCTTCTTATTGTTCGTGCACACACGTTTACTCCACGCACTTCATTAAGCTCGGTTTTGATGTTAAATGACGTGAGGAAACGATTTCGCAGGGAAGTTATAACAATAAATCGGTCATCACGACCTGTGGTTGCTCGAGTTCTGCCTGTACCACGTCTCCTCCTGTAAGAACCTGTCTCTACAAACCTTCTGTATATTCTAGAAACCGTAGACTGGTTTAAATTTAAATTTCTACCAATCGTTCGTTGATCCAAGCCCTCCCGCACCAATGCTACAATTTGTGCCGCTTGTTCGGACGAAGTATCCATATTATGGTTCAAAAACTCTCGATGTGTTAAAAAACTAACCCAACAATTATGCTGGTAACAATAATTCAATTGACAAAACAAAAAAAATCAATGAGAATCAATTTAAAACTTTGCTATAAATAACACGCAAATCTGATACTACAAGTAAATTTTCTTTCCCGGCTATATTCATTTGTTTTACTGCAGTTCTATTTTTAAATTTAATTTTTTTTTAAGATTAAGAGCCAGTCTTTCCATATTTATATAATTTAATCTAAAAAGTTTGCATACTTATTATAAAAAATCCTTTTAGAGTAAACCTGAACTTTGATGCAGTTTATGAGTCCGTCAGTGTATATATATATATATAAATTTGGAATGTAAAATAATAGGTATATAATGTAATAAACGAAACAAGAAAATAAAATAACGTAATAAAAATTAACCATTTATTCATGAATAAATTTTTAAAATAAAATATAAAATAAATATAAAAATAATTTACAACAGATACTGACAGCTTACACATAGTAAATCACAACAGTTGGATATCGAGTACGTCTTTTTTTAATATATATTTATATACGCCTATTAAGTATATAACAATAATAATAATAATTTCTAAGTATATTATTCTATTCATAAATACTGTTAATAAAATGTAAACTATCATTATGCCCTATTTTATATTGTAAAGGTAAAATCACCAAGAGGATAACGATAATAATATTCAAGAATTATTAACAGTATTTAAAACCGTTTAATTTAAATCACATAAAATCAACAATTTATTCTTAATTCACTAAGTTCTATCATTAAAATCAATTAATATTAAAAAAATTATATCGACTAACGGCCGCTTATATATGCAATCCCAATCAGTGTTTCATAATCCAAGATAGATATTAAAACCGTTCCTTGATTTTAATATTTCAATAAACTATCTATAGGTGGCAGACAAGCACACGGCCCACCTGATGGAAAGTAGTTACCGTGGCCTATGGACGTGTGTAACACCAAAGAAACCATACTCGCGCTGCCGACCTATATAAGCACAGAGTTTCTGTGCCGTCAGTGTAGAGGACAAAGCAGGACAAGCCTTTAGTCTTCCCACTGACAGCACAAATTCTCCAGTGAGCTCTGGCTACCCTACTCACCGCTGGGAACACAACACGAAGTTATTATAGCCGCGGTATTCTGTAGGGCGGAGGTACTTCCCCAGTCGGAATGCTCAATTGGGCGCAAATACCGCTGTTTCCTACCTCCTACATGATCTTTGGAAGGACGGATCGACATTTTTAAGATAGCCGTATAGTGACAGGTGTTTTTGGTAAGGTGTTAGTGGCGAGATAGGTATATTGAAATACCGATTCAGTGTCGATCTATCGACTGTCAAAAATCGAGATTGCAAATAATCTTAGATCGGAAGCGGCCGATAGATACAATATACTAGAACGATAGTTCACACTCTTTGCCCACTTGGTATTATGGAACTGAGGAAGGGACTGTCAGTCGGTCATTTAGATTAGAGGTCCTCAAACTTGACGTACAAGTTCTTGTCTACCTGAGCTACTGCTTCTAGGGATAGTGCCAATATGTCTCGCCTTTGTTTGTAGTCATCGAATATTGGGGGCTTATGTAAATTACTTTGAACTGTTTAAATCACGCAAAGAACTGCAAGATATATTTAGCTGAATAAATATATCTTGAATTATTATATAGACGACGAATGGAAAAGGTGTCCCTGTGTTTTCTTTGTATTGGGAAAATGAGAAAAATACTCGACGCAGCTCTCTATCTAATTTAAAGATAAGTTTGTCAAAGTGTGAAAGGAAAGGACAGAAACCATTGGGAAGAGGGGCGGGAGGGCTGCTGTCTACCTACCCCAGAGGTAGAAAGGCGTGAGTACATATGCATGTGTGTTACAATTTATAACTGGTTACCAGCATGGTAACCAGTTTATTTTAATGTTTGACAGAAATATCGTGAAACAAAAATGAATGCAGGGCTCACGATCGCTAGCAAACAGGTTTTAAAATCAATCGCCCATATGCCACAATAAAAATGTTTTACATAATTCGCAACACGATTGGCTACTGACTGACATTTAGTTTAGGCCTGTTCTCTATTCAAAATTATGAATAGGTACTAGTGACGTCACTACTTCGTGAGATATGAGTGGTCATAATACGTGACAACGTGGTCAAAAGAGGTTTACAAGCACTACAATAATTACCCCACTAAGCAATTACAATTGTGGGGTAAGGCCCGTTATCGCTAAATATACTATTAGTACCTACCTACGTATGTCGATATAATGGGAACTTTTACATAATTCACGCATCATAAACATCTTTGGAATTAATAATGACTCCTTTTCTGAAACAAAGCGAAGCGAAAATTAATAATAACCACGTAGGTACCAGCGTATACATTAATATTGGTATGTTTATAATGTTTATTTAGGTGCGGCGGTAAAACATAACTTACCTGTCACGATTCGCGATGATGTCCTCATCAGAGTCCAAGTCGAACAGGTCATCCCGGATGTAGCTCTTGTTGGAGAATCCCATATCCACTGAAAAAAATAATTCAAACAATACAATCTCAGTTTTTTTCTTCTTTACTTTATGGCCACTAAGCATTCGAATCGTACATCTATGTTCATGAATTTCAGAGAACGACTGCCGTCTGAAAACCCAAGCCATGGAGAAAACCTACGCTCAAGTCTTGTTTCGGTTCAGCTCACCGGTTGGCAGATAAGGTTGGCTTGAGTGCTCGCAGTACCCTGTACATCTCTAGATTTATGATGACTACATATTCTGGTGCAATAGTGTCAGTAATGCGTAGCGTACCTCGAGTTGCGTCATCGTATTTCTCATCGGCCCATTTATAGTCGTTATCGGAGTACAGAGGCGGCAGCGTCTGGTGAGGAGTGGGGTACAGGTCAAGGTTCCTCTTCTCATTCTGGATGCTGTCAGAATCGCTGAAGGATTTCATTCTGGAAAACAAAGGATACACAATTTTGTTTTGTTCTACATACCATGTAAGTTGAACGCATGTATTCTTTAAATATTTTTTATTGGACAAGAAAGTCTCCTGATGCATAGTACTAAGAGGATAAAGTAGGTAACAAAATGTGTATGGAAAAATAAAAAATGATTTTTATGATAATATTTTGAATTTCAGAGGATATTTAAAACTTTTTCGTATCTTGTCGAAAAATTGCTGCTTTACTCAACACGATTCAATAATGTTAGGATTATCTTCTCTTGTTCGTTCTCCTAGAAACTCTGGAGCTACCAGCCGAAATATAAAGAACACAAACCTGGTGTAGTCCTCGAAGCAGCTGAAGCGCCACAGCGTGAAGCCCAGCAGTGCCATGCCGATGATCACGCCAGCGGCTATCAGCAGCCACATCATGAGGACGGAGCGGTCGTTCGGAATGGCGTACTCCTGGAAACATTGACATAAACGTACAGGCTTCTGTTCTGTGACAGATCACGACACATGATAATTTAGATTAAACGATATCATATCAGTTTGACTTTACTCCCAACCTTGAACACAAAGACTGTACCAGAGCCTCATCAGTCAAACAGTAGGTGTACAGGCTTGCAGGTGAAGTTCACTTGGCCCTGTATACTTAATGGAGTCCCGTGGGTTGGCTCTCCTAAGTCCCTATGAAATTAAAATTAATTTGAAATACTCACAGTGATACCCATGTTCCTTAGCCGAGATGCGAACGGTTCTTTAACAATGTAGGTGATCCACATGGCCTCCAGGTCTTCTGCGCTAAGTTTGGGTTCCTTCACCTCCTCCGCGTAATGCAGGGGCACGCCGAAGGTAACTTCCACGCATGTCTCATAATTCGGCCAGCGGATGTTGCAGACTGCCGTCCTCGTGATCTGAGTTACCTCCAATCTGCAGACAATCATGTATGTAGCTAATAGCTTTATTGTGTAAAAAATATTAGTAATATTAATTGCTCGTGTTAAGATTGAGTTCACATCGAACTTCTGGGCCGTAACGCTGACTCTTCAAAACTGAGGCAAGAAAATTAACAATACATCGTCTTTAGTATTAGTTCTGATGGCATCCAAAGCTTACTTTGGAGTCCCGGGTCCGCTCTTCTACATTATATGTGTTGGGAAACTACAACTACTTACGATTATGATACTTACAAATCATGTTTTCTTCCAAATCTTCAGTAAATAGATTAATTACTAATTTTGATTAAAATTCTATGTGAGACGGATTGCATCAATCTATTATATAAAAGGAGTTTACACCTAACATTATATTTATTTACCGTCTATAATCCACATTTACATATTCATTGCCAGTCTTAATAACATTTCTAACGAGATATGTTAGATTTTAGGCTTCAATCTATGCCGAAGTCTACAATTAAAATGTAACAAGTATAAAGCGAACTCCCAATCTCATACAAGCTTCTCTTCAGTGAACTTCACTGGCTGGTTGACCACTTTTAAGGCATTATCCGTAGCTATATTTACTTTCGCTGTTTCGTTGTTATTGTAGTTATCTTTCTTTGTTATGACAGCTCTCTTTGCTTCGCGATTTATTTCATTATTATTATCAATTTTAGGGTCTGGAAGGTTCAAATCTGATTTCTTTGTTGCAGCTTTACTAGAATGCTCGTTATTTGCTATCTGAGGATAATGATGTAATATGGCTGTCGTATTAAAAGTAATTTTACCATACTTAACTACTTCTACGGGTCTTTTAGCTTGACTAGTGCTAGGTACAGCTAAATCTATATGTTTTACGATATCAGTTGGAGTAGGAGTTGGAGTTGGAGTGTTTTCCAAGCTGTATATGTCTCTAGTTTCCTCTATAAGACCTAACGCTATTCGCCTACTTTTATTGATGTTATCCATGTAAGTATTATATAGGTTCATATCTATTGTGTTGTTCTGTTTAAGTGGCAATGAATTTGGTAATCTATTTGCTCTGTCCTCAGCTGTGTATCACAATTGTTTATGATTCGCATTTTTAGCGATATCATCGGGGGCGGCGCCTGTAAGGTGGTCACGCGCCCCGCTTGTTAGCTATGTCTGCGACTGTACCATTGAGATGCTGGTTGTTTCCGTAGCGATCGTTGGCGCCGGGAACTCCTCGGAAGTGGAATCATAAATCGGAAACTCGCAACACAGCACGCACTTCAAAAATTTCGGTACTTCTACGTAAATTGCTGGAGGTATCGGTATCAGGGGTGACGTAGACGCTTTGTAATACAAGTAGTCAGGATTATCCCTGTATTTTTCGTCAGCAGATCTTTCCAGCAAGGGTATGCCAGATAGGAATAGGATGATTGCTGTGGTAAATAAGGGTGATAATATTGCAATCCATTCGACCCCGCTGATCACGTTTAAGGATATGATAAATAATCCCCACCAGAGGACGACTTCTCCAAAGTAGTTTGGGTGTCGTGATAATCCCCACAATCCGTCATTGCACCACCTGCCTTGGTTCGAAGGCTCTTGCCTGAATGCGAACTTCTGCAGGTCCGCATAAGTTTCTATTAGAAGTCCAATGACAAACACTCCCGCCCCTGCAGAATCTAAAGTCGTCATAGTTTTAGGTGATTTAGGGAAAGAATGATGGGGTGAATTAATTATTATTACTGGCAAGCTAACTATATACACCCAGACGGCTTGGAATGTGTAGAAGACAGCGAATCTCAGGGTGTTGCTCTTTCGGTCTTCGAACTGTTTGTCTCTTCCTATATGGTATATCCTGTATATTAGGTAACCAGAGAGCCTCACGCCCCAGAGGCACACGAACGCAGTAACCATCAGTTGTCTGCTGTCATAACTTTTAAGCGTCGAACCTCCTTGTCCAAGGAAGAAAGTCAACAATGCGATAATTATAAAGTTCGCGCCGCCTGTAAAGTCCGTCACCTTGTCGTTTTGGAACAACGATGCAATGGTGAAGAACAGAATCTGGAGAGCCACAGTCACCATCGCGCTTATGGCGAAGTTATTCCTGTCTATCAGAGGCTCCATTGTGTATATGTTTGACACTAGTTACTATATTTGGCATCAAGGAACGTTCGAATCGATTCGTTGGCGCATTGCTGCATTTTCACGTTTCACGTTTGTGTTCAACATATTATTACCGTATTGTTTATACCGCACATAGTATTTTAAACTTCACGAAATTAACACACCACACTATATTTTGTATTTGAAGAGTTATATGTTGTATATTTGGCTTTTTTTATTAAAAGCAGTTCTATAAGCTCGTCACGTAAGCTTGTGCCGCTTGTACTGAAATAGAATTTGACGTTTTCTTCGTGCATGCGCCAAGCTTCGTAAAACTCGCGCATGCGTGGAACGCAAGCTTCGTACAAGTCATGTCGCAATATTTTGTTTTCATTTAGCAAAGCATTTTCACTTGTTTGTTGACAATTACTGTACATTGTTAATTATTTAATTTAAATGTTGCGTCCATTGCGTTTTGCTTCGCGTTATTTAGGTCGTCACAAAGTAAGTCGAACGAAAATAGAAAATGGCCGTCTCGAGTACATTCTTGTGTTTGACATACTTAGCTAAAGTTCTCGCTATAAAGATATTTTGGTTCATAACAGAATCATGTTTACTACAAGTTTCTTTCTAAATTTTAATATTGTTTGCACTCACAGCTAAGTAATAGGGCCCTTAAATTTTCATACCTATATTAATTTGATTAGACATTATTATATTGAGTGCAATGCAAAGTAGTGAATACGGCTGCTATGCGTGAGGTCTCAAGTTAAGAAAGAAACATTCATTGGTCACATGCACATCAGATAACATATTGGAGATTAAGAGCATGATCATAAATTGGATATACATCTTTATAATTCGTCTTCCTTGATGCGACAGTGCTGTCAGGTTCAATTTACATGCTTTTTTTTTGTACCACTTAGTTGGCAGACAAGCACACGGCCCACCTGATGGGAAGCGGTTACCGTGGCCTAAGGACGTATGCAACACACAGGTGTCACACTCGCGCTGCCGACCATGAAGAAACCTTATGATGCCCCTCTTGAAGAACCCCATATTGTAGGCGCTTGGGAAAACCGGAGCAAGGATGTCATTCCACAGCTTGAGTGTGCGTGGGATGAAGTTTCTTTCATACCGCACAGTGCTCACTCTCAGGTCGCAATGTGTGAGGGTGAATTCCCTGCCTATGGCGAGCGGTGCGATGATGGAATGTAGCTAAGGGCGTCATGTCAAACAATTCTTCTGAGCACAAACCATTATATAGGCTTTTAGCCACCTATTCTTCAAAATGAACAGCCACGTAACACAATACGACGAAGAAAACGGACATTCTAAGTAAATACATGTTATTTCCTTTATTTGTAATCGAAAATATATGTTTAGATATAGCTGTATGATAAGATATTCAACATTGTGACTGTTCATGATATCAGACCATTACATATTAATGATCAAATTGTCACGGAAATACGAAAGTCATTGTTTGATCTCCGAGTAATCATGTCAGCCACACACAGTCCACTGTTGAACTCCCACAGACTTCCAGAATGACCGATCTAAAGCAGCCCGCATCCACCGCTTCCCGGCGACCTTGATGAGGTCGTCCTTCCACCTGGCCGTTGGGCGTCCTACTCCAGAACTATTTTGCCCCATCGGCCATCTGTTCTGCGCGCTATGTGTCCCGCCCATTGCCACTTCAACGATCTAATCCGCTGGGCTACGTCGGTTACTTTTGTTCTCCTACGGATATCATTATTTCTGACGCGATAATAATTAAGACTGACTGACTGACTCCGAGTAATAATTAAGATAATTAGCATATTGATAACTGCGTCAGTACGGGTGACATCTTAAGCTTGCTCTTTAGAGATCGATTCTCCTTCTCTTCTTATCTTGAATTTTATGCGAGTGACTGCTGTCTGATTTAAAACTCCCAGATTAATCCTGCGCCAAAACCTAGTCAGACGATTGTTTAACATGATGAAATAAATAATAATATTTTATCGTGGCGATATCTTAAAATGTTTTTAGTGAGTAAATATCATTGATAAGTTATCGATGTGTAGTTACCAATAAATTGATATTACAGTTTAATTTTCTTTGTGAAGTAAATCTGCAATAAAGTTGAGAAATTGGCTATCGTATTGTTATTGCAATTTAAGTAATATGGCGCAGAACACACCATTTTGTTGCTGTCATATTATGAGATCAAAAAAGGCGCGCTATAAGTATAAGGACTGGTGTCAGAATACTTAAGTTCATTTTTATGTAGTCTCTACTTCCCGAACCTCTCCCCCAATTCTCTTTCTAATCGCAAAGGATGACAAAATTCATGTTCTAAATAGCTGATTTCATGGGTGGTTGGGTATCCAACACTAGTAAAATTCATTGAATATATTATTCATGTTTTTTTCCAGTATAAATGGCTTCCGGGAAAACAGTATAATTTACTAGATTCCCACCTTAGTTAACACTTATGCTTTATTTGAGGAGGGTCAGATCGAGAGAGGTAGCCCTGGGTCAGCCGGGGTGCGAGGGATATGCCTGTCAACCTCAACCTACGGCAACCAATAATGACCTACAGGCGTCGTGCGTTTTAGTCGGTTTGAGTCCGACATAACCTCTCCCACTGGCTCCGGCGAGGGATTTCCGTGGGTATTTTTACGCACGTAAAAAAGTGTGTTTTATTTAGTTCCAAGAGTTACAGGACATAAATAACCAAAGGTAAATGATAAAATTCAATAGTACATTATTCACTTTGGCACAAAATAAACAATCTTCCTTTTTCACCGTGAAAATCTAATGAGATCGTCAATCTGTGGGCCAACATTGTATTGTAACATTATTTATAATGGTTACCCTCATGCCCCAGACTTTCCCTTTAGCTTACCATCAGGGTAGGAGAGGTAATATAGACGCGCCATACATAAAAGACCCCTAAAGGTAAACGGATTATTTGACCGCACTTAAACACGTTCTGTCCTGATTTTTGACTCACCAACGTAAAATGGGGAGTGCTATATGTTTGAATTGTTTAAGTGTGTTTCTGTAACTTCATATCTCGGCAGAGTAGAATTTGAACCACCCCATCTCTTCCCATGCGGTGTCGTACAAGGCGAATAAGGGATAGGGCCGTTTAACACCAGACAGATATCTACAGTCCAGACTTAGCCTTAGAAACATGGCTTGAGTCAACAATAGTGCCTGGAAGTCGGCAATACGCTCACCCTCTATTACGTGGGACCGAATTCAATGATTGGTGAAATGTGGGTGTTAATTCACCTCTGCCTAACCCTCCGGGGATAAAGGCGTGGTTATATGTATGTATCTCCAAACAGATGAACCAATTTTAGCATTTTCATATAAGATCTGCTGTCATTGAGATGACTCCTAGATATAATTGTGAAGTATTATTACCATTGTCATTTTTTTTTTTTTTTTTTTTTTTTATATAGGACACGTCAATTGGACTTCGCCTTGCCTGATGGTAAGCTGAAGGCAAAGTCCCAGAAAAGAGGGTCACCATTACTTACACATACCGTGTGACAATGGTGACACTCAGCTTGACGGCCTCATCATATGCTTTTTCACGCCCCGCTTAAAGGACCCGGGACTGTAGGAAGAAGGAAACACGTGAGCTGGTAATGAATTCCATTCATTGTATCTAGTGCTTTACTAATGAACCCTTATCCCCCAAGACGCGCTGTCGGAGGAACAATCAACACGCTAATTATTATAATATTTGAGCTATAGAAATACACAAAAAAAAAACGATACAACAAAGAAATTTCTGTAAGGAATATACAATTGAAGGAAAAAACAGACATAGATATAAACTCACGCCTATATCCCCGAAGGGGTAGGCAGAGGTGCTAGTACCCAAATTTCGCCAGTTTATGTTTAGGTCCCAATGTAATAGGTGGCGAGCCCTTTGCCATTAACCGGGCACTTACAAACCTGCGATAAATACACACATAACTTCGAAAAGCATCGAAAAGTTAAGAAAGAAACATTCATTGGACACATGCACATCAGATAACATATTGGAGATTAAGAGCATGTTCATAAATTGGAAATACATCTTTATAATTCGTCTTCCTTGATGCGACAGTGCTGTTAGGTGCAATTTACATGCTTTTTTTTTTGTACCACTTAGTTGGCAGACAAGCACACGGCCCACCTGATGGAAAGTGGTTACCGAGGCCTATGGACGTATGCAACACCAGGGGTGTTACACTCGCGCTACCGACCATGAAGAAACCTTCTGATGCCCCTCTTGAAGAACCCCATATTGTATGTGCTTGGGAAAACCACAGCAGGGAGGGAGGACACACATCAAAGTGTGCGTAGGATGAAGTTTCTTTCAGGAACAAACATATTGATGGAAAACTAAAGTACAAAATAAGAGAACTCACGTGGTGTTCAGCCCTGGATCGATATTGTTGACATGAATGTGTTCTGTTGCCATATCAGCAACGAGCTCCTTGAAGTCCTCCTTGGCATTGTGGAACTGGACCAGGGTCAATCCAGCCAGGCTCAGGGTCAGAGTCTCATTTGGAGGGTGTAGGACTGCTTCAGGTTCCGGAATTTCGCTACTCTCGTATTCTGGCGGTGGCACTAGTGAAGAAAATAAATTAATAATTATTAATTTATGTGATGAAACCCGAATATCAGCTTACATAAAAATAAAAATTCACACACAGACATGTATTAACTAAATTATAATTTAACCTAAATGCGAAGCAAACAAGCAGCCACGATCATGGGTAGACCATGACTACTGAAAAGCAAGCGGATCATAGCGCTAGAGCTCATAAAACAACACTAAATAAATTACTATAGAAAATAGTTTTGTCTCGACGTTTGTAACTCTCGCGTACACTGCTGAAAATATCGTGTTACCTAATAAACGCAAAGCTTTACAAATACGCTAAGCAAGAGCACCCCGCGCTGGGAAACTGGAAACTGCATACAGGTGAAGTTAATAAATTAACAAAGTACAATTATTTATTATTATTAATTTAGTAAGAACAGTTACGTCACAATTTTGCAAACTAACTCGCATAGCTGTTTCCAATCCTACCACGATTCAATTGCGAATATTGCTATTCAGAATGGACAGCGCGCAGCGGTTCAGAAGTCGGGGGATAAACCTATACAATAGTGTATAGCTCCATGTATCTCCCTCTGAAGCTCTGCAGAATCTGAATCGCAGTTCCACCCTCTTTCCTCGCTTTCACTTTCCTGAGACTTCCCCTTTAGGTTAATATCAAGCGAGGTGAAGTCAAATTGGCGTGTCCTATATTTAAAAAAAATAATTGAATCGCTTATTTGCATCGTGGTAGGCTCGTAGCTCCTTTTCATTCACGCTCAGCCAAATAATGATGACGTCAACGCAATTGTAAACTTTAGTACTATGTCCCACAATTAATTTACACAGACATATTGATTTTTGGAGCTAGAACCCCCTAAGCTATTTGCTCCCTTGACAGTCATAACGCTACTCATTTGCCTTCAAACTCCCATGAAAAGATTCGGTACCATATTATCTAAATATACCCTAAACGTAGCTTGCAAAATGGGTTAATAAAGAGCGGGGCAGGATGCTCCGACGGGACGAGCGCTAGAATGAAGAACTTTATACTCACAGATCATCTTGGCACTCATGGAGAATCCAGTGAAGACCACAGCAGACTTGGATTCGAACCTCACAAACATGTGATTGACGTTTGTGAACCTGTACCTTCGCTCTTCTCTCAGTTCAAAGGAGAAAATGAGTCCGTCTGAGCCACTAGCATCCATGGCGCCTGTGAATGTTTTAAAAGTATTAATATTTGTTTTATTAAATCAATTCAAATAAAATAATCTTTTTTAATCGTCAGTAAGAAATAACAATGTCTGTTTTTATATTTTTGATACGAACATGCTTAGTTTGAGAAGAGATAATAATAATATTTCCCTGTTTCTATTACCAACGACTCGTAAATGGTCAAAAGCTACCATCCGTTGAACTGCGAATAATGAGCCGTTTTATATGTTTAACGAACGGATGTTCGGTACTCGCTTACTAACGCTCTTGCTTTACCCTCGTTGCGATTCGTTTTTACAACAAACCAATTTAGAATTAATACAAAATCGAATCAATACTTACACTTAATGTATTTTAAAACTATGCCAATATTGACATTAAAAAATAAGATAAATTAAATGAAACAAAAGTTAAAATGCGTCGTGGGATTCCCCCGCATCGCATGCATCTTGTGGTAGCGTTCCTAGAAGACTGGCAGCATTGTATGGCAATGCCTATTCTCTGACCTAAGAAGAAGCCAGCCGAGAAGCTACGACCATACGCTTCGCAATCTCGCGGGCGCTCGGACTCCACGGCTCAAACGTTTCTACTCCAAACGGCACAAACTCATAATCACCAATGAGAATAGAATACTTGCGCCGCTTAAGAATCTCTGCAGAAGCTGCAGCAGCACCAGCACAGCCAGCCGTGCCAGGTATATGGGTAGGGGCAATGGTATCGACGCATGTTGCGTCCCACACCAGAGTCTTACCCATTCTCCATAGCATTAATGACACATCCGGTCTCTTGTCATCGTCGCGAGCCAAACGGTTTGGTCCAAGCACAGCTGGCACATCGGCGCGGGTGACAAGAGCATGGCGGATTATGTCGTTGAGGCTGGCCTCTTCTTAGGTCAGAGAATAAGCATTGCCATACAACGTGGCAATGCTGCCAGTCTTCTGGGAACGCTTCCACAAGATGCATGCGATGCGGAGGAATTCCACCACGCATTTTAACTATTATTTTATTTAATCAATACTTGTGTTATTTTAGTATTATAAATATTTAAATAAACTTTTATTCAGAAAACTAATTTTCTTGTATATTTCCAATTTTAGCGATGGTGATGCAGTTTATTGTTGTTTGTTTTTACTTTAAAATGAATACCAACGAAATGGATAGTAATATGACTTTGATAAGTACATATTTCAGTTTATAATGTAGGTAATGCTATCAGGCAAGAAAGTACAGATTTTAGTATGTTATAACGAATGTTTTGCGTTACAGAAGACAAAGAAAGCGATGACCAAGAATGATGTATCCCTGCTGTTAGATTTGGATGAGAGTAAACCAATTATTACTAGTAAGGAGATTAATATAACACCGAATAAATTATAAGAAGAATTTTAATAGTAAAAATGCCAAGTTCCACGGCTTAAGGACCAATTGAAAATCAAATGGGATAATTTAAAAAATAGCCCAGAAAAAATGTCCTCAAAATCACCTGAATAATTTAAATGTATCAGATTTGAAGTGCCATTTGGTGGTGATAGAGTGGGTTTCACTGTAGATCTAGTTGTATGTCAGATATATGTGGTGGTATCAGGGATGGTAATTTATCCCCTGTTGTAAAATCAATAGAAGCCAATGATATATCATTGTCTATCGTCTAGTCCACCTACACAGTGTGACAGGACAAGACAGTAACTTATATTTTCATTTTACAGCTAAAAAGAGAAAAATAGATATAAAACCTAGATGCCTATATGGAATGAGTAATTTGTCAATAGAATTGCAAAACAGAGGTATGTAGTTACTTCCTTACTAGCCTATTTAAATTTGATGGTATTTATAACATTTAACTTACTGTTTTTTTTACTAACACAGAAAAGGAAAAGAAATGCAATGAGGATGATAGGCGGGAATTGACGATGGCAATTCAAAAAATTGCCAAAACAGCAAAAGTGAATTTAGAAATAGAAATTCTCAATGTATTTAAGGTATTTAATCGGATAAGGATTAATGCTGCATTGGTTAAAATCGCTTCGAAAATTAGCCATTATTTGTCGTAAAAAGTAAATGACAAAAAAATGTTATTGTGATATATCCATAAGAGAAAGACATATACCATCGCGGAGTTTTCTGTACACCTTTTCAATGTGTACAATACTTAGTACATTTTTTAAAAATCTCGTATGGTTCAGTCTGCGTTTACAATGTAAGCGGAAAAACTTTAATTATTTACGACATCACATTAGAAACCTCAAAAATAACAGTATTTCTCCACTATTTAATGGATGTTATTTTACATATAAACCTTTTTCTTCAATCACTCAAAATCCGTTGCGTACTTTTAAAGATTTAAGCATACATAGGGATATAGGGACAGAGAAAGCGACTTTGTTTTATACTCGTAGAGATAACAAATTAATTTACAGAACAACTTCACCTCTTCCTATTGTAAAGTTATTTGTCTAGAACTGTAATATATTTTATTTTAATAGAATATAAAGCATCAAACCGATAAAAACCAACGGTAGCGAAACGAATAACGGATGGTAGTTTTGATAGCTCTATGACATTACATTTTTATAATAGAAACACAATATTTGTCATTTTCATACAAATTGTTTACGGATAGTAGTTGGTAACCCTCCCATCCGTTAGTAACCAACCTTCGGTAATTTGCATGACGAGTCGTATTTTATATGAACAGTTTATGCTTACATCTCGTTGAAAATATTACCATTCGTTAGTGAAACGAGTCGTTTTACAAAAATAGGAACCGGCCATTAGTCGTTAGATAACTCCCATTACAAATGAATAGATATATATTAATTAGTTAAGAAATGAATGAGAACAAACATTTCTTTAGTTACTCCTATACAGGGTGACAGAAAACTGTGAAAAAAGTAAATAGTGCACCGAGCACAAGTGAAATGATACGAGGATGAAATCAATAATCCCAATTTATTATTAGTCTATTAATAAAAAAAGATACGTTTCGGGAATCGAACCCATGACTTCTGACTAGACAGTCGGGCGATCTAACGCTACACCACACAAGTTCCTGGCGGTGAGACTCAAAAGATTTTCCTGATTGTTTCTTCTGCACTGACGGCACAGAAACTTTCTGTTCTAACAGGGTCGGTAGCACGGCTGTAACTCCCCTGGTGTTGCACAAGTTCATAAGTAACAGTAACCACTTTCCATCAGGTGGGCCGTGTGTTTGACTACCACCTAAGTAGTACAAAAAAAAACCAAGAGAATAAAAAGTAATACCTGGCTTCACGAGAACGTATTCTCCAGCAACACCGTTAACATGGAGAGCTGTCATATTCATCTCAATACCAATACCGGGACCTTCGAGAATCCAGTCGATGATGGTATTGCGGGGATAGCGGTCTGGGTGATTAGGGGATGTGATGACTGTAGTCTCATTAGCACTCAGTGTAATACGTTTAGGCGGTTCATCACTCTTCGCCACATGGAGTTCTTCGTCATGTGCCACGGCAAACTGCACCATAATGTCATCATACTGAGCGCTATTCAGGTCAGTAACCATCAATGTTACTTTTTCAACGACTGCTTCCGTAGTGGAAACAGCCTCTTCTGTTGATGTGTTCTTTGTAGCGGTAGCTGTTAATTCATCTGCTTTAGCGATTGTAGTTTCAATGTCACTGACTAATGCATTTTCTTTAATTGGTATGAGAGTCGATGCTACGAATACTTCAGCGTCTTCGTTCTTGGGTAACTTATCGTCAACCAAACCGTCATTACCGTAATAATGATTTTGGTCTTCATATAAATTTTCAAAAGTGAGCAGAAGGGCATCGTAGTCTACTTCATTTGACAACTCTAGTGTGCTTCCTTTGGTAGTGGCCGGTTTTTCGTTTTGTTCCTCATCGGTTTTTGACTTTGCCGTCTGACTTCTGTTAAGTTCAACATCAGTAATTTCTTGCTCAAATTTATTTTCAATTTTCTGGATTTCATCGTCTTCGGGTGATTTGTTTGCATTTTTCTCGAAGCTATCACTAAGGTTGCCGTTGAAGTAGCTGTCGTAATCGTCTCTTAGTGCCATAATGTATCCTTCTCCATAAGGTCTTTTGTATTTCTCCTCGTAATCTTGAACGTCATTTATTAATTTTGTATAATTTAATGCACCATCTTTGTCACCAAGTTCTGAATTGGTTTCACTCAGATTATCAAGGCTTTCAAATAGTGCGTCTACACCAGTTTCAACACCGTTTAATTTGTCAAGGGTATCGAATAACTTATCCAAATCAGCGCTTAAATCTCTTAAAGCTTTTTCCGGAGTATCATCATCGTAATTGACATCCATAATGTCATCGATGCTGTTTTTGTTATTATCCAAGTGTAGATCAACTGCATCTACATCATCTATTTCTGGGAGACGATGGCTAGTTTTTTCTTTAATTTGATTCAAGGTGGGCATGCTTTTTTCGCTACTTAGTACTTGCATAATTTCTTTCGGCGACACTTTATTAGACTCTGGAACTGGTAGGGGAACATCTTCTTTGTATCTCCAATTCGTGGTTTCGACATCTTCATCACTTTCTTTGGTATGTTCGCTAGGTTCAACTACTAAATCATCATGTTTTACAGGTTCGTCAAGTGTAGGTATTTCAGGAAGAATATCACCAACATCTTTCTTGGCGGCCTCTTCTTCTTCATCACTACTGTATCGGTTATCTTCAAACTGGTAATCTAGTAAAGGACCAAAGTCGTCATGACTATGGATCTCTGCCTTTTCCACATTTTGTTCAACAAATTTTTTAATTTCATCTTCAACTTTTTTGTCTATGTTTCCTTCTTTATCGTTGTATTCTTCTGAGTAATCATAAACATAATCATTTTCCCACTCTTCGCCTGATGTGTCAGCTGCAGTCGCTGTGAACAATACATAATGATTTATTGTAAAAGAGGCAGGAGAGCGGGCCTCGGTCTCTAAGAGGCGTACTTTGGTTGAAACCAGGACTGACTGTCGACTGATTGGCCGGCTGCTATTCTTATTTACAGTATAATTCGCTTTTACAGAGCGTCTACCGTCCGACGCCCTAACACCGAAGGGAAAGTTTGCTTCAGAACATCGTGCCTATCCAGTAGCTGAGATTACTTTTCCATTGAACATTTTACTAATGCCTCATAAACGCGTGCAATTATCATGACGAGTGTTCGATAATTATTTTACATTGATTATCTAGATGGAGGTGTCATAATCGTAAGACGTCAAGTATAGATAATTTTAAAAGTATATGGCTTTCGGTTAGCTTGGCTTAGCTTGTTGTTCATTATATCGAGATGATAGGTTGCTAATAAGAATAGATATGGTGCTTATCAATTTTATGTGGTTACAAAGGTTGGCTATTGGATTGGCACGAGTCGGGAAGAAGAGCAATAATCGAACTGACAGTTTAGTACACCTAAATACATATGTTTTATACATGTATTGAGACTGTCTCAGATACTTTTTCGTTCACACTGGATGTATAGACGCGTGGTTTCCGGCAGAGAAGAATTAGGGCCACCACTTCTCTCCATCCCTTGCGGTGTCGTACAAGGCGACTAAGGATAGGGCTGTTGAACATCAGACAGATATACAGCTCGGACTCAACATCTGACGCATGGCTCGAGTCAACAATAGTGCCCGGAATACAGCAATAGGCTCACCCCGAAAGGCCGAAAACGATTGGTGAAATGTGGGTGTTAATTCACCTCGGCCTAACCTTTCGGGGATAAAGGCGTAATTATATTTATGTGTGCACTTGTAAAGTTAAAAAAAAAGTTCAATAAAAAAGTCCATTACGTGGGACCGAATACAATTATTAGTGAAATGTTGGTGTTAATTCCCCTCTGCCTAACCCTCCAGGAAAAAAGGCGTGATTATATGTATGTATGTAGGATGTATAGCCAACAAGTTGTAAACAAGTATAAAACACAATTGCGTTCACAGTGAAGCCTGTGACATATTGTAACTTGTCAAATAGGTACATGTTTTAGGTGAAAACGAGTGGAAAGAGCATTTTCCTATTATTCAATACGATATCGGCATTGGCGCCGATATCCGATATCCAACAGGATGTAACATGTATGAAGTAAGTATCTAACATAACATAAACCCACGCCTATATGCCCGAAGGGGTAGGCAGAGGTGCTAGCACTCACATTTCGGCAGTTTATGTTTAGTTCCCAATAACTTATAAACCTGCGATAAATACACACATAACTAACTTCGAAAAGCATCGAAAAATGTCATGGGCGTACAATAAAGAATATAATAAATAAATAAACAAATTAAATGAATGCAAAATGTTAGTGCATAGTAACGAGTTATTCCGGTTGGATCCCCTAGTGCTGATCCCTCACCGATTGTTATTATGATATAATTCCCGTTTGATGCACCGTAAACTATGTCATTCCGGTCTGATCCCCTTAGTCTGTTTTACAGGCAAGTACAGTCAATAGAAAAACAGTTGTTAATGTTAAAAATATTTGTTTTATTTGTTTAAGTGTTTAAATTCATCACAGAAAACTTGACTATAATCGTCTTTCTACTTGGACATACCTTAGTAATACGTCACGAATGTGATATTTATGAATGGCTTAAATATTTAGACAATTTTACGCATTTTCATACAAAACTGTCAAATAAGATAGTGTATTTAAATGAGTTTCATTTTATGAAAAAGTATAAAGCGAACATTTTGGCCCTGCGGATATGACACCGTTGTGTTTTGGACCTGACACCGTTGTGTTGTGTTATCAATAAGTCAACACAATAGTCAAATAATAAAATAAAAAACAAATCTGATGTCATGTTCAATGGTAGAGATTTTTAAGGAGTCTGTGGTTGAGCTCATGGTAAGTAAGTAAGTTCTTTTTTATCTATCGAGCAAATGGACGTATCTTTAACGTATCGGACCGATTCTATCGCATATATACCTATGTAAAAACAGCACAATGGCTGTCGTCGTCTGACACCGATATCGGATCGGATAATTTAAAAACGGCCTAACGATTACGGTACAGTCATCGTCAGAACGATCTTGACTATAAATTAATACCACGGTATTAAGAGCAAATCAAAATGTTTTATTTTATTTCAATTTAAATGGTGTACCATGTTTTCTTCTTCCTACAGTCTCGGGTGCTTTAAGCGGAAAAAGTATTTGATGAGGCCACCAAGCTGAATCCCACCATTGTAATATTACTTAGTGTCTGTAATGGTGACCCTCTTTCCCGAGACTTGTAGCGTGCTGCTTACCATCAGGCGAGGTGAAGTCAAATTGGCGTGTCCTAGATAAAAAATCAGGTGACGCTGACTGTGCCTGCCTCTCTAACCGTCTATTATACACTCTGTATAGTAAATTAGGTAGGACTGAATGGTCAAATAAGTTACTTTTTACTGAACGTCAAAACGGTAAGTAATAAGGAAACTTGTATGAAATAATTCATTGTGACGTCATTATATTCAATGGTCAAATCATTTACATTTATTTATAGGTTAGGTGGATAATTAGAAATACCGCAAATTTACCGCTCTCTTACAATTCTTAATTTAATAAGCTTTGTTAAATAAAATATCCAATTTAAATGATTGCGAACACTAATTATGTGTATATTAATCTTTGTAACCTACAGATGACAAATTCATCAGTTTCCAACTTATGTTTATACATTACATACATATAATCACGCCTTTATCCCCGGAGGTTTGGGCAGAGGTGAATTATCACCCACATTTCACCAATAATTGTATTCGGTCCCACGTAATAGAGGGTGAGCCTATTGCCGTATTTCGGGCACTATTGTTGACTTGAGCCATGCATCTGAGGCTGAGTCTGGGCTGTATATCTGTCCAATGTTAAACAGCCCTGTCCCTTAGTCGCCTTGTACGACACCACATGGGAAGAGATGGGGTGGTCCAAATTCTACTCTGCCGGGAACCATGCATTATTTTATATGCAGTCTCAGAGACTAGGTGAACAATTACGATTGCACAATATGTTTGAACTAGTTCAAACTAGTTCATATCATCCAGTTTTTATATATGAACACTTGATTTTTCTTCGGTATTTGTTCGTTATCAAAACAATGACATCAGCAAGGAAATATATTAGCGGCGGAATCGTCTACATTTGGGTACCAAATGTTGTTTCTGAATTCATTTCAAATGCGTCACCAGGTCACCACTCACTACAGAACACTGTCTGGTATCTTTTTGGTAAGCAGCCATCTCGTCCTCAATCTTCCTTTTTACCCGACAGCGGCAAAGCGAAAGGAGGTTCTCCTTAGATTCTGCCGCAGTCGGGTAAAAAGGAATACAGAGAATTTATAGAGAGAGAATTTACAGCAGCAGACCAAGCCGAGGCCGCCCCTCTCGGGGAAAAATTATAGCCTGTTGCTTAAAATCAACTTTGGTTGAGAGCCCTATGCGCTCACCACACTGTTCGCGTAAGGTTGTAGAGGCCTGTCGGCCGACAACCCACACCCCACACATCAAATATATGCTTTTTCACGCCCCGCTTAAAGGACCGCTGTAGGAAGAAGGAAACATGTGAGCTGGTAATGAATTCCAGGCCTTAATGGTGCGACAGACGAAAGAGTCTCCGAACCGCTTGGTTCTTGATCGGATGTTTTGCACCGTATGCCGATGACATCTAAGACCTGCACGTGTGGTCCTGTGTAGGAAAGGGGAGGGTGGGTTATTATACGTTACATGCCGTTATTATAGCCGTGGTATTCTGTAGGGAGGTACTTCCCCAGTCGGACTGCTCAATTCGGATGGGAATACCGTCGTGTCCTACCTCCTCGAAAAAGTAAGAGTATCCATGAGGATTAATCGTACGTAAAAAAAAAGAAATAAAAAGGTGAAATAAATGCTCGCCGATCGGGTCCTCTTGTAAAAAAGAATAAGATGAGGCCGTCAAGCTGAATGTCACCATTATAACCATTGGTATATGTAAGTAATGATGATTTTCTGAGACTTTGCCTTCAGCTTACCATCAGGTGAGGCGAAGTCTATTTGAAGTGTCCTACATAAAAAATGCTTTCAACGGTTCAACCTCCATGTGCTAGCAACCCCAGAACACACTTCTTGCCATATCGAGTGATGAACTTGTGGAACTCTCTCCCGGAAACAGTAACAAGTGCTCCAACAGTGAACTGTTTCAAAAATAGACTTGACAAACATTTAAATAATTAAGAACACAAGTGCAGTGATATACACGTGTCAGCTCGTAGAGCTGCTAGTGTATCAAATAATAATAATAATAATCTGATTGACATACGTATGTACCTTAAGCTTCATAAACCGTAATAAATTAAAATTGCGTTGACCTCAGACGAAAAGAATAAGATCTTATTCTTTTCGTCTGAGGCGTTGACTTACAAGTTGGATTTTTTCAAAGTTTCAAGACGTTAAAGACCTGAGTAACTATGTGGTATGAATTTCAACGCGATGCCTCCACGCATTCCTGAGAATAAGGTCTTGATAGACATACAGACAGACAACTAAATGATCCTATAAGAATTCAATTTTTTTTTAGTTTGAACTACGAATCCCTAAAAAGATCCAGCTATGTCTAATTCATAATTCATTTATTTTGTGGATCATAGGTTAGTTACAATGGTCTTAAAATTATGTTAAGTGCGCTATGTCCTACGACAAGTACATACGAGTACGCTCACTCTGAGTCTACACAACACCATGTAGGTAGTCTAGAAAATACTTCGAACCCTGCCTTCCGGCAGGGTCTGATTAAAGGAATCAGAACGCTGAGGGTGTGAAGGTGTTAACTGGAGCAGCTCGTGGGAGCACTCGGCTCTTAATAGGCTCCAATCTATAAACAACAGAGACGATATCCCGTCCCACAGATTACCTTAACTGCGTAATGGCTACTTGACATCGCAGAATAAGATATCCTATTCTCGTTATTCACTTTATATCATATAGAGATTCACTTGAATCAATTGAATTCATTTATTGCAGAAATATAGTTGAGTACACAGATGTTACAATGTATTCATGTTTGTCCAGCGTATTTCGCTGATTTTCTATTAATAACATAACACATAATAGGCCGCGTGGTTCCCGGCAGAGTAGAATTTGGACCACCCCATCACTTCCCATGTGGTGTCGTACAAGGAGACTAAGGGATAGGGCTGTTTAATATCGGACAGATATATATAGCCCAAGCTCAGCCTCAGATACATGACTCGAGTCAACAATAGTGCCCGAAATCCGGCAATAGGCTCACCCTCTATTACGTGTGACCGAATACAATTAATGGTGAAATGTGGGTGATAATTCACCTCTGCCTAACCCTCCGGGGATAAAGGCGTGATTGTATGTATGTACACAACACATAATATAAACTCACGACTATATCCCCGAAGGGGTAGGAAGAGGTGCTAGCATAAAGCAGACTGGGATTAACGCCAAGTAGAAGAAGAAAAAATACTTATTGAGACTCAAATTTCCATGTTTCTTTTGAATCAAATTTTAAAATATTTGCTAACTATTCAAGTCGATTAAGATACAGAAAATATTTAATCGATTACCACTTAGTTGGCAGACAAGCACACGTCCCACCTGATGGAAAGTGGTTACCGTGGCCTATGGACGTGTGTAACACCAGAAGACCACACTGCAATTTTTTCTATCTAACTAATGTATCTAATCGCCCCATGTTTCTATTAATAATGCATTTAATTTGCATCAAATAACTCAACTAAACTAAAATGTGATTGATCAGTATCAAAATAGAACGTATCAATAAACATCACGTATATTCTATTATCAGTGATAACAGCTGATAAGGATGTTTTCGTCTACCATCGATAGATAACACAATCGTTTTATGTCATGAAATATTCAGTAAATCTTTATAAAAGTGTAATTTGTTTTTACTGCCTCGGTAGCTACTATAGTGGATGAGGTACCGGCATGGACTCAAGAGTTAGTTTATTTGAATTTTCTGTCACACACGGCGGTAGCCTAGTGGTATGGGTAATGGATTGCTGAGACGAGGTCTCGGGTTCGATACCCAGGTTTTATCATGGCACACACCATCGACCTCGTCTCACCAGTCCTTTACCCATACCACTAGGCTACCGCGGTTTAACCATGGCACACACTAATGACTTTTCGATGCTTTTCGAAGTTATGTGTGTATTTATCACAGGTTTGTAAGTGCGCGGTTAATGGCAATAGGCTCGCTACCTATTACATTGGGACCTAAACATAAAATGAATGTAGGTGTTAGCAAATCTGCCTACCCCTTCGGGGATATAGGCGTGAGTTTATGTTATGTTTTGAATTTTCAGTTTCAGTGTCAGAAAATGTGTCCTGTGGAAATGACACCGAAATCAACCGAAGCAGCAGTATTGTCTATTGATGCAAGAAATAGAATCTGACAAATTAAGAACCAACCTACTTTTAGAAATAAGTTAAAACTCAAAACAATGGGAACCTGTGGGGTAACCATGAAACAAACGAAACTGCGGGCTTGGACGAAATACGAACGAAAAACGTGATATTTAACAATGAAGTCACGTTGGTTAGACCTAATTACCCGAAACTTCGAACTGCCTCTGCGGATGTTTGTATTTCAATAACGCCAAAACGCCAGAACGGAACCCGTAGTGCCAGTGGGATTAATTATGTCGGACTCAAACCGGGGGCTGGGGGTGAGGCCTCTGTATATCCCTCGTGCATCCCGACCAACCCAGAGCCAAACGAGGGTGTAGGACTACAGCGTCCCCATCTTTCCCCAAAAAAGCGTATAGCTTCTAGTAGGGTGACAGGCAGCGACCTAAGTTTCCTCCAGCCACGCTCTCGACCATTACTTGCTCGCAGAAGGAGGCGCACGACAGAACAGATCTGGATGAAATTTGGCACAGAGATATACCATTTGGTAAAACACATACATATATACCTACATATAATCACGCCTCTATTACCGAAGGGTTAAGCATAGGTGAATTAACACCTACCTATATTTCATCAGTCATTGTATTCGGTCCCACGTAATAGGGATGCCTATTGCTGTATTTCGGGCACTATTTGTTGATTCGAGCCACGCATCTGAGCGGGGTGTGTGTGGGGTCCAAGCGCGCGCGCGCTATTCAAAGAAATAGCGAAGCGACTAATCGACGCTTCCCGTGTCCCTAAGGCTGGCCTTTACCTCGCTCAAAGAATTGGCATCGCCATTCAGCGTGGTAATGCCGCCAGCCTCTTGGACACGGTACCAGTAGAGATCGATGGGGAGGAATTTTTCGATGCCTAAAATTACAGTCTCCCTCTTTTTCTCCATCCCATTTTTGTATATATTGTATAGTTAGCATAGTTTTATATAAATTTGTAAGTAATTGCATATTAAAATATTCTTATCATTTTGTTTTTAACTATAATTTCTTATCAATCTTCATATGTGAACCTGTGAAGATAAGCACATCTTAAATTCTCGAGACGCTACGTCATCGAGTATTCAAGATCGGACACTCGAGAATATCTCGACGATCTGATCATCTTATCGGTACTGTTTAGCATTTGACCTTGAATCCGATTAAGATAGAGAAAAGCGAGGAAAGCGTCCCGCCTGAACTGATTCGATTTTTCCTATCTCAGTAGATTTGAATAGTTATCACACTAAATGCTTTAAACATTTCATTGAAATGATCTTGAATGAATTCAGAACTGATTGTTTTTATTGAGTATTAGATTTTTATTTTATTTATGCCACTTAGCTGGCTAACAAGCACACGGCTCACCTGATGGAAAGTGGTTACCGTAGCCTAAGAATGTAGCTGGTAAAAATTATGAAATGTGCTTAGTATACTTCTGTAGAATCAACCTACAAGATAACTATGCTGGCAAATCTATTCAGGTAAACAAAAAATCATTAAACTTATGCCAAGTTTATGTGGTTATTTGATGCATGGCTAGCCTTTTATTGCTAAACCAGATTATTCCCGATTATCTATGTTTTACCGATTACCCCGAAAATTTATCATCTTCAAAATAGCATTTTCACATCAAGGTGGTACAGTTAATGAGATAAGTGTTAAATATATTTTCATCTATTTTGAACAGAGTTCTAGACAAAGGAGGAGACTCTCAATTGTAATGTTTTTTTTTAATGTTTGTACGCGCATAGCTCCATAATTTGTGAACTAATTTGTGAAATTCTGTTTTTGTTCGAAAGTGGTTTATTCCGAAATTTTCCCATTTTAATTTTGTGAAGATCTGATGAGGGGTTTCAAGAGACAGACCACAGAACTAATACCAGGAAATCAGCTGCGATTGCTGCAGTCGCATATTTATTCAAGGTAACCTGTATCCTTTGAATGGGTACGCAGAACTGCACATAATATTCAGCTATTTGTTTAAGTTTGAGGCAGTTCTATATCAATTTCTTTGGTATTTTACCTTGGGTAC
Organism: Eilema griseolum; assembly: GCA_963662185.1. Taxonomy (NCBI): domain Eukaryota; kingdom Metazoa; phylum Arthropoda; class Insecta; order Lepidoptera; family Erebidae; genus Eilema; species Eilema griseolum. The sequence continues at coordinate 923,031 of OY759229.1, read as the reverse complement.
TGGAGATTCCCAAGGGTTTCACTCCTCAAAATCAAATAGAAAGTGCGAAATGAGCGAAATATTGTTATATTTACGACATTCCTGTACCACGGTAGGTACCGTTCTGTAGTCAAATTTACTTGAACTACAAAGGCAAACAATACAGCTTCTTACTGATATACAGCATAAATGAAATGCTCTATTTTTGGACTACGATTCGACCTCCTTATAGATAAACAATAAAAACAGGGAAAGCAGGAGAGGCCCTCCGCCCATGTTTACTGGGCCTCCTCTGAAATTTTTTAAACTTTCTGGCTTCCCATTTTTAAAGTTTGCCCAAGTGTTGCCTCTTGTCGTACTTACGCGACAGAAATAGCGCAGGGCCGCTGGGGGACGAATTTCTAGGTAATGATACTTATGGGTGGGTTTTTTTTGTATACCACTTAAGTGGCAGACAAGCACACGGCCCACCTGATTGAAAGTGGTGACCGTGGCCTATGGGCGTGTGTAACACCAGAGAAGCCACACTCGCGCTTCCGACCCTGTAAGCACAGAGTCTCTGTGTCGTCAGTGTAGAGGACAAAGCAGGACAAGCCTTTAGTCATCCCACTGACAGCACAAATTCTCCATTGAGCACAGGCTACCCTACTCACCGCTGGGAACACAACACGAAGTTATTATAACCGCGGTATTCTGTACGGCGGAGGTACTTCCCCAGTCGGACTGCTCAATTGGGCGGAAATGTCGTGTCCTCTTCCTTACGAAAGGAGAGATGGAGCTTTAAAAAATACAACAACTGATCTAACTCAAGAACTACGATACTGCTTGTAGAAGTCAAATGTCAGTCGCTTCACGACAAGTTCAACAGTTATATTGAATGGACCCCAACCACCGAGGTGAAGGTCTTAGATTCGACAGAATAAAAAATGGTACTTTTTTTATACAACTTAGGTGGCACTTTGATGCTGGTTATAATTTAGATCATCACTATCGATCCCTTTAGCGTAGAGTCCTATTCGTATCCGAGGAACCTGAATTTGGAGTAGCCTTTGGCATAATTTGTTATACAAAATCAATTAAGAAAAAATGAAACGATCCAGGCGGGATTTGTACCCGCGATCTTTCTCTTACAGGGGGAACGTTCTGAAACCATCCAAATTCTTCTATACATATAAGCGTCTTATGGCTGTAACGACGGTGTATAGAAGAATTTGGATGGTGTCCTTGCAAGGGAAAGATTGCGGGTTCGAACCCCACCTGGACCGTTCCCATTATTTCTATCTTAATTGATTTTGAATAGTTAGGCATACTAAATGCTTAAAATTTCATTCAATAATATATATTGTTACATTTTTATTTCATACTACTCATAGAACTTTGGACATAAGTTCAACACACAACTCATAAGTAGACATAATAAATGAATAATTAAAAGTTTAATGTTCACTGAAGTTTGAATGTTTAACATTCACATTCAACACTGAAATTAAAAAAATCTTTTATCGGGTTAGGTCAGTCGATTACATACAACCCCCGACAGCCTCCCCCACCCCCTATTAAACCGAACCAAAGACTCGCGATTGGAATTAATAGCGTTAATTCCAATCGCGAGTCTTCGGTTCGGTCGAAGATCAGAAACGTAGTCTATAACTTTTATTCCTAGTTATAATCGGGATAGATTGAAATTTAAAAAAATCTTTTATCGGGTCAGGTCAGTCGATTACATACAACCCCCGACAGCCCCCCCCACCCCCCATTAAACCGAACCAATGACTCGCGATTGGAATTAATAGCGTTAATTCCAATCGCGAGTCTTCGGTTCGGTCGAAGATGAGAAACATACTCTATAACTCTTATTCCTAGTTATAATCTATCCCTATAACAAATATCCGTTAGATCCTTATTTATCTAAGGTGAGATTCCATCATCGTGACAACCTTTCACCTTTACAAAAGGTCGTAGACCGAGTGAACCAAACACGAGCCGATATGTTTTATAACGCCTGCTACATGATACTATTCCTTTGATCTTATCGCCCCGTATTATCTTCCACTAATCCACATAAACACCCATAAACACTTATTTGTCGTTTCCTTGCTGTATCTTTGTTCTTTAGACGTATGTGCTAAGGTTTATGCCCTTCTCCTTTGTTTGTAGTTTATTGACATGAGGCAGGTGTAATCAATATGTTGGATCAACATCGATGATATTATAACAGAATTGTATTGGTTGCCTAGTGGTATGGGTAATGGACTGCTGAGATGAGGTCTCGGGTGCGATCTCAGGTTTGTGACACCAATGTCTTTTCGATGCTTTTCGAAGTTATTTGTGTATTTATCGCAGGTTTATAAGTGCCTGGTTAATGGCAATAGAATCGCCACCTACTACATTGGGACCTAAACATAAACTGGCGACAAACAAATAGTACACACACAATTATCAACAAAACATTATCTAACCATCTTTATTTCGTGTGGAAATCACCACGGATACCGGTTAGGCTATGCCAGACTCGAATCGACTTCGAAGCGACTTCCGAGGTTTGCAATGAGCCGAAACGATATCTAAAATCGTCCATAATTGTAATATACCTAATCGAACCGCGTGGTTCCCGCAAAGTAGAATTTGGACTACCACATCTCTTCCCATGCGGTGTCGTACAAGGCGACTAAGGGATAGGGCTGTTTTACATAAGACAGATATATTCAGCCAAGACTCAGCCTTAGATGCATGGCTTGAGTCAACAATAGTGCCCAGAAAACGGCAATATGCTCACCCCCTATTACGTGGGACCGAATTCGATGATTTTATGTAATGTCGGTGATAATTTACCTCTATCTAACCCTCCGGGGATAGAGTATGTAATTACACATTTCATTTGTATCAGCGGTAATGTTTCAAATTTGTAGATTTTAATTTCCTTTACACAAGTATTGTGTTCGTAGTGAAATATTATTTAATGTAACATTGTAAGTGAAAGCGATAATGAGTTGCAAGACCTGGTTAACCTCATGAGCAATGTTTTTCTAAGATACCGATTGAAAATAAACAGTAAGAAGACTTAAAACAATGATAACATCAAAACATCAACGAGACATAGGCCCATTGTATTAAATAACAACATATTAGAGCAAGTGGATAGTTTTAGGTATCTCGGCAGTATCATAAACATTAGCTCGAGATGTACACCGGATATTATGACCAGAATTGCACCGGCTTCAAGCAAGCGTTCAATAACAGGAAGCTTTTATTTAAGACCAAATACATTTCTTTAATCATAACAAAAAGATTCATAAAAACTTATGTTTGGAACGTAGCACTCTGTGAATGTGAGACGTGGATTATGACATAGGAGGATAAAAACAGGATGGAGGCGTTTGAAATGTGGTGCTGGAGATGGATGGACGGAATAAGCTGGACAGAAAGAATGACCAACGAAAGATTACTAAACAAAGTACAGGAAAGAAGGTCGATACTGGAAATAATAGAGAACCAAAGAGGAAAAGTGATTGGTCACCTGATAAGACATGATATATTTTTAAAAATATCATAGAAGGGAAGGTAGAAGGAAAGAGGAAAAGAGGTAGACTAAGAGGAACGTTTATGACACAGATAAAAGAAAAGATACAAGTTGCGACTTATCAGGAGGTCAAAGGATTGGCGGAGGAGAGAGAAAAGTGGCGATTACTCCACCGACAAGAGCACAGCTTTTAAGTTTCGAGAGAGAGAACATTATAAGTATTGTTACACGCATGTAACAAGAACACTAAACATGACGCATGTTACAGCTGCTGACAACTAGGTATGTAGTGATAAAATGTTGCAATGTATTAGTATTTACACGATAGTAATAATACAATGGAATGTACCTACCTAGACATAATTCAGCTGAATGTTCAGAAACTTCCAGTAAAGAGTGAGCCTTTGTATTTTCGACTTACGTTCTGTTTATAAGTTCAACTCAGCTCTAACCACAGATTAATAAATAACTACTCTGTAACTCTAATTGTACAATGATGTTTGTATTGTTAAAATAATACCTAATAAAAGTAATTGATAATTGACAGGGTATCTATTTATCTGTTAATTCCATGTAATTATTTTTTATACCACTTCAAAAGCAGTCAAACACACGGCCCACCTGATGGAAAGTGGTTGCCGTAGCCTATGGACGTGTGCAACACCGAGGGAGTAACACTCGCACTGTCAAACCTGTAAGCACAAGTTTTTGTGCCGTCAGTGTTAAAGACAATGCAGGATAAGGTTTTGGTCTTCCCACTGACAGCACAAAAACTCTCCAGTAAACTCTGGCAAAGGTAGTAGGTAAGTAATTTCCGCGAGGTTCCCGGCAGAGTAGAATTTATGCCACCCCATCACTTCTCATGTGATGTCGTACAATGCGACTAAGGTATAGGGCTGTTAAATGCAAGGCAAGGCGAGTCAACAATAGTGCCCGGAAGACGGCAATAGGCTCAATAAACAGCGATTGGTGAAATGTGGGTGTTGATTCACCTTTGCCTAACCCTTCGGGGATGGAGGCGTGATTATATGTATGGTATGTATTTAATTTCCGAAGTGACCATGTCGTTTTTGAAGGGATTTTCATTCCACTTAAGTGATGATACTTATAAGACGTAAGTTAGGCTACTCTAATTTTAAAGAATGTTTTAGGGTATCCACAACTGTGATACACAAGCGTACCTAAGTCACCGCAAGCCTGATGGAAAGTGGTTAACGTGACCTATGAACGAATGCAACACCAGAGAAGTCACACCCGTGCTACCGACTCTGTAAGAACAGAGAGTTTCTGTGCCGTCAGTGCAGAAGACACAATCAGGATAAGCCTTTAATCTTCCCACTGACAGTTCTAAAACTCTCCAGTGAGCTCTGTCTACCCTACTCACCAGTTCATTCCTGTTTATTTACATTCCATGCATAACAATCGCACTAATTGTCTAATGAGCATGTATTATTAGATGTCTCACCTTTTTGAATTTCGAATGTACCTATCTCAAATTACCAATAATGAATGGAAATGACCGAAAACGAATGATAACATTGACAATTTCACCTTCATTCAGATGGGTGGCATTCAGTTCTATCTTGAGACTTGTAATCATCTTCTAATTAATTGTGAATTTCTTTAAATTTAGTAAATAGACCAAGGGCGAAACAGCGCGATAAGGTAATGCTGTGACACAGAATACCAAGATATGATGTATTAGAAGAGAAGACCAAGGCACCAAAATAGTATGAGCACGTAGACAGGATGAACGAAATTACACTAGCAAAACAGATTAATTATAAGGTGATATAGATATACTCATGAAACGAGTAGGCAGAGGTATATTAATACCCACATTTCGCCAACTATGATATTCAGTCCCACGTTAAATGGGGCGAGCCTATTGATGTCAAGCGGAAACTTTGTCTTGATCTGTATGTTTAATGTCGGAAAGAGAATAAACCTTCGCATCCAATGACAACCGTGGGAAGAGGGTGACCCTTTTCTACGCCACTGAGAACCAACATGGTAACCTACGAAGGTTCGATTTAAGTACATGTAAGATGATCAGGTCGAAGACATTTTAAGGAAACGCCAGGTCAAAAGTACCCGCAACCAGCCAGAGGAGAAGTGGTAGATGTGTGTATAAATGTGATTTTCATAGGTCACGGTTACCACTTTCCATCAGGTGGGCCGTGCCTTCTGCAACCTAAGTTGTATAAAAAAATTTTTTTTTTTTTTTAAGAGTACTATAAATTATTATTAAATGTGTCGCTTAATTAGTTTTTTATAAATGTTATCTTTAGTATAATGTATCTTTAATTAACGGAAATGAATGGAAATTACCGAAAATGTAAGATATCGTATATTTGTAATCATCGCTATTCTAATTCAGTGACTCATTGTTTTTCTATCCTTTCAAATTTCGAATGTATCTCTTTAACCCTGAACGAATGGAAATGAATGATAACATTGTCTGGCATACTTTACGAACGTACAAGATTAATGTTGTTCTAATTTCAAAGGCCTTGGTTTAGCAGAACATCATATTTATTGACAAAAATGCAATATGACATGCGCTGTGTTTATAAAATATAGATTATCTATCTTCCAGGTTGCTGGTCTACTTTGTATATAACGCCCCACCCTACTGGTGTATTATTATTCTCTTAACACAGATGCGGTATGTAATCCACTCTGAGTTCCCGCCAGTAATTTTACAATAATTGATTGAACGATGTCATCCGTACCGCGATGGGTGCGCACTCCACACACTGCGCACCGACTACTTACATGTAGGCACAGATAATATAATATCATTCTCATACAATATAGGTAATAAATTATTTTGTTTACTCATCTAAAGGATGAGTGTTTACCGTTGAAACTTAGTACCTACCTGCCTGGTGGGTAATGAACCTATAATGCCTAGGTTTATAGAACCCGCCAAGATATTACTAGCTAACCTCACCTGTAATTTAGGGGTTACAGGTCAGATGTTAGTTGCTCCCGAAAAATTGGGGTTAACTAAATTATGGAGAAACGGGTAAGCAGATAGAAAGATTGATGATGAATCTTTATGTGGGTAAACTGAATAAATGAAATTGATTCTTTGACGTGGAAAACCAGTTTAAGTTTGTGAGCTCATATTGGTAATTGAGTACGATTTACGAAGACGCACTTGTTTAAATAAATACTCAATTATACACAAATTGTCTGCTAATACCTAATTTTTTATGACGTCATATTTCAACACCGAATTATGGCAGTCAGATCAGACATGAACCACCAGCTCTATTTACACACGAAATGTACGAAATAATTACAGCAGAGTTGTGTTTAGGGTGTATTGTAGGCCCATCGTAATCACCAGGGCTCATAACCACCTCACCTGCAAGCCAATACTTTCTTGGCCTTCGACTTTCCTTCTTTGACGGTCAGGCTTACAAGCCCCACAAACTAAATTGGGTATTTTATTGACTAGTAAAATTATTGACATTTTACTAAACATCAAAACTGTAAGTTATAAGGAAAATTGTATGAAATAATTTATTGTGACGTCATAGTATTTACAAGACGCCTAAGGGATAAATCTGTTTAACATCAGACAGATATATGCAGCCCAGACTCGGGATCAGATGCATGGCTTGAGTCAACAATAGTGCCCGGAAGACGGCAGTAGGCTCACCTCCTACTACGTAGCACCGAATTTACTGATTGGTGAAATGTGGGTGTTATTTCACCTCTGCCTAACCCTTCGGGGATAAATACGTAATTGTATTTATAAATAATAACCGATGCAATTTTTAACACTCCTTCACCTTTCTTAATTTAATAATAATATGGAAATAGTTTTTACGGGAAAATTCCCTGTTATAGAAAGTCTTATAGAAACGAAAGTCTTATAGGAAATTATTGTAGGAGGTAGGACACGACGTTATTCCCTTCCGAATTGAGCAGTCCGACTGGGGAAGTACCTCCACCCTACAGAATACCACGACTATAATAACCTCGTGTTGTGTTCCCGGTGGTGAGTGGGGTAGCCTGTCAGTGGGAAGACCAAAGGCTTGTCCTGATTTTGTGTTCTGCACTGAGGGCACATAAAATCTCTGTTCTTTACAGGGTCGGCACCACGGATGTGACTCCACTGTTGTCACACACGTTCATAGGTCACGGTAACCACTTTCCATCAGGTGGGCCCTGTTCTTGTCTACCATCTAAATTGTAAAAAAGGCCCCTGGGCTCTAAATTGCAAAATTTATGTGCAACTGGGACTGACGCTAAGAATATGATTATGATAATTTTACTCAGATAACAAAAACACGTTGAAGCAGACAATAATACGTCTTTTCATTGGGTACACATGTCCTATTATTTGCACACGAATACGTAATATGAATGTCCTATTATGCGCTGCAGACTATTATATAGCTGTGACACTCTTTCTGCGTCTTTTTCTGGATTTTACTTTCCATGAGAACCTTCTACCACTTGACTTAAATGTGTTAGACTGCTAAGTCAAATTTCACAGGAACGATGCCCGCTCTGTGCAAATATTTGTATGAATATATACATTGGTCTTGGTATTTTCAAGTACGGCGTTATCTACGTTCCAGAACTGATATTACAAGATATGCTTAGTTTGAATCTAGTTGTAGCTGTTTAATATTTCATAGTCCTATTTATTTTATTCTTAAAAAAAAATAGATGCCTAAAAACATGTTGTTTTAGGTCATTACCCCACAATTGCAACACAATTATACCAATTATGCAATAATGCAGTAACTATAGCGGCAGACTTTGTACTTCAGTTTGTTTCTTTCGCATACCACATTAAATACTTGACACTAAAATACTAATAATTGTCAGCAAAATAAGTAAGGTAAATAGGTACTTTTTAGTGCCGCTACATAGGCACCAGACGACAGCATTATCATCCGTTGGATTGGAATAAAAAGGGACTCTTTTGTCAGCACTTAGCCTCAAGTACTGGCTAGAGTGGCTAGAGTAGCAGAAACGCAGAAGCTTACTAGGGGCCTTACAGGCTTCGCGAAGCGACCTCTCTGTACCGAGGATTTGTGATCGTTGATGGGCAACTGCCTCGCATTCCAGTATTACGTGGGCGGCCGTTTCCTCGGCAACAAAACTCCCCCTGCAAAGGGGACTGTCCGTAACACTGGTGGTGTATAGGTGCTTGTGGAGGGAGCAGTGGCCCAGTATTGTTCTTAGACTTGTTCTGTCTAGTTTAGGAGACGTTTCGTGAGTCGTTTGTTTACCGATGGCATATTTATGTTATACACACATACATATAATCACGCTGGGCTGTATATATCTGTCTGATGTTAAACAGCTCTATCGCTTAGTCGCCTTGTACAACACCGCATGGGAAGTGATGGGGTGGTCCAATTCTACTCTGCCGGGAACCAGGCTTATATTTATGTCATTAATTACGAATAAGCATTTCTTGGAAAATTTCTCTCTTATCTAGGCCTGGTAGAAGCTAGACAGGCATTTTAATCTGGTTCACCAGGACCCCAATCCAGCTAATTCCAACCACAGATACTGCAAAATATGATAGTAGTAAACAAGAGGCGCTGGTCCGTACGCTCGATCAATGTCATCGCTTACCCTATGGTATACGGACGGATGTGGGACCTCTAGAGTTCAACGCCACTGCCTATCTATACGCAGTATGTATCTATTTTTTATACAACTTAAGTGGCAAACACACGGCCCACCAGATGGAAAGTGGTTACCGTGATCTATGAACGCGTGTAACGCCAGGAGAGTCACACTCGTGCTGCCAACCCTGAAAGAACAGAGAGTTTCTGTGCCGTTAGTGCAGAACATAAAATCAAGACAAGCCTTTGGTTCTCCCACTGACAGCACAAAAACTCTCCAATGAGATTTGGTTACCCTTCTCACCGCCGGGAACACAACACGCGGTTATTATTGCCGTGGTATTCTGTGCGGTGGAGGTACTTCCCCAATCGGACAGCTCAATTGCAACGGAAATACCGCCGTGTCGTACCTAGTATATTACGTCTATGTTGGGTTTTAATTTTAAAATACATATATACCTATTTTGTTCTTTATTCCATTCTCCTGGTTATTCCTTAGACCCCAGACTCATCCCGAAAACGCATTACCTTTAAAAAAGCGTTTTATCAAAGTGTTATTTATATCTATTTTCATTTAATTTTTAACCCGCGACTGATAAACGACGGGGTGTTGTAAGTTTAACGTGCCTGTTTGTGTGTGTGTCTGATTTGGATTTAGTTTTTTTTTGTTTGAAAGGTAAAGTAGTCGGTAGTGTTCTTAATTATGTTTGAAAAAAAAAACCGGTCCAAGATGGCCGCCGCTACAAAATGACAGAGTTCATTTTTTTCTCAACTCACTCAATATAACGGTCCAAGGTCCCCCCGACATGACAACGCTTGGATCAAAATATGTATTACTAGGTATATCAGAGTAATAGGGCTAAATAGCACAATTTATTTTTTTATTTAATCTTTATTTTACATATTTAAATTGATCTATACGTCAGAATATCATTTGGGTGGCAGACAAACACCCGGCCCAATATTATGAATTTATTTGAAATATCGAGGTTACGTCGTGAATTTGAGTGTCCATTCATGTTTCAGAATAACAATAGACAAACAAACATGAGTATCGACACGCAAACAAACATTTTCTCAATATTCCCCGAAACACGAGAGCTAATGTTATATTACTCATAATATTTATGTTTAACTAGGTAATTAATTCTTAGAAGAAAAATAGAATGCGTTCATTAAATCATGTGACTCGAAAGGCGATCTAGACTAAATAAAATATTTAAACATACATACTCATATAATCACGCCTTTATCCCTGAAGGGTTAGGCAGAGGTGAATTAACACCAACATTTCACCAATAATTGTATTCGGTCTCACGTAATAGGGGGTGAGCCTATTGTCGTCTTCTGGGCACTATTGTTCACTAAAGCCATGTATCTTAACCAAAAGTTTGGCTAGGTAAAAATTCCCTTTAACAATTAGGTGTTCTGATTGAATAACATAATAATATAAATGCGTAAAGTTAGGGGCATATATCTTGACCACAATTACCTCACAAAATGTATCTACTCTATTACACGGAATGCAATAAACAGAATCTGTGGCGTGACGGTAGTGAACGCAGGGTTCGATCCCCGCTCAGTGCAAATATTTGTATGCATGAATATGAATTTTTGCATTGGTCTGGTCGTGCCTTAGACAGTAGTCCCGGTTTCTTGTAGTTGGAGCCCTAAAATGTCCAACAACAGGTCTAACAACAATACCCCGATATTGCCAATGTGTTGTGGAAGTCAGACGGCAGTCGCTTCCCGGAAAACATCGAAGTTCAGTGGCGTAGTGATTGAACTGGAAGAGTGTTATCCTAGCTTTCGAAGTATATAAAGCAAAGATGATGATGAGTGGTATTTCAGATCCTATACAGCGGAGGGTGGGGGGGTTATCCGTGGTCATCATAAAAAAGGTATCTACATTAAAGTAACCTATTCCCAGAATAACTGTTCTGCTTTCAAGAACCCCTATTATTTTGTGTCAGTATTTTATGTATGGGGTTATATGGGGCTCCACAAAGAACCTAAGGCCAATTCAACCTTATTTACAAGCTGGTACACCTGACGATTGACGGATAAGGCTCAGGTGCCTGCTTCCCTTCCGGAGTCAGACGCCAGTCGCACCCATAACAGCTGTATGAGCCAATTAATTTTTTAATATTTATACCATCAACTAACTGCAACCCGCTTGATGGTAAAAAGTTTAAGTACGAGCCACCATTCCAGAAGCTATTGATCTTAAAATAATAAGTCCCTATATGACACCCTAGATATTATATGAGTAACGTTCCATTAAAGAAGGGTGAAATTGAATGTTCAGCCAGGACATGAACCCAATTCCCTTCCAGGGATAATGACCTGACCTCTGAGTTTCGGAGCCATGTATTGAGGAAGACAAAAGAAGTAAGAACAAAGACCAACGTATTGAACGGTGAGTGAGATAGCCGAAGGCCAATTACCTCCGTCCTACCCCGTTCCTCACCCCAAAGATAACCGGGTTGCTATCCATCACGACCCAGGTACCTTGGCGGGGGTACCCACGCAGTCCAAATTAGCCTATTCATAAAAACAAATTAAAAAATATAATTTATTTTATTACTGCAAAGTTACAAAAGGCTTGTTAGCGATCCCCCGCGGCGTCCCGTGACGTCAGTAGACATTTAAAGATATTTTCTCGAATTATACGAAAAAGAAGATGGCGGATTGGCCAATTAGTCCCACCCACTCCCGTCCAATCGAAGACGACACGTGCCTGAGCTTAGAGGTCACCCTCATACTGCGCAGATCTATGTACCGGCGACTCTTTTCTTTGACCTGGAAGCACAGTATATGTGTTTCGTTCTTTTAACAGTCCCGGGACCATTAAACGGGGGATGAAAAATAGTATCTTTGAGGCCATCAAGCAGACTCCACCATTGTATAGGTAGTGTTGACCCTCTTTTCTATGATTTTGCCTTCAGCTTACTATTAGGCGATGTGAAATCATATTGTATTAAAAAAATTATCGGACCAGAAGGTGGGCGGTAATTAAATGACTCTGGGGTCACTGATAAACGCACGATTATCTAAAACAGGATACTTAACTCTCGTGGTTGGGGAGTAGTTACTGTATACTGTAGGTATAAACCCATGACTAATTATGCTTGATGGTAATAGACCCACCACATATTACAAGGAACTGAAAATCATATTTGACGAATTGTTGGTGTTAATAAACCTCTGCCTACCGCTTAGGAGATTTACAGGCGTGAATATATATGTATGTAAGTATAACAAAACTGTTTAACCCCATAAAAAAATGACACGAGAGTTGTAACGAGATATGCCACTCTTGACGAGCGAGACAAAGGACAGTACAGCGCGACCCAAAAGAATCAGGGGTGAAGGAAACAATGAACTAATGGAGGTCCTAACTCCGTAGCAACGCTATCGATCCACCATCATCATCTTCATCGAAGCATTTGGTCCTGGCTGCAGCTCAAACCTAGCTTTACAGGCTTTACAGCCCGAGGTCCTTATATTTTTATCTTTCAATCATTTCTTCTAGCAAACTATCCTTTCTGGTCTTAAAAAATATTAATTCGATTTACAAACGTACACTCACACCTCTTTCCTAGCGAGGTAAGCAAAGATCACATGCTTCCACTTGCAACAATCCTTAAAAGTGAATGTTCAAGACAGGATTTGCACCCGTCAACGTTCCCTTACAGGGGGAATTAACCTAAATAGATGGGAATAGATAGCATATTAATTACTTAAGAAAGTGCTAACACCCACACTTCGCCAGTTTATGTTTAGGTCCCGATGTAATAGGTGGCGAGCCTATTGCCATTAACCGGGCACTTATTAACCTGCGATAAATACACACATAACTTCGAAAAGCATCGAAAAGTCATTGGTGTGTGCCATGGTAAAATCTGGGATCGAACCCGAGAACTCATCTCAGCAGTCCATTACCCATGCCAATAGGCTACCGCGGCGCATTTTTTATAATATAGGATATGTTAATATGACTTCACCTGACTTAAAGGTAACATAAAATCACAGTTTCAGGTATTGTCAAAAGTACGTGGTTTGGTAAAGAATTGCCAGAAATAAAATTGAAGGAATGATGAAATAAAATATAACAATATTCATAAACGTTACGGTAGTAAAGTTTTTTAAAAATTTTGAACGCCTTTGTCTTTTTGATTTGGTTAATCTCTGAAACCGATATTTACGGAGCTTTCACTGGCAGATAGGCGATGTTATAAGACGTAACTCATGCCATTTTCATTTTACAAATACAATTCACGCTGAAGACGTAGACAAAGCAGGTACCTAGAAAATAAAACAATATACTTACGTACCTACCTAGGGTGTTTTAAGACCCTGCTCCGATCTTCGGGGCAATCCCACCTTCAAGCGGCACACCGGCTGATAATAGACGGATGCCCCCCTCTTTTCCCTCGCTGGAACCGGTGGGAGCGTTCATGTCAGACTCGAACCAACTAAAACGCATGGCTCGACTACGATAGGATTATTTTTTTTAACCAGTTCTGTGGGAATTCGAACCCGCGATCTTTCCCCTTCAGGGGGAATGTTTTGAGCCACCAACCCTGCCTAATCGATTTGAATAGTTAGGTAGTTGGTGCTTGCCGGAGCCGAGGTTGGCATGCATTTCCCTCGAACCCCGGCCGAAATAGGGCCATCTCTCTCCATCTAGACCTCCTCGGAGTGACTGGTCTCTGATGCGGGCTTTCCATTCGAAGTTCGGGGGACATATGGTAGTAGCTCCCACAAAACAATGTGGAAAATTTGCCAATGGATTCCGAAGTGAAGCCTCGGATGCGACCGAGAGTAATGCGAAGATGCTGATTTACCTAGCTGCAGCACACACCTAAATAACAAATATTCATTACCTAACTTTATAACTAACATAATTGATTTTATAAACACTAAACTACATCCATAATAACGGTTTGTCAGTTTCTGCGCAACATGTCTAAGCCACCTAACGGATGTTAATACGGTTTACAATTTCATTAATTCTTTTTTTGAAAATAATAATTAGGTAAGTACCTAAAAGAAGAAGAAGGAAACCCCACTAAGATCTTAATAACAAGCCGGTACAGCTGCTGATGAAAGGATGAGGCTCTTCAAGAGTTGAGATCTCTTCTTGTAAAAACCAAACTAAACATAAAATATGGAGAAAAAAAAAGACTCAGGACTCCAAAGTGTAAGATTCAGCTGCAAAGGACACGAAACAAACCCACTGGTAGCCTAAAATCTACTCTCCTTAGCCGGTAATGGCGCTCGGATACAAAAACAAAATCATCTGCGCCTGCACCTCGCAAAACCCGGGACCAGTCACAATATATAAATTATCTATTATAATCTTAAGTAATAAAACTAGTAACGTCGTCATGCAGTACCTAAACGAAACATTGATAACTGATATATATTCCAACTACCATACTATAGATAATCTTTTAATCCACATATTAAATAAAAATAATCTAGAATAAATACCTTGGATAGCTGCGACTAACACGAACACCGCAATACACCACACAAATTTCATTTTGGCCACAATAAAATAACAACTTTTAAAGCAAATATGTTAATATAATATTAGTTGTGTCGTACACGTCCGTCACTCGCGGGGATGTGTCGGATACGACTGACTAATGACTGTTACGTCCGATTTTGTATACACGGTTTGATAATAATTGTGTAAGGACGCTCGCTCACTGCAGTGAAATGTACGCCGCTATTTCTGTCGTGACTATTTTTGTTGACATTCTTTTGAATATGTGCTTCTTAGATCGTTCGGACACGTAGAGAGGATAAACTGATGAAGATTGACGAAATTAATTCTTGACATGACGCAAAGGTAAAGAGACAGTAATAGCTCAATCTTGGAAGTCTTCTTATAGGTCTTCTTGGAAGTCGTGAGTAACTGATGACATGATGATGCTTCTAACCGATTTCGGCCATGGCGACCACTTCGACTCCTAGTCGGCTAAGCGCTGATGCGCTCGAAGATGGCTAACATAGCCGATCTTCGTGGTAAACTCTCGTGTACACGGAGGGCACGTGAGAACACCACCTATATAATTGTACTGAATGACAGCAGGTGGGCGGATTTTCAGCTCATCGCGTTTAGCGTCGAGGTTTGCCTTTCGCTGTTCCTCGAAATCGCTTACTTGTCTTTGCACCATCCTGCGCCATTCTAGACGTTGTGCTACCAAACCTTCCCATTGAGACGGTTCAATGTTGCATCTTTTCATATGACGCTTCTGAACATCGTTTAACTAATAGACATGTATGAAAACAATTATTATTATTTAAAGTTAAAGTAAATGAGTTATTATTATTTAAAGAAAGAAAGAATGCATAAGGTAGGACACGGCGATATCTCTGCCCAATTGAGCAGTCAGACTGGGGAAGTACCTCTGCCCTGTTCCCAGCAGTGAGTAGGGTAGCTAGAGCTCACTGGAGAATTTGTGCTGTCAGTGGGAAGACTAAAGGCTTGTCCTGTGCTGTGCCAGTGTAGAAAACAACTACACTGACGGCACAGAAACTCTGTACTTACAGGGTTGGCAGCGCGACTGTGACTCCTCTGGTGTTACAAACGTCCATAGGCCACGGTAAACACTTTTCATCAGGTGGGCCGTGTGCTTGTCTGCCACCTAAGTGGTAAAAAAATAATGTCTAATTAGGAAAACGGGAAAAATTAGTATAATAACTCTGGTATCACATGGTTGAACGTTATATCCTTACACGCTATAGTTCTATTTATTTATGATTTTTTGACATACTTTATAAGTTATTTTTAAACTTTCGCGGTGTGAATTCATAATTATACTAGTAGTATAATTATGAATTCAAGTCAGTAGTAGTCAAGTCGTGACCACGGGTGCTGCAACGCATCCGAAACGTCGGCAGAAATAGTAAGTTCCAAGATATAATTCGCGAGAAGTCCCGATACCTAGTATAATTATACTTTATAAGTACTGCATCTCCACTTGGGACTTTTTTATAATATCGTCGAAATCATTTTTTTACGTTGATTACCCATTTAAATACTCAACCGCTTCTAAAATGTGTAAACTAAACGTCGTTTACAATATTATTAAACACCAACTAATACTATTACTCCATACTAATATAAATGGAAAAGTAACTCTGTCTGTCTGGCTGTTACGCTTTAGCGTCTAAACCACTGACCCCATTGTGATGAAATTTGGATCAGATTGGACGATGAGAAAGGACATAGGCTATAGTTTAAGAAAAATGGAATCGGCTGCAAGATGGATATATATATAAGAAAATTGGAATGACTTCAGGCGAGGATCGATAGCTCAGTGGTGTGAGGGAAAGATCACGTGGTTACGTGTATTGCGGTGACAAACATTCGACAATGCGTGTAACAATGTGGTGCACTTCCGCACTAAAGTGAATCACGTTTCCATATTCTTGGACTACTGTTCACCGCTATTTTGAACTTCAGAATTCAGTGGGACAGTCGATATTGTTATGATATTATAAACTATTTAGGCCTGTGGTACATACAATATTGTAAACGAGACTTAGTTTACATATATTAGAAGCTATGTATTTAAATGGGTTATCAATGAGGCCGCCAAGCTAGGTGCCACCATTGTAACGCTTAGTGTCTGTAATGGTGACCCTCTTTCCTGAGACTTTGCCTTTAGCTTATCATCAAGCGAGGTGAAGTCAAGTTGGCGTGTCCTATATAAAAAAAATGTAAAAAAAAATTACATTTTCGAAGATTTACAAAACTCGCAAGTGGTGTCACAATATGAAATAAGTCAAAAAAATAAATAGTGCTATTATAGAGAATAGTGTATAAGGATACAACTGTCAACTGTGTGATTCCAGAGATATACTAATTTTTCATGTTTTGTCAATGCAAAGATTTTCTTCAAAAAATTATAACTCGTTCATTTTTACAACCCATGGCCTCATATCACTTTTGTGGCATTGTATTGTTCAATCAAACCCATTTGAAATCAAAAAAAGTAATAATTAATAACTTAAGTTTCTATGTCTTATAAACCCCATTTTCGATCCACAGTGCAGCGGGCTGGTTTGAATGGCCCTATGTTAATTGAATGTCTGTTGTCCCTGACAGAGGACAAATGGTGCGGGCTATATCTACCTATATAACACAGCCGCTCGATGCATTGAAGCAGACGGGGCTAATTTTAGTTTGACTATGTTCGATGACATTCTTTGAATAAACACTGTAAACCTGTATTCTCGGTTAACTGAGCGTCTAGATGCCGCGTGAGTAATGAAACTATTCGCGGGGCTTCCCGATGAGGACGAAGTTTGTGGGGTTGGGTGGTCTGGTCTGATTTGCAAGCAACCGCGCTTTGTAGCTATTAATTGATTATTAAACTTAAGTAATTAGTGGAGGTGGGGATTATTCTGATGTACTTAATTGTTGAATTGTAATATAAATAGTAGGTATTCGAGTACGACTTCTGACTTAATATCGATTTATTGAGATGCTGTAATCATTTTCCAAGGACTGCCACAGCTTTATTTAGGAACATACGTTTGTTCTTAGATGTAGAGGAGGTAGGACACGACGGTATTTCGGTCCAATTGAGTAGTCCGACTGTTGAAGTACCTCCACCTTCCAGAATACCGCGGCCATAATAACCTCGGGTTGTGTTCCTTTGACTGGGAAAGTACCTCCACCCTACAGAATACCGCGGCCATAATAACCTTGTGTTGTGTTCCCGTGAATACGGTAGCCAGAGCTCACTGGAGAGTTTATGTACTGTCATGTCAGTGGGAAGACCATAAGCTTGTCCTACTTTGTCTTTTACATTGACGGCACAGAAATTCTTGTGCTTACAGGGTTGGCAGCGCGAGTGTAACTACCTTAATGTTGCACACGTCCATAGGCCACGGTAATCACTTTCCATCAGGTGAGCTGTGTGCTTGTCTGTCAATCAGGTGGTATAAAAATAAAACGTTTTTCATGTATCAAATAAATAATATGGTAGTAAGATATTATACTTTAGTTTAACCTAGATCAACTATTATAAACCTAGATTTGATTTCTAAATTTGTAAATTGTGTATCTATTACTTAACATTAACATTATATATTGACATTGTCATATATACTTTAATATTTTCTTTTTGACTCGAACCAACAAAAACAACTAAAATTACATTTATATTAAAAAGTCATTTCAATTTAATATAATCTATAACGTCATCCTGAGCACTCTGGCTGATCGGTGCGACTCCCCACTACTGAGCCGTTGGCTTCAGCTACATGCCCCTGTATATCGCCATCTTTACATCTAACAAAGGAGGCCGCACCGGAGGCCACAATTCACTAATAATATTTCTAAGATACTAACACTAGATTAAGATTATAATTGTACTACTAACACTTTATATGGATTTGAAAAATCTTAAATAAAAGCCCGACAGGGTCCATAATTGTAACAATAATTTTAACCTGAACAACTGTATTACATTATGCAACGCAATAAATGTATTGAGTATTGAGTATGGACCTACATTGGTGCTTCAAATCATCGAGCGGGCGTGTTTACTTATATAGGTAGATATTGCCAGCACCATTTGTCCATTAGGGTAGACAGAAACATGCCATTAATATTTGACAATATAGGTCCAGGCTGGTAGTAGGCTTGCTTCTTATGCAATAGGGTGAAAATATTATACATTGATCCATTAATTTAAAATAATCATTGTTTTTGAGCCCGGATTTTGTTTTCTACCTGCCATCACTTATAGGACTGGCTTATACGACTTATATAGGAGCCTGTTTATAACCAAAAGAAAAACCTGAATATTAAATAACACACTGTACTTTTCCACTAGTTTTTATTTTTTCACCTGAGCGGTTTCATTTCACGGCATTCTTACAGACGTTGTATTAGCTTAATATAAACCCTTGAGAATCCAGTGAGGCGAAACCGATCAGGTGAAAAATAAAATATAGTGGAAAAGTACAGAGTCTTATTCAATATGTGTTGCAGGTTCTACCAAGCACCGTCCATCAACAGTATTAATAGTCAAAAGAAAGCTTGCACCAGAGTCTCGTCCATTAATTATCAGGTATACCGGCTCGTCTTGATCTCGAACAAAGGTCTTAGTGGGGAGATCGTACACCTATTTTTTAATATCGGTCTATTTCCTATACTTCTTTAACTACAGTTACAAGTATATTTTGTATGTACCTACATTTGCTGAGTTCGAAAGACTGGTTTATCGTTTCTGGCATACACACATATACAATTTGGTGGTCGAACTCGGTCAGGAGAGAGCACACAATATTTATTACTATTATAATATTAAGTTACCGCGGTAGCCTAGTGGTATGGGTATGGACTGCTGAGACAAGGTCTTTGGTTCGATACCAGGTTTTACCATGGCACACAACAATGACTTTTCGATGCTTTTCGAAGTTAAGTGTGTATTTATCGCAGGTTTATAAGTGCTCGGTTAATGGCAATAGGCTCGCCACCTATTACATTGGGACCTAAACATAAGCTAGCGAAATGTGGGTGCTAGCAACTCTGCCTACCCCTTTTTTTTTATACCACTTAGATGGCAGACAAGCACACGGCTCACCTGATGGAAAGTGGTTACCGTGACCTATGGACGTCTGTAACACCAGAGGAGTCACAGTCGCGCTGCCAACCCTGTAAGTACCTACAGAGTTTCTGTGCCGTCAGTAGAAGACAAAGCAGGACAAGCCTTTAGTCTTCCCACTGACAGCACAAATTCTCCAGTGAGCTCTGGCTACCCTACTTACCGCTGGGAACACAACACGATGTTATTATAGCCGCGGTATTCTGTAGGGCGGAGGTACTACCCCAGTCGGAGTGCTCAATCGGGCGGAAATACCGCCGTGTCCTACCTCCTATATTATATATTTCGGGGATAAAGGCGTGAGTTTATGTATGTATGTAGTACAGTATCTTATTCAATATGTGTAGCAGGTTCTACTAAGCGCCGTCAATCAACAGTATTAACACACCAAAGAAAAGTCTGCACCAGAGTCTCGTCTTAATGAGGAGCTCGTACTCCAATTTTATCGCTTAGTTCGAAAGGCTGATGCTATGGTGTTTGTCATATCTGGCATACATTGAATTTGGTGGCCGAACTCGGTCGGGAGAGAGCACACAATATTTCTAAGAGCATTGTCGTATTGGTTTTTTACTGTAAAGACGATGTATCTAAATAAATAAATAAACGCAAAGTAACACGAATCGTCTGGTCATGTCCTTGTTTACCAACTAAGTACTTAAAATAGGTGGTTATCGTGACTTTTGGCCACATCAAGTCTGACTAAAAACCTAATCAAAATATTTCTATGCACAGAATTGTTAATACAACATAACACTAGTTAAAAAAAGTACTCCTATGTACAGAAAGGACTAATATTCACAATACGTTTATAAAATACTGTAATGACAGTCTCAAAGTTGATATATTTAAATTATTATACAATAGTATAGATAGATGTGAGTTTTGAGTCAAAAAGATTACGAGTACATATAAAGATTTACGCACTAGCGCGCCAGCACCTTTACGCAAAACGTGTCGCTATCTCAATTTTCTAAGTAGGCGGCCGGCCCCTTATTTTACCCCGCCACTTATCTGCTATCAGTAGTCAAATAATATTAATTCGCTGTTTGGGTTTCATCGCTGCACTTTAATCTGACCTTTTTGTATACTATCATTTCTTTACCTCCAGCGTCTTCTATACTCATGCCTGTACACTTCTGAAGGACTAGACAGAGGTACATCAACATATATATCACGAACTATCATTATTTTCGTGCGGAAATATTTATACATCCTACCATCGTGGGCCATCGGAGGTTAGTTAAATTGAATTCGGACCGACTAATAGTACTGGACTGCTGAGACGAGGTCTCGGGTTCGATCCCAGGTTTTACCATGGCACACACCTATGACTTTTCGATGCTTTTCTAAGTTATGTGTGTATTTATCGCAGGTTTATAAGTGCCCGGTTAATGGCAATAAGCTCGCCACCTATTACATTGGGACCTAAACATAAACTGGCGAAATGTGGGTGCTAGCACCTCTGCCTACCCCTTCGGGGATACAGGCGTGAGTTTATGTTATGTTATGTTAATAGTACTATATCTAAATTACCTGGGTATAGGGCTACCAAATAAGACATTTCTCCAGACCCCAGTTGTACCTGGGCCATCTATAGATTTAAAATGGTTTTATTGCGACCCCATCGAACCCCGAAAAATTCTAAAAGTGGGCGACAGTCGTCGCGATGCCGCGACGTGGAGGTAGTTAGGGTAACAACAGGCGGCCGCGGCCGCACGTGTCGCCTCCACGCCCGCGGGCTGGAGCCGGAGGACCAGACCCTTTCCCTCCCTCCCCTCCGCACTTGCCCGCACTCCGCTGTGCCATTTCTTTTATTTGCAGATATAAATAATATCTTGAGTCGAATTTATTCTCTTTGATTTTACTTAACGAGTAAATTTGAAAAATACTCAAGAATACTGAAAGATAATTAACCTATCTACTTACCAATAATGAATCTTCGTTATTTACTTAAATATAATAGTCTTAAGTAACTTATTTAAATAATTATTAATCCTTAATATAAAAGTATTATTATCTATTGACTGTGGTAAAACAATATTTAATTTTAAAAGTCAAAATTTATATTAAGTAGATAGATATTAATTTTTATCTATGTGGTGTAATGGTATTGAATGAGACTCCTACACACAGGTTAGATTCCCGTTCAGTACAGTTTTTGTACACTTGCATAAGAAAAGAAAGAAAGAAAAATATTTCATTTAAGTTCCACACAGTGGGCATCCTACTAAGTACAAATAGGTAGGTAAGTATAACAGTTATAATTAGTAGGTATATTAAATTAAGCTACGGGTGCAACATTCTACACTATGCGAACCCAAATAGGGCGCCATCTCAGCATTGAATGCTGCGCACACCCTTCGTTGGGTATGCACAGCGCTGGTTTTCAGATGGGGCCACTAGGTAGTGCTGACGCCACGCACCATTTTATAAATACAGTACATTTTATAACTACGTATTATTCTATAAAGTAAAGTCGAAAGGATTTTTGAATGCGCTTGTAACAACAAAACTCCTACGAACGGAACGAGCGTAAAGGACTTACTACTCATATGGCTGTTTGCAATGGTTTGTGTGGCTCTCAGAGCACTTTAAGCTGTTGGTCCTGATTGTCTTGCGAGCATGTAAATCAGGTAGCAGTTGTAGATACTTGGAGTTCGATTTGTCTAAGTTCATAACTTCAATAATTTTTTATACTTACCACAGGTGGCAGACAAGCACACGGCGCACCTAATGGAATGTGGTTACCATGGTCTATGGACGTTTGTAACACCAGAGAGGAGCCACAATCACGCTGCCGACCCTGTAAGTACAGAGTTTCTGAGCCGTCAGTGTAGAAGACAAAGCAGTGGCTTTAATCTTCCCACTGACAGCACAAATTCTCCAGTGAGCTCTGGCTAGTTGGTGAGGAGTGTTTAGTCCGGAACTTCCACGCGGTGCCTCCTTAGCCTTATTGCCTAATATAATAATCCCGAAGACGTCAAATGGGTCTTCGGGGTCGGCCTAACGAAGACCTCAAGTCCTCCCCACCCAAAGTCAAGTCATCTGTTTGAAAGCAGCAAACAGTTGCTTATTGTTGATAATCCGTTAGAGGTCCTTCGCGAACCACCGCGACCTGTTCACCCACCAAATTCCCCAATTGGTGGGTGCAAGAGGAGTTTCTGTTTACCTGTACACCCACTGCACCATTAATGTACATACTACTGCCCAAAAAAACTGAAAACGTTTATCCCGATTTTAAGTCAAAAATTGTAAATATTGATTTCGAGTTTGCTATTACCAATGCATTGAGTGCAATTTCTTTCCTAATATGATAATCTATCGGTGTTATTATCATTTTACACAGAGTCTATGAAAGAAGGCAAAAAAGATGGACGCGCGTGCACGAGCCTCGACCATCAAAAGCAAAAATTTATAACGCATCGTGGGCTTGCTGTAACCTTCCTTTGTTACCCAATGGCATAGTATCTGAAGGCAGGTGTTACCTTAATGAAGAATACCAAGAAATAAATGATAAGAAAGATAATGCTTTTAATTCATTTCAATTCATTTCATTTATTTATTCACAAAATACATTTTGTAGATTGGTAGAACAAGAAGTGTAATGATTCCCTTGTACATTCTACCACTTTTGTGTGGTTTGAAAATATTTAAACAATCAATAATTAATTTGTGACACAGTAGATATAAATATAATAGAAGAATCATACATAAACATAACATAACATAAACACACGTCTATATCCCCGAAGTGGTAGGCAGAGGTGCTAGCACCCACATTTCGCCAGATTTTTTTTTTATATAGAACACGTCAATTAGACTTCGCCTTGCCTGATGGTAAGCTGAAGGCAAAGTCCCAGAAAAGAGGGTCACCATTACTTACACATACCGTGTGACAATGGTAATACTCAGCTTGACGGCCTCATCATATGCTTTTTCACGCCCCGCTTAAAGGACCCGGGACTGTAGGAAGAAGGAAACACTTGGTGCGACAAAGGAAAGAGTCTCCGAACCACTTGGTTCTTGATCGGATGTTCTGCACCGTGTGCGGATGACATCTAAGACCTGCACGTGTTGTCCTGTGTAGGAAAGGGGAGGGTGGGACTAATTGGAAGAGCTCATCAGAACACTCCCCATGGTACAGACGGTAAAATACAGCCATGGACGCAACATCTCTACGCATCTGTAAGGGTTCTAGGGTGTTCGTGACCTCGGGATTCCCAATGATGCGGACCGCAAGTCGCTGCAACCTGTCGAGAGCATCTAGTAAGTTTAGGTCCCAATGTAATAGGTGGCGAGCCTATTGCCTAATTTTATTTAAAAATAAATATGTATCCAGGAATGGTGTGCGTATAACAGAGGGCATAGAACTAATAACGTTTGCGAAAGCTGGAACACCAACAATAATAAAAAAAAAAAATTGTAACGGTAGCTATATAAACTTTTAAACGCCAAATTCTAAATTAAATGATTCACGAGTTGTACATTATTAATTAAGAGACTATCAGATACTTCACGCATAATTGCAACTTTTGAACAAAGAATTGGTTATTTCTAGGAAAAGTTGCGTTAAGAATTTATTTCAATCAAAGAATCAATTTCATTTATTCAGTTTAGGCACACAAAGAGCACATATGAACGTCTAAATTTTACAATTAGGTATGTCAAGAAATAATATAAAAATATTAAATTTTGTAAAAATAAAACATTGGAAAATGATTCTTTCGCTGGTTCGGTAGATTAGTTCTACTGAGAAGATACCAGCAAGAAACTCAGCGAACTATATTGGAACTAGATTATTTTTCTTTTTTAAATTTGCTTTAGTTTACAATTTATTTTGTGCGAGCAAGCAACTTAGAGACTTATGTTGACCACGCATTTACATCATTAACTCATCCACTTTATAGTAACCTTTACTCATTAATGTTTTTTTCACTTTTATTTTAAATTTATTTATTGGCATATTAATCAAATCCTGAGGAATTAAAATTATGTAGGTAGGTAACAATTTTGTCGTCTAATCATTTATCAGATATAATCGATATTTACTTTTCCCAACCTATAAAGGTGCAATGGCTGTACAGGTAACCCCAAATTCCCCGTGAGAGAAGGTGGTGGGTGAACAGGAGATAATGTTTTATGTTCGTTATAACTGTGTGTAGCTATCATATATATCACATATCATTGGGAATCCCGAGGTCACGAACACCCTAGTCCCTAGAACCTTTACAGATGCGTAGAGATGTTGCGTCCATGGCTGTATTTTACCATCTGTACCATGGGGAGTGTTCTGATGAGCTCTTCCAATTAGTCCCGCCCTCCCCTTTCCTAAAGAGGACAACACGTGCAGGTCTTAGATGACATCCGCACACGGTGCAGAACATACGATCAAGAACCAAGCGGTAGGTACGGAGACTCTTTCCTCTGTCGCACCATTAAGGCCTGGAATTCATTACCAGCTCACGTGTTTCCTTCTTCCTACAGTCCCGGGTCGTGACGTGTGATAGCATATGATGAGGCCGTCAAGCTGAGTGTCACCATTGTCACACGGTATGTGTAAGTAATGGTGACCCTCTTTTCTGGGACTTTGCCTGCAGCTTACCATCAGGCAAGGTGAAGTCCAATTGACGTATTTATTTATTTATTTATTTCATACATACAATGTCATTACAGGCAGACCCAATGCGACAGAATAGCAACATAATTTTAATAATTTCATTTACAATATAAGTAGGTATGTCATTTACATTATCATAATCACACATAATCATGCTTCAAAAACTAAACAATAATTCCACAACATATTATTAATTAAAGTAGATATAATTACCATTTCACATATTATTCATGAATGTATGTTCTATATATATAAAAAAAAACTCCTTACGAGACCCACGGGGGTCCTGGCACCGGGCACCGGTTGCTCTCGTGGGAGTCGCATGAATGGCCAGACCAAGCTAGACTATTATTTTGGTATGCTCCTGATATGTTCCCACTTCGCCCCTAGTACTTGATTACTTACGAACACATTTACAAATAAGTATAGGACGTATGTGTTAATCACACACAGCTCCAACCAAAGCCAAAAAAGAAAGTAACATGCGTGTGTGTGGGTGTGTGTGAGTTTGTGTTCGCGTGTGTGTGAAAAACGTTGACGTTTATTTTAACAAAACCATTTCATTTTATTGCGTAATTAAGTCCGCGGTAGCCAAGTGGTATGGGTAATGGACTGCTGAGACGAGTTCTCGGGTTCGATCCCAAGTTTTACCGTGGCACACACCAATGACTTATCGATGCCTTTCGAAGTTATGTGTGTATTTATCGCAGGTTTATAAGTGCCCGGTCAATGGCAATAGGCTCACTACCTATTACATTGGGACCTAAACATAAACTGGCGAAATGTGGGCGCTAGCACCACTGCATATACCTTCGGGGATATAATATTTATGATAATTCATTTTACTGCGCCATTTTAAAATCTTAGGTTTTTGCACTCCTCTTTTTTTATACAGGAAACGTCAATTAGACTTCGTCTTGCCTGATGGTAAGCTGAAGTCCAAGTCTCAGAAAACAGGGTCACCATTACTAACACATATTATGTGACAATGGTGACACTCAGCTTGACGGCCTCATCATATGCTTTTTCACGCCCCGCTTAAAGGACCCGGGCACTGCCGTACTGTATAAATAATATCAATATTCCGAATCCCACACACCTGCCAGCAATTTTCGTAAAAAGGAATCCATAATTCTCGCTTTACCTATTAATATTTATATACATATTCCTACTTACTACCTATCTTTTATTAATTCTTTTATTAATATATAGGTAGGACACGGCGGTATATCCGCCCGATTGAGCAGTCCGACTGGGGAAGTACCTCCGCCCTACAGAATACCGCGGTTATAATAACTTAGTGTTGTGTTCCCAGCGGTGAGTAGGGTAGCCAGAGCTCACTGGAGAATTTGTGCTGTCAGTGGGAAGACTAAAGGCTTGTCCTGATTTGTCTTCTACTGACAGCACAGAAACTCTGTACTTACAGGGTTGGCAGCGCGACTGTGACTCCTCTGGTGTTACAGACGTCCATAGGCCACGGTAACTACTTTCCATCAGGTGGGCCGTGTGCTTGTCTGCCAACTAAGTGGTATAAAAAAAAACTCTTCTATAGCATGTACATAAAATTAAATTAATTAACACGTACTTAAACTTTGCAGGGTGTTATAATATTATATAAGTATTAAAACCAGTGGAGTGGACATCGCATAGGTATATGCACTAGTGAACTTGCGTTTGAGTTTAATTGTATGAGGCACAGTGAGGAGAATAATATGCGAAGGGGGTCCACATCATTATTGTTCGCAAAATCCCCACATATACCCCCCTCTCTCTCTATGCGGTGTCGTACAAGGCGACTAAGGGTTAGGGCTGTTTAACATCGGACAGATATTTACAGCCCAGACTCAGCTTCAGATGAATGGCTGGAGTCAGGATTAGTGCCCGGAAAATGTCAATAGGCTCACCCCCTTTTACGTGGGTCCGAATGTAGTGATTGGTGAAGTGTGGGTGTTAATTCACCTCTGCCTAGCCCTCCGGGGATAAAGGCGTGATTATATGTATGTATACAGCCGGAGCTGGCGGGGGTGAGCATTTTAGACTCGATTCGACTAAAACGCATGCCGTCTGTGTGGTACGTAGATTTTTTTTTAAAGCTAGCAGCTTCCACTTTATGCCCCGTCATACGATGGAAGCTGCTTCGTATAAGTCTATTCTTTACTGTAAATTTAACAAAACTAGCCTAGCTATTTATGAAAATAACCCTCTCTGGGTTCATTCTGTTTACTTTTAACTTTTTTTTATACCACTTAGGTGACAGACAAGCACACGGCCCACCTGATGGAAAATGGTTACCGTGGCCTATGGACGTTTGTAACACCAGAGGAGTCACAGTCGCGCTGCCAACCCTGTAAGTACAGAGTTTCTGTGCCGTCAGTGTAGAAGACAAAGCCATGCCCAAAGAGGGCCATCTCTTCTGAGCTGGCCCTCTTTGGGTGTGTAGACCACGGAGTCCCCGTCCGCCTATGCTCATGGGGGACGGAGGTCGTTCTGCGACCTCCAACACCTGTGTTGCCTCCGCTCCCGCCCCGCCATTTCCATCTCAAGCATTACTTGCTCAAGCGTTACACAGCGTACCTACCATCGCCATGAGCACGCACAATGGCCAAAAAAGGAGGCTAAGTACGGATTAAGGAGTCTCATTCCATTCCATCGCCAAGAGCATATAAGAGAGAGAGATAACTCCCACTCTTAGGGCTGCCCCTGACTCCTACCTCGGCATGGGATTTGAGTCTAAAATTGACTTATTCTGTGAACCTTGACTTGTATAACAAATGATTTGACATTTTGTAATTATATAACTTCTATTTTAAGTATATCATTTAAACGAGGAATTATTTTTAATTGTATGCTGACATTATTTAAATTTGTATTACTACCTTTCAATATTTGTACGCTGGAGACAGCAGAATATTATGTACAACCAACTTTGTGACAACTTTTATACAATATTCTTATAAATAAATGAATCTTATCTTATCTTATCATCTCCCACGCAGGGCACTCGGTGAGCGCGTACAGCCCCGAGTCCTCCCTCGCGTCACGATGATGGTATACGGACGTCGACTGTAACCAATGCCCGTGACATTCCGATGAGAATCACTTCACTGTGACGCTGAATTCTTCAGGTCCATGAAAGAACATGGTCTCAGTTTTGCGCAGAGTCACCTCGAGACCCAGCCGCCAGATCAGCATCACGACTTGTGCGACCGCGGTTGTAATAGCTTGTCTGCTTGTACATCAGTTTTATTTCTTTTCATACATAACAACATTACATAAACTCACGCCTATATCCCCGAAGGGGTAGGCAGAGTTGCTAGCATCCAAATTTCGCCAGTTTATGTTTAGGTCCCAATGTAATAGGTGGGGAGCCTATTGCCATTAACCGGGCACTTATAAACCTGCGATATATACACACATAACTTCGAAAAGCATCGAAAAGTCATTGGTGTGTGGCATGGTAAACCCTGAGATCGAACCCGAGACCTCGTCTCAGCAGTCCATTACCCATACACTACCGCGGTTTATTCTTTTCAAAATGAAATAATTAATTCCACCGACACCAATATCCTTATGCTTTATTTTATCACACTTGAGTCAACAATAGTACCCGGAAGATGGGAACAGGTTACGTGGGACTGAATTCAATGATTGGTGGATTCAATGTGGGTGTTAATTCACCTCAGCCTAACCCTCCGGGGATAAAGGCGTGATTATATGCATGTATAAAAGAAAACTAACTCTAGAGAGTTTATGTGGCATTTTCATGACGAATGTATATGTGTAAATAAAATAAAATATATAAATAAAATAAATAGTATACATAAAATTCCCCTAGTAATGTAATATCTAAAAAAAAACAACGTTTATAAAACCAATTTCAAAAACTGAAAAGTATAAAATAATCTAATAATGTTAAGAAAAAAGAAATACCGCTGTAGCCTAGTGGTATGGGTAATGGACTGCTGAGACGAGGTCTCAGCATTTATCGTAGGTTTATAAGGCTCACCACCTATTACATTGGGACCTAAACATAAACTGGCGAAATTTGGATGCTAGCACCTCTGCCTATCCCTTCGGGGATATAGGCGTGAGTTTATGTTATATTATGTAAGAAAAATCGGTGCCAAGCCCGAGAGGTTATATTGTTTCAATTGATTGCATCAAAATAGTTCAGGCACAATTAACAATGTAGGTCGTCTTCTATCTTGATCAGCAAATCTGTAAAATCAGTATATTTTTCTCTTATCTTTATTAAGTTATTTTATACTTTTTTTGTTTCGGATTTTTTAATGAAGTTTTAATTTTTTTTTTATTATTTAGTGAATGGTATAGGTCTACATTTTATTAATTTTGTCCGCCTTTTTTGTGGGTCTAATCCAGTTCAGTATGTCGTCCATAGTTTTCCAGTTTACATTTAACTCAGTGTAGATATAACCACTTTGTTTTGCAGTATGAGTAATTGAGAGTTGTTCAGCGTGATCACTCCATTGCCACATAATACGTACGCTACGCTTTCTATTTGCTCCACAAAATCCAACTGATGGTCTTCTCTGAATGCAGAAACAATAAAATTTTAAAAAGCCTAAACTATTCGAATCGATCAAGATATAGAAAAAATTGAATTGGTTCAGGTGGGATTCGAATCCGCGATCTTCCCCTTACAGGGGGAACGCTCTGACCATTAAGCCACAGAAACTTCACCCGAAACCATCCAAATTCCTCCACACATATATCCGTCTTACGGCAATGGAAGCCTAAACTAGCATAGGACATCAAATTAAGAAATATACATATAATACTGAAGATTGAAACTTTTCAGTCTTATTACAAAACACGGACTAACTCTAAAACCAGGTTTAAATCGTGTTTAGACCATGGTCTAAAGAATTTTTTATTACAAAAAGGGTTTTATTACTAAACCATGGACTATCTCTGGTCTAAAGATAAACCTACGTGACCCCTAGTTTAACGTTGGTCTAAAGTGTAAATCACAATAATAATATGTCAAACTTGCCATTTTGAAGTTAGCCGGTTAGCGTCAGATAAATTCGTTTAGTTTCTTATAATACTATGCTCGTAATGGATATTGACGCAGTTGATCTGATGGATATCGCAGATATTAATATCGTGGAGTCATTGGACATACCACGCTTACCTAACAGACATCATATTCCAGTAAACCCCTTTATGGAACTATCTGAAGAAGCTTTTTAGGCAAAAGTATAGGTTTACTAAACGTTTTAAATAACTTGCAATAAATATATTTTAAAGTAGTTATAATAATTGGGACAAATTTGATACCTACCTAGTCAGCGCGAACGAAAAAGTTCGTTCCATTTCACGTCCATAGATCTTCCAATATCATACATAACAATGATTGCTAAGTAAAGGCATCATAATGATATTTTAATACAAAATAAAGTATAACTATTATTCATAAAATTGAATTTAATGAAAATGTATTATCTAAATCCTTTTTTTCACCATTTTTAGTAAATATTATATATTAATGATTTCAGATAATTTTTGTTTTCGGAGGAAACGGAACGTTGCGATTGAATGGTATCATAATGAACGAACAATAGTTTGAGTAATCTGTGGTTTTATTTAGGCCAAGGTTTAAATTATGGTCTATGGATTATTCAGCTTTTGTAATAAGGAGAAGTTTAAACCATGGTCTTGAGATTAAGCCTAGACTTTATAGTTCAGGTTTAAACCTGACTTAATTCCGTTTTTTATACAGTCTTATTACAAAACACGGACTAACTGTAAAACCAGGTTTAAATCGTCTTTAGACCATGGTCTAGAGAAATTTTTATTACAAAAAGGGTTTTATTACTAAACCATGGACTATCTCTGGTCTAAAGATAAACCTGCGTGACCCCTAGTTTAACGTTGGTCTAAAGTGTAAATCACAATAATAATATGTCAAACTTGCCATTTTGAAGTTAGCCGGTTAGCGTCAGATAAATTCGTTTACTTTCTTATAATACTATGCTCGTAATGGATATTGACGCCGTTGATCTGATGGATATCGCAGATATTAATATCGTGGAGTCATTGGACATACCACGCTTACCTAACAGACATCGTATTCCAGTAAACCCCTTTATGGAGCTATCTGAAGAAGCTTTTTAGGCAAAAGTATAGGTTTACTAAACGTTTTAAATAACTTGCAATAAATATATTTTAAAGTAGGTTTTCATAAAAGTAGGTAATTTTTAGTAAATATTATTTATTAATGATTTCAGATAATTTTTGTTTTCGGAAGAAACGGAACGTTACGATTGAATGGTATCATATTGAACGAACAATAGTTTGAGTAATCTGTGGTTTTATTTAAGCCAAGGTTTAAATTATGGTACTAAGTAGTCTATGGATTATTCAGCTTTTGTAATAAGGAGAATAGTGTCTTGGTTTTCATTATGATGAAAATTTTGTTTTATTTCTAAACAGACAGAATAGGATTGTATTCTATTTTTTTATTATTATCGTAAACTGTACATTATACAATAATATAATGAAATATAAAAGTTAAACTTTCTTATGACAAATGATTTTAAAGATATTTGATTTTAAAAATTCAATTTCTTGAGCCACCCGAAAACGCTCCATGCAAAATCATGGAACGTGGTGACGTCACAGCGCACTGGCTGTAGTGAAAATGTATGGAGTGCAAGAGAATATCGCATTTATCTCAGTCTACGTTGCGTTTACACGTATACAGTGCCTAATACGATTGATTTGAAATTTAATGAGGAATCTAAAAGTTGTAAATTTTGCTTTATTTCGATTGTTTATATTTAGACCTATTTTGGGAATTAAAAATAATGAAATGTCTATAGTTTCAATTTAGTTAGAAAATATCTTAGTTTACTATGCATAGTTTTAGATAAAATACTAAGATATTAAGTAGTACCTATTGGTAAGAATTCGATGACTCAGGACACTACCCTATTGCTTGGGGGTGACAGGTGGAGCCGCCTGTCACCCTGGCAGAAGCAGGCTGTGGCGGTGGCGCGCGTGGCGCGCCTCCCCGTTTCCGGGGACGAGTTGGGGACTCTGTAGTCCCCACACCCGAGAAGAGGGCCAGATCGTGAGAGATGGCCCTGGGACGGCCGGGGTGCGAGGGATATGCCTGTCAACCTCACCTTCGGTAACCAAAGCGACCCACGCAGGCGGCGTCCGTTTTAGTCGGTTCGAGTCCGACATAACCTCCTCCACCGGCTCCGGTGGGCGGGTAGCCGTGGGGATTTTGCGCACGTAAAAAAAACCCCCATTGCTTAGAAAATACCTAGGTACCTAAAATTGTAAAATTGAGAAAAACATTACACCTAGTCAATTTTATTGGTCAATAAATTGACATAATATACATGTGATACGCCGAATGTCATCTAATTTTAAGAAAACTGCGGTAACCTAGTGGTATAGGTAATGGACTGCTGAGACGAGGTCTCGGGTTCGATCCCAGGTTTTACCATGGCACACACAATGACTTATCGATGCTTTTCGAAGTTATGTGTGTATTTATCGCAGGATTAT
Source organism: Eilema griseolum (assembly GCA_963662185.1). NCBI lineage: Eukaryota > Metazoa > Arthropoda > Insecta > Lepidoptera > Erebidae > Eilema > Eilema griseolum. Next base: position 890,127 of record OY759229.1, on the reverse strand, counting down.
AAGTGCCCGGTTAATGGCAATAAGCTCGCCACCTATTACATTGGGACCTTTTTTTTATATACCACTAAGGTGGCAGACAAGCGCACGGCCCACCTGATGGAAAGTGGTTACCGTGGAGGACACGGCGGTATATCCGACCAATTGAGCAGTCCGACGGAAGTACTTCCGCCCTACAGAATACCGCGGTTATAATAACTTCGTGTTGTGTTCCTAGCGGTGAGTAGGGTAGCCTGAGCTCACTGGAGAATTCGTGCTGTCAGTGGGATGACTAAAGGCTTGTCCTGCTTTGCCCTCTACATTGACGGCACAGATACTCTGTGCTCACAGGGCGCGAGTGTGGCTTCTCTAGCGTTACACACGCCTATAGGCCACGGTAACCGCTTTCCATCAGGTGAGCCGTGTGCTTGTCTGCCACCTAAGTGGTATAAAAAAATGTTAACAATTGTCTCTAATTTAGATTTCTTAAAACAATTTGTAAGAAGGAAGTATTTAAAACAACAGTCTGTTGTGCAGAGTTAAAACCAACTTAGCTCGCCGTGGCGTCGTGTCGTCCCACGTGCCGCTTCGTCTCCGACCCGCGTCGTCGCGTGGCTCGTTCGGCCTCGTGATGACGCTTTCAGGGCGCGAGGTGCGCAATATGGCGAAATTCATTTTGCACTTTGTTTACCGGCCGTCCACGGGGTTAGTTCTGAATGTCGAAATTTCCAGAACGAAAATATCGAAAGCAAAAACGTACCGTCCTTTCCTTTATTTTAACAGTTGCTTCTTAATATATTTACAATATTATCTTTTATGTTTAGGAACCTAAATCTTTTCGAAAAACTAACTGACGTACCTACACAATTTTAATACGAAAACCAAAAATAAACTAGTTGTACCAAAACTTAGGCTTCACAAGGTTTATTATTCATTTGTAGGCAGCTGCATAAAAATATTTAATAAAATTCTTCTGGATTTGATTAACATGCCACTAAATAAATTTAAAATAGAAGTGAAAAAAACTTTAATGAGTAAAGGTTACTACAAAGTAGACGAGTATCTTGATGATGTAAATGCGTGGTCAACATACCTAAGTCTCTTGCTTGCTCGTACAAAATCAATTGTAAACTAAAGCAAATTTAAAAAAGAAGTATAATCTAGTTCCAATATAGTTCGCTGAGTTTCTTGCTGGTATCTTCTCAGTAGAACTAACCTACCGAACCAGCGAAAGAATCATTTTCCAATGTTTTATTTTTACATTATTTAATATTTTTATATTATTTCTTGACATACCTAATTGTTATTTTACATTCATATGTGCTCTCTATGAGCCTAAACTGAATAAATGAAATTGATTCTTTGATTCTTTGCGACCTGGTGTCGCACATCGCCGTACAAATAATTAATCATCCGAGCTATTTCTGCAGCACTGGTGCCACGGTAGAACTGGTGCCACGGTACAACTGGTGCTCGTAAATATATCTACCAATATTTCATATTTTCTATTGCGCGGTAATAAGCGACGCCAAAGAAAATAATTTAGAGATAAAACAAATGAATGACTGTTTTCAACACTCAAATGTAGGTACAAGCTAAATGAATTTATAAATTTGAATTTGGAATTTTTAACCACACATAACATAACATAAACTCACGCTTATTTCCCCGAAGGGGTAGGCAGAGGTGCTAGTACCCACATTTCGCCAGTTTATGTTTAGGTCCCAATGTAATGGCGAGCCTATTGCCACAGTATTAACTGTGCTATTGCCATTAACCAAAGAGGAGATATTTCAGACCAAAGTGGTCAGTTCGACATATCGCTAATTTCAAATGTAAGGACCTAATATTTGTGATGTAAACACTATCAAACGAAGTAGCAATTACAAATTACTCGTATTAGGAATTAATTTCATTATCAAACTTTAACTATTTGTGCTAAGCATACGTACAGCCACAGTCAACGCCAAAAGTAGCTAAACAAGTTCATCTTTTCATTTTGATTTGTAACTTTGTAAGTAAATAGATATATGTACTACCTGTATAGTCCAACGGAACATCGAGGAGTGCAGCGTTCGGCGTGACACAAACAAACTCAAATAACGTGAAAATCACAAACATCTAGAATATGCATGAATGGAATTATGTCCCTTACAAATTCAATCCAAAAATTGGGTATGCTTCTCAATAAGCCTATAGATCTAACGGAAATTAAAAACATTTTCCGCTTCAAGAGTAAGTTCAAGAATAAGTGGGAATATATTGAATACCTGTACGTACGTTTATGTAAATATAATAGAAATTGAATTCGGTATATGTATCCTTAGATATATGTAAAATATTATTAAATTATATATAATGTATTTGTTTATGTATATGTATATATATGTAGCTTATGACTACACTAATAACTATTATTATTGTGAAGACAATAGTTAAAACGTCTCCATCTAAAGGTTGCCTGGAAGAGATCGCTTGTAGCGATAAGGCCGCCATTTGCCGGCCTGGGGGTGACAGGTGGAGCCGCCTGTCACCCTGGCAGAAGCAGGCCGCGGCGGTGGCGCGCGTGGCGCGCCTCCCCGTTTCCGGGGACGAGTTGGAGACTCTGTAGTCCCCACACCCGAGAAGAGGGCCAGATCGTGAGAGATGACCCTGGGTCGGCCGGGGTGCGAGGGATAGGTATGCATGTCAACCTCACCTTCGGCAACCAAAGCGACCCACAGGCGACGTGCGTTTTAGTCGGTTCGAGTCCGACATAACCTCCTCCACCACCATTTGTACATTTTTCATAATGTTGTCCGCATATGTACTATGTACCTAATGTGTTGGTGTGTACAATAAAGATTATCTTATCTTATCTTAAAGAGGCACAGAAAATCTCTGTTCTTACAGGGTAGGCAGCACAGGTGTGACTACCCTGGTGTTGCACACGTTCATAGGTCACGGTAACCACGTTCCATCAGGTGGAGCGTGTGCTTGTCTACCACCTAAGTTGTATAAAAAAAAGTCAAAGACCCCAGGCCCAGTTCTAATTAAATTCACATCTGCAACCACTAAAGAGGAGTTTCTAAGATCACCGAAAAAGTCTTCAAAAGACAAAACAATGAAAAATGTCTGAATACAACCCACCTATGAATACAGTACCGGGTCCTTTAATTAAGCGGGGCGTGAAAAAGCATATGATGAGGCCGTCAAGCTGAGTGTCACCATTGTCACATAGTATATGTAAGTAATGGTGACACTTTTTTCTGAGACTTGCCTTCAGCTTATCACTGACATAGCAAGGCGAAGTCTTATTGATGTGTCCTATACAAAAAAAAAAAAACACAGAAGAAAATTGTCCGAAGCGCAACCATTATACGTGTCTGAGGTGCTCACCGCGATGACTGAACGCCTGCATTATCGAGCTCGGGAGTTTTTGAGTAGCAGCCAATATCGACAATATTGAGTAGCTAACGGAATAGTCTATATTCGTAAAAGAGACGTCATGTCCAGCCAGCTCATTAGATCTGAAAAAGACCTTGTGGAAAGACAGAAAAGGACTAGTTTCGTTTCTAACATGGTGTACCATACTTCTTTCTCTTTACATGAGATTACATGAGATCCGTATTGTTATTTAAATATAGTTACCACTAACATTGAAATCATTTCCATACAATAAATAATGTGTAATTTAAATCAATATAAAACAGTTTGTTTATAATATTTGTTAGTCAACTGCATAATGAACAAGGCGCCCGCTGCAGATTGCATTGCTGCTCTCTAGATGGCGTTTAGCGATTTAAATTCAAGCTATCGTTTGTTTCACACCTGCCTTTATATTCTCCACAGAACGTATGCAGAATCACTCTGACATAAGATCAAAGGTGATCGTTATATTTTTGAAAGTCACTGTGTTTTTTTTATACAGTGACTGTTAAAAACCCTTAAATTAGCCATGTTTTATGGAAAGTACCTAGTATCTACTCTGGAAATAGGTACCCACTATAGTCAACTTTGTGAAGATTGATGCTTATGAGGTACCATAGGTGATAAAGCAAAAATGGGCGGCAGCGCGAGTGTTACACCCCTGGTGCTGCATACGTCCATAGGCCACGGTAACCGCTACCCATTAGGCGGGCCGTGTGCTTGTCTGCCAACTAAGTGGTATAAAATATTAAAAATAATATAACATTTTGACGTACAATTTGATTTGATTCGACTGACGAATGGTGAATTTACTTTTACTCATCTAACCCCTTGTTTACATCACGAAACAAGTTGTAAAACAAGTAAACAATATGTTTACAAAAAACTTGTTGAAGACTTGTAGAAGACTAATCAAAACACAATACTTGTTTTATGCATGCATCTCAGATACTGTTTCGTTCACATAGTATGTATAGACAATAAGTTATAAACAAGTATAAACACACATTTACGGCCACACTGTAGCCTGTGATATAATTGCAACTTGTCAAATACATTTTTTATACTTAGGTGAAAACGAGGGGAAATTCCGAGATGATTCCAATTTCGTTATATATTATTCGTTTTACTATAATAATCACCAGCAGTACCAATACCACTCCCTCTCAACGCGCGCGAAACTCCGCTTTAATTAAGCTTCAACATCGCTGGCCACATCTAGCAATATAAAACCTCCATCCCACAGCAACCTTTTTACCTACCTATATAAAGACAACAAATGTAAATAAAAAATGTGAAACCAATGACAATGAAATAACCGTATGCGCAGATCTTGACAAGGTCGTCTGATTCTTCCCAATACCGCATAATATCTTAGTTTTTGATGTAAAAATTTGCCTTGCAAAATAAGATTTGTAGGAGGTAGGACACGGCGGTATTTCCGCCCAATTGAGCAGTCCGACTGGGGAAGTACCTCCGCCCTACAGAATACCGCTGTTATAATAACTTCGTGTTGTGTTCCCAGCGGTGAGTAGGGTGGCCAGAGCTCACTGGAGAATATGTGCTGTCAGTGAGATGACTAAAGGCTTGTCCTGCTTTGTCCTCTACACTGACGGCACAAACTCTGTGCTTACAGGGGCGGCAGCGCGAGTGTGGCTTCTCTGGTGTTACACACGTCCATAGGCCACGGTAACCACTTTTCATCAGGTGGGCCGTGCGCTTGTCTGCCACCTAAGTGGTATAAAAAAAAAAGATATTTCCTAACCCAACTTGTTGTGCTGTCAGTGGGAAGACCAAAAGCTTGTCCTGCTTTGTCTTTTACAGTGGCAGTACAGAAACTCTTGTTTACAGGGTTAGCAGCGCGAGTGTGAATCCCTTGACGTAGGACACGTTCATAGGCTACGGTAACCGCTTTCCATCTGCCAACCGAGTGATATAAAAAAAAAACTATGACTTTATTATTTTTAACTCTCAAAGTAAGTCAATTTTAACCTACTTATCAAATTCAGTCACAATTTTTAACTTTATAGAGTCTTCTTAACATTTTAAAGTACTTTTAATATTAAATATACATACACATGTAAACGCAACGTGGACCGAGATAAGTGCGATATTCTCTTGCACTCCATATACTTCGCGCAACTGAGGCGTGACGTCACTCACAAGTACGATTTTCTAAGTGGCGTTTTTGGCCGGCATAAGAAATTACATACATACAATCATGTCTTTATCCCCGGAGGGTTAGGCATAGGTGAATTGTCACCCACATTTCACCAATAATTGTATACGGTCCCACGTAATAGGGGGTGAGCCTATTGCCGTATTTCGGGCACTATTGTTGACTCGGGTCGTACATCTGACGCTGAGCCTGGGCTGTATATATATCTGTCCAATGTTAAACAGCCCTATCTATAAGAGATGGGGTGGTCCAAATTCTACTCTGCCGGGAACCACGCGGCATAAGAAATTGAATTTTCAATATCAAATATCTTTGAAACTATTTGTTGTAAGAAAATTTCTCTGTATGAGTTCATTATATTTTACTAAAGTGATAATATTTCAACAATGATTTTTTTGTCAAATACATAGCCTATTTATATAACTAATAAGATTTCTGTAATGATTAAAAAATCCTGCAGAAAACAAACAACATACACATAAACCAATGTCTCATCTCAATCAAACAACGCAATAAAAGTTGATCTACACTAAAATACACAATAACTACAACTGACGATTTTTTTTTCCAAAGGTACACTAATGACCTGCAATTTATTGCTGACAGTGTGGTCGGCCCCTTAGGCTGGATTCCCTAACCAGTTCATGTATTTCCTTCTTCCTACAGTCCCGGCTTCTTTAAGCGGTGCGTGAGAAAGTATCTAATGAGGCTCTCAAGCTGAGTGTGTGTGGTGTTTGTAACGATGACCCTCTTCCCTGAGACTTTGCCTTAAGCTTACCATCAGGCGAGGTGAATTCAAATTGACGTTTCATATAATATAAAAAAGCTAACAACCATTACGTTCATAAATAATTACAACATAATTATTGCTATGGAGGTAGGTACTTTCCGCAAAGTATTTCGCTTGCAAGCAATAACAATACCACGCCTCACCCCAATGGCCAATGAGATGCAAACTAATCGTTTGAAATTGAGACAAAAGCCCTTTTTTTTAACCCCCGACGCACAAACGACGGGGTGTCATAAGTTTGACGAGTTTTTGTGTGTGTGTGTGCGTGTGTGTGTGTGTGTGTCATCATAGCTCCTGAACGGATGAACCCATTTGGATTTAGTTTCTATTGATTAAAAGGTATATTAGTCGGGAGTGTTCTTAGCTATGTTTGAAAATAATTGGTCCAAGATGGCCGCCGCCACAAAATGACGGAGTTCATAATTTTCCTCAACTCCCTCAATATGGGTATCAAATGAAAGGGTTTGACTAGTAGAAAGAATATCACACAATATGACAAATTTCAAATCCAAGATGGCGACCACCACAAAATGGTGAATTACATTTTATTTCACAACTCCCTCAATATGGGTATCAAATCAAAGAGCTTGACGAGTAGATCAATTTAAAAAGTGTAAAATAAAAATTTAATTTAATAGAACCCCGCCACAAAAAACAACCCCCAATAAGTAAAAAATAAGTTGTGTTAGTTAGCCCTATAACTTTGATATACCTAATACATATTTTGATCCAAGCGTTGTCATTGTCGGGGGACCTTGGATCGTTCTGATAATATGACGTAGTGCTTTACCAGTTAGGGTCCCCCGACATGACAACGCTTAAATCAAAATATGTATTAAGTATATCAAAGTTATAGGGCTAACTAACACATTTTATTCCTTCTGGGAACGCTACCACAAGAGGCATGCGAGGCGGAGGAATTCCACGACGCATTTTAATTGTTCTTAGCTATAAGTTGTATAATAGTTATTTTAGTTTTATTGTATTTAATATTTGTATATTATTTCTTGACATGATTCTACAATTAATAAGATTAGTTCATCTATTTAATATATATAACAAAGCTGAATACTTAAATGTCCAAAAAAAATTAAAAATTATGTTGACAAGTTCAATAAAATCTTTATTAGATCGTGGACCCTTTGTCAAATCTTCATTAGATCGCAGGTAAACATAAATAATTTCAGTTTGTGATGAATAATTGACCTTGAAACCTATGCGAAATGGCTATAAGTAGGTAATCATCAGGGGCATCAGAAGGTTTCTTAATGGTCGGCAAGAAGCTAGTCGACTGTCTACCCAATATTGTTTGCGAAAAACAAAACACCACAAAATTAAAAGTCAAAATTGTGTAGTTTTAATTTAACTAACAAAATGAATTTAGTAGCCACTGGTTTTGAGAACTCGACAAACTTCTTTTTTAGAAGACGATCGGACGGGGCTACTATTTTGACGATAGTACCATAACATAACATAAACTCACGCCTATATCCCCGAAGGGGTAGGCAGTGCTACTAGCACCCACATTTCGCCAGTTTATGTTTAGGTCCCATTGTAATAGGTGGCGAGCCTATTGCCATTAACCGGGCACTTATAAACCTGCGATAAATACACACATAACTTCGAAAAGCATCGAAAAGTCATTGGTGTGTGCCATGGTAAAACCTGGGATCGAACCGAGAACGAGTCTCAGCAGTCCATTACCCATACCACTAGGTTACCACACACAGAATTATATTATATTGTTACGACCGCCGTCGATATCTCGAAAACTAATAATCGAATCTTCAAGAAATAAAAACGCATTGTTAGTGACGAGGTACTCTACCGATTGGCATAGAAAAATCTAGAATCATCAACAAAAAGTCACAACCTACGTACGAGTACCTACACTCTCAAATATAAACAAACAATAGGTAAACATCGAGAAATTACTCGAAGGTCAGCGACGGCGGCAAGATCAAAAGAATAGGTTTTTATCGCTCGCGAACGTTCTAGATAATTCGATCCTCCTAATTGAGAGGTATAAAAACACGCTCGCATAGCAACACGTGTCATTCAGTCTTTGAGATCGATAACGAACACAGCGAACTTAAGCGACCGAAGAAGATTCTACCTGCGACCTGAGCAACGACTGTGGACTACTGTGTGTACTAGTGATTAAATTGTCTAGTTTGTGGTGAGCTAATAAATCTCTTCGTTGAGTAAACGGCATTTAATTGTACCCCGTGCACGTAACAATATTAATCTGTGGTACCACACAACAAAAATTGTTTACAATATTATAATGTTTAATTTAGCTTTCGCTCGGTCCCAAAGGGACATGGCGTGATGAATTTTTTGTGAGACAACCTTTATAGCAACTCCTTCTCTTAAACTCTCAACTTTATTGCAACGTCCTACAGCATGTGCAGTTCTCCAACAAACTCCCTTCGCCTCGATATTAAGTAGGTAACTCTTCTAGTTTATTTATTTATTCATTTATTTGCATAATATGAGGAGGTAGGACACGGCGGTATTGCCGCCCAATTGAGCAGTCCGACTGGGGAAGTACCTCCGCCCTACAGAATACCGCGGCTATAATAACTTCGTGTTGTATTCCCAGCGGTGAGTAGAGTAGCCAGAGCTCACTGGAGAATTTGTGCTGTCCGTGGGCAGACTGAAGGCTTGTCCTGCTTTGTTTTGTTCTGACGACACAGAAACTTTGTACTTACAGGGTTGGCAGCGCGACTGTGACTCCACTGGTGTTACAATCGTCCATAGGCCACGGTAACCACTTTCCATCAGGTGGACCGTGTGTTTGTCTGCCACCTAAGTGGTATAAAAAAAAACAGTCATAATAAGTTGATCGCTAAAAATAAAATAAGTACAATGTATTATCACCAGTATTTGTGAGAGGCTTGAGTATATCTATTAGTTTTTCCTCCGTTGTCTTGGTGTCCCTCACACTCCCCTTCTGCATTTTTTTCTTTTGAATGTATTATTTTTTCTTTACTATAAATTTGTTGCATAACAACAAAGATGCTGTCGTATATAGATAGGTCAAAGTACTCTCTTACAGTCCGAAGGTCCACGTTTGCTGCCTCAGTAGTGTAACAAGTTTTGTTCAGCATTCTTTCTCTCCGTGTGTATTTTGTTTAATACCTACTTATTGTGTTTAGTAAAAGAAAAAAACAAAGCATCTGATGAGGCCGCCAAGCTGAGTGCCACCATTGTAACATTACTTAGTGTCTGTAATGGTGACCCTCTTTCCTGAGACTTTGCCTTTAGCTTACCATCGAGGTAAGTCAGGTTGGCGTGGCCTATATAAACAAAAAAGTATAGGTATGAAGATTTGTATAAAAAAAAACAAAAGTAGATACCTATGTACTAATACAAATGGACGAACATGGACCTGTGTGAATTAAATTATGACGTCATAATTCTATATTATCAAATGTTAGTGTTTGGGTTAAGTTTAGGTTGATGATCAAAATTAAATATAAATAAAAAGGTCAAAGTAAGCAGCAGCTATAGCCGCGCTTTTTCGTTAGTGTATTAAAAAAAAAAAATCGGTAAGACCCATCATGGGGGAGTGGCTAGAGAGGCCACACGGCAGCCTCTCGTACCGTCTGACGCAGATGATCACCGAGCACGGATGCTTCGGAAAGTATCTGCGTCGGATGCAGAAAGAGCCAACGTCCGAGTGCCATCACTGCGACGCGAGCGAGGACTCAGGTCCGCACACGCTCACCGAGTGTCCGGCGTGGGAGACGCCGAGGCGGGAGCTTGTGGCGGCCCTGGGAGTGAGGGTTCTCACGCTCTCCACCTTGCTCGCGGCGATGGTTCGCTGCGCGGATGCGTGGGCGGCCGGCGCCTCCTTCTGCGAGCAAGTAATGCTCGTGAAGGAGGAGGCGGGGCGGGAGCGGCAGCGGGAGCGACGAAGGATCGCTAGACAAGCTACCCGCGCACGAAGGCAACTCGGGCGTCGGAGGTCGATGAACGACCTCCGCCCCCCATGAGCGCCGGCCTGGGGGTGACAGGTGAAGCCGCCTGTCACCCTTGCAGAAGCAGGCCGCGGCGGTGGCGCGCGTGGCGCGCCTCCCCGTTTCCGGGGACGAGTTGGGGACTCTGTGGTCCCCACACCCGAGAAGAGGGCCAGATCGTGAGAGATGGCCCTGGGTCGGCCGGGGTGCGAGGGATATGCCTGTCAACCTCACCTTCGGCAACCGAAACGACCCACAGGCGGCGTGCGTTTTAGTCGGTTCGAGTCCGACATAACCTCCTCCACCGGCTCCGGTGGGGAGGTATCCGTGGGGATTTTGCGCAGGTAAAAAAAAAAAAAAAAAGTGTATTAAAAATAGTCTGAAAATATATTCCCTATAGCGCCATCTAGCAATTTATCATTACACTTTAAGGACATTACAAGAAGGTAATGTTGTGATGTTAGTCGTATAGATGGCACTGTAATATATTTCTGAAAAATTAATCCGTTTTGAAACAGGTGGATGAATAATAACAATAATAAATATTTTACATCATTCTTCACAACATAACGATATCTCGACACACGGTAAAGTTAAAATAACTTGTGTTATGGAGTTTAGAATGCAGATAAACATAAGTTTATACTTTATTTTTGTAAATACATATATTATTCATACATAGAAACACACCAATGCAAATATTGTACATAATAATAACATACAAATATTTGCACAGAGCGGGAATCGAACCCGCGCGCCCCCATAGATGTCGAACATTCTACCGCTATGCCAGAAAGGCCGTCAAGGTTAGTAATGTTATTGTACCAACTATAAATGCTAATATTTTATCGATGATTCAACGTAATAAAATTCAATTGAGGAAAACGACCTTATCCAGTGGAATTTATTTCAGAAATGTCATACAAACCGATACGATGACCTTCTGACTGAAGGTTCCATCCTTGACGCGAGGCCGCCTGTCCTCAGGCGAGGTCGCTGCAAGGTTAACCTTGGCAAGTTTAAGGCCGAGGCCGGGACCTTCGGCTGAAGGCTGGCGGGCGGAGTCGTCATGGCAGATTAGGTACCTGCTTCCTACGTCATCATCGGCATATCGTACGTTGTAATATTATGTGCGCAGTATTTTTGTTTATCGTAGTATAGGTAAACTCGATTGTAAAATGGAATAATAGAATAGATTCTTTTTTTGAAGAAATTGGAGGAAACCTTATTTTCAGTACTAACATTTTTGCATTATTTTTAGGAATAACAAATCCAAATTTTATGTTTTTTTTTTTGTATGAATGATACAACATTTAGCTAACAAACACTTTTATTACATTTTTAAAAAGTGACAGCTGTAAAAAAGTAATATGAAATTTATCAGCAAAATGGACAGCATTTAGGAAGTACTGTTTTTGAAGATCGAATTTAATTTATCAAGCGGCATCTCAAATGAAAACATAATTTAATACAGATTTGTAAAATCTTGAAATCAACTTTCAAACAAATTATAAATAATGGAAATAGCTATTAAATTGCAGTAATAACGAACTCATGAATCTGTTAAAAAATTTCGACAATTTCGTAAGTAATGACCTAATATTAGATACTCACTTTAAACAAATTAAGGAAGATAAGAAAGCCATTTTTGGCTTTGCCTTTCGGGTAAGTAGTTCCAGGTTCGAATCTTGGATATTACTCTACCGACGTGAGACACTCCTATAACAATCAATTTAATACCGTTTCGACATTGCCCAACTAATTGTACCTAATTGTTTTAATTTCATATCTTTTCCTAAGCCTCACCCAAAGTTCATACAAGAACCTTGTGCAAGGGTCAGACTTATCTCCCACTAGACAACCAGGGATCCAGTCAAGAGTACACAGGAAAACAATGGCAAAGGAGTTGCCATGTGTACCCGGAGGACAGTATTCTTTTTGCAGTTACCATGCCAATGGGGTCCTGACCAAATTACCCCTCAGTGCACCCGGGGGCTTAGGGGGAAATATTTATAACTTAGGTGATATGGGGAAATGTTCCCCATATCATATAAACAGCACAGACTCAGCCTCAGATACATGGCCCGAGTCAACAATAGTGCCCGGAAAACGGCAATAGGCTCACCCCCTATTTCGTGGCACCGAATATAATGATTGGTGAAATGAGGGTTTAGGTAATTCACCTCTACCTAACTCTCCGGGGATAAGAGCGCGATTATATGTATGTAACTAGTCGCGTGGATCCCGGCAGAGTAGAATCTGGACCCCCATCTCTTCCCATGCGGTGTCGTACTCGTACAAGGCGACTAAGGGATAGGGCAGTTTAACATCAGACAGATATATACAGCCAAGACTCTGCCTCAAATGCATGGCTTAAGTAAACAATAGTGCTCGGGAGACGGCAATAGGCTCAACCCCTGTTACGTGGGACCGAATTCAATGAGTGGTGAAATCTGGGTGATAATTCACCTTTGCTTAGCCCAAAGGGGATAAAGGCTCGATTATATGTATGTGTATGTAGAAAAAAAAATGTGTATTTCCGCATACTAAGACCCATGACACAAATTAGGTAACGCTGTGCAGTATTCTGCACAGATCAAGACGACTAAGGGATAATGGGGCTGTTTACAGCTCAGACTCTGTCTGAAATACATAGGCTCACCCCCTATTTCGTGGGCCCGAATACAATGATGGTGAAATGTGGGTGTTAATTCATCACTGTCTAACCCTCCGGTGATAAAGGCGTAATTATATGTATAATGTATGTATGTTATAAACCAGACGACTAAGGGATAGGGCTGTTTACAGCTCAAGACTGCCTCAAATACATGGCTCGAGTCAAAAACAGCGGCTCACCCCCTATTTCGTGGGCCCGAATACAATGATGGTGAAATGTGGGTGTTAAATTAATATATAAAGGCGTGACTATATGTAGGTATGTACGTGTTATAAGTGAATATACTGACTGTACAATGGCTATACAAAGTAACTCGAGAGTTTTTATTGGTTAACGAGTTCGGGTTCAATGTGCAATCCTTGAGTGCTACTCGTACAAGGAAATCACTCTGAGGATAATGATACACAGACACACTTGACATAGGTACTGGCTTTCCACTCAGACCAACTGATTGTGCAGAATGGAACCCAATGAAGGGTTTTATTCCAATCTAATCCACTAGTTGATCGTTTATTTTACAGTAAATGTAGATTTAGGTCTACTGCTAAAAATAAGCTTTGTCTGTCTATGCCACTTGCGACTTCATAAAATTAGTAGTTTATTCCAGGGCATTTTTAACTAGCTCTGAAATTAGGAGAAGTAACCGCGGTAACCTAGTGGTATGGGTAATGGACTGCTAAGACGAGATCTCGGGTTCGATCTCAGGTTTTACCATGGCACACACCAATGACTTTTCGATGCTTTTCGAAGTTATATGTGTATTTATCGCAGGTTTATAAGTGCCCGGTTAATGGCAATAGCCTCGCAACCTATTAAATTGGGACCTAAACCTAAACTGGCGAAATGTGGGTGCTAGCACCTCTGCCTACCCCTTCGGGGATATAGGCGTGAGTTTATGTTATGTTAAATTAGGAATTTATGTGTAGATAAATTTATAAATGTAGTTAGAAGTAAATTGTGCCAGAAAGGCTATTATAAAATCCAAGAATACTTGGATGATAAACAAGCTTGGAAACTTGTGACTTTGACTTTGCCAACATGTGACAATGTTGCACACGTCCATAGGCCACGGTAACCACTTCCGATCTAGTGGGCCGTGTGCTTGTGTGCCACCTAAGTAGTATAAAAAAATAAATAATAAAAAACATTATTTAAAATAACTTGGTTTATATAACAAAAGCTAAAAAATTACATTAATGACTAAATTTACGATAACTCTTATGATAAGTTAAAATACTAAGATAGCAAAGAAACGCACAGATCTGATGGTAAGCGTTCACCATGATCTATGAACGCTTGTGAGGTCCTATGGCTGTGAAATTTCAAAACCTAGTAAGCGTCATCTACTAGAAATAAGGGTATTTGTATTTTTTTTTTAATTTAGGACATGCCAACTCGACTTCACCTCGCCTGATGGTAAGCTAAAGGCAAAGTTTCAGGAAAGAGGGTCACAGACACTACGTAATGTTACAATGGTGGCACTCAGCTTGCCGGCCTCATCAGATGCTTTTTGACGCCCCGCTTAAAGGACCCGGGAGTCAGTACAGTAGGAAGAAGGAAACATGTGAGCTGGTAATGAATTCCAGGTGCTGGTAGTGCGGCAAAGAAAAGAGTCTTCTAACCGCTTGGTCCTTGATCAGATATTTTGCACCATGTGAGGGTGACATCTGAGCCCTGCATGTGTTGTCCTGTGTACGAAAGGAGAGGATTTTTTTTATACCACTTAGATGGCAGACAAGCACACGGCCCACCTGATGGAAAGTGGTTACCGTGGCCAATGGACGTTTGTAACACCAGAGGAGTCACAATCATGCTGCCAACCCTGTAAGTACAGAGCTTTTGTGCCGTCAGTGTAGAAGACAAAGCAGGTCAAGCCTTTAGTCTTCCCACTGACAGCTCAAATTCTCCAATGAGCTTTGGCTACCTTACTCACCGCTGGGAACAAAACACGAAATTATTATAGCCGCGGTATTCTGTAGGGCGGAGGTCTTCTTCCCCAGTCGGACTGCTCAATGGCGCGGAAATACCGCCGTGTCCTACCTCAAAATTTCTAAAAAGGCCTAGATATAAGGTTTTTAGATTTGAAATACCCGGTAAGTACCTACATAATCTGCAATGCTATCATCAAACGTGGGTACTTATATAAACAAAATTAATAAAGTATGAATACAATAGAAAAAAAAATATATTATCAGTTTTTGAAATTTCACAGTGGTATATTGTCACTTGTATATAATTGTTATTTACATAGAGGTAAATAGTAAAAGAAGAAAATAGAGAAAAAGGGAGAGAATATTATTTAGAAATACACCATAGTGGTACTTAACATGGATATTAAGTGACAAGGTGGTACTTCGTCAGATAAAGCATGGCTTGGCCATCTAGAAGCTATCTAGAAATTATTGTATTTATCTATATAAAAGTCAAGAAATATTATATACAGATTGTTATTAATATTGTACTTAAATTAATAAAAAACTACTTCTTATTTGATCTGATGTGATGGAAAATAAAATATGTACAATAGTTAGTAGGTTCATAACTGTAACGGTTGCGAGTCTTCTTGTGAAAGTCATCTTCTAGTCATGATTCTAGTGGAAACACTTTCAAATATTTGAAAGAAAACAGTAAAATAACATTAAAGAAGCAATATACAAATAATAATAATAAAAAAAAACAAACACTTTATAATAAAAAGCAGTATGTATAGAAAATTTCAATTCAGTCCGACGCGGCGTTCGGTTGCGCTCGCAATGTATCTTATTACGAAACCAGTCTGTTACACTGCCGATGGGTTGCCAAGCGTACGAGGTTCCTCGTACAAATACGAGATTTGTGATTTTTCGTACGAGATACGAGGGCACTATCAACCTCGTACAATTATGTACGAGATTTTGTTCATTATGGCCTTACGAATACTTAGCATCACCTACACCATTATCAATTACTAGTTTACACTATTAGGCTGAAATATACGCCCGGTTTCCTGATCTGGAATTCAGATATAGAAACCTGAGTACTTCATTTACATATAAAAAGTTCAACAAGGCGTCCACGTCCTTACTATTTTCGAACGTAAAAAAATACCGACGTTCGTTTAATGTATATATTCTAAATTTATGTAAATGAAACTGACATTACAAGTTCCTAATACAAAAACGGAAATATACGAGTACAAGAGCACGCGTAATTTCAAATCTGAGTTCCTGGGTCAGGAACTGGAATCGAGAGATAGATCGCATTATACTCTATGACGTGTGTGATCTAGTTCATAGACAATGACGGATCAGAACGACCGGTAGGTGTGTGAGTAGGTAAACCTTGATTCTGTCACATAATCTACTTAGGTACTTTCTCTGTTCTATAAGTGTTCTTCTTCTTCTAAGTGTTTGTAAAAGGGTAGATGTTTGTTATATACCAAATTCAATACCTAGATTATTAGTTGTTTTGTCTTTCGATTAGTAGTATATTAAACTATCATTATGAGTGATAACGACGAAAACAGTGAGCGTTCACCTACTTTGACTCCGCCTAGGAAATTACCCAAAAAAGGTGGTTGGACAATAAAAAGGGAAGGTAACACGTTATCGCAGCATCGTGTACAAAATTTTAGACAGCAATGGTTAAAAGATCCGATTTTTAAAGACTGGTTAATGCCAGACCCCAATGATTTAACAAAAGCTAAATGCGCATATTGCCCGGGAACATCAATGGTAGCTGAACTATCCAATTTGAAATCTCATGCCTCTACCAAGAAACACCTGAGCAACACACCTGGATCCAGTAAAAAAACACAAACATTAACATCACTTGGCTTTCGGAAAGGTCTAACTCCACAAAATAAAGAAAAAGCTCGTGCAGAAATTAAACTTGCTGCTTTTTTTGCAGAACACAATATAGCATTCTCGGTTGCTGACCATTTGACGGATTTATTAAAAGAAATTGTAACGGATTCTAAATTAATCAAGGAAATTGAACTTAAACGAACTAAAATTACAGGTGTGGTAAAGAACGTTCTTGGAGAAGGCCATAAAGCAGCTTTAGCCCAAAAATTACAAAAAAATCTATTTTCGGTGATGAGGGACGAGACGACCGATATTTCTACCGTCAAAACTGCTTGCGTTGTGGTTCGATATTTTGATCAAGAAGCTCAAAAGATATGTAGCGCATTTTGGGAGCTGTACAAAGTTTTTAAGGAAACACCTGATGCTGATGATATTCCTACTGCCAATGCTGAGAATTTATACAGAGCTCTTATCGATTCATTAACTAATCGTAATGTTCCATTGACAAATATGATCGGCTTTGGCTCAGATGGGTGTAATGTCATGATGGGTGATAACGATTCAGTAAAAACAAGGTTAATACGCGACTTTCCAGGACTCATAATCACAAAGTGCGTTTGTCACTCAGCCCATTTGTGTGCCAGCGAAGCATGTAAACAGTTGCCTGAAGGTGCAGAACAACTGGCTAGAGATATTTACAATTTTTTTAAACACAGTGATAAACGCCTATTTGATTTTCGTAACTTCCAGTCGTTTGCTGCAGTGGGGCCTCACAAAATACTGAAACCTTCACAGACAAGATGGCTTTCCTTATTATCCGTAGTTGAAAGGATATTAGAGCAATGGGAGGCTCTACGTCTTTTTTTTATCGATTTTACGACTAATCCTGCACATAGAGCAAGAGCCGATGTAAGAAATCGAGCAGTATTTATTCTCGAAAAACTCAGCAACCCATTCTACAAACTTTATTTCTGTTTCCTTGAATGGTCGCTTCCTTTATTCAATCAATTTAATCTGGAATTTCAAAGCGAGAAAGTAGTTGTACACAATTTACATGAGAAAATTCGCACACTCTACCGGGAAATCCTATTGCGTTATTTGCAACGCGAATATGTCATGAGAACAAATCTTGGGGAAATAAGCCCTGAAAGTCAGCAGCATCAGCTCCATGACGCTGCACTGTATCTTGGTGTCAAAGTATATGACCTCTTGAAACATTCAGATGTGATCAGAAGGCCTGCCGATGTAGCACAGTTCTTCTCATGCTGCAAAAATTTCTACAAAGTTGCAGCTATGGAAATTAAAAAAAGATACAACATGGAAGATCCTGTCTTGTCAAAGCTACAAGTGTTTGAACCTGCCTCAGCGCTCTCCCACAATTTTAGGAGCCTTTTCCCAACACTTATGCCTCTTATGGAAGTGGTTCCGCGTATAGTATCACTAGCAGATCACGCAAAAAAACAAACCATTGATAATCAATGGAGGAGTTTGCCCCATGCCAAAGCTCTTCATCCTAAAGGGTTGAACGAAATTAGTGAGCCAGATAAATTTTGGGCTCAATTATTGGAAATCAAAGACTTTTCGGAGTTGGCTCATTTTGCCCTATCAACACTTTCCCTTCCCCACGCGAATGCTGACTGCGAGAGGGTTTTTAGTAAAGTTCATTTAATAAAGACTGATATAAGAAACCGGCTAACTGTGGAGACAGTGAATGGCACACTTCTTGCTGCAGAGAGTGCAAAAGGTCCAACGCGTGAAGGAAACTGTGTCAACTTTGAGCCCACGAAGGACATGTACAGCCGCATGACCACCGACAAGATATACGACAGAAAAAACGAGGGTGAGACTGTTCCTGAGATAATATTTGGAGAGGAGATATAAACTTTGTATTATTAATAATAATAATTGCAGTTAGTTTTTTGTGATTTCTGTGTACTTTGAATAATAAAGCATACTACAGCCAAACTAAAGTTTTATTTTATATTATTATTAGGGAATCACTAATATTAACTATGGAAAACCAAATTTATCTAACTACTACTTCGTTACCTATTACGTTTAAGAACAACAGGCCCATTGAGTTTACATTATTAATCAAATAATAAATGTACGAGGTTTGAAAGTCAAAATACGAGATTTCTAGCTGCAAATGTACGAGGGATTTATTTTTACGGTTGGCAACCCTGCTGCCGAATAACAATAATAATAAACATTCATGAGTTAAGAAAGATATATTCAATACCAAGTGTGAAAATAAAACTTTTAATTCTTGGAACGAATGCCGACAACGAGAGTAATATTCATGTTTTGTTAACATAATATTTACTGAGAGCAACAGTGCATCGATTTTGCTAAGAAAAATACATTTACGAGAGTTGAATTAGTGTTATAAAAAATGGAATGTGGTTCTGTGTGACAAAAAATGTCTTGTGTGTGATACAAAGTTCCCGAGTGTCGGTTGTGAATGGTTTATTACGAAATAGCTGGAGGAATTCGTATTGGAGTGTTATTGTTACGTAAACAACAGACGTTCCGATAACCACTCGTAATAAAACCTCGTAAAAAAAGTGTTTCAACAAGTTAAAACAGTTATAAATAAACATTTAGTTGAGGAAAGTGTATTAACTGAGCAAATCACGCACAAACTATCTTCTAAATAACTAAATATTACTGTGAAAATATTCATAACATAACCTCAAATACTATGTGTGTAAACCAAAGACAATACTGTGAAGTATCAATGCAACCAACTTTACAAATTGAATTTGACAGATAGTGTTGCCATATAAGAAAGTTAAATTCTACTATTAAATATTTTGCCAGATATATTGCGCGCCAATTTCTGAAATATCAAATAAGAAATGGAAGACCAGATGCAAATTTTACTGAAAAAAATTCAAGAACAAATGGATAGGCAAACAATATCTATTACAAAGGCTGTTACTGAAAATATTTCGCAGCAATTGGATGAAAGGTTCAAAAAGTTAGAGGAACAAAACCAGAATCTTCAAACAGAAGTTTTGGAACTAAAAGAAAAAATTAAAGGATTAGAGACACAAAAGAAAAAGAACAATTTATTATTTTTTGAAATAACAGAGGGCAGTGAAGAAGATAAAAGTATAGTAAAATTTATGAAAGATAAAATCAACACCCACCTGTCACTGGATATCCAGGAATATGAAATCGACAAAGCCCATAGGATCGGACAAAAAATAAGCAACGGTCCCCGACCTATACTGGTCTCCTTCACTTCCAACTGGAGACGCAACTTAATCCTAAAAAACAAAAAGAAACTCCCGGAAGGAATATACATAAAAGAGGACTTTACGAAAGAAACGTTAGAAATAAGAAAGTCTCTGCAGCCTAAACTCGAAGAGGAGAGGAACAAAGGCAATATTGCCTACCTGCGAGGAGAAAAACTTATAGTTAAGAAACCAATTCAAAAAAGCGAGAAGAGAAAGAGAGAATCATCCTACTCGCCTAACCAGAACCAACACCAACAACCCTCCTCAGGGGGCCCAAAGAAAATCGCTGCAAAGAATGCTTTCGAGTTTATGACCCGTCCTCGAAGCAACTCACTCAAAGAAAAGATTAATAATTAGCAATCAAAACCTGCTCCCAAGCCGACTGGTCATCGTGGGAGTGTAAGACCAAAACCCTCTAAATTCCAACATAACACCACACCAGAAATTAAACTAAAACAAATGCCACAGCAATTGAAAATATGCACATATAATGTGAGGTCGCTGTCTACAAAAGAACGTTTGTTAGAACTGACCTACGCTCTCAAGAACATAAATTTTGATATAATAGGCCTGGGAGAAGTAAGGAGAATGGGCTGCAATATAGAAGAACATCAAGAGCACATACTATGCTACATCGGTCAAACAACCGGTCTGTATGGAGTAGGTTTTTTAGTCAAGAAAATTCACAAACAAAACATTGTAAGCTTCACAGGTATATCAGAAAGAGTGGCAGTCCTGAAATTAAAATATGAGCACGAACTCTTAACTCTTGTGCAGGCCTATGCACCTACTGAGCAAGCTTCCGAAGAGGAGACTGATAAATTTTACAACGATTTAAGAAAGGCACAAGAGAGTGAAGACCGAAATGTGATTGTAATGGGAGATTTCAATGCTAGGGTAGGACAACCTAAAAAATATGAAAAAATTATAATGGGAAAATTTGGGTACGGAAAACGAAATGAAAGAGGTAACAAACTTGTACAGTATGCCTGCGAACAAAAACTGAGCGTAATGAACACTTATTTTAAAAAGGACGCAGATCGCAGATGGACCTGGATATCTCCAGACCAAAAGACAAAAAACGAAATTGATTACATTATGTGCAACAAACCAAAGCAAATAACTAACATAGAAGTACTAAATAATGTGCCATTCCCATCGGACCACAGACTACTAAGATCATCCTTTAGTTTGAAATCACCAAAGAAAAGCAGAAAAACTTACAGCTCATTACCTAGAATACCTAAAACTGACGATGAAAAATTATTGTATTTAGCAAGCCTTAACGAAAACCTGGAGACACAATTCTGTGTACCACCTGAAGAAAATAATGTACAAAATTACTATGATAAAATGGAACATGCAATTACAAGCAGCCTAAAAATAAAATATAACAATTCAAAAGATGAGACAAATATCTTGAGCAGAACAACAAAAGACTTAATGGATAAACGCACTAAACTAATGCAAACCAAACACAAAAACAAAGAAATGAAAGAAGAGCTAAAGAATCTGTTCAAGATGTGCAGTAAGGCTATAAGAAATGATTACAATAAATACAAAAGAGAAGTTATAGAGAGAAACTTAAATAAATATAGAAGTTCCAAAAGAGCTTATAAAGAATTAATGACACATAGAAACTGGATAGGAAAATTCAAAACAGATTTTGGAGAAACGAAAACAAGGCAAGAGGTAATCAACCGTGCCACCGAGTTTTACAAGGAGTTGTATAAAAAATATTCGGAAACATATGAGATAGAAGACAATCACATAGATTTTGAAGAGGAAGAAGAAACAGTAAAACCTATTGATGAGTGTGAAGTTCTTGAACATCTCAAAAAACTCAAAACAGAGAAAAGTCCAGGTCCGGACAACATCACTAATGAAATTTTAAAAATTGGGGCACCCCTTTTGCTCTCACACTTAACACAAGTTTTTAACCTATCCCTCCAAACAGAAAAGGTCCCCAAACAATGGTGTAATTCCGATATAGTTCTGTTATACAAAAAAGGAGACCCACTGGACATTGGAAACTATAGACCAATTAGTCTATTGCCGAGCATTTATAAACTTTTCACAACAATACTCTTGAACAGAATCACACCAATCATAGACGCATCACAACGAATCGAACAAGCAGGCTTTCGCTCAGGGTTTTCAACAATAGATCATATCCACACCGTGGAACAAATAATAGAAAAATACAAAGAATTCAATCAACCTCTCTATGTGGCTTATGTGGACTACACAAAGGCATTTGATACTATAACTCACTCCTCTATCTGGAAAGCCCTGAATGTCTGTGGCGTAAGTAAGACATACATCAACATCATAAAAAACATCTATTCTCAAAGTACAAGCAGAATCAAGATGGAAAATAAAGGAGAACAGATTACAATAGAGAAAGGTGTTAAACAAGGGGATCCTCTATCACCGAAACTCTTTATAGCAGTACTGGAATGTGTCTTCAGAAACCTTGATTGGAGCCAGAATGGCCTATGCGTACTAGGGCACCACCTTAGTCATCTGAGATTTGCAGACGATATTATTTTGTTTGCCAAATCTGCCAAAGAATTAGAACAAATGATGCAATCTCTTGCAGATGAAAGTAAAAGATGTGGTCTACAAATGAACGCAAACAAGACTAAGGTGATGACAAACAGCATACAAAGACCTATAAAGGTCTTCGGGCAACAGATTGATTATGCACAAGAATATGTGTACCTCAGAAAACAAGTTTCATTCAACAAAAACAGTAATAAAGAGGAAGTGAACAGAAAGATCAACAGCACATGGAAGAAGTATTGGCTACATAAGGATATTTTGAAGGGAGACTATCATCTAAAATTAAAGAAAATTGTCATGGAAACATGTATAGTTCCAAGCCTAACTTATGGCAGCCAAACATGGACATTTACAAATGAAATAAAAAGTAAAATCAAAACATGCCAGCGATCAATGGAACGAAGCATGCTTAAAATAAGAAAAATACAAAAAACTCGCAGTGAAGACATAAGGAGGAAAACCAGGCTTACAGATGCACTTGAACAAGCTTTGCGACTTAAGTGGAAATGGGCTGGTCACTTGTCAAGATACACAGATAAGAGATGGTCTCTACAAACTACCAAATGGGCAGGGCCTGCTGGAAAAAGAAGCAAAGGCAGACCATTTAAACGTTGGGCTGACGATATTAAAGAATTAGCAGGCAAAGACTGGTTGACAGTCTCCCAAAATAGGGACAAATGGAAGGAATTAGAGGAGGCTTTTACCCGAAAGGGGTTCGTGTAAAGGAACAGCTAGAAATATATTATATAACAAACATAATCATAAACTAACCTAGTTTAAGTAATCTACTAACACCCTGAAATGTGAACATACTTTGCACTGAAAATAAAAAGCTTTATTATTATTATTATTATTATTATGTATAGAAAAGAAATAATAAAATGAATTGATTAATCAAAATGTCAAATAAAGACAAAATTTTTATAAAACATCTAAAATCTAAAACATGGGCAAACATGTCATGGCACTTAATATAAATAAATTACACACAAAGTTAAAACTATTGGTAACAATATGAGGTCAGTGTCTAGAGTCCTAACCTAACATACAAAAAAAGACTTCCATAATTAAGCCTCCCTTTAGACATGGGACAATTAAGCCATCGTATTGATAGAATGATGACTATATGGGATAGAGTCAACGCCAGAAAATGAGTCCCAAGGTCAAACTCTGAACTAAAAATGACAACGCCGTCATACTCAGCCGTACTGTGCGCTGCCTCAAAACAAAGGTCTTTGAACAGTGCGTCCTACCTGTTATGACTTACGTTGCCAAAACGTGGACACTTACAGTGGGGCTGGTCCATAGCTTAAAAGTCGCGCAGCGGGCTATGGAGCGAGCTATGCTTGGAGTTTCTCTGAGGGATAGATATAGATTCGGAATGAAGTTATCCGACAGAGAACTAAAGTTACCGATATAGGCCACAGAATAAGATGAAGTGGCAGTGGGCTGGCCACGTTTGTCGAAGGACCGATGGCGGTTGGAGCAAACGAGTCCTAGAGTGGAGACCGCGAGAAGGTAAACGGAAGGTAGGACGCCCCCTAGCCAGATGGACGGACGACCTGAACAAGGTGGCTGGGACAGACTGGATGCGGAAGGCGGTGGATCAGAGAAAATGGCGCACATTGGGAGAGGCCTATGTCCAGCAGTGGACAGATTGATTGATTGATTGACTGCGCTGGTTTAGAGTTGCCAGCACAATTTTTTATGATGTACTAGTGGGAATTATAGTTCCTGGTATTTATATATTGATTCCAATCTCGTCACAACATATGCCCTGTACATAGTACACGTGTTTTTGGAGAATAGCATGAGGTGCTAGCTACGGCAAACCCACTAACGGTTACCAAGCTACCATCACTCAAACGGCTAAATGCCTACCAAACAACGACTTGATTAATTTCGCAGTATTAATTTTAAACCGGGCATTCTGTGGCTTATTACATAATAAGCCACCCAATAAACCGAGGTATATTCATTGTCAATCACATAAAAACGTGTACTGATGGGAGGTTTCACAATTCGCTCCAAGACTGTCTCTTGATACACTTTGGCTGAAGTTTTCACTCCTTTAATTTAAGTTCAGCGGTTCAACTAAGAACTATAACATTCGTATTTGAATAATGAAAGACCAGTTCATTAGGAATAAAAATAAAAAATCTTCAGAAAATAAAAATACAATACTGGCAACATTACACGTTGCGAGTGCCACGCCGCGGCCTAGGGATTTGTTTCGTGGCGCGTACTCTAGAAACATATTTTGACGTTTACGACATTTGTGACATATGTAATTGACTGTCCTACCTAAACGGCAAAAGATATGTCAATCTGATACATTCATCATTATGTTTTACAATACGTTGGCTAACAAATTTCCACTTATCTGGAGGCAGATGTAATTGTGTTAATTCCAAGTCTTTTCCTAAACCTCACCCAAAGTTCATGTAAAAGCCTTGTGCAAGGGTCAGACTTATCGCCCACTAGACCACCAGGGGTCCAGGAGTACACAGGATAACCATGTCATAGGAGTTGCTATGTGACACCCCGAGGATAGAATTCCTTTTTGCAGTTACCATGCTAATGGGGTCCTGACTAAATGCACCCTAGGGTCCAGCACTTTCGATAGCTATGGAGACAGATACTTATGTGTATGCTAGTATTGAAATATGTTTGCCAATGAACAGGATCCAGCCTGATGTCCTCCAATGTACCGAAAGGGCACAATCTGAAGGATTGGATTCTTGTGTAGTATAAAGAAATGGGAAAAATTAATGCGACTTGTCCAAAAGCGGATTGGAGTGAATGACTATTCTCTCGTGGTCCCAGGATTTTGTCCCATTTTTGGGACCACAGAACTATTTCTGGTAGTTCGGTTACGATGTGCTGATGCAAAAAACGCTCATAATTTTGGCCATATTTTAGAAGACTTCCTTCCTAAAGGTGAAGCCGAACTGGTCGCACTTGACCCTGAGGATTTTGGCGAGTTGTGGTGGGCCGCAGTAGAACACCGTGACCTTGCCCTTGTTCTGCTCCTGCAGTTGCTTGAACACCTTGTCCCAGTTCGGACGACCGGCGTTAGTGCGCGTCTTCAACCCAGTTATCAGGTCACGTTTTTCCTGAAAATCGTTAGAAATGGACTCTGTAAAGTTTCTTGGAGTGGGTATAGTTATGTATTCAAGAAGATATGTTTCTGTTATGTGATAATATTTAGCTTGATCATGGAATAACACTATGTAATATCTTATTTCATCACCATCATTTTTGACCCGAGTCCGGTAGTCACAGATCTTGGAGCCCAGAGACTGTTTTCCAAACTATGTTTGATACGAAAACATAGTGACAAAAAGCGTGTATGAGATGACATTATTATATATACATACATATAATCACGCCTTTATCCCCGGAGGGTTAGACAGAGGTGAATTAACACCCACATTGCACCAATCATTGAATTCAGTACCACGTAATAGGGGGTGATCCTATTGCCGACTTCCGGGCACTATTGTTGACTCGAGCAATGCATCTAAAGCTGAGTCTGGACTGTATAATATCTGTCTGGTGTTAAACAGCCCTATTCCTTAGTCGCCATGTACGACACCGCATGGGAAGTGATGGGGTGGTCCAAATTCTACTATGCCGGAAACCACGCGGCTAACATTATTATTCCTATGAAAAATACTGCCAGTGTTATAGTTTATGCTGTCAGTGGGAAGGCTAAAGGCTTGCCCTGCTTTGTCTTCTACACTGAGGGCACAGAAACTCTGTGCTTACAGGGTCGGCAACGTGGGTGTGACTCCTCTGGTGTTCCACAAGTCCATCATAGGCCACGGTAACCACTTTCCATCAGGTGGGACGTGTGCTTGTCTGCCACCTAAGTGGTATAAAAGAAAAATAAGAGAAGATTGGTTTATGCACCTGAGTGAGAGGGTATGAAATCAACCCACTTTCCTAGGTATGTGCAGTTTGGAAAATCTAAATAATAGCCTCAAGGGTGCAGTACCTTCTCATGCAGCAGGTCCAGAGCCAGCTGCAGCCCCACCGCCTTCATGTCGTTTCTCTGCAGCGCGCTCGTGATGTACATGTGCATCTCGAGGAAGCGCTCCATGGCACCACCCTGCTCCGCCTGCTCGATCTCCAGCTGCGACAGCAGCGACACGAACCACTCGAACGAACGTTGCTCGCGGTTTATCCAGAAGAAGTCCACCTGGAACACGAAGTCAAACATGACTTAGCGAAGAAACATTCCGGTGCAAAGGTGTGATATTCCTCCGACACAATGCGAGGATCGTCTAGCAAGGTTAGGTGATCACCCGGGCGGGCCGCCAGATGTCCATTCCTGTTAGCATGTTTTATACAACAACTCGAGACTTTCACTTTCGCGATGCAGGATCGCCAATTCTGTAGTATTATCAAAGTAGTTCAGCTTGCTGTCGCTAGATGTCGCTGGGCATATATTTTAACTGTCAATAAGTGTTAACATCAAATTATTGGTCACAGAGTGCCACAGGGCAGCACACTGAGTCCTACACCTGTTTTGAACATCGCATTATAAAAGTTTTCTTATGGCGTTACAAGCGTAATCATTTCAAGCATTGATAGTGTTCCTCCCTACTTCTTATTCCTACAAAACAATCCAAAAACCCTTACCTTCTTCAAGTTCATGTTATGAGTGGGCATGTCCGAGGCCCACTTGTGGGAACACTTCGGACACTCGTGTCTGGCGCTCCAGTAGCGGTACATGATGGCCTGTAGGATGGAAGCGAAGGGGGTGACCCCTATGCCCGCCGCCACCAGAGCCGCGTGTTCCGCTAGGAAGATGTGCGACGAGGCTGCGCCGTAAGGTCCATCAAGGTATATCTAAGAAAGACCGTGCTATGAATATGACTGTAGGTAAACATATTGGAGAAATTTATTATTAGTTTTTTTTTTTATACCACTTAGTTGGCAGACAAGCACACGGCCCACCTGATGGGAAGCGGTTACCGTGGCCTATGGACGTGTGCAACACCAGGGGTG
Source organism: Eilema griseolum (assembly GCA_963662185.1). Classification (NCBI taxonomy): domain Eukaryota; kingdom Metazoa; phylum Arthropoda; class Insecta; order Lepidoptera; family Erebidae; genus Eilema; species Eilema griseolum. Next base: position 862,521 of record OY759229.1, on the reverse strand, counting down.
TCACACTCGCGCTGCCGACCATGAAGAAACCTTCTGATGCCCCTCTTGAAGAACCCCATATTGTAGGCGCTTGGGAAAACCGCAGCAGGGAGGTCATTCCACAGCTTGAGTGTGCGTGGGATGAAGTTTCTTTCATACCGCACAGTGCGCACCGTCTCAGGTCGCAATGTGTGAGGATGAATTCCCTGCCTATGGCGAGAGGTGCGATGATAGAATGTAGCTACGGGCATCATGTCAAACAATTCATCTGAGCACAAACCATTGTATAGGCGGTAGAACTAAAATCATCACCTGATAGTAAATAATGGTGTGGAGTACGATAAAACACGTAAGCCTATAAGGATGCACTTGAGACTTGAAAATTGCCAGGGATAGCTGCAAGAATAGCCGGGGTGCGAGAGATACGTTTTAGATAATCTCACCTCTCACATCCAGCGGCCCGGCTATAGCTGCAAGTGATGCAGAGACGCAGATATATAGTTCGTTTACCTCCAGAGGCCTCCCCACAGGGTAGTTTTCGAAGGTGTCGGTGGTGAGGGAGCCGTTGCTCTCGTAGGGCTCGGCCTTAGGGTCGGACTCCACATCCCGGTCTGGAGACAGGCTCTTTGAGAGGCGGCGTCGTGCTGCAGAATATTCAAACATTACGATGAAGTATTAGATGTATATTTGATTTGTCGAATATACATTTTGTAGGAGGTAGGACACGACGGTATTCCCGTCCGAATTGAGCAGTCCGACTGGGGAAATACCTCCACCCTACAGAATACTACGGCTATAATAAACTCGTGTTGTGTTGGTGAGTAGGGTAGCCTGAGCTCACTGGAGTTTTTGTGCTGTCAGTGGGAGGACCAAAGCCTTGTCCTAATTGTGTGTTCTGCACTGAGGGCACATAAAGTCTCTGTTCTTACAAGGTCGACAGCACGAATGTAACTCCACTGTTGTCACAAACGTTCATAGGTCACGGTAACTACTTTCCATCAGGTGGGCCGTGTGCTTGTCTGCCACCTAAGTTATATAAAAAAAACATTGGTTACCAAATAAAACCCAATTACAGGGTTTCGAGAATATGATTAACAATGAAAAAGTTTACTGTATCTATTATTTTATAGGTTTCCTTTGTTTAGACATTTTATATGTAAGATTTTGACCCCGGAACTTGAGATTTATTTACTTTTTCTTCTCTTATTAATTTGGCTTGTATGATTTTTGTAGTACTGACTGCCAGACGTAAAAGACAGAGACAGATTTCTCTCCAACCTCAATAGGAAGTCCAGCGTCAGAGCCTCGTTCGTCAGTCAGCAGGTGTGCCAACTAGCAGGCATGGCACATCGACAGACACCTGGGGCCGACATATTACAAAAATATCTAACCGTTGACTGACTGAGCCGCGTGGTTCCCGGCTGAGTAGAATTTGGGTCACCCCATCACTTCCCATGCGATGTCGTACAAGGCGACTAAGGGATAGGAGCTTTAGATGCATTGTTCGAGTCAACAATAGTGCCCGGAAGACGGCAATAGGCTCACCCCCTATTACGTGGGACTGAATTCAGTGGTTGGTGAAATGTGGGTGTTAATTCACCTCTGCCTAACTCTCCGGGGATAAAGGTGTGATTATATATATGTATGTATGTTGACTTGACTGACTTAAGAAGTATGAGAAACAATCCTTACCAAGAGTGAGGATGCTCTCGTTGCTGCTCCTCCGTTCGTCAGCGTGCGGCGCCTTGAAGGCGATGATGGTGGGCTTGGTGCGCATGTATCGGAAGCTATGCGCCAAAGATTTGTTGTGGGGGGCGCCAAGACGGCGTGACCCCAGGATGCGCGAACTCGCGGGGGAGAGCCCTCCTTCGCGGAGGGCGCGCTCTGACTCCGAACGGGCTAGGATGTTCAGGCTGTGACCACCATAGAATAGAATTAACTTCATAGTGCTTACACTAATAAATAAATCAATCCAATCATATAATAAAAAGTCTGAACTTGCTTGGCAAATGGGCCACCCATTCGAAACTCAGCTCTGACCAGAGAAAACTACGGCAAGACACTCAGCGGAACTTTTTTTCTGTCATATCAAAGCTAAACTAACTAATCTAAGATTTATTACAGCAGCATAGTCGAGCAAACAGCTTATCTCCGCTGTGAATGTAATCTATGCCGTGGTTTTCCCAAGGGACTAAAATATGGTGTAGGACATTGGAAGGTTCTTACTTGGTAGGCTGCACGATGGTGACACCCCTGGTGTTGCACACGTCACTAGGCCACAATAACCTCACATCAAAACATCCAAGCTTGTTAGTGATTTAAGTTTTCTTATGATAATAGCCTTTTTAATTTTTAGCAAAGTTCACTATTGGTTGTATTTTGAAAAATAATAATATATAAGTAAATACAGGATCAATCTGGGCAATGGATCTTCTGACTTCGGGTAGTAATTTACTCGTAGACCAGCACTTACGCCATGATGCGTTGTTTCTTCTTAATGTTCTTCTGCACGTCGGGCATGGAGCACGACTTCTCCAGTGTCCTGGGAGCCAGCAGCAGAGGGTTGTACGATATTCTTGGAGAAGAGTCCGCTGAAATCACAAATATGGAAAGTATTTATAATCTAAAAGTACTTAATATAACAAAAACATTGAGTAGTGAAAACAGTGTAGTGAACAATGAGATGCAGGCTGATATCAGTTGCTTCAACTGCCAGACTGTTCACCAATAATAATAATAATATTAGCACAGCCTATAGGAGTCCCAATCCGGAAGATCCTTGCATGACAGCATTTTTGTCAAGTGTGGCATTCCGCCAAATATTTAACCCATTAGACGTCCCGGACCGATTTTGTACTTAGTTATAACTGCATATGGGTGGCAGACAAGCACACGGCACACCTGATGAGAAGTAGTTACCGTGGCCTATGGACATATGCAACACCAGGGGTGTTACACTCACGCTGCCGACCACGAAGAAACCTTCTGATGCCCCTCTTGAAGAACCCTTTATTGTAGATGCTTGGGAAAACCGCAGCAGGGAGGTCATTCCTTAGCCTGAATGTCATTACTTCTACAGACTATACAGAGATTAATTCTAGACCTAGCGGCCATGCACCTCAATATATTGTTATTTAAATAAGAAAATTATAATTATATATCATCATGCGTACATCATAGAAAATCCTATCAAGTTATCATTGTCAAATGTGAAAAAATATGTATGTTTGTCTGCAGTGCTCATATAATTGCACAGTTTAGATTCTTTTACTGGAAAACCAGCATGACAAGGTAGATCACAAATTGCTCCTAGATAAGATTGCCTACAATGGTAACGGTGGTAACCTACTTCGCTGGTACATGTCGTACATTTTTAATAGGACTCAAAAAAAATTCATTATCGGCTTCGAATCGGTCTTGACAATCATCATTTCTGGGGTGCCCCAGGGGTCAATCCCGGGTCCCCTCCTTTTTGTTTTGTTCATCAATGACATAGGTCATTGCTTTGTTAACTCTAAATTCCTAATGTATGTGGACGACATCAAAATCTACAAAGAATGTGTCAGCCCACTCGATTGCCTACTCTTGCAGGACAACCTTAGCGGCTTTCACTTTATTGTTCCAGTAACCAACTACACCTTAGTATACCCAGATGTAAATTGTTGATTACATCTGTGACCTGGGCGTTACCATTGACTCACGGTTGCATCTCGATCTACACATTGACAATATTATTAGTAAAGCCTTCCAATAGTACAGATTTTTTATAAGATCTTCCAAAGATTTTAAGCACCCGGCCACGTTACTACTGCTATATAAGACTCTCGTCAGATCTCAGTTAGAGTTTGCAGTCCCCATATGGGATCTCATTTACGACAAGTATGTTACAGGGCCTAAGAGGGCTTAAAAATTTTTTTGAGGACCATTCACCACAAATTTCTCCGCTCAAAATGTTCATACAATTCTTTTCTCGAGGAATGCAATTTATTTAGCTTGGACTCTAAACACAAACTGCTGATGTCCATGTTGCTACATGGTTTATGCAACAATAAGTTAGATTGTATTGACATCAATAATCAGCTATGTAATGTGGTTCCCAGAACTGTTCTTCAGCGCGAGGTGCGCGTATCTCGACTGTTCTACACTGCTAAGTGCAGAACGAATGCCGGTGTGCGGGCTCCTCTCCGTCTTATTGTGGAGACGTATAACACATAACTCGCCGACATTGACATCTTTGCGCACACACATCTTAAATTTAAAACTGAAGCAACGCTAATGCTAAAATCTCTGTGTTGATTTTGAAATTCCTTTTTTTTTCTCATGTATATGTATAGTTGCACATGACTCGTAAACATAAAATAATTAATATTATTTCGCGGACATTGGTGTGGGTTACACGTGCACTCAATAGTTATAATGTCTTTCTCTTTAACAATGTATTAACGTAACTGTTTTATGTCCCAATAAAGAAATAAATAAATAAATGTCATATATACATTTCATTATCACTAAACTTTTACTGTCGTGCATTTATCACTTTCTACATCACAACAATATAATACGATAACATAGTTCACCAATAAATAACATTTCAGTAGCACTTCACATCATAAAACTAAGTATTTACGCAATAACTCTACAATACATAAACAAACTCATTGTTGATTCGCGCCGAAACTGACTGATTAGTGATTTCACTGATTTCATTTCGCCGACTGGCGCGAAGCGACCGCGAGTCGCGACGCGCTGATGTCACAGCCGCGAGCCGTAGGCTATCAATAGTGTTTGACAAAATCAAAAAAATATCGACAAATGATTTACATTATTGTTTGTAGATAAATAGGTACTTCGTTGTTGTACTGTATTGTTGTTGATAATAATTATGTTTATATATCTTACATCGAAAATAAAATACAAGTAAGTATTTAATAAGCCTATCATGGGTATATAGTGTTGGGTAGAATGTTGTTAAATATTTATTTATCGAAATAGAATTTAAAATTAATATAGGTACCTAAATAAATATTGACGGCCTCTGTGGCGAAGCGTTACCTCCTGCGTAATAGTCGAAAAACATTTGACTGTTACGCAGGAGGTGCGGGTTCGGTTCCCGCTCAGTGCAAGTATTTGTATGCATGAATATGTATATTTGCATTGGTCTGAGTGTTTCTATGTATGACAAGTATGTATACAAGAAAAGAATCTAAGTACATATGTTTTTTTTTATACCACTTAGTTGGCAGACAAGCACACGGCCCACCTGATGGGAAGCGGTTACCGTGGCCTATGGACGTATGCAACACCAGGGGTGTCACACTTGCGCTGCCGACCATGAAGACCAGAAGAGCTAACTAGCTTGTGCTATGAAATCTACAATGCGGATTTAGCTTGTCCTATGAAATCTAGAATGCGGATCTAGCGCTATCTAGACCCATAGTAAGCATTGCTTAACTAGCAATACTTACCATGGGTCTAGATAGCGTTGTGTAGAATGTTGTGATATATTTGTTTATTGTTGTGGAATATTCAGTTTTAAGTTGCCATTGACCGTGACCCTTCGCAAGTCAGAACAAACGACTGGAGAGTACAGGACCTGCCACTGACCACTTTCATCCCATTCTTGGAGAATCTCCCGCCTGGACATGATCTGCCCTGGATCAGATGGAAGTCCTCGAATAGATTTCGCACACAGGTTGACTGAAGCAAACTGGGACAGGTGCAGTTACTCCACAGACAATAAGCCACCTAATAACGTGTGCCACATGCCCATACACGTGTGCTCCGGAGGAACTCATATGCCTACGAGAACGCCATCACCACTATAGATTAAATATTCTACGATATAAACAACGCTATCTAGACCCCAAGTAATCTTACTGTAACTAGCTTGTGTTATGGCATAAAGAATGCGAATAAACATACTAAGATATTGTTCTTTGTAAATACATAATAATTTAGACATAGAAACACCCAGATCAATTCCGATACATATTCATGTATACAAATATTTGCACTGAGCGGGTATCGAACCCGCGCCCCCTGCAGAATACTCTACCGCTACGCCACAGAGGCTGTTGAATTATGTAATAATTTATACGATTATACGAATAATAGAAATAGGAATATGTAAATAAAATTATGGAGGATCATAGAACTTGAATAATCGGGATGAAAATATAAAAAAGTTATCTATTTCTTTAGTTTGACTCGTTTAACAACTTACACACCCACTCACACACCCCACAAATAAGTATAATAATTATCTATGTATTCTGACGTAGACTAAAGTTAGACTAGGTATAATGAAATTAAAACACGATTTTCAAATAAAATATTTTTTTATTTGACATACTTACAACCTTTGAATTTTATTAGTATTTATTCTGTACTGTTGTTTTGTGGCGTATTTGTTGTAAAGTCTCTTCGGTTTATCATTATTTGTAAACAAGCTGATGCCCGCAGATCCGCCTATAGTCTTCCTCAATCTCTGTATCAATTTATTATAATATTAATAAAGCATAACAGAAAACAGAGTCGGTAGTTTTGCGTGAAAGAGTAATTAACATTCATAATCAGAATAAAGACATTTTTTCATCGATATATTATTTGTCATCACAAAATACGAAATTTCAAAACTGAAATACATAGAAATCTTGTTCAGCAATTAAACCATTGGTTCGAAAACACAGGTCAGTCCTGACAAGACTCCGGCAACATTCAGTGGGTTTTATATATTTACAAACATGTTTACTTAGTCTAAATACAATAATTTGGTTAAAGGTATAGTTTAGCAAACAGCACATTTCCAAGCATGTTTGTCGTCTAAATAATATTGAATTTTATAATAACCATTTTGGCAAAATTTGCAAAAATAGTTATGTGAAATATTTTTTCTATTTTAGGCTTTTTGTAAATAGAATGACACAAACAAAATGCACATGAACAGACTGAGAAGCTAAGTGTTAAAATAGTTTACACCTCTAAGCTGCACATTTTACTCTGGTCCATTTGAAAGTCCATCCGAAAACTTTGGTATGAGCAAGAATGTACTGTACAGCTAAGAAGACAGCAGAATAACAATATAGAAGAGGCATAGCTTAATGAAATTTAATTGACTTTTAGGATTCAGTGATTTAGGTTTCACCGCTATGTTACATATTTTCATCATCAGTTATCCATCACCTTCTATGGCCAATAAACATTCTCACTCAGCACGTCTCTTGCGCCCACAGGCTTCTAGCCGACTAAGGTCCTGCTCTGTATGTCAGACCTTCCAGCAAGCCCCGTGGCACAAGAAGACGTTGCACACCTCGCAGCTGAGATGTGATGGCTTATTGACGTTCCTTGCATAACAAACACGACATCGCCTTCTATTCTTTGCCCTGGGATTGAAGAGTGAGGTATGAAAAACATTCAGCCTCTGCCTCATGGGTTCACCCTTCTGCAACTTCCTGAATCAATACTTGAGATTTGTTATGCCTCACGTGTTTCCTTTTTCCTACAGTCCCGGGTCCTTTAAGCGGGGCGTGAAAAGGCATATGGTGAGGCCGTCAAGCTGCGTGTCACCATTGTCACACGGTATGTGTAAGTAATGGTGACCCTCTTTTCTGAGACTTTGCCTTCAGCTTACCATCAGGCAAGGCGAAGTCTAATTGACGTGTTCTATATATAAAAAAAAAAACCAGTTTCACAAGTCTCTGGGTCAACACTTTTGTTGAACCTATTGCTCCAATATGAGGCATATTCTGACTTGGGTCAGAATTGTCAACAAAATAGAGAAATTTGTTCAACAAAATGAAACGATTATAACCATTGTTATAAGATGTATAGGATACGAAAGACAACGGTCTTTGAGTGGTCCAGGCGTAGGTCCTGAGAATTCAGAAGAGCCTTCACGGCATGCGAAATTTGGCGACGTACCCAAAAGTCGATCGGATTCTTCTTCTATACGTTGAGCAATATTTGCTATAATCTCACTTACCGGGGCCTCCAGCTCTTCGTCATCCGGGATATCCCTCCCAATTCCAAGGCAAGGATTAGGACGGTTATCTCTTCGTACTTGTCGTCCCAATCGCTGTTCCAGTCAGGCGTGGTGTCAGGGTGTCAGGGTGGTTTCGCCATTGGGTTCACAATCAAGAGTGACTGCAGTAGACGTACTGGCCCAAGTCACTGGCGGTTAAGAAGTTCACCGGAACTCCGACTCGAACTCCTAAACCCGAATCTCCTAATATGGTCCAGGTTCTTCAAAACCAGCTCCTCAAACTCATCTTCAGGGATGTCCATCGCCTCGACTCACTCCATCACGTTAGGATCACTAGAAAAAATATGTGTTGTAAATATTCATCAAACTGCTTCTGAAAAGACTTCGAGAACTAGAAATATAAACGTAAACAACTCACCGAAGCAGCTCGGTTGCTCTGCGTAGACTGCCACCAGGGGATTTCTCAAGGACCACATCCAGCCCTGTTGCACTAACAGAGCCCCCTGGTGTACAGTCACCAGCCATTGCTCAGATTTTCCTACAAAAGAACATAAAATGTAACTAAATTGATTCATTAAATTATACCCACATATTCAAAATAATAAAAAAACAGTTTACGATTTGACTTACCGTAGAGGAGACCGATACCTCAGTGTCTCGGTCCTCACGACTAGCCACAAGTCCGAGCAAGAGAGCTCACCGAGCTGCTGTGTGCTGGTTATTGGCACGTGGTTCTGGCCTGGGAGTTGCCAAGCGCGATCGACTCCCTGAAGTGGATCAGAGTCTAGTAAGCCTAAAAAATATTTATAATTTTAATGAAAGAAACTCCCTCCTTTTATGAAGTCGGTTAAAGTGTATTTTATACATAATTGAAAGCTAATTATTATAAATGAGCGGTTAGCATTAATATGATCAGAGAATCAAGTGTATGTCATCAAAATCAGTGCCCCAGCATCAGAGTAGTGCTTGTTTGCCACTATACCAAAGACAAAAAATCTTTATTCAGTCCTAAATTTCATAAAAGACAATCAAAATACTCAATGAACTGGTAACTAATTATTTTTTGAAGTTTGTTAATTTTTTATCACCTAAGTATATTGCAATCAAAACACAATTTAATAAATCATCATTTTTATCAAACATGCCGAGAACTGTTTTGCCACCTTATTAGTGAACATAAAACTTTTTACCATATTACAATGAAATCCATGGGCTACGGTGACCACTTTCCTTCAAGTGGGCCGAGTGCTTATCTGCCACTTAAGTGGTATAAAAAAAACTGTTTTGCCACCTTATTAGTGAACATCAAATTTCTTATGTGTGGCAATCAAAACACATAAAAATTCAGGCATAAAATTCTATCGATAATAATATCGCCATTCGATGGTCAAGCGTCAGTGCCTAGTGCATCTAGACATGCATAGGATATGACGTATGAACTTGATTGATAAATTCATGACGATTTCATAAATGCACTTTGTATATTTTGAATTACATTTATAACGTAAATATGTTATAAAGTATAAGAAATCAATAATAGATTTAAGTTTGACAATTTATACTGTAACAACTTATGAATATAACACAACTAATAAATAATAATTTGAGACATAATAACAACAATCATGTCAGACGCCCTAGGTTTTGAAATGATCACTTCAAAAGTTTGAAAAGTTTTTCACTAACTTATTTCTTGTATTATGCATAAAATACACTTAAAACATAAAATACAATTAATTTCATAAAATACTTACCTAGTTCTTCTGCTATACATATTTCAAAATCACTGTTAATGCGTCTGTTTTTCTAAAACGGCGACAATGAACGTACGTAGTATTGTATTCTCTTTGACAATGAATGAATATCCGCACTTATGATAGATTTGATTTCTTTTCGGTTGCCAACAGTGGTAAAGTGGCGTTCAAAATCATTGAAATCCATAGATTATTTATTCAACTAATAGATTATAGACGATTATTGACCAAAGACACATAGAACGTGAAAAAATTCGTGTCCAATCAACGCGAAGGAATAATGGTTCAACATATGAACCAATGAACCATGGACACGCGATAGCGTGCGTAAGTATGGTGCATATGTTGAACCATGGACGTTTCACGGTTAAAAGTAATTGTTAGTGAATGTACATTCCCCAGTTGTGGACGTCTCCACGTTCTTATTTTAGAAGGTACTGTTATGACGAGATTGACTACTATTGATATTATCCACAATAATTTTAATTTCAATTAAGTTCAAATTTTGTGGTATACTTCATCCTTACATTAACCGCCAATGCCACGTTACTCCTGCACCATCAACAAATATTGGCCAGTTCACATTACTAACTTTCATTACTCTTGCAGTCACTCCCGTCCAAGTCGTCAGGGACGTACGCCTCGTTGGTGTAGCTCGGCGGAGGGGGGCTGAAGTCTACCGACTTCTTCTTCTTACTAGTCGTACTGAGTACAGACACTGAACGGGTCACGTCCCTAGAAGAGAAAATTCAATTTAACTTCTAGAAATTTGGTACTAGGCTCACCCCCTACTATGTGGAACCGAAAATCATGGTTGGCGAAATGTGGATGCTAACTCGATCACGCCTGAACGGTTCGAATGGAATTTGGAACAAAGGGGGGATATAAGAATGAGAAAGTGAGCCTAAAAGTGATCAGCCTATTCACTCGTCCCCTTTTCACGGTTCACTATCAGATGAAGAATAGCCTGCAGCTATTTACATTGCTCCTACAATAAGCAATTGGAAAATTCAGCTCCGATGAAAACCACGTGATTTCGTAATAGGCAGAACATAGTATTGCAGCTCTTCTACCTACAAATTGAAGGTATGCGTCCTACTCACTGGTGGCTGTTCTCGATGGACAGCAGCGAGTCCCTCCCGTGTAGTCTCGCCTGCTCCCTCTCGAAGTACGAGTACAGCCGGTTGGTCCATTCGCCCACTCCTCGGATGTGCAGCCACAGGTAATCTGAAACGAAGGCGTTTTTTTAATGAGGTTTCTATTTGGAGTGGGATCTGATTTTAATGCTAAAACTTATTTCTCTTTCTCGCTCACACTAATAGTTTAAATTCCGACAAATATCATACAACCAAACCAGTAGCCACGGTCACAGGGAGACCATGGCTGCAGAAATAAATCGCAATGGCAACATTAAAAATTTTTTTTTTTCAGTGTGTAACATTCGCGTAAACTGTTGACAATATGCCAACACAAAGCTGGGACACCCCGCACTGCACAAAGGTAAAGACAAAAAATTTATCAATTTGGTGAACATCAGTCGCAAATCAATTCGCTTAGCGATCTGTGAGTCTGCATCTCCAGCGTTTCGTAAGGAGCCGAATGAACTATAAAACCGTATATAGCTCCATCTCTCTCCCTCTGAACCGCTGCCGAATCTGAATCGCAATTGAATGGCTTATTAAGCTCGTCTCGTGGTAGGCCTTGCAGGTCACAGATCTATTTCTTTTTTTAGACCGTAAAGTATTAGTTACTGCACTAAACACACGCTCAGCCAAATGTGATGAAGGTAAAAATTATAAACTTCTGTACAATTTCCTACAATCCAAGGTATCTAGCTGATGCTTTATGACTGTTTTTGGGCCAGTTATGTCCCCACTTATGTTGTAGGAGATCCTTCCTGCTCCAGTAGTATAGTAGACCCGTACTTGCTGCTGTAGTGGTGTTGATGACCCATTTACTGATCCTCTAGTGTAGATAAGTCATACCTTCCTGGTCCTGTAGTGTAGGTGACCCATACCTTCCTGCTCCGGCGCACTGCTGATGGTGAAGGGGTGCCACTCGTAGGTGGCGATGGCAGGAATGTTGATGAACACGTAGTCTCCCGCGTGGAAGGTCAGCAGCGGAGGCCGCCGTACCACCAGGTGAGTCACTCGGGAGGGTAGCAGGATACCTGATGAGATGTATGTCTTCCCGCGCTCCGATCTGGAATATACTCTTCATCATCGGAACACCAATTCTGATTGCATAAAATCTTTGGAACCCAGGGATTGATCCCAGGAGTAATAGAGCGAATCCTAGAAGGGAGGGAAAGGGACCTCACTCAAGCGGCGACCGCCACTTGTAAATTAGCGCCATAGCTTCGTCTGTCAATCAGCAGGTGAATACACCCCTGCGTTATACGGTTCAACTTTGATTGTCACCAAAGTACCCCATTAACACGAGATATTTAAATGAAGATGATAGAGTTTGTTGATTACCTCATCCAAGCTAGTCTCATTATTCGCTCGCCGAGGTAGACGGTGCCGGGGATCACGAACCACTTCCAGAAGTTGGGTCCGTGGAACAGCAGGAGTAACCAGAAAGGAACATATAGGAGATGTGTCCAGTAAAATACCTGAAAAGACAGTAGATGTTCAAGTCTATCTACGACCCTTACTTTGGTATAATTTTTATTTGTCTAACTTGACCACAACTCAAATAAAACAATAGTACGATTTCAGTTAGACCTATGTTTGAGAGCAAATTCTATCAAAGCAAGTAAAAGTAATTGTGTATTCAACAACTGGGAATACTAGATAAAATGCCATAGAATAACATATAATAAATTACAGCATTCGGAGACTTTGCGTTAAAAACACCCTGTCTCAGGCACCCCGGTCTTAACCCTCGGACACAACTGGGTCTTATCGCCGTCGTGACGATGAGTTTATATTTTGTTTGCAAGTCCTAAATAATGGTTTTGATACATAACCAAGACTTCATGGTACATCAATTGATCTTTTTATCAGTTTCTGATTTGTTCCAGAAAATACTAAAATCAAAGCAGCAAATAAATCAAAAGATATTTCCGTTCAGATTTTCACTCACTCACTCCTCACAAAACTTCACATCTCTAATTATTTGGATATCAGGAAGTAGGTTGAGGAAAAACAAGTTACCTCGAAGCTCCCCCCTCTCCTAATGAAAGGCTGGCTGCAAACGAACATGACCAGGAGTATGACGGCCAGTGCCACTCCCGTGGGGTTGGCGCAGCCCGCCACCAGCCCGAACTTCGCCGGCTTTTCCGTGAGCAGCCACTCCGACAGAGTGTAGTTATTCGCGTTAACATCTGAGTCGTGAACTACGTACATACCTGGAGGAGGAAATGGAGTTGCTTTATGGAACTTCTACCATACACTTATCTTTGTTTTTCAAGTGCCTGAATCGGTACTTGGTATGCCTGACAATAAATTTAAAACCTTTGTTAAGACCACCTTATGTAAAAAAGCATACTATAGGACAAACGATTACCTTACAGACAAAAATATCTGACTGGAGCATGGCGCAGGCCCCTCCTAAAATGCTAGAACTATAGCATAATATTGTAGTAGGTAAGCGACCTTACCATATTATTATAACTTTTTTCAATTATTTTAAGGTTTAACTTAGTTACATTTTTATTATAAGGTTTTATATACCTTTTATTATCTTGGTGCGAGATCAAAATGTACATTCGTCCATATTTAGTCATGAGAAAACATTATTTATAAGCTAATAGCGCCTAGAAAGCGGTGGTAAACTTAGTTTTGAGCAGAATTTGACGTCAGAAAAGATGTAATTACGTTACGCTATTTAAAAAAATAAAGAATGATCAAGTTAGTACATCGTAAGGTCAATCATAGTATGGGTGACCATTAAGACCTCTCAGTGCATTGGAGAATTGGAGAACATCTGTGCCATTCGTTAGAGGTAATTGGAACCTTAATCCGACAACCTGCTCTAACTGATGATCTTCGATAGCGCCAGTAGGGTGTGGAGGTCAGATAAAATGGCAGTAGTTTCATAGAAAATATATCGTTCTGTAGGTTGACCCAACTGAATTTGAGGTGACTACCCTGTATACCACGGATTCCGAGCCCGGGAAATCAGTAGCGGGTGGATTACTTACTAAAATTACAAAGATGCGCGACAGTGTGCACAAGGCTATACACGCAGATGAGGACGCCGGTCAGCTTATGTAAGTAGATGTGGTGGTCGAGAGGCAGGTACGAGCTGAAGCCCCTCACTCTCAGCTGCGTGAGGCAGTTCCTCAGCATCAGGACCAACACCCAGGCGCAGTTGAAGTTCAGACATTGCCCTGCGAAAAAAAGATTAGTTATAGACGTGCTGGATCGTGGTCAGCTTCAACATCATCCTAGTGATCCATCTCGGTTGAGTCACGGAGCCACGTGGACTAATTTCCTATTATTTCTCTTCCATTAGACTGGCTTCCTAGGTAGTAAGTCCATTGAAAACATTTTTTGGTTCATTTTGCTATAAGAATCCGGTAGAGATGGCAATGTCAGGTTTTATTTCCACGTAGCTTTTGCTGTAAAATGTGATCGTTAAAACGATTTTCCTGCAAATTACCCGTTATATCATGGACATGAAGTTCCTTACGCGATCCAATCACATCCACTGCAGTAAATCCATAATATCCATAGGGGTAGGCAGAGATCACGGATCTCCACTTGCTACGATCCTGACATACTACTCTCGCTCGTCGGTTTAGGGAATCCTAACTTGCCCCTTTTCTAAAACTTCCCCGATTTGGTCTAGGTATGTGCGCCTAGGTCTTCCCTTCCCGACGGTAACATCCATTATCGCCTCATACACCTGTTTCGTTAGTCATCTTTCAATATGCAGTCAACGTTAATAGCATCCAAAACTATGTAACAAATAAACTTACCACATGCTCTGGCAAAAATGACGAATACATTGTGTTCCCTATACTCGTAGCATCGGGTGAAGAACAGTCCAAGGTTCACCAGCGAGAACAGCCCCAAGTACGTGAGGTACACGTAGTTGTTCCTGAAGTACGGCGCCGAGAGCTGGTAAGGCTTTAGTTTGGACAGCCTCTGGAGGAAGGATGCCGGCTCCGGATCTGGCTTTGGCGGGACCAGCCATCGGTCTATACTAAAAAGAAATGGTGATGTTCATAATTTTCTACGTATCTAATGAGTAGGGCTCTATCAAACATGGGGCAGGCACTGTCCACGGCAGGTTGCTTTAGTTTAGTGAGAGCCCCACAAGACCACCTTGCCTGGAAGAAATCGCTGTTAGCGATAAGGCCGCCTATTGTGCATTAAAATTATTGATAAATTGTTATCTTATAATACTGGTATGGTCTACAATAAAGAATATCTTATCTTAACCACCAAAAAAATTCCCGTTGAGTTTCTTGCCGGAATCTTCGCAGGTTGGGGCCGCGTTTCGAGCCAGTCCTGGTCCAATTGCTAAACTAGTCTTTCATATTTCTTATTTAAACGTTATGTAAGTACCGAATTAATGGTCTATGCAGAATAAATGAATTTTGACTGTGACTGTCTGACAAACAGAAAGCCCTGAGGATCTTGGTGGAGTCTCACCTGATGGACAGGTTCTCCAGCAAGCCGTCATGTTGGCCAAGCTGCTTCTTGAGTGCCTCATAGGTGATGGCGCCGCGGTGCTCGGCATCGGCGTCGTCGATCATGGCGGCCGTAAGCTCGAGCAGCTGCCCCTCGCTGAACTGCATGCCGTTCTCCTCCATGCAGGCACGGAGTACGTGCTGCAGCTCGCGGGCTTGGATGAGACCGTCGCCTGTGGAGGACATGAAGTGTCAGTAGCTTAGAGATGGGTTCCCGGTTTCAAAGCCTGCAATTTCGTTACCCATTCCTAACACAAGAAAATTGGCATAGTTTAAGTGTTTACTATTGAAATCTCAGTTAAAAAGATTCTTAAAAGAAAAATCTGTGCTCGATCAATTAGCCTACCGTATTCCACAGCTGGACTGCAGTGGGCTAATTGACTCATTGCTTAAGTTAAGCTATTAAACATCGACGGCAACCTTCTATTCCTCCTCCAGGGATTCGGCGAGGATGGCATGGTCAGATATTTGGTAACCACGTAGCCAGACAATTACCGCAGAACATGAATAAAAGACTGCTTATTCTGTGTACTTGATTTAGGATTCTTACCATCTAAATCGTACACTTTGAATAGGAAACGTATCTTGTCCTCGGGCGTCTGCCCGGCGAAGCGGTGTACGGCTGCGATGAACTCCTGCAGTGAGATAGCACCAGAGTTGTCCTCGTCGAAGATCTGGAACACGCGCTCCGTGAAGAACGGCTGCGGAGGAACAGCGTTTTCTATTATTAGCTAACATCTCAATAATCATACAATTTTAAGACCTTATATTATTAAAATTTATATTAATTATTAATTGTTTTTATGGAACCTCTCCCTTTTGGTGAATAGGGGTACAGTAAGAGACACACGGGTCTTAACCAAGTATGTAAATTATTAAAAAAAAACAAAAATTGGAGTCGCAGGAGAGCGCAGTGCATATAGGTGACTGGAACTGGTGGCCCTGTGACCTGGCTTGCAGTGTACTACAATTGCTTGATTAACATGGGTTATGCCCGCAAACCCCATTTCAACTTCACGCCACTGAAGGAAACAAGAAATTTATTTGAAAAAACTGTCTCAATTGGGTAAATTTTCCCCTTTGACGAATTTCAATTTTAAATTGTTCATTTTCCTCTTCTTGCCGACTTCTCTATAAATAACTATGCAAAAACGTTGCTAAAAGTGTTATTCACATGCAGCATTTACTTAGAAATTGAATTGTTTATCAAGGCTTAGTGATCAGCTACTCACATTCTTAGAAACGACGATCTTCTGGAACTGCTCCCTGGTGATCTCCTTCTCTTCGCCGACGGTTGCCTTGAATAACTTCTCGAGGCGGTCCACGCTGTGCTTATCGAAGCCTACCCTTGGTCTGGAATATTTTATAATTTATATTATTTTTACGGAAAACTTACAGCTAATATAAATACATATTTAGAAGTAAATAGTGTTAGAAGGCCACATAAAAGTTTTTACAAGTGAACAAGACAATGAGTATTAAATATTAGTATACAGCAACAGACAATAAGTACGTACAATATACCGAAAAATACATAAAATACATTGACAATACCCATCACAATAAATTAATACGAAACAAATAAAGATACATTAACATGGAAAATGAAGTTCCAGTGTAACTAAACACCTGAGAATTTACAGATCAGAAACCCAGCGCGAGAGTCCGTCAATTCAATAAATTTAAAATAGAAATGAAAAAGCTTTAATGAATAAAGTTTACTATAAACTAGATGATGTAAATGCGTGGTCAACATAAGTCTCTTGCTTACTCGCACAAAATAAATTATAAACTAAAGCAAATTTAAAAAAACATAATCTAGTTCTAATATAGTTCGCTGAGTTTCTTGCTGGTATCTTCTCAGTAGAACTAACCTACCGAACCAGCGAAAGAATCATTATCCAATAGTTAATTTTTACATGTCCGGTTAATGGCAATAGGCTCACCACCTATAACATTGGGACCTAAACATAAACTGGCGAAATGTGGGTGCTAGCACCTCTGCCTACCCCTTCGGGGATATAGGCGTGTGTTTATGTATGTTATGTAATTTTTTCATTATTTAATATTTTTATAATATTTCTTGACATAATTGAACAATTTTGACGTTCAATATGTGCTCTTTTTGTGCCTAAACTGAATAAATGAAATTGATTCTTTTTGATTCTTTGATTAACAGGTGTACTAACAGCTTCCAGGGACCGTGATACAATATATGTTCTAATTGGCTTGTATTACTAATAACAAGTTATTGTTCTATAGAATTGTATACATACATGTTCGCTGGCTGCGGTCACTCTTGATCTAGCTTTCCTATAAAACGTCCTCTAGCTGATTGACATAGGCAGATATATTGACATAGCATACTGTGATATCACCAGTAAGATGTCGAAGTCGTCGCTTCACAGAAAATATCGTAGTTCAACTTCGTCGCAGATAGTCTGGCACAAGTGTTCCCCGGACTACGAGGTGAGGATGAGTGTAGGACTTACCTGTTGCTTGTGACAATGGATACAAACTCCATGATTTCGTCAGCGGTCGTGTACCCATCGCCATCCGTGTCCACCACGCGGAACAACTTGTTTGTCACCTGCAAAGTTATTACAATCACGTCACTATAAACTTTGAACTGAATTATGTAAACTTTGAGGTGTAACCTTCCAAGAATATCTGTTATTTCTGTGAGTGGAATAGTTGAAACCTATTGTCGAATGTGAAAGGGTATTACTATATTTTTTTGTGATGGTCTGTTGAAGGTAGTTGTAACAATTATATTGTTTTTAGACGACTGCGCAAAAAGAGAAGTGTCGGCTTTCAAGGTTCTTCTATAGATATAAGTTTCTTTAATTCACTAATCTTAATCATCGTCTTTTTAAATCATCCGTATTGGCAGTAACTGTAATTTTTAATTTTACGAAATTTGTTTTTAGCAAGGCAGTCATACTTGATTGGTATGTCAGTTTTTTCGGAAACTGCTCCCACCTGACTTTTAACCTTGAGAGTAAACCCTGCGCTGGAACGTCATCCAACAATCAGCAGGTGCCCCCAATCGCAGGTGAGGTGGACCTCTTGGACAACCCCAAATATTATGTTCGCGCGCGCGCTGAGGAATTGAGGACTGAGGAAGAATTGAAAAATGGGAACCACATGTATCGATAACGTTACTTCCAATACGATTCCTGTTTTTTCCACAGTCCTCGATTTCTTGGAGCTCGTGCGAGGAGTATAGAATGTAGGTAAATGATTCAAAGAACTCACCACTTTGTTTTGCAGTATGAGTTGAAAGTTGTTCAGCGTGATCACTCCATTCCCACATAATACGTACGCTACGCTTTCTATTTGCTCCACAAAATCCAACTGATGGTCTTCTCTGAAAGTAAAAACAAGAGCATTATGAAAAATCTAAATAAACAAGACATTAAAATTATGAATATTGAAACAGCGCCTCTAGCGTCGCGTAGAGAAAGCATTACTACAATAATAATCTATCAGTTAATGAAAATATTGTTTCATTTCTTAACACATGGAATTGCTTAGAAATGACTAGGTAACTAAAATTGCAAAAGGCAAAAGTCTACATAATAAATTATATTACATTATCTGTGATACTACTTCATGAAGCGCCGTCTACCGTTTACAAGCAAATCATAATTGTTACTACTACATACTAGATGGCGCTTGTCAAATGTTCTAAATATAGAATCCCTTAAATCCTGCTAATAAGGTTAGTATATTTATTAATTTTATTACAGCGGATTTCACCAAGAAGAGCAATAACAAGAGAGGATCCTCTCTTCATCCGATTGCTGCTACCGGGTGCACGCCAAGATTGCAAGTCAAATCTCATGGTCAAGCTTCTTCCTTTCCATGTTCTGGTTTGGGATTTTACGGGAGTGACTGCCGTCGGATTCCTCCTCTCGTAGGGGAAGCCACCACCGAATGCTCGTCTATCAATCAACAAGACTTGGGCGCCGAAAATATTGATGGGATTCCTTACACCCATCACAAAGTAATTTTAATTAAGTATTAATATTTAACGAGTTAGTAATTTCAAATTACTCCTATTAGAAAATAAGTTCATTATCAAACTTTAACTTTTTGTACAACATGTCAACGCCTAAAGTAGCTAAACAAGTTTATCTTTTCATAACGATTTGAAACTTTGTAGGTATGTTGATATATACCTACCTATATGACATCAGAATCAGAATGAGCACAAAGACGGCCTACAGCCTTAACTTACGTGAACTTCTCCTTCAAGTACTCAATCCAGTCGTCCTGCGGGAGGTGGTCCTTGCCATCGGTGACGAACAGCCGGAATATCCTCTCCAGCAGATCCTGGAACAATACAAAGTTTTCTATTAAAATGATTAGTTTTACATGACATACTAGCTGCTGTCCGCGGTCTGGTCCTTCTCTCGCAAACCTATTCTATAGACTAGCAAATTAACTAATCAAAATAATCTTGATATATAGAAATTCCCCCTTCCTCCCGCGGATTAATGCACTAACGCTCTCTAGATGGCGTTTAGCGATTTAAATTCAAGCTATCGTTTGTTTCACACCTGCCTTTATATTCTCCAGAGAACGCATGCCGAATCACCCTTACACAAGATCGAACGTGAATGAACGTTATATTTTTGTAAGTCACTGTGTTTTTTTTATACAGTGACTGTATTAACTCTTGATAAAGCTATATAGGTATTATAGCAGGTACCTAACCTACTTAGAAAGTAGGTACTCGTACATACCGTAGATAGTAGACAGGCTTTGTGAAAATTATTGCTAACTAGCCGCGGTTTCACCCGCGTAAATCCTGATCCCATGGGAATATCGGGATTAAAAGTAGCCTATGTTACTCACGAAGAATGTAGCTTTCTAATGAAAAAAGAATTATTAAAATCGGGCCAGTACTTTTGAGTTTATTCGTTACATACAAAAATACAAATCTTTACTCTTTATAATATTAGTATAGAAAACGTCGATGAGGTACCATAGCAACTATTATTACATTTTGTCGTACACATCATACCCACATACGTCAGATCAAATGATCTGACTCGATTGACAAATGACAATTTTATTATTACTCGGCAAAGGGTTGGGTTGTGTTGTAGACGTAGTAACTATTTATTAATCTGTGCCTGGTTGTAGTCCGTGGTGATTTTTTTTGTGATATTTAAGTAGATAGTCACTTCTTTCTTATAAAAAAGTGGACTGAATGGTTTTAGTGACACGTCGTATTGCTTATAGTATAACAAGTGGACGATCAAGACCACAGATATTCGAATCAAGACGCTTCCTGTGAGACCTTATTTTGATCCAGTTCAAATAAGTAGTTACGGAGCTAATACATGAATACAAACACCCATAGCCTATCAAAATCATTATCTTCCTGTGACTTTGCCGTAAAATATGTTTAAAGTTGATAAATGTTAAAAGTTGTAAAATCATTGCTGTGATACAGATATTGCGTTTATTAAAATTATGTGAATGTGCGTTTTTTTGGTCCATATCTCCTCTTAATTGAATATTATCGTATTATTTGATAATGCATTTTATGCAACATTATTATTACAATTAGTATTACAATATGCTAAAAAAAAAGGGTTTTACTTAGCAAAACAGTTAACGTTCAGTAAAACGAATGACGTATTTGAACGTAAATAAATAGAATAGACATACATATATTCATAGATACGTAAATATGATAATGAATTGGACGTATTTGCATCTACTCAGCTCATACATTTTTTACTTCCATCAATATGGTGTCCTTACATTTTAGAATACAATAGAATGCCTCTATTTATAAAATGTAGGTGCACCGACGTCTTAAAAGTATTAGTGTCACTCACTATCTTTTAGCAGCGTTACTCAATTGGGTATTTAAAAAAAATTATTTATCTGAGGTTATTAAATTAAAAAATGGTAAAATAGCGGTAAAAGTTTCGTCGGTTCTTATTTTATTGTTTTTATTTATTTATTTTTAATCATTCACTTAACCTATATTAGTAAATTATTGGACTATTGAATATTATGACTTCACAATAAATTATTTCATAACCTACCGTTTCGACATTTAATAAAAAGCAACTAATTTGATTAGTCAGTCAAATACCCAATTGTCACAAGTACATCATATAATATATATCACAATAACACAATAGAATCAAAGAATCAATTTCATTTATTCAGTTTAGGCACACAAAGAGCACATATGAACGTCAAAATTTTACAATTGGATATGTCAAGAAATAATATAAAAATATTAAATAATTTAATAATAAATCATTGGAAATTGATTCTTTCGCTGGTTCGGTAGGTTAGTTCTACTGAGAAGATACCAGCAAGAAACTCAGCGAACTACATTAGAACTAGATTATTTGTCTTTTTTAAATTCGCTTAGTTTACAATTTATTTCGTGCGAGCAAGCAAGAGACTTATGTCGACCTTTACTCATTGAAGTATTTTTCACTTCTATTTTAAATTTATTTATTGGCATATTAATCAAATCCTGAGGAATTTTATTAAATATTTTTATGCAGCTGCCTACAAATGAATCACCAACCTTGTGAAGCCTAAGTTTTGGTATAAGTAACTAGCTTATTTTTGTTTCTCGTATTAAAATCATGTATAACACATCAGATAGTTTTTCGAAAATATTTAGGTTTTTTCGTACATATAAGATATTATCATAAATGTATTGAGAAGCAACTGTTAAAATATTAATTTCTTTGAAAACTTCATTCAGCGAGTCACGGGGTCTGAGGCTATAGATCGTTTTTGTAGTACAAATCTAGTCTCAATATCGGCAGCTGAGCCCCACAGCAGCAGACCGTATGACATAACGCTATGAAAGTAGCTAAAATAAACTAATCGTGCAGTTTCCTCTTCAGTCAATAGTCAACAGAATAAATCCATAAAACAAACTTGAATGAAATTAATAAAATGTGTTATAAATTGAAACTTACGGTGTAAATAAAAATAAAAAAGGAATAGTAAAAATTTAAAAACATTACTTTTTTTCATAATTATTTATTTATTAAATTAAAACATAAATACACAAAACAAATTCGCGATTATGTCGCGTCGAACAACCCTCCCCGTATCGTTCCCGGCGCAAAGGTGCCTATGATGCTGGCTGCGCTGCCTCGCTGAATCGCTTCGGCCATCCTTTGCCCCAGGAACGAGCCGGAGCTGTAGTCACCGTCTTGGTCGTGGATACGACGGGCAATTTCCGCGATCAACCTTTTCGTCTCTGACGCCCAACTGCCCATTACTTATATTAAATTACCGTTTAGGAATTTATCTTTTTTTTATTCTTCTAGTGTATATTGCAATAAAAAATAATAATAAAGGGATGATTGTACAGAATGTTTTAATTAATTACAGGCAAAGATATTTTATCCTTTGGGATTTTATTAAAAACTAGCTAACCCACCCCAGCTTCGCCCGGGGTATATTTTGAAGCTTCATATCCCTTTGAGCCCGTATGTTTTAGTCTTCAAAATATGTATGAAAAATTGCCGGATTTGTTAACATTTATTATCAATGCTCCGCTCCCTTAGGTAACCCTTCCTCGATAAATGGACTACCCAACACTGAAAGAATCATTCAAATCGGACCAGTAGTTCCAGAGATTAGCGCGTTCAAACAAACAAACAAACAAACTCTGCAGCTTTATAATACTAGGATAAATTTTTGGAGCCGTACCAAATATAGATACTTTTTTCATAAGGGCTGTGTGTGCAATTAGCATTTCATAGTTTATCTACATACTGTCGGCGTATTGGGCCTCTTCTAACATCCGACACTCGTTGAAATTGATTGGGATTGGCTTTTTAAAATGTGCAGTACATACTGTTAAAGTTAATAATTTTTGAAATAGGGTAGGATTAGGATGGGTGCAACCAAACCATGATTTGCCATTAAAAGCTTTTTATGATTCATTTCTTTTTCATATAGAACAGTGTTAGATAACAATGAACATTTTTTTTTATTATGCCACTTAGGTGGCAGACAAGCACACGGCCTACCTGATGGAAAATGGTTACCGTGACCTATGAACGTGAGTAACACTTGAGGAGTCACATCCGTGCTGCCGACCCTGTAAGTACAGAGATTTTATGTGCCCTCAGTGCAGAACACAAAATCAGGACAAGCCTTTGGTCTTCCCACTGACAGCACAAAAACTCTCCAGTGAGGCTACCGTACTCACCACCGGGAACACAAGGCTATATTATATTTTCAAAATATTAGGGCTCCTTACTAAAGCTCTGAAAATTATTCCTAAATAATAAGTAATAAGCATTTTTTTAAAGTCTGCTTAAAAGCACTAGCTTAAGCGTTGTGGTTGTGAAAATAAAACCGTTTATCACACTACTAGTTGCAGCGCCGAAACTGTCCGAAAAGTGATTAGATTGATAACACGATTTAACGCTTTTCATTCGGCACTGCTCGCAAGCCTGTTATTAAGTCGTTAATGTCGAGAGTTCGACACAAGCCGCCAGGGGGCGTAGCGAAACATTTCACTGACACGATAATGTGACGTTGCCACAGACTACAGGTACCGTAGATTTAAATACCTCCGCCACAGAATAGATAATAGTCGCACGTCCCGAACAGCGGACCATCACACGTGTGACTGACATGTTGCAATTGAAATGATTCTGTTATAGTCATAAATATATTTCAAAAAAGTTTTTTTTTTTATACCACTTAGGTGACAGACAAGCACACGGCCCACCTGATGGAAAGTGGTTACCGTGGCCTATGGACGTTTGTAACACCAGAGGAGTCATAGTCGCGCTGCCGACCCTGTAAGTACAGAGTTTATAAACCTATCAATAAAACGACTTTTAGACGGTGATTAGTTCAAAATTATTGATGATGAGTTGATTGGCGCGCTTCCTCCGCCGTCATGCCGTCCACTCCCCAACAAGGAGACCTAGTAGTAACTATTATTAATCTGTGCTATAACGCAGAACGCCTAAAATGATATAAACAAAAAAATAACTATATAACTAAAACCCGACTAGTGAAAAATCACGATCTAAAAGGAAATATTAACGATAGCCGCGGTCGTATTATAATAGGTACATTCTGGGAAAAGTGGCATACCACCACGGCATCGTAATATCGGGACGTATCGTTAATATTTTCTTGTTAAATACTTTTTGAACCGCGGTAGCCTAGTGGTATGGGGAACCGCGGTAGCCTAGTGGTATGGGTAATGGACTGCTGAGACGAGGTCTCGGGTTCGATCCCAGGTTTTACCATGACACACACCAATGACTTTTAGATGCTTTTCGAAGTTATGTGTGTATTTATCGCAGGTTTATAAGTGCCCGGTTAATGGCAATAGGCTCGCCACCTATTACATTGGGACCTAAACATAAACTGGCGAAATGTGGGTGCTTAGCACCTCTGCCTACCCCTTCGGGGATATAGGCGTGAGTTTATGTTATGTTATGTTGTAAATACTTTTTAAAGCGTGATTTTGAGAAGCCGGGTTTTAAAGTTAATTTTCTAACCTTACTATTTTCGCCTCTTACGTCATTCTCAAAGGCGGTAAAAGAAATGGTGAATTTTGACTATTGCTTATTTTGACTTTTTGTATAAAAAGTTAACGTACCAATTGCTTTATTTTGTTTTATTTTCTTATTTACCTGTGACTTATACATACCTAGAATTAATAGATCGCCCCTCGAAGGTCCGAAAGGAGGTACAACTCGTGATAACTCAAGGCGCTATGATATCACATTTTGTTTAAAGGTCAGACTGTTATATTATTTCACCCTTGTTTAGCAAGGTTTAGTTGTCACGACCCTTAGAACAGTGCTTCTATTGAGGCAGTGACCCTAGCATCTCTGTAAAGGTCGAAAAGACAGGCAGACGTCTGCCAGGATCGCAGAAAGTGGCGTTAGTAGCTTTAGAAATAGATACCATTAAAATCTGAAAAAATACTGAAATGATCCAGATCTCATTTCGATGCCATAAAAAATAGTCTTTATTAGTGTATATAATCTTATCAGTCATTCCCGTTTCTACCTTTTTTTACTTACATACAGCAATTTATATTTTATTCTTGAATTGAATAGAAAAATATTTTCAAAAATATGATAATTTTCAAGGGTTGTGATGAATAACTGTGCTTCTTAGGTCTCTAATACTGAAAACAGTTCGAAAATATTTGAGTAATTGTAGGCCTGGTAGTTGAAAATATCAAAAAAGGACTTCAAAAAAGTTTGAGTACCTACCTTATTTAAAGACATGTTTTACCTTTAATTTTTGCCGGCCTGTTCTTGAACTTTGGGACATTCTGTATATACTCAAAAGTTCGCAACGCATTCAAATTTATAAAATACACAAACATGACATACCTAGGCCTACCTCGCCTCGCCAATCCAACAACAAAATCAGCTCGACTCAAAGTATTTTAATATTTGAAAGTGTTAACCCAATTTTGGTGCCACGAATTCTAATTCAACACTAAACAATGCCACTTAATCTTGAAGATAAGTCGATTGAGCGGGTACTTGGCAGAGGCAGTCATGTCTCAATTTATTTAACTATTGAGGCAGAGTAGTAATGATTGTATTAACATAATCGCTCTTATCTTTAGTGATTGCAAATACCTGTTTTGGGTCGTGACACACGGACGAGAAAAACAGCCGACTTAATAGGTAGTAGTTTCTATTTTTATAAGTTTTTAAAATACACATACATACATACATATAATCACGCCTTTATCCCTGGATGCTTAGGCAGAGGTGAATTACCTCAGTATCAAAATAAACGGGATATTTACCATGTTTCATTGTTTAAATACCTTTGAGGTGAATTACCATCCACATAACATAACATAACATAAACTCACGCCTAAATCCCCGAAGGGGTAGGCAGAGGTGCTAGCACCCACATTTCGCCAAAAACCGCGGTAGCCTAGTGGTATGGGTAATGGACGGCTGTGACGAGGTCTCGGGTTCGATCCCAGGTTTTACCATGGCACACGCCAATGACTTTTCGATGCTTTTAGAAGTTATGTGTGTATTTATCGCAGGTTTATAAGTGCCCGGTTAATGGCAATAGGCTCGCCACCTATTACATTGGGACCTAAACATAAACTGGCGAAATGTGGGTGGGTGTGGGTACCATCCACGTTTCACCAATAATTGTATTCGGTCCCACGTAATAGGAGGAGAGTCTATTGCCGTATTCTGAGCACTATTGTCGATTCTACCCATGCATCTCAGGCTGATTCTGGGCTGTATATTATATCTTACCCCTTAATCGCCTTGTACTACACCGCATGGGAAGAGATACGATGGTACTACGGCAGCATTGCACTGACGGCACAAAATCTCTGTTCTTACAGGGTCAGCAGCACGGATGTGACTCCACTGGTGTTACACAAGTTCATAGGTCAAGGTAACTACTGTCCATCAGGTGGGCCGTGTGCTTGTCTGCCACCTAAGTTGTATAAAAAAAGCACATAGCCGCGTGGTTCCCGCAGAATAGATTTGGACAGTACTCTCTTACTGTCCGAAGGCCCAAGTTTGCTGCCTCAGTAGTGTGACAAGTGTTGTTCAGCATTCTTCCTCTTCGTGTGTCATTGGAGCAATAAGTACTCTCATACTATTATCACAATTAGAGTTGCACAAGTACACACACACACACTGGGCGTGTGACTCGTGTGATCTATCTAGAGGTACATACTTGTACTATCATTTAAATGTGCCTACTTCATCATCTGCCTGCCCTTGTCCCAATTATTTGTGATCAGCGCGACACGTCATTCTCCTCCATACATTCCTATCAGGTGTCATTTTCTCTGTTAATTCCTATTTATCATAACATAACATAAACTCACGGCTATATCCCCGAAGGGATAGGCAGAGGTGCTAGCACTCACATTTCGGCAGTTTATGTTTAGGTCCCAATGTAATAGTTAATGAGCCTATTGCCATTAACAGGGCACTTATAAACCTGCGATATATACACACATAACTTCGAAAAGCAACGAAAAGTCATTGGTGAGTGCCATGGTTAAACCCGGGATCGAACCCGAGACCTCGTCTCAACGGTCCATTACCCATACCACTAGGCTACCGCGGTTTTCCTATTTATCCATCTGAAATATCCTCTTTCATGCTCGCTTCGACTGCAATGGTAACCAGTGTTTCGTAACCAGTTCCCATCGAAGTCGTTTTCCTCTTTGATCGTAACACTCGTAACCAGTTGCTATCGAAGCGCTATCGATTCATCTTTTCTTGAGCTTATCTCTCATCCTGAAAACCTTTGCATTCATGCTTTGAACAGTTTTCATAACATCATTGGGACAGACGGTCTCTTCTCAATTTTTCATTTACTGATGTCACCATTAAATGTACAGGCTAGCTGACCCACCCCAGCTTCGCCCGGGGTATATTTTGAAGCTTCATATCCCTTTGAGCCCGTATGTTTTAGTCTTCAAAATATGTATGAGAAATTGCCGAATTTGTTAACATTTATTATCAATGCTCCGCTCCCTTACGTAGTAGCGTGATGATATATAAAAACCTTCCTCGACTACCCAACACTGAAAGAATCATTCAAATCGAATCAGTAGTTCCAGAGATTAGCGCGTTCAAACAAACAAACAAACTCTGCAGCTTTATAGTATATGTATAGATTAGTAAAGATAAATCGAGTGCTTTTCTTGGTACCGAGAAGTTTTTCCACAATAAACTACAGCTTGGCATTTCGGTAAAAAGAACAATGATTCTTTACTAGTAACCCCGGTCCTTGAGTAAGTACAGTCTGTACACTCGTACAAGAAATACTGATTGTTTACAACGCGCCTGAACTAAAGTTCAGAGCAAAATCATAAAATGTTTCTTGACGTCATCTCAAAGCACTAATAGCCCTGCCAGCATAGCCTTTGTAAACATATGCCACTTACCAACTACCCTTGTAAGATAGCAGACAGTATACTAATTTGATTACTGAAGACAGAGTTTTATTTTATCACCACCGCAAGCAGCAGCTCCCAATCACTGATACGTCTTGTTTTCGCCATCGAGGTAATAGTAAACTAAATTATTTGCATATTGCCTAAATCCTGCTGTATGGTAAGGTTGTGCTGTAGGGAAGAAAGAAATGTAAGGATGAGTGCAGAATTGGAATGGAAAAAGCATCCTGTGGCGCCGACCCAAAGCAGATATGGTAAAAAGTGAAGAAGGATGGTTATGATTATACAACGGTTCTGGACTCACAAATCTAACAAGCCGTGACCACGGGTGCCGCAACGCATCCGAAACGTCGGCAGAAATAGTAAGTTCCGTGATTTAATAGCGAAAATTTCCAAACCTTTGCATAATTATGAATTCACATTGCGATAGGATGGTTATGATCATAATATTTGTGTCTTCATTACTTCATTTTTTTGATTTTATGTATATTTTTAGACCTTGGAAAACCATTCGTATTCAAGCCTAGCTAGCCTACCTTGGCTTGAAATCTATACTAATATTATAAGGCTGCAGAGTTTGTTTGTTTTTTTGTTTGAACGCGCTAATCTCTGGAACTACTGGTCCGATTTGAATGATTCTTTCAGTGTTGGGTAGTCCATTTATCGAGGAAGGTTTTAGGCTATATATCATCACGCTACTACTTAAGGGAGCGGAGCATTGATAATAAATGTTAACAAATCCGGCAATTTTTCATACATATTTTGAAGACTAAAACATACGGGCTCAAAGGGATATGAAGCTTCAAAATATACCCCGGGTGAAGCTGGGGTGGGTCAGCTAGTGGTTATATAAAAACATACATACATACATATAATCACGCTTTAATCCCCGGAGTATTAGGCAGAGATGAATTAACATCCACATGTCACCAATCATTGAATTCGGTCCCACATAATGGGGGTAAACCTATTGTTTTATTCCGGGAACTACCACTACCACTATTGTTGACTCGAGGCATGCATCATAGGCAGAGTCTGGGCTGTATATGTGTATATCTGTCTGATGCTAAACAGCCCTATCCCTTAGTCGCCTTGTACGACACCGCATGGGAAGAGATGGGGTGGCCCACATTCTACTCTGTTAAACCACGCACTCGGCTATAAAAAAAACTAACATTATTGTTAAACATGTTCTAAATATTTTTAAATATAATATTTTAATTATTATATTTGATTACCTAATTATTACAGATCAGCGGATGTTAAACTTTCTAATGAGTACAAGACGAACGGATATTTATGTCAGATTATAAAATATATATACATATATAAAACACCTGTTACATATAGTGGCTATGGCTGCAATAGTTTAATGTGAAGCTCACATCGTGCAACTTGTTTGAATACCACTTAAAATGAGGATGTGGTAACCGATTCTCGAAGGTAATTAAAAAAATAAGACATTGATTCTTTTGACGATGTAATTAGACGATCATCTAAAAAGCTGAGTTCCAATTTTCGCTGATGAAATCCAGACTCAACGTGCGGTCGTGTTGAATACCCGCATAATATAACTGCGTGGTTCAAGAGAGACGACCCTGTGTCGGCTGGGGTGCGAGGGATATGCCTGTCAACCTCACCTTCGGTAACCAAAAACGACCCACAAGCGTCGTGCGTTTTAGTCGGTTCGAGTCAGATATTACCTCTCGCACCGGCTCCGGTGGGGAGGTATCCGTGGGGATTTTTCGCACTATTTTTTCTTTTATAGGACACGTGAATTAGACTTCGACTTGCCTGATGGTAAGCTGAAGGCAAAGTCCCAGAAAAGAGAGTCACCATTTCAGTAATCTTAAAACTAAACAATGTTGAGTCTTCCCGGTGAGTAATCGGATGACACTCGTGTTGGGAATATTACCATTACTTACACATACCGTGTGACAATGGTGACACTCAGCTTGACGGCCTCATCATATGCTTTTTCACACCCCGCTTAAAGGACCCGGGACTGTAGGAAGAAGGAAACACGTGAGCTGGTAATGAATTCCAGGCCTTAATGGTGCGACAGGGGAAAGAGTCTTTTTTTTTTTTTATACCACTTAGTTGGCAGACAAGCACACGGCCCACCTGATGGAAAGTGGTTACCGTGACCTATGGACGTCTGTAACACCAGAGGAGTCACAGTCGCGCTGCCAACCCTGTAAGTACAGAGTTTCTGTGCCGTCAGTAGAAGACAAAGCAGGACAAGCCTTTAGTCTTCCCACTGGCAGCACAAATTCTCCAGTGAGCTCTGGCTACCCTACTCACCGCTGGGAACACAACACTAAGTTATTATAGCCGCGGTATTCTGTAGGGCGGAGGTACTACCCCAGTCGGACTGCTCAATCGGGCGGAAATACCGCCGTGTCCTACCTCCTCCGACAAGTCTCCGAACCACTTGGTTCTTGATCGGATGTTCTGCACCGTGTGCGGATGACATCTAAGACCTGCACGTGTTGTCCTGTATAGGAAAGGGGAGGGTGGGACCAATTGGAAGAGCTACCCGCATAGTAAATGTAAGTAATGGTGACCCTCTTTTCTGAGACTTTACTTTCAGCTTACAATCATGCGAGGCGAGGCGAAGTCTAATTGATGTGTCCCATATAAAAAAAAAGCACAACCAAGTAAAATGTATAAAAAATTAAGCAATAAGTATTCAATTGCTACAAATTTAAAGTGTCTCTCTAAAATGTATAGGAGAATTTCGAATATCAAGAATGAGTTCATAACTCATTTGGGTTCTGGAAAGGTACTGATAGCTGGTGCGAGTCTTCTCAATCAATCAATTTTCATCGCAGTTCACTGCTGGACATAGTCAATGATGAGAGGCTTTGGCCAACTGTTTCCACGCTGGTAGATATGTTGGTACAGGGTTTTATTTCGGGGTTTCCTTCTCTCTCTTTGATATCGTCTGCTTATTATTCCGTTAGTGGCCTCTTACGACACTTGTCGGATGAGATGGGACGGTGATGCTTGTATTCTTTCTCCGTCACTACACGAATATCTTCTTCTATTTTTCTTTTATTACGAATTGTATTTATGTTTATTATAAGAAACGTTTTAGAGTTGAATATATTAAGCCAGTTTAACACTTAAGTTTACAATCTGACCTCAATTCAAATCTCATAACACTAACACACACTGAGAACCATTTTGAAGACAGTTCATAGTGCGTGTTCTGTTTAGAACTATTAAGTCACCAGACAATGTAGATATCATCTGAATTGTTCGTAGACACGTGTCCTATCAAGGCATCCATCAGATAAACATTTTGATAGAGAACTCCTATGAGCGCCACATAACTTAGGCTTCGGTCATGAAGTCAGCGGAAGCGTTTTAAATTCAATCTATACTAATATTATAAAGCTGCAGAGTTTGTTTGTTTGTTTGTTTGTTTGTTTGAACGTGCTAATCTCTGGAACTACTGGTCCGATTTGAATGATTCTTTCAGTGTTGGGTAGTCCATTTATTGAGGAAGGTTTTAGGTTATATATCATCACGCTACTACTTAAGGGAGCGGAGCATTGATAATAAATGTTAACAGATCCGGCAATTTTTCATACATATTTTGAAGACTAAAACATACGGGCTCAAAGGGATATAAAGCTTCAAAATATACCCCGGGCGAAGGTGAGGTGGGTCAGCTAGTACATTTATATGGGGCTGGCCTTAGAAGAAGCTGCGCAGGGAGGGAGAGGGTGGCAAGAGGTATACGAGTAAACTAGCAGCACGGGTGTGTTCCACCGCCTATACAACGTTTTGTGCTCAGATGAGTTGCTTGACATGATGCCCACAGCAACATTCTATCATCGCACCGCTCGCTATAGGCAGAAGGTTCATCCCTACATGTTACAACTTGAGACGATGCGCACTGTGCGGTATGAAAGAAACTTTAACCCACGCACACTCAAGCTGTGGAATTAATTCCCTGCTGCGGTTTTCCCAAGCACCTACAATATGGGGTTCTTCCAAAGGGGCATTAGTAGGTTTCTTCAGGGTCGGCAGCACGGGTGTGACGCCCCTGATGTTGCACATGTCCTTAGGCCACGAGAACCACTTCCTATCAGGTGGACCGTGTGCTTGTCTGCCACCTAAATGATATAAAAAAAGTATGCATTGACGCTGCTTTAGCCCCGTGCGGTCTGCCCGCTGACTTATAGACTGGGTTTTTTTTATACCACTTAGGTGGCAGACAAGCGCACGGCCCACCTGATGGAAAGTGGTTACCGTGTCCTATAGATGCGTGTAACACCAGAGAAGCCACACTCGCGCTGCCGACCCTGTAAGCACAGAGTTTCTGTGCCGTCAGTGTAGAGGACAAAGCAGGACAAGCCTTTAGTCATCCCACTGACAGCACAAATTCTGGCTACCCTACTCACCGCTGGGAACACAACATGAAGTTATTATAACCGCGGTATTCTGTAGGGGGTACTTCCCCAGTCGGACCGCTCGATTGGGCGGATATACCGCTGTATCCTACCTCCTCATATAAGTATTGGCGTACTTATAAAATACTGGGTACAGTATTGTCGCGTAGCTCGCCGCACCGCCACCGCTACCGCTACCGCTACCACTACCGCTAGCGTAGCGACCGAGTCCTTAGGCGTGGTACGTACATGTCGGCCTCACTGACTCACATGTAGATCGATTGCGACACGTTCAAGAGATCTTTAATGCGACAATCGTGACGCGCAGATTAACAGTTAAGTTGCGCTTGCAATTCGTTCTGCTTCTTTTATTATTGTTGTGTTTTATATAAACACATTAGTAATGAACAAAAGTCGGTTGACTCCCTAAATAATTATAGCAACAATAGAGACATTCTACGATGCCTTTTTCACGTGGGAAAAAACCACACGGCCGGAGCTGGTGGGAGAGGTTATGTCGGACTCGAACCGACTAAAACACACGTCGCCCGTGGATAGTTTTGGTTGTCAAAGGTGAGGTTAACAGGTATATCCCTCGCACCCCGGCCGACCCAGGGCAATCTCTCTGTCTCTTGACTTTCTCGGATTCTACGATGCCTAGCGCTTGCAACTCAACTCAGCAGTAAAAATAATATGTTTTGTTATTATATATTTCCTCAACAATGTATCTGAAATGTGGAGCATCTGAAAAGGCCGTCAAGCTGTTTGTCTATAATGGTGCCGGCTGCACAAGAATAGTTTGGATCAAATCTAAGTTCACGCGAGCGAA
Organism: Eilema griseolum; assembly: GCA_963662185.1. Lineage (NCBI taxonomy): Eukaryota > Metazoa > Arthropoda > Insecta > Lepidoptera > Erebidae > Eilema > Eilema griseolum. The sequence goes on along the minus strand of OY759229.1, from coordinate 828,976 downwards.
GTTGTGGATAGGTACAGCTAAACTTTTATACTGTAAATAAAGTTGAAGAGTTTGTTTGATGAGACAATCTCTAGAAATACATTTTCCGAGGAGGGCCTGATCGAGAGAGATGACCCTGGGTCGGCCGGGGTGCGAGGGATATGCCTGTCAACCCCACCTTCGGCAACCAAAAACGACCCACAGGCATCGTGCGTTTTAGTCGGTTCGAGTAGGTACGACATAACCTCTTGATGGTGGGGATATCTGTGGGGATTTTTCGCACGTAAGAAAAAACTACATTTATTTGTATGAAAAAAAAAACTCCTTTCGGTTAAAATCTCAGTTTTTTTTGAAGGCAACAGTAACATCTCGCTACGATACGTAAGAGCCGAGCATTAACATATTATTGTTGTTTGAGCCGTTTGGAGTCGAAACGTTGGGTCCGTGGGGTCCAAGCGCGCGCGCGCTATTCTATGTAAGTACCTAAACTGAATATATCACTGGTGGTTTTAAAAGTGAGAAAGCATGAGATGTGACACGGCGAAATATAGCTAAGTACAGCGAGCAGTGAGTGAAGCCACGAAACATAGCCAGTGGTTAATAAGGCGTGTCAAAATTCCACTTAACAATGGTTAGCCGTCACACAGGTAACACTTTCAATGGCCAATCTTATCGGCATCTGTAGAGCTATTTATAACACTCAATCACCCGGTGATTATATACTTATACACCTATATTGATTAAAGATATCGAAATTATGTATTTAAAACACTGGGCTGGACCCACATGGTGTAACGAGATTGGACAATAGTAATCAATCAGTGGTATGCCGCGTACACACTGTGCGAGCAGACGCGAACGAACGTCATAGAACGTATACGATACAGGAACGTTAAACATTGAAGCAAAACTATTTTTAATGAATTTTATCGTGATTTATTAGGATTAGAGTAACACTAAATAATAGAATGACAATAGAAGCTGTTAAAAAAAAATACTTCGACGGTTATATAATGAATGAACGAGAAAAATTACCAATGATGGGTTCATTGGTTATTTTTCTCGTTCATTATAGTTCATAGTAGGGTAACTAGCGCTCTTTCTAACAAATTAGGTCAAACGTCTTTACAGCATTGTTGGAGGTCTGGGTTGCACAGTACGGGGCTCCAACAAGACTTAAGAGCCAAGTCAACTTCACTAGCAAGGCAGGACACTTGCTGACTGGGGAACAAAATTCTGGCGCAGGCTTTCCTCCTGTGAGGTCCGACGGCCATCTCATAAACGCTGTATAACACAAACTAACGGGAGAAGAAGAGTTCGAGATGTAAGGCTCGAACGCAACCGGAAAAAAACCATAAGCTAATGATCTATACAAAACAATAGCATGGTTTTTTTACGTGTGAAAAATCCGACATAACCTCTCCCACCTAAGCCGGTGGGAGAGGTTATGTCGGACTCGAACCGACCTAAACACACCACGCCTGTGTGTCGTTTTTGGTTGCCGAAGGTGAGGTTAACAGGCATATCCCTCGCACCCCGGCCGACCCAGGTAATAATAGCATGATAATAATCGTTGAATAACATTCGTTTTCGTTCGTTCAGTTGGTGAGTACCCGGCATAACAATTGAAATTTTTCTGCGCGGACTAACACGTTTGATCCAAGGTCCTCCTCGTACCCCTGACGATTGTAAAGCTAGGAGTGGGGGGGAGACTTCATCCTTCCACTTAGGATCTTGGGATCAACATTAAGTCATCCTTGTCATCCAAATACCCATCCAGTTTGCGTCCCGACTTTACTAAATTTCCTTTTTTTTTTCTTTGTTTATACTACTCAGACAAGCACACACGGCCCACGGAAAGTGGTTACCGTGGCCTATGTACATGAATAACACTAGGGGCGGCAGACTCATGCTGTCGACCCTAGAAAAACCTTCTGATACCTTTTTGAAGAGCTCGTAGTTAGCTTTTACGGGAGCGATTACCATTTTACTCCCACCTCAAGTGGAAAGAAGCCACGTTCTCACCTGCTAGCAGTTAGCCGGTACATCTGCGGGTTTTGAACCACAGAACTCATGGCAGGTCTCTCTAAACTTTGTTACAAGTTACAAGTCGCACACTTTTTTTTTATATCACTTAGGTGGCTTTATATATCTGGTTCAATAAAATGTTATAAAGCACCTATTTATTTTAAATATTGTCTTTATAACATGTACCTATAACATGACGTAACAAATAACTGTACATTCCAAATGATGTTTTGTGGTTTTGATATGTAAATGTTTCGAGAAAGTAGAACTGAACGCTTGTGGTAATATGTATGTTTTAAATTATTACTTTACGTAATATTGGCAATGACTATTATAAGGCTACGTTTCCATTGAGAGAAGATGAGCGGAGGGGAGACGAGATTTTTAGTAGGTACTGCCACTTTAGCTTGCTTATTCTATGTCTATGTCGGTAACTTTAGTTCTCTGTCGGATAACCACGTTCCGAAATTCGACATTTGTCGAAGAAACGATGGCCGTTGTAGCAAACGAGTCCTAGAGCGGAGACCGCGAGAAGGTAAACGAAAGGTAGGACGCCCCCTAGCCAGTTGGACAGACGACCTGAAAAAGGTGACAAACTGGATGGGAAATACATAGGATCGGAAAAAATGGCGCATATTGGGAGAGGCATATGTCCAGCAGTGAACGGCGATGGGCTAATTGTATAAATGCGACAGCTGTCACAAACGCGTGTTGTTAGGATACGATCCAAAATCCACTCTTAAATCACGTTATGACTGCGTTTGAAACTCGATGTCACTCAGAATATTGCCTCTGTAGGGATTAGTCAACTTTATACCCATTTTTTTTCCGTATTTTGGTCCCCCATAATAAGGATGAATCTATATCGGTATTCTAAATTCACTTGAGACTCTGTCTGTTCATGTCTGCACATATATCTTGCTTCAAATATAGATTTTTATTATTACTTCTTCAATTAAACTGTTATCGCCACTCAAACGAAACGCATTCAATATTTAAACACTATTAAGATTCAATAAAAATAAATGCAACTCCGTGATTGGTTGAATCCGACCTTTCGCATCAATGCACCTGCAAGTTGACCAATCACAGTTATCAGTGAATGCAAGGCCAGGGCCGTGTGTGAAGGGATATCAATTGTAGTGCATATGACGTCATGGATTAGGCCCAAGGTAATGCATGTAGATTACATGTATTAGAAATTAGATTATATCTGAGTCTTGACAGGCCTGAGTGATTGCCGGCTAGGCTAATTAAGTTACATGTAAGGTTTTTACGATATGGGCTAAGGTTTACCATTACTTTTAATGAAGCGACATTAAATTGAAGGGAAGGTGATACTGATCACCGATTGTGATACCCGGATGCAAACACTCATAAGTACATACTTACATTTTTTACATAAAAAAATTAGGTTAAGAACTAAAACCCGACTACTAAAAAACACGCTATAAAAAGTATTAAACAAGAAAAATCTAGGATAGCCGTGATCATATGCCACTTTTTCCTAGAATATATTGTTTTGTTAGACTACTTTTTAGAGCGTGATTTTTTAGTACTCGGGTTTGCCTTCACCTTACCATCAGGCAAGGCGAAGTCTAATTGACGTGTTCTATATAAAAAAAAAAAATATTTATATTATTTTGGGGCAAGTAATAGGTATAATTTATACATATTTGAAATGTGCTAATTAAGCTATCAAACACGAGAAGCTAGTGCTACCAGTGCCAATAACATGTAATTCTTTTGGCTAGTCTGAACAGTGCCATTGATTAAAACCATAAAAAAAGCTTTGGAGTAGTTTGTCTTGTACCACCCAAGTGAAATAGCCTTACGTTTTTAGATCTAGATCTAGATTTTTAGATCGCAATGTGAACTATAGCACCCGGTCTTCTGTCTACATTCTGGATAATTATGTTATCTATCACATTAGTTAGATAAGCATACAAACATACATAAAATCACGCCTGTTTCCCATAGTGGTAGGCAGAGATCACGGATCTCCACTTGCTACGATCCTGACATACTACTCTCGCTTCATTCACTCTCATTACATTCTTCATGCTCATCGGTTTAGAGCACTCCTGACCTGCCCCTTTTTTAAAACTTCCCCGATTTGGTCCAGGTCTTCCCCTTCCGACGGTACCATCCACACTCGCCTCATACACCTGTTTCGTTAGTCTTCTTTGATTCATTCTCTCAACATGACCAAACCATCTCAACATTCCTCTCTCAATTCTCATCACTACATCTTCTATCAGTACACATCGTTCTCTTAGTTAGATAAGCACTCGATATAATTGCAGTTGTCCAGGTTATTACTTAAACAATTCACTATCCATGCATAAATCAGACAGATGGTCCTCCGACATTAATCAAAACCACCACACAACATAAATTAAATGATATATAAGTCACAGATAAGTTACACAATTGTAACTAATATTGTTCTAAGTAACACAAAGTTCACAATCGTGTACAATGTAAATAACAAGCTTATAACTCAGACTTAACATGTCAGTAAGTTAGAATCGTGTGTTTAAGTGTAGACAGAACTTACATAGGTATCTACTTATCTGTAATATTATTAATTTAATGGCAACCCGCCAAGGGTCAGTTGGTGTGTCTATATCGATTAAATCGAGGACGTTCTACAGAAAGATCAGCCTTACCATTACCATAACATGCTAGAAAAGAGGAATGTAGCCTTTATGGAGGCTTTATAGCTCCATCAAACAAGATACGGATCCCCGACACCCACTATACAGCTTCGAAATGACCCCTGTCCGCTTAAAAAGCCGCTAAAGCTTCATGATATCCATTCTGGCTACAGAGAGTCTCCCACAACAAGCGAGAGAGCAAAGGTGGGAAGACAAGCATCCAGCTCTGGTAGCTTTCATCAGGCCAGGCACAGACATGCCGCCTGGATTCCATCTGCAGTGGCCAACTTGAAAGTATAACCTAAGTTAGACGCTGCAGAGAAAACATGGTAAAATGGGGCTTTATCGACCGGTCGCAAGAGTCCTGCGACTGCGGGGCCCAATTTAGGGTCCATGTCGCATTTGCTTTCCTGCTCGATGTGCCCCTTCACGTGCACTACCGAAGACCTATCTAGAGCAACGGAGAGCGTTGTTGCTGTGGCCAAGTTCTGGGCCAATAAAATTTAAATACCAGACCATTATATGTCAGACCTAGCCATTGACTCGAAAAAGAAGAAGATTCTATCCCTATTACTCACCTAGAAACGAATGCTTCTAGCACGTTATGGTAGGGCCCACAAGTCTTATTAACCGTCAATAATATAATCCAAGGGCCAGGCGCCAATCGATGAAAGTTTAAAATTAGGACTTCTTTGACCGCATCTTGTCTCCCTTTTAGGGTCATTGGGCGTGCAGAGTTACTGGCAGAGCAGCCAGCTTAGTTCCGCACAGAAACGCAGATACTTACAGGGGACTTCACAGGCTTCGCGGAGGATTTGTGATCGTTCAAGGAAATTCCAGTATTACGTGAACGTTCGTTTCCTCGGCAACGAAGCATTCCCTGCAGAGGGGGCTGTTCGTTACACCGATGGTGTACAGGTACTTGTTGAGGGGGCAGTGAGGGTCGTTGTTGTCCCCGTAACAGTTCTTTTTCTGTCTAAGTTTTGGAGACGTCTCGTGAGCCGTTTGTTTGCCGATAACATGGCCAGTATTGATTACCTGCAGTCGGTAGATTGTGCCCATCTTTGGTTATCTAGTTTAAAATATAATGAAAGTGTGAAAATTATTTGTGTAAGTAAGTGTTAAATTTATTAATACATTTTATTTGACAGTTTGCTTAAAGAATAGGGACACTGTGAGTGTGATATGTGACGGTACATTGTGAAAATATATTTTTTTTATCGAGTAGGCATGTGCGGGTAGACGAAGAAACTTCTACATCACGAACTCGAAGATGCTGGCCATGCACCACTGAGCCAGTCAGCCTGTGACCACGGGTGGTGTAAGCAGGTCGAAACGTTGGGTAAATGGCAGGCATGTTTACTATGTATATACCTATACTATGATCGCGTTAATTCCCGTTAACATTATTGTATATTACAAAACTATTTTTTAATTAAGTCAAAGAACATGGAGGCTAGTGCAACTAATCTTGTAGTTATATTTGTTTAGAGACATTTCTAAACGTCTAATTGACGCTACCCGTGACCAGAGGGCTGGTTTATTCCTTGCGCATAGGATTGGTATTGCCATTCAACGTGGCAATGCCGCCAGCCTTCTGTCCACCTTCCCGGTTGACATCGATGGGGAGGAATTCTTTGACGCCTGAACCTGCAGGATTATTTAGATATATATTCTTTTTTATATATATTTTAATTTCGATAACTTCCGTGTATATTATGTAAAAAAACCTTTACATTCTAACCATGTGGGAAAATAAAAAAGTTATTACTAGTGGGTATTAACAGCCGCGGTAGTCTAGTGGTATGGGTAATGGACTGCTGAGACGAGGTCTCGGGTTCGATTCCAGGTTTTACCAATGCACCAACCAAAGACTTTTCGATGCTTTTCGAAGTCATGTGTGTATTTATCGCAGGTTTATAAGTACCCGGTTAATGGCAATACGCTCGCCACTTAAACATAAACTGGCGAAATGTGCGTGCTAGCACCTCTGCCTGCCCCTTCGGAGATATAGGCGTGAGTTTATGTTCTGTTATGTTTATTATATATAATTATCCAATTACAAGACAACCCTACCTATTCTATGACAAGGCTGTGTCTTTGACCGGTTTTCCCTTCAGCCCAAGGGCCATACCACCTGATACCATCGGTGCTTTCTAAGTAATTATAATAGCGATCGCTGGTGCGGTGGCAATTTGTCAAAATATCCATTCATATGGTAACAGCGCGGGTGATTGATGACGCGTGGCGCAAGCGCACCCGATATACTTCGTGACGTTACTTGATGTGTCGTGAGGTTAGTTACCATTTTGGTAGCCACCAACTAAATTGAAGTTCAAATTTATGAAGCATTTCATCCATACTACTTTTCCTACAACGCCTTTTAGCTGATATTTATTTTCTTTTTCTTTTATATCTAGGTGGCAGACAAGTACACGGTTCACTTGATAGAAAGTGGTTACCGTGGCCTATGGACGTGTGTAACACCAGAGGAGCCACACTCGCGCTGCCGACCCTGTAAGCACAGTCTCTGTGCCTGCAGTGTAGAAGACAAAGCAGGACAAACCTTTGATCTTCCCGTTGACAGCACAAAAACTCTCCATGGAGCTCTGACTGCCCTACTCACCGCTGGGAACACAACACGAAGTTATTCATAATCATAATCATAATCATAATATTTATTCTGTGGATCATAGGTTTTCATTATCATTATTCTTCTGGTGGCTCGAGCCAACAGTAGTGCCCGCAATACGGCGAATGGTGAAATGTGGGTGTTAAATCACCTCTGCCTAACCTTCCGGGGATAAAGGCGTGATTATATGTAAGTATGTATGTTAATTTATTAAATCTTATCTTATTGTATCTTATAATATTTCTCTATTTTTTCTCGTCTTTCAACAATCCTCTACCCATAAAATATTCCTACTTTTTTTTAAGTAAGTATACTCGCAATAACCATATAAAAACCTCCTTTTATATCTTTCCAGAACAAAATCATTAAATAAGTTTGCTTACTTATTTCATAAGAGCACAACACGCCAACAATGTACTCTGATCTGTTTCTAATTCAAAATTTATTTATTGAAAATCAATTAGAAGCTATTCTCAAAGTCACCTTTCTGCACGACATAGCTATCTAGACATATCGTATCATATGCCACCTGCAACCTGCTGACCTAGCCTGTCAAAACACGTAATTCTATTGGTTCGTGAAATACAAGAAGTTATATGATTGGTCATTAACTCGAGATAAATCATTTGATTGGTGCAAGTTTGTACGACCGGCTTTCAATATTTATAAAGGTTAAAAAGCTTGTCAGATGATCAATCAAATGGTACGGAGAGAACCTTTTAATAGATGATACTACAACTGGTCATAATCATCATCATTATCATTACAGCATCGGTTTCGATAGCATCCAAAGCTTCTACTTGAGAGTATAACATAACATAAACTCACGCCTATATCCCTGAAGGGGTAGGCAGAGGTGTTAGCACCCACATATTGCCGGTTTATGTTTAGTTTCCAATGTAATTGGTGACGAGCCTATTGCCATTAACCGGGTACATATAGACCAGCGATAAGTACACACATGACTTCGAAAAGTTATTGGTGTGTGCCATGGTAAAACCTGGGATCGAACCCGAGACCTCGTCTCAGCAGCCCATTACCTATACCACTAGGCTACCGCGGTTATTTTATTCTACTTGAGAGACCGGGTTTTATTTTCATACTCCTATCTTGTTTTAAGACATCTTGGCTTTTACGGGACCGAATGTTGTCTGACCACTAAAGGAAAGACTTTCCACCAGAGCTTCTTCCTTCAACGAACGGGTGTACAGATTTGCAGGTGAGGTTATATATAGAATTTAATACTTTACAACTGAATTTGTAATGTTCCAATTTTCTCTCATTTGAAAATAAATTAATCACAGATATACGTGGAGTAGGCAGGTTGGGTAAATTATGATAAAATGCAGTAATGTGTTTACTCAGAGAAGTAGTTGAGTAATCCAACACTGTCAGACTGGATTACTTGATTATAGCATATATGGTAGTTACTACATATTCTCGATTGCAACTCGAAGCAACTCAATCAAATAGAAGATGGATGCTGCTCAACATAAATATACAAGGCGAGTTGTCAGTACGAGAAAACCACCCAAGCGACTGATTTATAAACTACAGTGTTGCGGATTTTAAACTATTACTACCTACGACCTCATATTGCTGATAATATAAATTTGTCTACTGGAAGGGTCTCCTTCTTTACCACAGTGTATATGTTGTACTATAGAAGCATACGCAGTCTGTATACGTATACAATTTGTTAAACCAAAAGCTTCTTTAGCTCAACTCATTCATTACCAGCACACGTGTTTCCTTCTTCCTACAGTCCCGGGTCCTTTAAGCGAAGAGTGAAAAAGTATCTGATGAGGCCGCCAAGCTGAGTGCCATTATTTTAACATACTACGTGTTTATAATGGTGACTCTCTTTTCTGAGACTTTGCATTAGAAAATACTTTATACAAGCGCCTATACAACGGTTTGTGCTCAGATGAATTGTTTGACATGATACCCACAGCTATATTCTATCATCGCACCGCTCGCTGTAGGGAGGGAATTCATCCCCACACATTGCAACCTGAGTGCGGTATGAAAGTAACTTCATCCCACGCACATTCAAATTGTGGAAGGATCTTCAAAAGGGGCATTAGGAGGTTTATTCAGGGTCGGCAGCGTGAGTGTGACGCCCCTGGTGATGCACACATTGCACACGTGCATAGGTCACGGTAACCACTTACCATCAGGTGGGCCGTGTGATTGACTGCCACCTAAGTGGTATAAAAAAATACATGTGCTGACACGAATAAGCATTTGGAAACACGCATCTGAAATCCGAATATATGTCGTCTTTTATCAATTTTGTTTAATCGAGAACTCTTAGTACGTGGAACATTAATTTACTGGCCATTACCGGTCGACGGGTACCAGGGCGTATTGACTAGATATACACATATTATACATGTATTATTTAATGCAAATGCAATGAATTATGGGCGACAACCAGCTAACTAGGTTTTGCAACGATATATGTAGGGAGGGTAAAATATGTTCCGATTTACCAACCGTACAGTGAATTATATTCGGACAGATCATTGCGACACTCTGGTTGGCTAATTTGATGATTAATTTCAAATATTAGAATTGGAGTATTATAATTGCCTAGCTATTTAATTTTCTATGTTTGTGTTTGTATGATAAGCCGCGTGGTTCCCGGCAGAGTAGAGTTTGGACAATCGCATCTTTTACCATGCAGTGTCGTATGTACAAGGGCTGGATATGCCAGGTCGATGAACGACCTCCGCCCCCCATGAGCGCCGGCCTGGGGGTGACAGGTGGAGCCGCTTGTCACCCTGGCAGAAGCAGGCCGCGGCGGTGGCGCGCCTGGCGCGCCTCCCCGTTTCCGGGGACGAGTTGGGGACTCTGTAGTCCCCACACCCGAGAAGAGGGCCAGATCGTGGGAGATGGCCCTGGGTCGGCCAGGGTGCGAGGGATATGCCTGTCAACCTCACCTTCGGCAACCAAAACGACCGACAGGCGGCGTGCGTTTTAGTCGGTTCGAGTCCGACATAACCTCCTCCACCGGCTCCGGTGAGGAGGTATCCGTGGGGATTTTGCACACGTAAAAAAAAAAGGGCTGGATAGGGCTGTTTAACATCAGACAGATATACACCGCAAAGACTCGGTCTCGGATGCATGGCTTGGGTCAAAAATAGTGCCCGGAAGATGGCAATAGTCTAACCCCCTATTACGTAAGACCGAATTTAATGATTGTTGAAATGTGGGTGTTAATTCACCTCTGTCTAACCCTCCGGGGATGAAGGCGTGATTGTATGTATGTTTATATAATCATTTTCAGATCACTAGATCCGTTTAGGGTAAAGATAAACGCGTGTTGTTTGTTCAAATCACTTAGCGATAAGACCGAATTCATGAGATATAATAGACGATATTTACGAGTGGCGCGGTGACAGAGTGTTAGACTGTTACGATCGAGATTGCGGGTTCGTAATATTTGTATCCATGTCTTGAATATGTCTATTGACATTAGTCCAGCGGTTTTATATCTATATCCACAGCAAAGAACCCATATAACAAGCCATATTAATTTAGAAATATTTATACTTATATATACCAGTATATTTTTTAAATAAAATTGAATAATGTAGGGTTGCAAAGCGTTCATTTACATTTCAAAACAGAGTGCAGCAATATTTAGTATGGAAAGTTGGAACGCAGTCCCAAAAATCGCAGTTAGAATGGGGTTTAAATAACCAACACACATTCCCAGCGAGGACAAAAACAATTTTTATTCACTGAAGCTTTTAACATGGTTCCGGAGACTTTCGATACCGCCATGTACAAATCTGACAAATTGTACAACGCCATCTAGTCAATAACTCGGAACTAAATTATGTACACATTTGAATTCTTAACACTAAACAAAAGTTAATATTTATGTAATTGTAATTTACGACGCGAGCGCAGGTGCTAATCTTAAACAACATTGAAATACATATTTCATACACGGTTCTGTTTATATTTCATTAGTTCGTAGTTATTGCATACTTAGGCTGGATTATTAGGGGAAATACGTTCAAATAAACTGGATATTTTTCCCATCTGTGAACCAATCCCGGTTGCATTTAAAGCTTGTAGACTGGGGTCCACTCACCTTCTTATCATTTCTATAAGGTTCTTTCCACAGAGTCCACGGTCCTAGACTACATGCCTGCTATATGAATATTTGAATATATTTTTGGAACACACTAGCAGCCATTAGGCTGATGCGTGTGTGTCTCATGATCCGGAGATTTTGTCAAGTCTGTTTTTGAAACTATTAACACTGGGTGCCAAAACAACATTTTGAGGTAGGCTGTTCCACTCTCTAACGACACGGTTAGGTAGAGAGTGTTTGCGAGGTTCAAGTCTGGATCGCATTGTACATAGCTTTAGTGTGTGACCCCTCAGGTGCTTGTTCTCGTTGAGGCTGTATATGTCATGGATGTTATCGATATCATAATAGTCGTGGAGTATTTTGTAAGTTTCGATGAGACTTCCTCTCTGTCTCCGTTTTTCAAGTGATCTGCTAACTATTTGACGACATCCATGGCGTAGCGGCAGAGCATTCGACTGCAATACAGGGGGTGCGGGTTCGATTCCCGCTCAGTGCAAAAATATTTGTATGCATGAATATGTATATTTGCATTGGTCTGGGTGTTTCTATGTTTAATATGTATGTATTTACAAAAAAAAGTATCTAAGTATGTTTATCCGCATTCTAGATCCTATAACACAAGCCAGTGTGCTTACCATGGGTCTAGATAGCGTTGTGTAGAATGTCGTAGAATATATTTATTATTTATTTTATTTTATTCAAATCTTTTACCTTTGTTACCTTGTGTTTGTTACCTTCGTGGATAACACATCTGGTGGTCGTTGTATAACATGGTCGCATCACCGTATGTGATCCTCTCACGCCAGAGCCGGTTGGGGGGAAAATATCGGACTTGAACCGACTAAAATGCACGCCGTCTGATTATCGTAGGTTGCCCGAGGTGAAGTTACTGGTGTTGTTGTGAAGTTGAAGTAGCTTTTAAGGTCTTTTTTTTTTTTTTTTTTTTTTTCGTGCGCAAAATCCCCACGGATACCTCCCCACCGGAGCCGGTGGAGGAGGTTATGTCGGACACGAACCGACTAAAACGCACGCCGCCTGTGGGTCGTTTTGGTTGCCGAAGGTGAGGTTGACAGGCATATCCCTCGCACCCCGGCCGACCCAGGGCCATCTCTCACGATCTGGCCCTCTTCTCGGGTGTGGGGACTACAGAGTCCCCAACTCGACCCCGGAAACGGGAAGGCGCGCCAGGCGCGCCACCGCCGCGGCCTGCTTCTGCCAGGGTGACAGGCGGCTCCACCTGTCACCCCCAGGCCGGCGCTCATGGGGGGCGAAGGTCGTTCATCGACCTCCGACGCCCGAGTTGCCTTCCTACGCGGGCAGCTTGACTCGCGATCCTTCGGCGCTCCCGCTGCCGCTCCCGCCCCGCCTCCTCCTTCACGAGCATTACTTGCTCGCAGAAGGAGGCGCCGGCCGCCCATGCATCCGCGCAGCGGACCATCGCCGCGAGCAAGGTGGAGAGCGTGAGAACTCTCACTCCCAGGGCCGCCACAAGCTCCCGCCTCGGCGTCTCCCACGCCGGACACTCGGTGAGCGTGTGCGGACCTGAGGCCTCGCTCGCGTCGCAGTGATGGCACTCGGACGTTGGCTCTTTCTCCATCCGACGCAGATACTTTCCGAAGCACCCGTGCTCGGTGATCATCTGCGTCAGACGGTACGAGAGGCTGCCGTGTGGCCTCTCTAGCCACTCCCCCATGATGGGTCTTACCGCCGTTACTACGGCCTGCCCTGCGCCTGGTCGCCCAAGTCGTATCTCCCATTCCGCCACCATTTCCCTGTGGAGCCGGGATCTCACGGCCCGAATTTCTTCGGGCTCGGGATCGTGACCCCGCTCCCGCGCCGCCTTTCGGAACCGGTATAGCGCCGAAAGGCATCTCGCTTCCAGGATCCTTGGTGGCGATCCGGCGAGGGTACTCGCCGCGTTGAATGATATCGTGCGGTACCCCCTTATGATGCGGCACGCCTACTTCCGCTGCGGACGCTGCAGCAGGAGCATGTGCCGATCACTCAGGGTGTCCGCCCACACGGGACACCCGTACAGGGCCATGGACCGCACGACACCCGCGTAGAGTCTCCTGCAGGAGTCCTCCGGGCCCCTCAGGTTGGGCAGTAGCCGCGCCAGAGCGTTGGCTGTGCCCACCAATTTGGGGCCCAGACTTCGGAAGTGCTTCCCGAAGTCCCACCGGCCGTCGAGCACGAGCCCCAGATATTTCATCTGGGGCTTGATGCCGATGAGAGTGCCTCCCACTGTGAGGCTGGAACCAGGTGGTGGCGTGCGCCGAGGTCCATGAAAGAACATGGCCTCGGATTTATGCAAAGCCACCTCAAGGCCCAGCCGCCGGATCCGTTCCACGACTTGAGCAACCGCGGTCGTGGCCCTCAGGATCGCTTCGCGGTATGTAACCCCGCTCGCCGTCACTAACATGTCGTCCGCATAGCACGTGACGGCGGCGCCGTCCGCAAGCTCACCGCGAAGCACCCAGTCGTATCCAATGTTCCACAGTAGCGGCCCAAGGACCGATCCCTGTGGAACACCGCACGACATCTCACGCCGACCGACGCCGGTCGCACTTGGGTAGATGACGGATCTCACCGTCAGGTACGCCCCGACTATGCGGCGGAGGTAGAGAGGCACACCGTGGTACACGAGTGCCTCCCTGATGCAACTCCAGGGCAAGGTGTTGAACGCGTTGGAGATGTCCAAGGACACCGCCAACGTCACCTCACCCCGGGCAACTGCCTCCTCCGCCAAAGTCCTCACGCGCATGATTGCATCTACGGTGGACCGCCACCGGCGGAAGCCATATTGGGCATCCGCCAGGTCCGGCCCCCTACCAGAGAGGTGCTCGACGAGGCGCTTCGCAATAACTCTTTCAGCTTTTAAGGCCTTAAAGTTGCCGTAGGTAAGATTGACCGAAACATATTCCTCGCACACCAGCCGAGTCAGGGGCATCTATTTTGAGCTGGCACTCTTCGGGTGTGGGGGACACGGAGACCCCATCTAGTCCCTAGGTATGTGGATTCCGCTCCGCTGCCTCCTTCACGAGCATTTCTTGCTCGTAAAAGAAGGACAGGTTGTGTTCCCAGCGGTGAGTAGGGTAGCCAGAGCTCACTGGAGAATTTATGCTGTCAGTGGGATGAGTAAAGGCTTGTCCTACTTTGTCCTCTACACTGACGGCACAGAAACTCTGTGCTTACAGGGTCGGCAGCGCGAGTGTGACTTCTCTGGTGTTACACACGTCCATAGGCCACGGTAACCACTTTCCATCAGGTGGGCCGTGCGCTTGTCTGCCACCTAAGTGGTATAAAAAAAACATTTTCTTTCAATGAACACTGGCATTTTTGGGTCCTTTTCCTTTACAATATTTGGAGTTTTTTTACCCGAAAGGAAAGTCAACTGTGGATTCTCATCCGTTAATCAGTATATATACCGGCTGCTGGCAACTGGTGTGGTTACCCTAAGAGTCTCAACGATCTCAGTAGGGCAATACCTTGATTCCTATAACGATGTTGATGATCAAACGTGTTCACATCACGGTTAGTCGATGCGAGTGCGGGCCAGGCAGGAGTTGGAACACGTTTGCTTGTTAGCTGCCACGCCTCCATTGTATGTCCGTTTAATGCCGTATTAAATTACAGACTCATACAATTCGAGCTTCTGATTTATTTCAACATAATATTTATTGACATAACGATGGCTGCTAGCTGGGTGTGAGTGGTGTGACGTTACGACATTAGGCACAGAGTAGAGGTGGATTTCTCTTTTTTGTTTTGTTCTACTGAGGTAACAAAATAAATGTCTGATTTCCATTCGCTTATAATTTTAATAATTTTGACTTTAAGGAATATACGAATTAAAAGGAACCCCTTAAGCGGGGCGTGAAAAAGCATCTGATGAGGCCGCCAAGCTGAGTGCCACCATTGTAACATTACTTAGTGTCTGTAATGGTGACCCTCATTCCTTATTCTTCTTTGTAGCTTACCATCAGGCGAGGTGAAGTCAAGTTGGCGTGTTCTAGATAAAAAAAAAACGTCTGTCCCAGCCAACTTTTTCAGGCCGTCCGTCCATCTGGCTAGGGGGCGTCCTACCTTTCGTTTACCTTCTCGCGGTCAAAATAATAACTAACTTACATACCTGGTGGGTGTTATAATACCTCTGCCTACTCCTTCGGGGATTTACAGGTGTGAGTATATGTATTTATATGTAGAAATTAGGTCACTGATTTCAAATAAATAGCTAGCAAAATATGTATAAAAAGTTTTCAGCCGAGCGATGTCTTCGGGAATGCTCAAACTTGAGAGTGTTTTATAATATTCATAGAATGTTTGTTTCTCCTTTCTGTCCACTGTTGAATAAATTTATGATACTTGTAAATATTTTATTTCGATGTAGTAGTTACAAAGATTGTTATGCCCGGTCCACACCATTTGAACGACAAATGAATCATAAGTGAAAAGCACACACGATAAAACACTTGTCTAGTATCTAATATTTTTATAGGAGGTAGAACACGACGGTATTTCCGTCCAATTGAACAGTCCGAATGGGGAAGTACCTCCACCCTATAGAATACCGCGGCCATTATAACCTTGTGTTGTGTTCCCGGCGGTGAGTAGGGCAACCAGAACTCAGTAGAGAGTTTTTGTGCTGTCATTTGGAAGACCAAAAGCTTGTCCTACTTCGTCTTTTACACTGACGGCACAGAAACTTTCTGTGCTTATAGGGTTGGCAGCGCGAGTGTGACTCCCTTGGTTTTGTACACATCCATAGGTCACGGTAGCCACTTTCCATCAGGTGGGCCGTGTGCTTGTCTGCCATATAAGTGGTATAAAAAAATATATAACTACCTGGTCTCTACGCCCCCGATTACTTTATGCAGAATGTGAAAATGAAGTCATCAAACTGAAGATCACCGTTCTGGAATTAACTGGATCTTGCCTTCACGTTTCAGGCTTCAACAAAAGCATAGGATAAAGTCCTATTGTCGTGCTCTTGTCATCATTGTGTTAGTGTTGAACCCAGTTGCATCCAAGGATTTCACCAAACCTGGCGTCCGCTTCTCATTTTAACTAATTTTGTTTATCACGCTAGTGGCTGTTGTGTGTTTGGTCTCTCAACCCTGATAGAGTATATGAGTTTGATTTGGGCCTCTTAGATATTAATACGGCTCCAAACACATAGTAACATCCACTATAATAATTAAAAATGCCAAATTTAGTTAAATATGACCCTAGTTTTGGAAGAAAATGACTCATTTTTCTTTAATTATCCTTCTTCCTACAGTCCCGGGTCCATTAAACGGGGCGTGAAAATGCATCTGATGAGGCCGCCAAGCTGAGTGCACCATTACTAACATTACTTAATATCTGTAATGGTGATCCTCTTTCCTGAGACTTTGCCTTTTGCCATCAGGCGAGATGAAGTCAAGTTGGCGTGTACTAAATAAAAAAAAAAATTCGATTCGTTGCTCGGACAACAGCGGCTAAGTTTGTTCGTCTTCTTTCAGCTCGTGTGTACCTAGCCTTGTTAATAAGTGGGAGTATAAGTAATTGCATCGGTGTGGTCCGCACTTGCACCTGATTATAAAACTGACTGTATCATATAATGATGTATGGCGTCTTTGGTGTGGGTGGTACTAAATTGTTTTATATCTCATTAGTTTAGCGACCGTCACCTGCTCTGAGTTACGTGAAAGTTGCTCTTTGAGTGATGAAGGTAATGATTTATTTGTTTTATATCCGCGACTGAATACTGCACCAACTGGGCCACAAAGACGCGCCCTGGGCAGTTTGACTTATTATCTACAAACATATACTAGGTCTTTACTCATAAAATTGCCGAAATTTTCTTACAGATATTCCTGTCATTTAATAGCTATTTCCATTATTTATATTTTGTTTGAAAGTTGATTTCACGATTTAACATTTTTTATTTTATTTTAATAATTTTAAACGAAATTTAATACAGAGGTATTAAATTTCGTTTTTATTGGCCGGTTGATAAATTAAATTCGATCTTCAAAAACAGTACTTCATAAATGCTATCGATTTTGAGGATAAATTTCGTGTTACTTATTTACAGCTGTCACTTTTCAAAAATGTAATAAAAGTGTTTGTCACATACACAAAAAAAGTCATAAAATTTCAGTCAGTTATTCCTAAAAAATACAAAAATTTTTGTACAAAAAATTGGGTTTTCTCCAATTTCTTCAACAAAAACGGCAATGTCATATGTAACGACTTATTATACAACAAGACTGAAAATGGGCTATCAGCTAGACACGAGAACATATTACATGTAAAAAAATAAAAAAATCTATATCTATTATATAAACTGTGTGATAGATGTGTGAGTATGTTTTTTATGTTTTAGTTGTAGGGATGAAAGAAATAAACGAGTATTTTACGGGCGTTGCAACTGCCAACTGGCAGATGTTTTGGAGTAATAATATATTGTTTTGAATTTGAATAAACGTTTTCATTTCATTTCAATTTTTTTTTCATTTACCTGAACCAATATGAAAAATTATGAGTGATAGACCAGTAGCGCGTGAGTGATTAAAGTAACTTTGGTGATTGGTAAAGTGAGTATAACTCGTGCGCATTAACATGGCACCTGGCTTCCCAGACGTAACAAAACAAATCTCAAATAACATCCGATAACAAATAACTACGAAATTAAAACTGAGGCAAACGTGCAACGGTCACAGTGTTGCGGATGCTGCTGGTCTCGAAAGACGAGAGCGAGGTCTCGTGCGGGGATGCGGGAGGAGGGTTGTTTTCGAGCTAAGTGCCATGTTATTACGGACGAGTTGTATGGTCATAACCATAGCTTTTTATTTTCAATATAGAATAGTACAATTGTTTCCTATTGACAGCGGCTTGGTACTTAATTGCAAGAAACAGGGAACCAAAAAAGAACCTCAATCTTCCACATCCACAATATGAAGTAACAAGCACAAAGATTTATGTGTATAGCAACACTACGCCGGCGCAGTAGGGGTGATTTATAAGAGCAAAAATTATAGATACTCGTTATGGCAACACTGGACACTGCGGCTTGTTAGCTGGCGCTTATCAGTGGAGATCTATTAACTTAGATCAATGATCTATGTGACCGGCAATTAACGGCTATCCAGAGCGGTGATTTAACCGACTACACAAAAGAAGAAAGAAATGTTTAGCCTCAGTAAGCAGTTGCAATTCCAAACTAGAAATTTTGGGTAGAGGATGTGTTTTATGTTATAATTGATTTGATATCCTGTCTTTGTCACACGATATACCACAGGAATGCTCTACCCGGGTACGTATTTCAAAGGTCAAATTTCACCAGTGTGCTGAACCTTGCGGCAATGCACTGCTCAGTGTCCGACACAAATGTTTATTCTGGTCAACTCACTCAAGTAATCAATTACAAATTGTGGGCGAATATTCTTGAAATGGTTACGCACATTTGTATATTTTTGTGTGCGCACACGTACAGGCTGGACTGGCATCGACGCGTACAAATTCCACATTATGCTCAGTGAATATATTCATATACAGGTATACTGAAAAACATTTCACACGCCTACAAAAGCTACATACAACCTACCGTGGAGACGGAAGCCAAAAACGTGGACTGCTGATGTGTTGCACAAAATGTTTGTAAGCAAATGTGCTAAACATTATTTAGAGGAATTTTACCTTTACAATAGAACAAGCGTCTATTGAGGTCATCAAGGAAGATTATAATCGACAGTATTTGGACTGGTGGTCCGCTCCACCCAAGTTTCACACCATCCAGTTCAGTATACGAATACTACTTGATACTTTAATAAATTATGTCCAAAAATTCATTAATTTTGATCATTGCACTTTCAATAGCAAAAGCCTCATCTAGATAAAAGTTTATAGTAATTCTTATAAATGCAATATCCTCTAATTACCCAATAATTATTATAATTAGGTAAGTATTAACCATTTGACACTTAACGTAGAGTTTGTTACAATATTAGACCTTCGCAATATGAAGAGGATTTATTTATAAGAAAAATTCTGATTAGCACACAGATAATTACCGACTCTGGCGGTACGTCTCGAGTGAGTGATTAATTAACTATCTTCATAAAATCACCTAATCACTTATTGTGACACTCACGATGTTATTGTAAGGCTTCAGGCACATGTAACAGTGAAACAGCTGCCAACTGTATGTAGGTAAGCTGCAAATTTTCTGCCATTGCCATTGTTGTGGGACACAATTTTTACATGGACGAGGTGCGGTAGGCGGATAATCCAACTGTTTTCTTTCAGCATCAAAATTGTAGGTTATTGTAGGCATAGAATGGTCGATTGCGGGAAAAAATATTATATATTTGTTATCATTATGGTACATGCGTTTAAAGACAGTTGTTTAAATTCTCGCATGTGTGTTCGTACACGCATAAATCGGTGAGAACCTTTCGGAGAAAATAATCAATTCTGTACTACTAGGTACCTACTAGGTACCTAAACGATCAATTTAAATTCTTACGTTGACTCAACGTGTAATACTTGGCTTGCCTAATATTATGACATTTTCATTTTATCATGTACATGATTATGCTGACATTTATTTATTGCGATTACGTTTTTGACTTAATTTTCATCTGCATGTACATTTTATCTATTTGAATTATCTATACTATATATATTAATATTATAAAGAGGAAAGATTTGTATTTTTGTATGTAACGAATAAACTCAAAAAGTACTGGACCGATTTTAATAATTCTTTTTTCATTAGAACGCTACATTCTTCGTGAGTAACATAGGCTACTTTTAGCCCGATATTCCCATGGGATTAGGATTTACGCGGGTGAAACCGCGGCGCGGTGTTAGTATTTTATAATATTTAAATGATTTCATTTCAATATTTTGTATGCCATTAGCGGAACATAGTTATTTTTAGTTGTTATTTTTATAACATCTATTATGTAACCTATACTTCACAAAATACTAAAATTTGATTTGATTTTAACTGGCGAAGACCAGCAATCCACAGGTGGCTTAACCGCGTCTAATATTTAGCCAAGTATGGGCGCACCCTTATCGAATGTGTGTCAAGCGATTCACATGACAGAGCTGACACCTACGTGACTGCTCTGACATTGAAGTCACTTTTATTCGCTCCGAGCTCAAAATAATTACTGTACGGCCCCGAATACGCAACTGAAAGTAGATCGATAAAATAATACGTACCTATCGATATATTGACTGAGGATCTACAGACACATCACTAGTATATGCGGTGTACTCAGATTACCTATAGAGATGTTGACGTGATCGTTGGATTCCTCTCAATACTGCATAAAAATTAGGTACTTTTTTATACAACTTAGGTGGCAGACAAGCACACGCCCCACGCACCACTTCGGAGGAGGTAGGACACGGTGGTATTTCCGCCCGATTGAGCAGTCCGACTGGGGTAGTACCTCCGCCCTACAGAATACCGCGGCTATAATAACTTCGTGTTGTGTTCGCAGCGGTGAGTAGGGTAGCCAGAGCTCACTGGAGAATTTGTGCTGCCAGTGGGAAGACTAAAGGCTTGTCCTGCTTTGTCTTCTACTGACGGCACAGAAACTCTGTACTTACTTCGCGGTTGGCAGCGCGACTGTGACTCCTCTGGTGTTACAGACGTCCATAGGTCACGGTAACCAGGTCGATGAACGACCTTCGCCCCCCATGAGCGCCGGCCTGGGGGTGACAGGTGGAGCCGCCTGTCACCCTGGCAGAAGCAGGCCGCGGCGGTGGCGCATTTTTAGTCGGTTCGAGTACGACATAACCTCCTCCACCGGCTCCGGTGGGGAGGTAATCGTGGGGATTTTGCGCGCGTAAAAAAAAAAAAAAAAAGTAACGGTAACCACTTTCCATCAGGTGGACCGTGTGCTTGTCTGCCAACTAAGTGGTATAAAAAAAAAAAAAACCTGATGGAAAGTGGTTACCATGACCTATGAACGTGTGTAACACCAGTGGAGTCACATCCGTGCTGCCGACCTTGTAAGAACAGAGATTTTGTGCCGTCAGTGTAGAGGACAAAGCAGGACAAGCCTTTGGTCATCCGACTGACAGCACAAAAACTCTCCAGTGAGCTCTGGCTACCCTACTCACCGCCGGGAACACAACACGAAGTTATTTTTATTAATTTTTGTATGTATTTCTTTTATACTTTAATTTGTAATCGCAATTTGACATTTATTTACTTGACATTTTTTATTCCCAGAAATATTTTGAATTGTTGAATATATTGCATGTTTGGTATTATAGTTTTATACTACTGGGTGGCGCAAAAGTAGTGGCACTAAAGAAAATACCTTTATTTTTTTTATATGACATTTTCTGTTATTCTGTTGTTGAAAATTGTGTAGTGAACAAATGTAAAATACACTGAAAATAAACATGGACCGTTTTACTCCCCAAGAACGTGGAATAATTGTGTCAATGTTCTTACGGAATAATTCATAGGCCGAGTTATCTCTCGTTTTGGCGATTTGCCTTGGCCTGCAAGATCACCCGATCTGACCAGTCCAGACTTCTTTCTTTGGGGTTTTTTGAAATCTCGGGTGTATGTGAACAAGCCACAGACTCTCGCAGCTCTAAAAGAAAACATTCGTCAAGAAATAACGAACATATCGCAGGAAGTGTCACGGCAAGTTATGCAAAATGTCATAAATAGGGCTCAAATGTGTATCAACTCTGGAGGTCACCATTTAAAAGACATCATCTTTAAATCCTAATGGTACGAAATTTAATGGTACAAATATACATTTAAAAAAACCTAAATCTAGTTTTCTAATTTAGAAAAAATGTTATAGCCGAACCAAATAGGGTCTTTACTTTTGCGCCACCCAGTACAACAATAGTGTAACAGTTGTGATATTATGACACTGATAATTGGCCAAGTGTTGCTTGCACTAAATCTAATTTGTATGCCCAAGTGGTAAAACATAGTGAGCCTAATACCTCTTAAGATCTCTGTGTACCTATGTTTCACAAATAAAGACATTTCATTATTATAACCGCGGTATTCTGTAGGGCGGAGGTACTTCCCCAGTCGGACTGCTCATTTGGGCGGATAAACCGCCGTGTCCTACCTCCTAGTTAGTAATAGGTATTGATTGAATCACGCCTTTATCCTCGGAAGGTTAGACAGAGGTGAATTAAAACCCATATTTCACTAATAATTGTATTCGGTCGTAATAGGGGGCCGTATTCCGGGCACTAACGTTGACTCGAGCCCTACATCTGAGGCTGAGTCTGGGCTGTATATATCTGTCTGATGTTAAACAGCCATATCCCTTAGTCCCCTTGTACCACACCTCATGGGAAGATATGGGGTGGCCCAAATTATACTCTGCTCGCAACCAAGCGGCTTCATTCATTGTAAAATAAGATATGCAAAATATCTAAATTAAAACTATTAATTTCATATCCATTAAGAAAAATAACATTGATAGATACTGTAACCTTAATAGTAGAAGGCATCACTTAAAGATATGTATCCCAACAAATAGAACAGCATTATTTAATAGTAGTGTATTTTGCATGGCCCCACGAATATTTAATCACCTGGCTAGATATATTCTAGAAATTGATGACATTGAGACCTTTAAAAATAAGATAAAATAACTTCTGATATAAAAAGGTTATTACTCTGTAAATGAATTTTTATCAGATAAATTGTAATTATCATCATAATCATATTAGAAATTAATTTTAAAAATTGTTATTAACGTATAGGTAATTTGAATGAAAATTTGGCAATTAATCGTTGTCGGACCTCTCGTTGAGCCTTATCGTTGAGCCTCTGCTCGTCGAGGCGACCGGTGACACTCGTTCCGGGTCGTTATCCTGGTCCAAAGGCTGTCCATTGCCATCCAACGTGGCAACGCAGCAAGTGTTATGGGCACTTTTGCACCGGGAGCGATCAGGGGCGGGTTATTTGATTAGTATTTTTGACAAATAGACAAATAAATATATCTAACACAAAAAAAAAAGGGATAGGTATTATTTTATCATTGAAGTTATTATTATGCGATTATTTACATAATTATTAAGACATACTGTATAATGTTAAATTTTAATGCCTGAAATTATTATTTTGACCTACTAATGAATGTGACATTTGCATGCCGTCTGGTTGAATATGGTGATACTATCACAACAACTATGAACATCAGTGTATTATATACCCATATTTCGCAAATTATGAATAAATTATTATCTACAGTCTCTACAGGGTGAATGCTCTGACTACTGAGCTACCGAACCTCCTCTGAAGTACTCCAAATCTTCATATATACCTATATCCGTCTAACGGCGACTGTGGGAGCCATCTGCACATACTCGTACATTCAACATGACTTTATGCCTCAGATAACCTCACCTCCGGCAACCTGCAGCCCACACAGGAGGTAGAACACGGCGGTACTACGGCGGTCCGCCCAATTGAGCAGTCCGACTGGGAAAGTACCTCCGCCCTACAGAATACCGCGGCTATAATAACTTCGTGTTGTGTTCCCAGCGGTGAGTAGGTTAGCCAGAGCTCATTAGAGAATTTGTGCTGTCAGTGGGAAGACTAAAGGCTTGTCCTGCTTTGTCCTCTACACAGACGGCACAGAAACTCTGTGCTTACAGGGTCGGCAGCGCGAGTGTGGCTTCTCTGGTGTTACACACGTCCATAGGCCACGGTAACCACTTTCCATCAGGTGGGCCGTGTGCTTGTCTGCCACCTAAGTGGTATAAAAAAAAACACAGTTGGCATGCGTTTTAGTCGGTTCAAGTCCGAACTAACCTCCCCCACCGGCCCCGGAAGTGGGGGTACCCGTGGGGATTTTGCACACATGAAAATAAGAAAAGTCCGATGATGATGACTTTGCAGCTGACTGTCGACAAAGAGGTTAACTGGAATGCAGAGTGCTGTAACGGGATTCCGCACTGGAATAAACAATACACGCTGTCCTAACCCGGGGTCCGGAGATACTACACGGGTCCTTTAAACAAGGCGTGAAAAAGCATCTGATGAGGCCGCCAAGCTGAGTGCCATTATTGTAACATTATTTAGTGTCTGTAATAGTGACCCTCTTTCCTGAGACTTTGCCTTTAGCTTACCATCAGGCGTGGTGAAGTCAAGTTGGCGTGGCTTTGATGAAAAAAAAACACAAAATAAGTACAACCTTCTCCAAGGGCCAGCGAGGCATTCAATAACAATATGTCAATAAAAATATCAATCAATAGAAACTAATCACTCAAGTTTCGATCAGCGAGCGACGCCGCGGGCGATACCGAGTATCGATACATCGGCTGAAGATCATTCGTTACTCACTCACGCGAGTTAAGGAGCGGTCGCGACACGGCGACTGCGACTAATGTTTTGATTAATTTATTTAAGTTCATTTCGTAATTTATGATGTTGGTACATTTATTGTGTGCAGCGTTCGAACGAGGTCGCGTGAGTAATTGATATGTTCATCTAGAAGTAATTATTCTTAGAAAACTGACCGAATATCGGGCAAGGTTGCATCGGGGAAAGATATTACATAATTTGTTAATGGAAACAAATTATTTCGGCTAATAGTTGTAATGTGATTGACGATTGAAGATACGAGAGCGGTGTGGTTCGAAAGAGGATAGTGACGTGATTGTGTCAAGTGAAGAGCTGCAAAAAATGTGAAGTGAATAATTGATATTGAAGAAGGTATGCTGAGTATTAAACTCTAAATTCAATCTTAGTAGACAGGTCTGTCAGGATTCATGGACTTAGAACATCGACCAAACTAATGATAATTTGAAAACTCCAACGATCCAAAGATTTTAGTTTTAGGTTCAAATGACAGTAGATTTGCTAAAGCGTATATTGATAAGGTACATTGACGCATCCGACTCGGCTGAGAAGCTACGAGATGTCTTCTCGTTCGACATACCTCAGTGCCTGAAGACTAAAGTCTTTAACCAATGTGTGTTACCAGTGTTAACTTACGGATCTGAAACGTGATCCCTCACTATAGGTCTCCTAAAAGAGCTCAAAGTCGCTCAACGAGCTATGGTGAGGGCTATGCTCGGTATTTCCTTACGTGATCGCGTCAGAAATGATGATATCCGTAGAAGAACAAAAGTGACAGACGTAGCCCAGCGGATTAGCTCGTTGAAGTGGCAATGGGCGGGACAGATGGCCGATTAGGCAAAATAGTTCTGGAATGGCGACCGCGTACGGACAAACGTAATGTAGGACGCCCAACGACCAGGTGAGAGGACGACCTTATCAAGGTCGTCAGGTAGCGCTGGATGCGGGCTGCTTTAGATCGGTCATTCTGAAAGTCTATGGCAGTGGACTATGCGTGGCTGACATGACATGATGATATTGATAAGGTGTTTGTGAGGCGTAAGGTGTATATTTGTATCCGAAGAGGGCCAGATTGAGAGAGATAGCCCTGAGTCAGCCGGGGTACGAGGGATATACCTGTCAACTTCACCTTCGGCACCCAACAATGACCCACAGGTGTCGTGCGGTTTAGTCGGTTTGAGTCCGACATAACCTCACTGGAGAATTTGTGCTGTCAGTGGGAGGACTAAAGGCTTGTCCTGCTTTGTCTTCTGCTGACGGCACAGAAACTCTGTAGGTACTTACAGGGTTGGCAGCGCGACTGTGACTCCTCTGGTGTTACAGACGTCCATAGGTCACGATAACCACTTTCCATCAGGTGGGCCGTGTGCTTGTCTGCCAACTAAGTGGTATAAAAAAAAAAAAAAACCTCTCCCACCGGGTCCGGCGGGCAGGTATCCGTGGGGATTATTTCACACGTGAAAAAAGGTGTATATTTGTTGTATGAACGTAGTCTTAAGAAATATTAGTCTGTTCATTTAGTTGCGATGAATATGATATTATTATCATGAATTGATTTCAAAACTTTATGATTTTTAATTAAAAAGCATCATCTTTATACCAAACTTGATTGTTAATAGGTGGTATAATGAAAACTAATAACATAGATGGCATTGAAAACAAAATAAATGGTTTATTTCGTAAACCTAGAAATAAAAAAAATATTGTGATCGTTTCTATCACTAATTTTTTTTTTCAAGGGTTTAGAATTATTTTAATGTGGGTCTTATCACTGTTTTCATCTTGAACTATGAAAGTGGTAAAGACTTACTCCCTTTGCTTTCAATGGTAAATTGTTATTTCGTTTTTTTATGCTCTAGCGTCTAGATCCTAGCATACCTATGTTCTTACCGTAGTCTTTTCAGGACTATGTCGCGTTGCAAACAGGTTGGTATAGTAATCATATATGCCATGTTAAATAATAAACTACGTGGTTCCCGACAGAGTAGAATTTGGACCACCCCATTTCTTCCCATGCGGTGTCGTACAAGGCGACTAAGGGATAGGGCTGTTTATCATCAGACATATATATACAGCTCATACACAGCCTCAGATGCATGGCTTGAGTCGACAATAGTGCCCGGAAGACGGCAATAGGGAACGGGACGGAAGACCCCATATTACGAGGGACCGAATTTAATGATTGGTCAAATGTGGGTGTTAATTCACCTCTGCTTAACTCTCCAGGGATAAAGACTTGACTTTGACTTCATTATCGTATTTAGAGTATATTCTGTTCCTTCTGTAGCAAGTTATGCTCGTGAAGGAGGTGGTGGGGCGGGAGCGGCAGCGGGAACGTAGGAGGATTGCAAACCAAGCTACCTGCATACTGAGGAAACTTGAGTGTCGAAAGTCGATGAATGACCTCCGGTCCCATGAGCACAGGTTTGAGGGTGACGGGTGGAACCGTCTATCACCCTGAAGCAGGCCGGGGCCGTTTCCGGGGACGAGTTGGGGACTCTGTGGCTGTGGTCCCCACACCCGAGGAGAGGGCCAGATCGAGAGCCCTGATATGCCTGTTAACTTCACCCTCGGTTATCAAAAACGACCCACAGGTGTCGTGCGTTTTAGTCGGTTCGTGCCCGACATAACCTCTCCCACCGGCTCCGGTGGTGGTGATTTCCGGACGTAAAAAAAGGAAAGGGTACTATAAGTGTTACTGATTTGTCTGTACAAAATAAATGAATTGCAACTGTGGGTAAATTATTCCAGTTATATTTCAATAGATTAAGCTGTTCATCGCATGGAAACCTCACCTTTAGGTCAAATCGACCTCGTTAATGTGGTCAAACTACTCGCATTAATTAGAAAACATTGATAAGTAACGTATATTAATATTTATCGTACGAGTGCGTCGGCTGTCTGCCAATTACGACATTACCCACAGCAATAATTGCTCTAATGTGTTGAATATGTTACGTGGATATCTTAATACCGTCATTAGAGACATGAAGATTAAATGAGCTCAATCTCACTACTACTCTGAATGGATGTCTGTTACTCAATCACGCTAGAACAGCGGATGTGGATATAATTTAGCACAAGCATAGATTTTATATAGGTATTGAAACAGTCATGGTCACTCACATTAATATTAAAGTTATCGGGATATATACCATGTTGTATTGTACTGAGTTTCCGATGTTTCGGCGCTGTTGCAAGCTCCATGATCACGGAGGAACTGGAGTATTAGCGGTGAACAGTTAAAAAAATTTAAGGTTAAAATATCGATCTACCCTCTTTTGAGATGTTTTACTACTTAGAACAATGCAATATAATAAATATCCCGATTACTTTAACACTAATAGATTTTAAAGTTTGGAATAGAACGTAGGTTTTATTATCTTCCGGAGACGGCGAGAAGGCAAGTGGAAGGTAGGATACTCCCTAGATAGATGGACACGAAAACGGTGGCTGGGACAGACTGGATGCGGAACAATGCCCATCGGACAAAATGGCGCAGAGAACTGCTGTCGACTAACTGGTTGATTATTTATCCTGGGAAGAAGTTCCTATCGACGCGAAAATGTTTCACGAATGCAGAACAGCGGGCATCAGACAGTTTTAATCCAGAATAGTCAACTAATGCCACTCGTCTGGAAAATATACAATTTTAAGAGCAAGATGCTTTCGCAACGAAACATAAGATGAACTGGATCACGACTCGCCCTGATCTTGGATGTTAAAAGATGGAAGACACGATGATTAGGGCAGAAAAATTCAGTTTGAATACCTGTTTTTTTAGGTACCTTACCTCAAGAGGAATAATACAGAAATCTTATAGGATCACTTCTTTGTCCGAAAATCACCTTTTTCTCTTCAGGGATACGTAGAGCCATCAAGTTTCACATCTTGAAACTGTACAAAAATCAAACTTATAAGTAATCGCAATCAAGATAATATGCGGTTTATGCAGCAGATGGACGGACGACCTGAAAAAGGTGGCTGGGACAGACTGGATCGGAAAAAATGGCGCACATTGGGAGAGGCCTATGTCCAGCAGGGGATTGCGGTGGCTTAATTGATTGATTGCTTATGCAGCATAAGTTCAGCCCTGAATACGATCTTGTACGGTACCCTTGGGAAGCGATAACAACTCGCACTTGACCGATTTTTTTGGGAGCCATGTTGAACTTTTTTTTCCGTATCAATTCATTCGCCTTCGTTTGGTTGTTATGTACACAGAATTATATGGAAGCTTGCCATTCAATTAAGAGCTCTTATAAAATGTAAACTCTTGTGAATGTGTAATGTAACTTCCACTTCAAGTAGCGGCTCCTTTAACAACCAATAAAGTAAACTGGATATGGTGAACCGCGATGTTTCTTAGGCGATTCTCGTCAAGTTATGTTAAGATATCTTCTGCGAATAGCTAATTATTGCGCCATATCGAGAGTTAATGGTAAACTGTATTCTAATCGCGCTGGCCACATTTTTATAAAATTGATGAGGTAAAGTGAACATTCTTGGAGTGGTGAGAAGATGATTGTTGAATGGTTCATGCAAATATGACTTTACGTTTATCGGGTGAATTCGGTGACTTCTTTGAATATTAATGATTTTAGCAGTCGATTAATAGGCCACGGTAACCACTTTCCATCAGGTGGGCCGTGTGTTTGTCTGCCAACTAAGTGGTATAAAAAAAAGGAACAATTAGTTGGTATAGTGTCGCCACGGGATCAAGAATACTAGATAGGTACAATATTTTTTTTGTATAGAACACGTTAATTAGACTTCATTTCACCTGATGGTAAGCTGAAGGCAAAGAGTCACCATAATATACACATACCATGTTACAATGGTGACTCTGCTTGACGGCTAATCATAAGCAAGAATGAATAGATATTTGATATTCAAAAATGATATTAATAATATTGTTAGGTATCAAAGAAAATTGTAGAATTTTTGGACAGTTTTTAGACGTTATAGACCTGAGTAGATACCCTGAGAAAAGACAGACAGAGACACGGACAGCGAAGTGGATTTTTTTTTACGTACGGAACCCTAAAATGCAAGAAGATTTGAACCTACCTCCAATGATCACCAAAATAGTAAACTGTATGACAATTAAGCGTCTGTATGGTGACGGAGAAAGAAAACAAGCATCATCTCATCAGGTGGGTGTCGTAAGAGGCGATTAACGGCAAAATACGACGACGATATCACTGCGAGAGAAGGAAACCTTGAAGTAAAACTCTGTGCCAACTCGTCTGGCCAGCGTGGAGACAGTGGGCCAAAGCCTCTCAACATTGAGAGAGGCTGTACAGCAGTGGACTACGATGGGCTATTTGATTGATTAATTGAAGACAATTATATTCGAGTCCACCAACACTTTAATTGAAGTCCGATCAATCACATCTTGTGACTGGTAGATGATAGTGATATCACTCGATAAAACAATCAGTAACTATTGGACGTCGTGTGTGATTGTTTGGTAACCTGTGTGCCGTGGTGATAGACGAACAACTATTACGTCAACGAGTGCGGGTTTGGTCTCCACTCAGAGCAAATACTTGTGCTTGAATATTCGATTTTAGGATCGGAAAAATTGTTACCTATAGTTTTAAATTCGGTTACCAATTACTACATTGAGACAAGAATATTAACTACAATATTTGTAAAAAAAAACAACATTTTTAATCAAGTCAAAGTTCAAAGTCTTTATTGTGTTGTACAGATCTTCCAATAAATATGATATTATTATATCAACATGAAGCCCTGTTGGGGCACTGCAAAGTTATGTAATATTATTATTAAATTCAGTCGTTATACATATTAATACTTATAAACTAAAATACAGTAATATTTGTCATTATTATTCTTAAACTTAGGTAGGAAACATTAAATTTCGTCATTTATCACTTATGTTTGTCTAGTCTCGCATCACCATAAATTAAGGCACACCCAGACATCAACACTGTTATTTTTTATCTCTCAGCGAGGCACAATAAAGACCTCACTTTCCATCCTCATTAATTCACAGTACTCGTTTGTAACCTATTCGTTTTACATTTAGCACAGGCAGGCATCAAACTCACCACCCACTCGGTTACGTTAGGTGTCCCCCACACATTCCACAGCTACCGACAACTTTTTAAAACGGATGCCAATTATGAGACCATATATAAAATCAGTGCGACTTTTTGTGCTCGACTAAAAAGGCACTAATTATGGTTTCCTGCTCGATGCAGGGAATGTAGGAGCGAGAAAAAAGTTGTGGAGGTGTGTGCCATACGCGCGATGCGTCGCAAGCCTGTTAGCGGGCTAGGGCTGGTAGAACCCTTCCTGGACACCCCCAATGAGAGGGAATAAGTGAGTGAAGTTGGCCAAAGGATGGCCACGCTAACAGATACCGTAATCTCGTCGATAAAGAAACCAGTGCCACTAATGTATGATTTGAGATTGACATGGTCATTCATAAAACATTATGACAAATCACGCTACAATTTTTAACAAACAATAATCCAAAACTATTGCCGCATTTTAGACATTACGAAAATAAATTAGAGTAACGTTGCCGTAAAAAGAAGAAACAGTGGATATCGTAGAGGAGGCCTGAGCCTTATAAGGCGAAATTCAACTTAGCACTTTCCATATACCAGTGTATAATTTGTGTAGTTTTATTCACTCAAGAAATGAACTCGATGGAGTTACCATATACCTTTTAACCCGATTACGGCGAAGCAAAAGGAGGGTTGTGATTTTGACACGCTATGTATGTTTGTATGTAGGTTCATTTGTTCCCTCATAGCTTCTCAACCACTTATTAGAACTGAACAAATGAGGTATCGTTCGATGAGTCTTAGTCGTCCGCTGGTTATAGGCTATATAACGTGTCATTGAGTCTATTGTGGCGCCCTCTAGCTGTCGTGTTAAAAATAAATTGCACATAAATATGTCGTGTTTGGTATCAAATGAAAGGGCTTAATTAGCACATTTCAAATATGTATAAATCTCTTACTTGCCCCAAAAATAATATAAATAAAAAATAAGTTGAATATTAAAACCCGACTACTGAAGAATCACGCTCTAAAAAATGTTAAATCAGAAAATATCAAGGATAGCCGTGGTCGTATGCCTTAGAATGTATGTTTTTGTTAGACTAAGTGGCATACGACCACGGCTGTTCTTGATATTTTCTTGTATATTTTTCTGACACCCACTATCAACATATTATATGGCGACCATGCCATTGGAGCCACTATTAAGTAGAGAAGAAAGAAGACCATTGAAAAAGCAGAGTCGAAAGATCAATTAACCGTCGCACAGAACGCTAACGGAACTGCTTCTGTAACAACAACACAAGCGGTTCGTGATCTTAGAGACGCTGATGACAGCTATCCTCTTTATTTTGGCCATCGCTTTCGTCTACTACATTGTCAAGAAGTGCAAGGCGGTTCAGTCAAAGAATACAATGTGAGCTGAACAGAGACTACATAGCTGCTAACTCGCGCGCAGACCACTACTACCTTTTTATGCACCTTAGGTGGCAGACAAGCACACGGCCCACCTGATGGAAAGTGGTTACCGTGACCTATGAACGTGTGTAACACCAGTGGAGTCACACCCGTGCTGCCGACCCTATAAGAACAGAGATTTTATGTGCCCTCAATGCAGAACACAAAATCAGGACAAGCCTTTGGTCTCCCCACTGACAACTCAAATCTCTCCAGTGAGCTCTAGAAAGTTAAAATCAAATCTAGAAGTTATTTTTAAACATTCGCGGTGTGAATTCCTAATTATACTAGGTATCGGGACTTCTAAGGGAAGATGGATTCAAGCTATCCGGAACGTGGAATCCAGTGATTAAGATACTAAACCCAAAAAACACAGTGCCGTTAAAAACTGACATAGTGAGTGTGGTGTGTCGCCAGCCTAGCCGTTCATAATAAGTGTAATGGTGGGTAGGCGCTCAAAAAATGTTCCCCGCATACATCTCGACGCTCGAAGACTAGTCAAGTCGTGACCACGGGTGCAGCAACGCATCCGAAACGTCGGCAGAAATAGTAAGTTCCAAGATATAATTCGTGAGAAGTCCCGATACCTAGTATAATTACAAATCTAGAAGGTTATTAATTTTGTTTAGAAGGTAATCCAGTCCAGTACTGGATGTAGGTCTTGGCGCCATAGCACACGATTCAGGCCTTCACTATCCAATCACTATCAGCTACCTTAGGTCCTCGATTCCGCTAAAGTGAAACCACTGTCACTGCTAAAAATCCATTTCATTTTAAACTTTAAAGGTGCATTCAAAGTTCAAAATTGGGTATTTTCCTGTAGTTAAAATAAATTATTTAACTGTGCTTAGTAAATTAATAATGGTATAAGAGCAGTAAACGTTGCCATCGGTTCCTATTTTATGGTTTTGGTCGGCAGCGCAAGTGTCTCACCCCTGGTTTTGCATACGTACATAGGCCACGATAACCACTTCCCATCAGGTGGCCGTGTGCTTGTCTGCACCTAAGTGGTATAAAAAAAAATTAATCATTCACTCAACTTAGTAAATGATTTCAATATGAAATGTTATGACGTCACAATTAATTACTTCATACAAGTTTCCTTAAAGCTTACCGTTTTGCTAATATGACTAGTCAATTAAATACCCTATTAAATGCCTTTTACAGAGCGAATGAAATAGTGTAACGAAACTCTTCTCACTTAATTTTGAACTTAAGCGTATGGAAACAAAGTCTAAAATTTATAGCCATTTTTTGTAGTGACAGTGGTTTGTTTTTATTGCTGTTGAAGTTTATTACAGGTACCTAATAATAAAGCCTAGTGGTATGGGTAATGGAATGCAGAGACGAGGTCTCGGGTTCGATCCCAGGTTTTACCATGGCACACACCAATGACTTTTCGATGTTTTCGAAGTTATGTGTGTATTTATCGCAGGCTTATAAGTGCCCGGTTAATGGCAATAGGCTCGCCAACATTGGGACCTAAACATAAGCTGACGAAATGTGGGTGCTAGCAACTCTGCCTACCTCTTCGGGGATGTAGGCGTTAGTTTATGTAATGTTATGTTAAGTTAAATTTGGTTGGGACAGCCCTGAGAACTATCGCAGTTCGTATTGGCAGGGCTGTCACGTACCGAACACGTAGGTATAGAGTACCAAGTGAACATGGACTAATGAATCTCTTCATCGTACTGCAAGAACCGAATTACTGATACCCCTCATTAGATGAGATGTGGATAGCAGATATGTACCAACTATGTGGAAGATACTCTATAGATAATATATGATACTAAGAGTATCTAGTAGCGAGCTCGGGGCAAATATTTGTAGGTACGTATGATGAATATGTATAGTCTGGGTGTATTAATTTATAAATAAATATTCTACAACATTCTACACAACGCTATCTAGACCCATGGTAAGCATAGCTTAACTAGCTTGTGTTATTGAATCTAGAACGTGAAAAAACACAAGCACTTAGATATTTTTTTGTAAAAACGTACATTTTATACATAGAAACACCCAGACCAATGCAAATACACTCGAGAGCAATGAATCCGGGTCACTTAAAGAATGTTAAAAATCTCGGAAACTAAAAATGATAGGTTAATGCAATAAATTGTATTTAATAGACAATGTAATACTCCTTAAATGAAAGTAAAAAAAATATGAGTCACCATACATTTTATTAACACAAAATTACATAAAGAAAAAAACTGCTGATCTCTCCTTAAAACAAAAATAGGAAACATGAAATTTTTGAACTTTATTACGATTTTCTTGAATTTTAATACTTCGTATTGCCTCCTCGTGCTTCCATTACTGCGTTTACGCGGTTTGGCATGCTGTACACCAAGTTCCTTATACGATTTTGGGGAATATTCTCCCATTCCTCTGTGAGAGCAATTTTGAGCTCACGAAGCGTGATTGGGGGAGGGTTTCGTTGTTTTACGCATCTGCCTAGCTCGTCCCAAGCATGCTCGATCGGGTTGATATCCGGGCTGCGCGCTGGCCACTCCATACGAGTAATGTTCATCTCTTGAAGGTAGTCATTCACAATCCTACCTGTATGAGGTCTGGCATTGTCATGCATAAATATAGCATCCTCACCTAAATTGACCATAAATGGACCAACGTGATCATTGAGGATTTCTTCCACATATCTTACGCTAGTTAAAGAGCCGTTTTCTATGATCACCAGCTCTGTGCGACTTTCAGAAGAAATTCCGGCCCACACAAGTACAGACCCACCACCGTAGGCTACTTTTTCTTCGATGCATGCTTGCTTGAATCTTTCCCCTGGTCTTCGATACACTCTGTGTCTTCCATCGTGCTTGTAGAGCATAAATTTTGATTCGTCGGAGAACATAACTTTTGACCAATCTTCAATACTCCAATTTACGTGGCTCTGGGCATAACTTAGTCTCGAAATACGATGCCCACGCTCCAGTTTAGGGCCGTTTGCAGGTCTAAGGGGTTTTAAGTTAGATTCAGCAAGCCGACGTCTTACTGTCCATGCACTTGGGTTACTTCCTCCGAGGCGTCGAAACTGATTGGTGAGTTCAGTTCCTGTGAGAAAGCGATTTCGAAGCATGGTGTTCACCAAGTATCGGTCTTCTCGTGCTGTGGTACACCTGGTTCTGCCCGTTCCTGGTCTGCGTAGGTTAGAACCAGTTTCTTCGTAACGTCGGAGAACTCTTTGTACTGTTGACAGCGACACACCGACAGTCCTGGCTGTATCGCGCTGACTCCGGCCGGTTTCCAGCATTGTAAGTATTCTGGTGCATTCTTCAGGCGTAAGCGACATAATTTCAGCTTGATTAATGAATATAGAGCACTATCAACATGGTTTATGTACCCACATAAATGACAGATTACAAACAAAAGCAACACCAAATGCTGTAATTTCGTAGTTCCATCTTCGAAAGTGGCCCTTTTTCAAATTTGATTTTTTTATGATATAACTTTACAATAACTAAGAAGTTTTAATACCTTCATTTAAGGAGTATTACATTGTCTATTAAATACAATTTATTGCATTAACCTAGCATTTTTAGTTTCCGAGATTTTTAGGATTCTTTAAGTGACCCGGATTCATTGCTCTCGAGTGTATTACACATTCATGCATACAAATATTTGCACTGAGCGGGAAACGAACCCGCGCCTCCTGTATTGCAGTCGAACGTTCCATCGCTACGTCACCGAGGCCTATTTATCTGTTATCTAAGTGTGCTTATCTATATTCTAGAATGCAGATCTAGACCCAAATGGTATGGTACAGCTTTCTGGCTAGTTAGGGTTTGGATGGCGCTGTATGGTTTTAATCAGTAACAATCAAATCAATTAGTGATATCGTCTGCGTATTTTTCCGTTAGTCGCCTCTAACTACACCATTCACGTAAGATGGCGTGGTGATACTTGTATAGGTACTTTCTCCGTCACCACACGAATAATCTACAACATTGAACCTTAACGGGCCCGAAGATATATGGAGCCTTACAAAAAATTTCAGGGGCCACTATCACAGGTTTCAATTCATCTCGCTTATATTCATGTATATTCAGAGTCACTCGATTGTATCACAGACTATCATTAATTTGTCAACACACGTAGCGTCCCACACCAAAGGCCTACCCATCTTCCAAGGTGGCAACGACATACCATCTGGTCTCTTGCCATGCGTGGTCAACATAAGTCTCTTGCTTGCTAGCACAAAATAAATTGTAAACTAAAGCAAATTAAAAAAAAAAGAAAAAAGAAAAATAATCTAGTTCTAAAATAGTTCGCTGAGTTTCTTGCTGGTATCTTCTCAGTAGAACTAACCGACCGAACCAGCGAAAGAATCATTTTCCAATGGTTTATTTGTACATTATTTAATATTTTAATATTATTTCTTGACATACTCAATTGTAAAATTTTGACGTTCATATGTGCTCTTTGTGTGTGCTCTTTGTGTGCCTAAACTGAATAAATGAAATTGATTCTTTGATTCTTTGATTCATCGTCACTCACCAGCCGATTAGGTTCACGAATGGCTGGCAAGAGCGCGGTGGACAATGTTATTGATACAGGTGTGTCGCGGTATACGCTCAGCGCTTCTCCTGGTCGACAGCTTCACCGCAGTGGCAATGATGGGGAGAAACACACGGTGCTCCTAAGCGAAGGTAAGTGGCAAACCCGTATATTAATTTTATTTTACTTACTTTTCTCTCTTTCTTTTGTTGTAATACACTATCTATTTAAGTTTAGTCGGTAACTACACCATATCTTTTGTTTTTATAACATTACTGTCCATCCCAAGGATGAATGAAAAAAAATCGCTTAAGCGATAAGGCCGCCCATTGTACATTGAACTGTATACATGCTACCTACTTTTGAAACATTTTTTGAAACATTTATTGAAATTCAGTTTACATGGCTCTTAAAACTATTGTCCGCTGGATCTTCACACTAGGATTCCCTGTGTCGTGAAGACCAGTCCTCTTTCGTAAGACTTGTCCTACTGTAAATCTGTTGGTGTACAATAAAGAATTATCTCTCTCTCTCTCAAACATCTCAATTCACAATTATCTATCTATACATCGCATCGCATTTATTGGTTTACTCTGATTGTGCATTGCCAGTAGTATAATCATAGTTAACAGTCTGTCAGTCGGCGCCCACGAACCTGATATTAACACTTCGTGACCGCAAACATTGAATAGCAAATCTATTCTCGATATACGAGCAGCATTTCAATGCAGTTTACGAACAGACCCATTACCAAATATCATTCGCTATATCGCGGAATTACGAAATATTGCATTAAGTTGTCTAATATCATGCCTGCGTTTATACGATTTGTAAATGGACTGTGGGACAGAAGACTTCATGCATCAACACACCTGTTGAAAAAATAAAATATACGATTGCTGTTGAAAATATCAAAACAACATTGATAGCAGGCGGTACCCATTTGCCAAACAGCAGTCGGGTATTTTTATATTATCATTCTTCGAAATCCGTCCAACCGTTAGAAAACTCCATGCATACATACGCGCGTAGCACATTACCCGCTGGTAATATATAATCTGGTAATAAATACAGGTCTGTGCATTTTCTTCCACTATTAAGCTATAAAGCATCGATTCCCATGGTAAAGGGCTAGGAGTAAGACATTTAAATCTATTTGAAAACTTAGCAACTTCTAGACAGCTGGCAAGTCTGTAAAATATTTACAAATACGATAAAATGAGTAAGATTTGTCTCGAGTTCTTTTGAAATTCAACTACAGACAACTTACGTCGTTCGCTGCATCTGTTGAATTGAAATGTGCTTTGACCGCTGTGGTGCCAACTTCTAGAAATATATAGGTACCTACAGCTAGAGTCAAAATCGCCTAATGTGACCATTATTAGGTGAGAAACATGCTCGCTATCCGTTCTCCATGTTGTGGGTTTTCCTAACTCCTTTTCACGTGGGTAAGTAATATTTCTACTTCTCACCTCTCATTTATATTTTACATAACATAAACTCACGCCTATATCCCCGAAGGTATAGGCAGAGGTGCTAGCACCCATATTTCGCCAGTTTATGTTTAGGTCCCAATTTAATAGGTGGCTAGCCTATTGCCATTAACCGGGCACTTATAAACCTGCGATAAATACACACATAATTTCGAAAAGCATCGAAAAGTCATTGGTGTGTGCCATGGTAAAACCTGGGAACCTCAGACTATAATGCTTTATAATTAGACTGTTTGATTTAATTTAATTCAAGTTATTATTGTAAGTTACTAAGTCAATATCAATGTAAAAATTCATAAAAAATAGTTCTAGATTTGGTTAAAATGTAATTATTTCAGTAAGTTGATCTATTTAGGTCATTGCCTGATACTTAGCTATATAATTATATACAGCCTTGCCCCCTTCAGTTAGAGAGGTACGTGCTGAACATGTCATGCCACCTCCCAGGGTTTGCCTGATGTGCCCTCAGGCCTCGTGCCCTCAGGCCCATAGTCACGGATACCAGAGATCATTTAATTAGTTTGTCTGTCTATGTTATATTTTCTACCACTCAATAATCTATCTTTTTAAAAACTTCTACATTAATAGTTTTTTATACCACTTAGGTGGCAGACAAGCACACGATCCACCTGATGGGAAGTGCATAGCGTGGCTTAAGGAAGTATGCAACACCACAAGCATTACAATCGTGCTGCTGACCCTGAAGAAATCTTCTAATATCTTGTTGGAGAACCCATATTGTAGATAATGGGAAAACCCAGAGCATTACTCTCATTCTACTCATATTAGGTATATCCAGAATATGACTGCTGCTGCTTGCTTATCTATCTTTCATTATAACCACGCCTTTATCCTCGGAGGGTTAGGCAGAGGTGAATTAACACCCACATTTCAACCCAATCATTGAATTCCGTCCCACGTAATAGGGGGTGAGCCTGTTCTTGTCTTTTGGGCACTTTTGTTGACTCAAACCATACATTTGAGACTGAATCTGGGCTGTACTGTCTGATGTTAAACCGTCCATCAATTAGTCGCCTTATGGGAAGAGATGGGGGGGTTAAAATTCTACTCTGCCGGGAACCAAACTACCTATAATATTTGAATTCTAACATTATTAGCATGTCCGCTACATGCAGTCGTCTTTCAATATAAATCCACCCTGTATATTCCTACATATAAATCTAGTTTTACTAAACTACTCAGTGGTTCGTAAACTCACGTCACATCTGCACCACTGTGCTGTCCGTCGCGCTGGTTCGTGTCCATGTTATGTCATTAAACGCTGGATATTTCTGGGCTGTTGGTACACAGTGATTATGTGAAACAAAATTTGCTACTTAGATTAGAATAAATAAGTATAGGAGGTTATGTATGTATGTATGTATGTATATACTCACGCCTATATCCACGAAGGGGTAGGCAGAGGTGCTAGCACCCACATTTCGCCAGTTTATGTTTAGGTCCCAATGTAATAGGTGGCGAGCCTATTGCCATAAACCGGGCACTTATAAACCTGCGATAAATACACACATAACTTCGGAAAGCATCGAAACGTCGGAGGTTATTAGGTAGTTATTTCTTTTTTTATACCACTTAGTTGGCAGACAAGCACACGGCCCACCTGATGGAAAGTGGTTACCGTGGCCTATGGATTTATATAACTCCAGAGAAGTCACACTCGCGCTGCCGATCCTGTAAGCACATAGAGTTTCTGTACCGTCAGTGTACAAAACAAAGCAGGACAAGCATTTAGTCTTCAGACAGCACAAACTCTCCAGTTAGCTCTGGCTACCTTACTCACCGCTGGGAACACAACACGAAATTATTATGGCCGCGTTATTCTGTACGGCGGAGGTACTTTTACAGTCGGACTGCTCAATTGTACGGAAATACCGTCGTGTCGTGTCTTATCTCTTACAAAAGTAATCTTTGTGACTTACTAAACCAAACTTAAGTGACCAAATATGTTTCCTACATGTAGCAGGTACAGTATTATTTGTACTCTATTACGTGTGTAAGTATATAGTTATTGGAAACACAGTTTATTTGTGTGTATTAGTGAAACGACAGTGTAGTATTACATATCGAGCGCCCCAGATTTACCACAAATACCTACAATACAAAAACTATTTCAACGTCGATAGCTCCGTCATTGGACGTCAAGTGTTCAACAGTAGCCAATGGCCTGGGCTCTCTACTGACCCACTTAGGTTTGTAGCACACCTATAGTGCCTACTGATTTATTGTACAAACAGATTTATAACATTACTAACTTAACTACTCTTTGCTGTATCAATAGATATGGTATACTTTGCCAACTCACGCGTTTGCATATACTTACAATACTCTGGATGGTGCGTAGGACTTGAGCATTGACTCCTGCTGTAGGAGAATATAATTTGGTATCCTGTGGTTCATCGCCCTGGTCAATATCAAATTTTGCAATTTTGAAGTCCGACAGGGTACGCGGTACACTAAGTATGTCATTTGCTCCATCTAAGGGTTACAAGGCTGCGACGCGAGCGAGGACTTGGAGTCGCACACGCTCACCGAGTGTCCGGCGTAGGAGACGCCGAGCCGAGAGCTTGTGGCTTCCCTGGGAGTGAGAGTTCTCACGCTCACCACCTTGCTCGCGGCGATGGTCCGCGAAGTAATGCTCGTGAAGAAGGAGGCAGGGCGGGAGCGGCAGCGAGAGCGACGAAGGATCGCAAGCCAAACTGCCCGCGTACGGTGGAGCCGCCTGTCACTCTGGCAGAAGCAGGCCGCGTCGGCGCCGCGCCTCGCACGCCTCCCCGTTTCCGGGGACGAGTTGGGGACCCTGTAGTCCCCACACCCGAGAAGAGGGCCAGATCGTAAGAGATGGCTCTGAGTCGGCCGGAGTGCGAGGGATATGCTTGTCAACCTCACCTTCGGCAAAAAACGACCCACAGGCGGCGTGCGTTTTGATCGATTCGAGTCCGACATAACCTCTTCCACCGGCATCGGTGGGGGGTATTCGTGGGGATTTTGCGCACGTAAATAAAAGGGTTACAAGGCCTTGAGTCAAAACTAAGTAACTATTAGTCACAGCCATGGCCAAAAGAGGCTACCGTATGGATTCCTTTAAAGTGACGTGTCTTGAGTTGGAGTTCGGTCATGAGTCCTGAAGATAAAAAGACGCTTGAGGGGAATCTGCCACTCACCTGTGTATCGGGAGATGGAAGCGCAACAGTTCCAACTTCTTAACGGAGTTAATGAAAGAGTGGAAAGAGGAGTAACTTGGGGCCGTTATGGA
Source organism: Eilema griseolum (assembly GCA_963662185.1). Taxonomy (NCBI): domain Eukaryota; kingdom Metazoa; phylum Arthropoda; class Insecta; order Lepidoptera; family Erebidae; genus Eilema; species Eilema griseolum. Next base: position 787,431 of record OY759229.1, on the reverse strand, counting down.
GTATTACTTAGAGAGGATATTCTCGGATAAATTCTCAACGGTAGCCTTCAGCTTGATGGTCTCATCAGATGCCTTTTGGGACCAGCAAAGAATAGAGACAGGTCGATGTCATGTCGCTTAGTTCCTGATGCGGACTTTTTCCTCGTAAAGCTTACACTATCATAAATAATAACAAATAATTAAACCACTTCTGTACAAATACATAAAACATTACACTAACTAAAAATAATAAATGAACGGCCTTAATGATCAAACTCCATTATTAATAGATCATTTTTTCCTCCACATCCATATATCAGTCAATCAAAGCAACCACTCAATTGTATGCTCCGTCTCTGTCTATCGCGTAGAAGTCGTGCTCTGATGTGCGCGCGCCGGTGATCACGACACCTAATGATCTAGTATCGATCAGTGAGCTGTAGTGTGAGGTGCTGGGGCGGCCATAACTTAGTGATTTATAGGATAAGTTTCTATGGTAATTTTGTTCGAATGAAAGACTAGACCGGGGCAGTATTATTATAGTTAACCTATCTTACAATTAGCCTCAGTTACATACGAAGCTTGTAATTTGGATCCCGGGCCGCTCCTCTACTGTTCTTTTCTGTATTGGTGTTTTCTTGAATATCACGGAAGAGCATGTCATCTGACCCCCAGAGTAAATTCTATCTGTCAATTAGTAAGCAGCTTTCATTACGTGCGAAAAATCCCCACAGATAAAACCGGAGACGGTGGGAGAGGTTATGTCGAAATCGAACCGACTAAAACGCACGGCGTTTGTGGGTCCTTGTGGGTTGCCGGAGGTGAGATTGGTAGGCATATTCCTCGCACCCCGGCCGACCCAGGACCAGGCCCGAATCACGAATAGACCCTCTTCGGGTGTAAGGACCACGGAGTTCTCAACTCGTCCCCGGAAATAGGGAAGCCGCAGCCGTCCACTGAGACCCCGAAGAACTTAGTGGGCTCCAGATAGGAACTACTATAGTACCTTTTATGAAAGCGATACGTATAACTTTTGAATAGAAAGATATTCCACTACCATTCTCAACGTTTTAAAATTTTAAAATCACGACCTCGATAAATGACACTTACTCGCTGCCATAGTAGTACAAAATACATAATAAACTACATAAATAAAATTGTGTCCTGCGGTGCACAAACCTATAACAGTATATCTATCCGCGAGGTGACAAACTAAGCAGCGTCACTCGTGCAGTCGTAAATTCAGTCTCAAACGTACAGCCGTGTCATGGATACCCTACTTTACGGTTTCTGTCATGATGCTAAAGGTGAGGGTTCACCGGGAGCTTGCGCGGTTAATGTTACAATGCGAAATTGAATTCTGAACATTGCAATACAATAGCATCAATTCAAAGTGCTGACCTACAACCATTCGTTTTTGTAATCGTAAGAAGCTTCGCACAAAAAGTTGGTGAACATATATAACATAATATATGTTAAAGTGGGTACCGCTTTTTATATATTTGTAGTATAGAATCTCGAAAGTATTCAATAGATTTGATATTTTGACAGGTTATATTTTTAAGAGAGTTTACTTTGTATTCATGTAATATGAGATAAAACTTAACGAAACATAACTTCGACTAACTAAATATTAGTTGATAAATAAATTGCCAAAGATAAAACAATTAAACTCTACGACGCAAGATATAGATTTGAAAATGCTCTACCCACACACGTCTTGTTTCCTTCTTCTTACAATCTCATAATCTTCAAAAGGAGCGTGTAAACGCATCTAGGCATCAATTCAAGACGTTTAGTATAGACAGCTTCTGGAGAAAATGGTCTGTATCTTTTGATCTTCACCCTAGCTTCCCTCCATCCAGTCAATTGACATATAGAATATGAAATAAAATAAATATTATGATAATTTAAAATCCATATTGACTCTTTCAAATACCCTATATTGGTGCGAAACTGTAGAATATCACGTAACACAGTGAATATTTTACCCAAGGAATTCTAACAAAGTACTGTGTTAAAATGAGGTAAAATGTCGTGTTTGGTATCAACTGAATGGGCTTAATTAGCGCATTTCAAATATGTATAAATTATAACTATTGCTTGTCCCAAAAAAATACAAATAATAAATAAGTTTAAAACTAAAAGCAGCTAATCGACGCTACACCTGACCAGAAGGCTGGTTATTATCTAGACACAGAGGATAAGCATTGCCATTCAACGTGGCAATGTTGCCAGCCTTCTGCGTTCTTCGCATCGTTACCGGTCGGTGATGATGCGAAGGAATTTCATGACGCATTAGGTATGTAATGTTTATTTATTTATTTTAATGTATTATAATAAACCCGACTACTGAAAATTACGATTTAAAAAGTATTAAACAATATGAAGTTTTAGTTTACCAAAACAATACATTCTCGGGATAAGTGGCATACGATTACAGCTATCCTTGATATTTTCTTGTTTAATACTTTTTAGATAGTGATTTTTCAGTAGTCGAGTTTTAGCTTAAACTTACTCGTAACATACTTACCGCTTTAAAAAAGAGCTCCATATGGTAATGCTCCCGGTGAGCCCTCACCTTAAACGTAAACCGGTAAGTAAAGCGACTCCCATTTTGGTACAGATTTAACACGTAGTGATAAAATGTAACGTCCACCAATATGTGGATACTGTTACTTGAGAGCAACAACATTCAAATTTGTGCAGCGTAACTTTTGCTTTGTAAAAAAGTAACCTACTTCCTGTGACTCCAAGGAAACTAATTTCATGCGGAACTAACTTAACCCTTTATTTTCGTGCGGGAATCCCTTCGGACACCTGTTCAGGACAGGGGAGGGTTATATCCGACTCGGCCTCGCGTTTTCAGAGGCTGAAATGTAAGACGGACCACAATAAGTGATTTCTTCGCACCCCGGCAGAAAGATGCCTATATCTAGATACCTATATTTGAGTCATAATGGATTTTATTGGGTATAAAAAACCAACGTCCATACAAAAAGTGGACATGTTCTTTGTACAGCTAAACTTTCCTGTGAGGGAACTAATTTCTGGGGTTATGTCCGACTCAGTCTCGGGTTTTAGATGCCGAAGTGTAAGGTACCCGTACGCCGGCAAAAGAAACCTGTATCAATTATAAAAGTAGCATTACCTATCTAATATTCTAGACCAGTGGAGGGCAAACTTTTTTATGGTGGGCCAGAAAGTGTAAGAAATTTTAGATTAGGGCCAGAATTTATATACTAGGATACACCCTCCCCTCCTCACTCGACAGCGGGGTGGTTAAGAATTTGTTGTTGTGTTAGAGCAAATCGGTAAAAAAAAAGCAAAATCGTCGTCTAATATTTTAATAATATAGAATCTACATGTTACTTCTCAATTACCAAAATACAATTAATTTTTTTTTAATAATGCCGGATTAAATACTTGCGCTAGCCGGAACAGGTTCGTGTGCCGTAGGTACATTGCCCATCACTCTTCTAGACTAGCCAGAGATTAAAAAATATATCTAGAAAGGTAGGTAGAGGAGAAAAAAAATCTCTGTCGTGGTTAAAAGTTAGTCATAGCTATCACAAGAAGATATGACGAAGGCCGCGGGTAATAGTACTGCTTAATAGCAAAACATTGCGAAAATGTACTTTTGTATGTAACTAAGTAAGTTATTAATGTTACCACTCGGAGTTTGTGTGTATGTCACGGTATTTGTGAGGCCACGACATCAGCGGGCGGTATTTCAAATTAAGCGTATATATTGAATCGATAAAATTAGCGTAAGCATACTGACTTTTAGCTATTCCTGTAAGTACTAAATTTCAGCCAGATCCATCAGCTATTTAGAGTGTGATTGATAGCTTTAACAAATATCCAAAATCCAAACCAAATAACTTTACAAAATTTAACATTTATAATTTTGGTAAAAAAGAAAGGATGTTACACATATTGATAACTCACTTTTCGACGTACTTTTCCACATTACCTGTAATATGGTTTCGCCTTACGACATCATCAAAGGTTTATAATTCCTAAAAACCTTTGAGGATGCCGTATGGCGAAACCGGTCAGGTCTAATAAATATTAAAAGTTATGTGGATAAATACAAGTAAGTTATCAATATGCGTAACAACAAATTCCACCAAGTGCCATCAATCAACAGTATATATATATATATATATATATATATATATATATATATATATATATATATAAATGGAAGAAAGGATATTTTCCTTAAAGACATATTTTTATTAAAATTTATTTTATTTTCGGGTTCTACAACTGTAGAAAGTGACTGGACACGGCATCGGTTTCACCGTTTAGGCTTACAGACAACTCGCGTCAACCAAAACATTAATCCTAACCTTACCCAACGTGGAGAGATCACAGAGCATGCAGACAAATAACGTCCTTGACATCCAACAAGCATAACACTTGACCTTAATCGCGAATTTCATGGCCACACAATAGGTTTTTTTTTAGCGCAAGAGCTTTCAAACGGCCTAAGGTCGCGGTGCGTGCAAAATTTGCACATTTTGGAGCTTAACGAGGATTTAATTTGTATGTAACGATGTACCTTCGAGAGCGGAGAGCTTCGGGAGGTCACAACCATATGCCAACATTGCCAACACATACATAACAATTCACACTGTAATTATTGTACAACTCGTATAGCGTTTGATGGGAAACAGTTTATTTTTATGTCCGGCAGGTCAATATGACTTAGAAATTGGATAAAGAAGCTCCACCATGATGTTCGGTATACTTACAGATTGGACAGCCAAGGCTCTAATGCATGCTTTCTTCTAGAAGTTTTGGAAGGTCGCGAAGTCGCTTTCATGAAAGTCGAATAAGCCAAACCAAGCAGAGAAAAAGTAAGAGGAACCAGGATCCGAAGTGTGAACCGGGAATTACAAAATACCCTATCGAATACCGAGGTCAGAATAACCTCGTGTTGTGTTCCCGGTTGTGAGTTGGGTAGTCAGAGCTCACTGGAGAGTTTTTGTGCTGCCAGTGAGAAGACCAAATACTTGTCCTGCTTTATCTTCTACACTGACAGTATAGGAACTCTATGTGTTTACAGGGTCGGCAGCACGAGTGTTACCCCCTGGGGTTGCACACGTCCATAGGCCACGGTAGCCACTGCGCTTGTCTGCCACCTAAGTTGTTTATAGGAAAATTACTTTTTTATCAATTAGGTATTTTTATACCACTTGCAGATTATGCACTGGCAGACAAACACACGGCCCACCTGATGGAAAGTGGTTACCGTGGCCTATGGACGTGTGCAAAACCAAGGGAGTCACACTCGCGCTGCTAACCCCGTAAGCACAGAGAGTTTCTGTGCTGTCAGAGTAAAAGACAAATCAGGACAAGCTTGTGGTCTTCCCACTGACAGCACAAAAACTCTCCAGTGAACTCTGGCTACCCTACTCACCGCCGGGAACACAACACGAAGGTACCTTATGTTCTTTTCTGTACTCTTGACATCGAGTTTAGTAGTTATAAGTGTAACAAACAAACATAATCACATTTACAGAATGACATTACGTAACATAAGCTCACGCCTATATTCCCCGAAAGGGTTGGCAGATGTGCTAGCACCCACATTTCGCCAGTTTATGTTTAGGTCCCAATGTAATGTAAGGTGGCGAGCCTATTACCATTAACTGGGCACTTATAAACCTGCGATAAATACACACATAACTTCGAAAAGTCATTGGTGTGTGCCATGGTAAAACCTGGGATCGAACCCGAGACCTCGTCTCAGCAGTCCATTACCCATACCACTAGGCTACCGCGGTACAATGAAATATACATTAACTTGTGAATGAGTGAAGTTATTTGAGAGGCGATGAGTTCGGTACGACGAAGGTTGCTATCATAAAGTACTTTTAACAAGTTGGGTAGGTAGAGCCGAATATTAGCCGATTGCGAAAGAGGCTGTAAAAACGTGGTAATAAAATGTGAACGAATCATGTTTGTGCGTGTTAGGTAAACGTAAAGGTTGAAATTGACACTAATATTATAAACGCGAAAGTAACTCTGCCTGTCTGTATGTCTTTTAGAATTATATTTGTGTGTTATTTTCAATAATTATAACAAAACCCGATTGCTGTCTAAAAGAACGAAATAATTTTGATAACAGGCGGAACCTTTAGAAAGTTAAATTAGATTTTTGAATAGTCCTTAGGTCACAGTAACCACTTTCCATCCGGTGGGCCGTGTGTTTGTCTGCCACCTAAGTGGTATAAAAATATATATATTTTATATTTTAAAATTTTTAGTTAATATGTATTTGACATATATGTATTTGTTTGTAATTGCCATCTAATTAATTGCAGTTTCTTCTTGTTCTTTTTGTAAAATGAATGTAGCCTAAGTGAGGTCTTTCAGCTATCTGCTACTGATGACTGTCAAACAGACAGAAAGCCCGCTTCTTATCACCAGGTCTTTAAAAAAATTAAAAAGCTTGGTAAAGTCTTAAAATTAACTTGCCCATTAGTATTCAGTAATGTAGCATTTCATACATTATTTCTATTATTTGTCATTATGTTCATTTAAATTTGTATACCATTAGCCTTGATGCCTCTAGAATATTATAATATCTTCTTTACTTAGCGCAAAGTCGTAATCACAGAAATAATCCTTAAAATAGAACAAAATCTCATTTAAATAGCTTACTTACCTAAATTAAACCTCAATAAAAGTTGTGTAATTTCAAAACATTTTTATCATTCGCTTTGCACAAATCACGGATTAATTAAATTTCATAGAATACATAAATGCGTCTGTAATATAATTTCGCGCCATTACCACAGATTACGTAATACTTATTTATAATAACAACTAAACAAGCTCAATGTGGCCATAGATTAGATAAATAGTTATTAGTGTCACAGCGTAAAAAGTAAGCTCGGTGTAGTTCCAATTTTAAAATATTAAATAGTAGATTGTATGACAAGGGAGCAAAATTGTATTGTTACGATGAGGGCGTTTCATTGAATCACAAGCAAATTGAAGGATTCTAGAATAGAATCCCGAGCGCATCTACATCGCCCTAGGAAAAAATAATTTGTACCCAATTCATATACTTAACTCATCTACTTTTCATCCCCATTCTATGACAAAATATGAATCGATTTGAATATGGCACTTGTACCTTACCACGTTTTTATTTTTCAAATACCTAAAGTAAAAATAAAAATTCTGGAAGAGTACAAGTGCCTTATTCAATATGTGTAGCAAGTTCCCACCAAGCGCCATCAATCTCCAGTATATAAAGTCAGAGACCTAATTTGCGCTTTTGTTTTTTTTTAGATAGCGTGGGTCCCCGCTCCCTGCGGCCTCCACACACCAGGGCCAGTAATTCGAACAATTTGAGTTCGTTCTAAATTCAAATTATTTTTCCGCCCGCTAAAAACGCTTTGACAGAAAAGAGCTATTTTGTTCCTGTTTAAAGAGAAACAAAGTGACACTTTTCGTATAGAAGGGATGAAAAAAACTTACCTTATCCTGAAAAGTTCGATGTAACGTCTCCTTCGTGTATCTTCCATCTCCTTGTTTGAAGATAGCCGAACACTGCTTTAGGAGAGCCAATCTTGTCCTCTCCTTGGCGCACTCCACCTCCATAATAGACAGCCTGTGTCCCGTTCTCGGGACGCACAAACCGCCACCATAGTCTCCATTCAACTCTGATAGGTTGGTATTACAGTCAGTGTCCTCACATCGTGATTCATCCGCGACTAAGTTTGTGATTATTTCTGGTGTTTTGGTAGTACCGTTGGCTGCCATAATTGATTATGTTTTCACTGTTTTGTAAATGTTTCGTTTAATTTCACTTTTAGGTTTTTAAGTACATTAAATTGCACTTTTGCTTTATTATAATTTAACTTTATTTATTATTCCTGAACATGATCAATTCTTTTTGCTAGGACTGTGTTCGAATTCTAAAATTTTGATATGTTTGCTATGCTATGGTGCTTTTTTATACCACTTAGGTGGCAGACAAGTCCATGGCCCACCTGATGGAAAGTGGTTACCACGGCCTATGTGTGTGTGCGCAACACCAGGGGAGTCACACTCGAGCTACCGACCCTGTAAGCACAGAGAGCTTCTGTGCTGTCAGTGAAAAAGACAAAGCAGGACAAACTTCTGGTCTTCCCACTGACAGCACAAAAACTCCAGTGAGTTCTGGCTACCCTAAACCGCTGTCAGGAACAAATACGAGGCTATTATAGCCGTGGCATTATGTAGGGTGGAGGTACTTCCCCAGTCGGACTGCTCAATTGGACGGAAAAACCGTTGTGTCCTACCTCCTTGAAATGCTTTTTGCAATTGGCGCGAAAAATAAGCCTTAGGAAACAAAATATTTTGAATATGTAAATCAGGTAGATTGAAGATTAATTATAATCTGATAGATAAGTAGGTAACATGTTAGTAAAACTAAACACGATATTTTCCAAGTTCAATCACGTGTCTACTTTCTCTACTAACTATAACATAACAAATAAAATAACGTAATTTAGTTATTCAATATAAAAGGACTTAATCAATTGCGTAACGTAAATAAAATTAGATACAGATAGAATATAAATTTTATCGCACTTTGATTGTAATTGTTAGTACCTATACCTACTGCAATTTATTTCACGAATAGGTGAAATCTGTGTCAGGTCTGTCGAATCAGTGAAATTCGAAATGTTAGCAAGTACACACAGCACAATAATTTAATATACATCTTTGCATGTGTGCGTCATTCCTATAAGAATGTTATATATCTTGAATTATCACACGTTATCCAAAAAAATACATATATACATACTTACATATTATCACGCCTTTGTCACTGGAGGGTTAGGCAGAGGTGAATTAACACCCACATTTCACCAATAATTGTATTCGGTCCCACATTATAGGGGGTGAGCCTATTGCCGTATTCCGGGCAATATTGTTTTGAGCCATGCATCTGAGGCTGAGTCTGTTCTGTATATAGCTGTCTGATGTTAAACAGCGCTATCCCTTAGTCGCCTTGTACGACACCGCAAACAAAAAAATGAACATAATAAAGATATAGATCTTCATAAAGTTTCCCTCAATGTGGCCTTTTTAAACCCGCTGATCATCACAACCCAAAGGCAATATTGAAGCTTTGCAGTAAGACTAGTTGTTAAACGTTTTTGGGCTCCCACTACATGTAACGACGACCATAGACGTTCGTATCTTCGAGACACGACCACACCAATGCAAATACCCATATTCAAGCATACAAATATTTGCACTAAACTGTTATCGAATCCGCGCCTCTTGCATAACAGCCGCGTTCACTACCACCGTGCCACAGAGACTGTTCACATTAAGAGGTCGTAAGGTTACATAGCCTTTTACACAGAATAATTGATGGTAAAATAAATATTTATTATAGGCATTCAAATATGGCCATTAATTTATTGATATGTCTGTAAAAAATTCGAAATTGGAACTATTAGAAAAGGAGAAACAAACTAAAAGCAATTTTATTGTTATAGTGTTTGTGTGTCTATCACGGCGCGTGTGGCTTTCTGTTGCTTGAAAGATAAATAAAAACGTGATTGACGTTCAGGTGCGCGGGAATCGGCGGTAATTTAATTAAATCAATTATTTTGGCAGGGGTCCCGTACTGTAATAAATTGTATTCTATATGGTGCTCTTTACAAAGATAACAATGGATATTCTGTTTATTTTTTCGTGAAAATATTAACATGTTTTAAAATGTTATTTTGAGTAGTTTAAAATGACTTTATTTATTTTACAAATATAATAACAATGATGTTTTTTGCGTATTCAATAATTAAAAAATTCAGAAGGGATTTTAATCGTTCGCATTATTTCTCTGAATACTTTATCGTATTCAACAAATAAGCATTCCATAGGCGAACAACTATTGCTGTAATCAGTTCGTAACAATACGCTTGTGGATTGCAGGACATCAAGAAAAGTGCTTTTAAAAACGTAAATCACTTTTTATTTAATCATTATTCTGTGATAAGTGATAACCGTAACACCACCACGGAACTCTAACCTAAAAAGAAATCATAGTAGTGTAATAAATTCAAATGAATCAACTTCGCGATTTTAGTGAAAGTAATTCTATATAACTTGGTGATTGCGAACTAGTTGCCTCGCGGTCCACCTGCCACCTCATTACGATAACAAATCTGTTAATTAAATTATTGGCTGAAAGTGATATAGCATTAATCCTGCATACGTTTAAAGAACGTACAGAGACAGACCTAGAAAAAAAATTGAGTGTATTTGTATCCAATAACAATCTACGCAGCGCAAGATTATTTGTTGGCACTTAAAACTGCTCCAATTAAGGATTTTATTGTAAAATACAAAAGTTGAATAAATGGTCATAAAGCTGGTATTTTGCTGTAATTAAAATAAATAAAGGCGAACTCATTAAATTATAAATGGTAAAAGAGCGGTAAAACTTGTGTCTGTACTTATTTTTAAGTTTTTATTTATTTTTAATCGTTCACCGAATCTATAACAGTAAATTATTTGACAATAAAAAAGGATGACGTCACAATTGTTCATTACACTTGAGCTTCCAAACAACTTACCGTTTTCATGTTCTTAGTAAAAAGTAACTAATTTGACTAGATAGTATTATTATACCCATTCCGCCTGCTTAACTTTTAGTATCTAGTTGACGTACAGGTGACATGACATAACAAAAGGGCGCGCTTTGCCTATACAGATAGACGGCAAAAATTCATAACTATCCCATTCTATATTCTAAATTCAAAAATATTGAAAAAAACCGTTGTCTGACTTGGGATGGAACTCTTTTGCCCGCACTTAGCCTTCTTTTATGGTCTCTTGTGCGTGCATAGGTATAGACTTATAATAGACATTGGTTTTGGTTTTTTTTAGATATCTTTGGTCCAGTTTCCTATTTTTTTATTTACGTTCGAGCTAGTACCGCAGCTAGTTCCTTACGAGAAATATAAATGGTGATGTACCAAAACCAGATGTGAAAAACTTGACATTTGAAGTGATTGAGCAGAGACAAGGCAATCTGCACAGTTGTCATTGTATCACAGATTATATTGGAAAAAAGATATCCGGTACAAGAACCTGATTGTTTTTATCATACAGATATCATCTGTCAAGGAAAATGATCGAGAGTTGTACTCAATTAAATGCAATTATATTTATATTTTAATAATTGTACTCAAATTATTGAATTATAATGATTTTTGTGTCGATGGTATCTCTCAGAAAAATCATTTAATATCCATAAATAATTTACGGCTAGTTTGGGTCAATAATTTGTAGTGGGTGATGATGATAACGCATCTAAAATTTTTGGGTTTAGTTTAAAGAGCTCATTAAAAAGATGCGCTACCAGTTCTAAGATGTCTAGATATTACACACGTACTAAGCCTCTTTAGGAGGGGTAGGACACGACGGTATTTCCGTCCAATTGAGCAGGCCGACTGGGGAAGTACTTCCGCCCTACAGAATACCGCGGCCATAAAAACCTCATGTTGTGTTCCCGGCGGTGAGTAGGGTAGCCAGAGCTCACTGCAGAGATTTGGTGTTGTCAGTGGAAAGACCAAAAGCTTGTCCTGCTTTGTCTTTTACACAGACGGCACAGAAACTCTGTGCTTACAGGGTTGGCCGCTGCGACTCCCTTGGTGTTGCACACGTCCATTGGCCACGGTAACCATTTTCCACCAGGTGGGCCCTGTGCTACAAGTGGTATATAAAAAAAAATCTTTCAACCAATCCAACAGAGCTAAATTGCTAAAATGGGTTTACTAGGTGCTGTATAGTTTGGAAATCAAACCTGCAACCTTTCAATCGCAAGTTCTACGCCTTGATCACTGGACTACCGCTTCATTATAAACGGTAAGGCTATATACAGGCTTACCACATAATCGATTTCTAAGAATTTATTTAAGTACATTTTCCTAAACCAGCTATCGAATTCGAGACCACGCACGCAGAGAGTAGGCAACTGAAGTTGGTACCGCTGCGCTTAAATATCTCGATTACAGCACACATATACTCATTTCACTAACACAAAAAAGTCCGTCTAACACATACTCCAAAATAGATACTTTCGACTTTGCCATTAATTTTATTAGACATAATAATAATAATGTGATGAGCAATTAATGAATGGGCCATTAATAATAAATCATCGCGGTTCTTTACAAGCGAACCACCCATCCGTCACGGTGTCGGAGCACCGCGGCACCGACCGCGTCCGTCGCCGCCGTAGAACAGCAGAGCAGAGATATTGCGATAGGATATTGCTACACACTTCACATATCATATTTTTAGAATTGCACAAAATGTAAAAATAATGAACAAAAATAACAGTTGACCTATTTATTGCACAATAATATTGCATTTTTGCGTTAAGCAAGTTTCTAAACGAAATTTTGAGATGTTTAATTTTCATCGATTAGTACGAATATTCTCAGAATAACCTGTATCCGACGAAAGATCGCAAGCCAAGCTGCCCGCGTACGAAGACAACTCGGGCGTTGGAGCTCGGTGAACGACCTCCGCCCCCCATGAGCGCATACCTGGGGGTGACAGGTCGAACCGCCTGTCATCCTGGCAGAAGCAGGCCGCGGCGGCGGCGCGTCTCGCGCTCCTCCCCGTTTCCGGGGACGAGTTGGGGACTCTATAGTCCCCACACCCGAGAAGAGGGCCAGATCGTGAGAGATGGCCCTGAGTCGGCCGGGGTGCGAGGGATATACCTGTTAACCTCACCTTCAGCAACCAAAAACGACCCACAGGCGGTTGCGTTTTGGTCGGTTCGAGTCTGACATAACCTCTTTCACCGGCTCCGGTGGGGGGCATCCGTGGGGATTATGCGCACGTAAAAAAAAAAATAACCTGTATCACCTATGTCTGTCTATCTCATCATCATACCAGTGCCAACATCGATTGCATCTAAAGCTTTTGATTTTTTATTTAAGACACGCCAACTTGACTTCACCTCGCCTGGTAGTAAGCTAAAGGCAAAGTCTCAGAAAAGAGGGTCACCATTACAGACACTAAGTAATGTTACAATGGTGGCACTCAGCTTGGCGGCCTAATCAGATGCTTTTTCACGCCCCGCTTAAAGGACCCGGGATTGTAGGAAGAAGGAAACACGTGTACTGGTAATGAATTCCAGGTATTGCCGCACACAAAGAAAAGAGTCTCCAAACCGCTTGGTCTTCGCTCGTATATTCTGGAGTGTGAGGGTGACATCTAAGCCCTGCACGTGTTGTCCTATGTAGGAAAGGAGAGGGTGGAATTAGTTGGAACTTGCTTGTACTTCCTTAGGATGTGTGGCGTAGTCGCGCGTTAGTCCCCATTCTGTGCTAATCTTTGTGATCCTGAATTATGTTTAATTGGATTGATCTAAGTGTTTTATGTGTAACTATTAGTTGATTGTTGTACAAGAGTCGAACAAAACCTATTTGGACACGAGATGGTTTGGCACACGAGGCCTCTCGATTTTAATTTTTAATGAACCAAGAACCAAGCGGTCTTTGCCGCACCACCATGACCTGGAATTCATGCACGCGTGTTTCCTTCTTCCTACAGTCCCGGGGCCTTTAAGCGGGGCGTGAAAAAGCATCTGAAGAGGCCGCCAAGCTGAGTGCCACCATTGTAGCACTTAGTGTCTGTAATGGTGACCCTCTTTCCTGAGACTTTGCCTTTAGCTTACCATCAAGCGAGGTGAGGTCAAGTTGGCGTGTCCTTTATAAAAAAAATAAAAAAATATTTCGATCCTTTTCGAAGTTATGTGTGTATTTATCGCAGGTTTATAAGTGCCCGGTTAATTGCAATAGGTTCGCCACCTATTATATTGGGACCAAAACATAAACTGGCGAAATGTGGGTTCTAACACCTCTGCCTTCGGGGATATAGGCGTGAGTTTGTGTTATGATGTTATGAAAAAATGAATGTAACCTTGATTGACCAACTTTTTCAATTGAAAAAGAAAAAATAATTACCGTACAAATAAATATTAAAAGTTATTTTTAATACAAAGATAATATTCTTTCCTAGAATGTTTTCAACCTTGAGCTTGTTTTGTTATTACTTCAGTGTACACAAAATATAATTTAGAGCATGCACTTGACAAAAATAGACAACTGAAGATCGCACTAACCGACTGTGGAGTTCCCCTCTTTTCTTTGTTTTTTTATACCACTTAGGTGGCAGACTAGCACACGGCCCACCTGATGGAAATTGTTTATCGTGGCCTATGGACGTATGTAACACCAGGAAAGTCACACTCGCGCTGCCGACTCTGTACGCACAGAGTTTCTGTGCCGTCAATGTAGAAGACAAAGCAGGGCAAGCAAGCAAGCCTTTAGTCTTCCCACTGACAGCACAAATTCTCCAGTGAGCTCTGGCTACCTTACTCACCACTGGGAACACAACACGAAGTTATTATGGCCGCAATATTCTGTAGGTCTATTTTTATTTTCTAATAAGGTAGTTAATTCAGAGGATAATAAATAATCCTAGATTATATCTTGAAATTAAACACTTTGAAGTTATTGTCCTTGTTATAAGATGCGAAAGTAATAAATGGTTTCTAGACATTATAAAAGGCACTAATGAGAAATGTAAAAACTGTCTGTTTTTCATTTCCACTTAACTGTAGCTTTTTCTAGACGTCCATTTACAAGAAATTTAATGTTGTTGCAAGTGTTTCCTAAAAGAAATAATATCACATTCTTGCAATTACATCAAGGGCTGTAAAAATGGTTAATTAATATTCATCTAAATCTTAGTCATATCTTTATGGAAATAATATACGATTTTCCCTACTGTCAAATTACTTAAAAAAGGACAGCTTTAGGGACCTCACCTCAAGAGGGAAAAACAGAACCCTTATAGGATCATTTCGTTGTCCGTCTGTCTGTCTGTCAAGACCTTTTCCTCAGGAATGCGTGGCGGTATCATTGAAATTCATACTACATAATTAAGTCTGTAACGTGTTGAATATATAAACATATACAACATAAACTGCAGAGGACTGCCTACCCCTTCGGGGATATAGACCTAGCACCCACATTTCGCCAGTTTATGTTTCAGTCCCAATGTAATAGGTGGCGAGCCTATTGCAATTAACCGGGCACTTATAAACCTGCGATAAATACACACACAACTTCGAAAAGCATCGAAAAGTCATTGGTGTGTGCCATGGTAAAACCTGGGCTCGAACCCGAGACCTCGTCTCAGCAGTCCATTACCCATACCACTAGGCTACCGCGGTTTCAACGTGTTGAAACTGTACAGAAATCAAACTTCTAAGTTAACGCATTCAAAATATATGAAAGCTTCTGTGGCTTTAAGTTACGGATCCCTCGGTGTGCGAGTCAAACTCGCACTTTTACCGGCTTTTATTTATTGTTAGACAGTAGGATAAATCGTTTTCCCGGAAGTAATGTTTCCCCAGCACAAAAGTATAATGTATAAGGAAGCACACCGACCTAGAGAACTCATGAAATCTTATCAAATTCGAACAATAACAGATCAAGAACAGTTATAACATGCTATAAACATCAATATAAAATAATATTTATTATTAATTTGCATACATACATAACACTATGAGATGATGAGACGTAATTATGATAATTTTATTCAAATAAATTATATATCATGTGTAGAAAATATCAAAACTGGTTGATTCTCGCGGTTTTGCCAATCGTACAGTCAGCGGATACGTAACACGGCTCATTGTAAGACTGTACATAATGCCTGGTCCACACCAGGTAATACAAAGCGTGTTAGCGGAAAATATCAATAGAATTGTCATCTATACGGTTATCAAAATTCAACATTAAAATATACATAACATAACATAAACTCACGCCTATATCCTCGAAGGGGTAGGCAGAGGTGCTAGCATCCACATTTCGCCAGTGTATGTGTAGGTCCCAATATAATAGGTGGCGAGCCTATTGCCATTAACCGGGCACTTATAAACCTGCGATAAATACATACATAACTGCGAAAAGCATCGAAAAGTCATTGGTGTGTGCCATGGTAAAACCTGGGATCGAACCCGAGACCACGTCTCAGCAGTCTATTACCCGTACCACTAGGCTACCGCGGTTGTTAACATTAAAATATTATCCGAATATTGTATAAATATAATACAGTAGGTGTCATGCAGAGTCCGCAACCATAGGAACCTATTTTCACCATTATTAAACCTACCTCTATGTCTATGAATATTATTATTAGCTGTTTCCGTTCCAAACTTTTTTTTTATATAGGATACGCCAACTTGACCTCACCTCGCCTGATGGTAAGCTAAAGGCAAGGTCATCATTACAGACACTAAGTGCTACAATGGTGGCACTCAGCTTGGCGGCCTCATCAGATGCTTTTTCACGCCCCGCTTAAAGGCCCCGGGACTGTAGGAAGAATGAAACAGGTGTGCTGGTAATGAATCCGGAAGTTCCTTTGGATCCCACCCCCGTCAGTCATCAGGAGTGGTTATGGCGAAAACAGCACGACATCGCGGGTCTTAAGATGCTGGGGTGTAAGATTGCGTAGAGCTTCCCGCGCTCAGCGGCTGACGCTGGGTCATCATTAGTATGCAAACTTATTCTTATACATTTGAATTAGAATATTTTAGAATGATTATAACATCTTTTATTGTTTAGTAGTGGAAAAATATATATTAGGAGGCTCCTACCTCGCGCCAAGGACAGCAGGGTACGGCATTGTTGATAGAGTATTTATGTACTGATCCTGCATATAATTATCGATGGGATTTCACTAGTGAAAATTTATTTGAATTAAGATTCTAACGCTGTAGCTTCCTGCTCAATTAAATTCGTGAAGTAAAACATGATAACTTGGTGTAGCTAGACCGGCCTAGCGGTGTAACTTAATATTGGGAAACCAGCTCTAAGACAAACAAAAGTTTATAAGTAACTAGCTTTTGAACGCGGCTCCGCCCGTGGATGTCGGTTCCCAGGGTGGACAACCCTTATCACTAAGGGGTATGAAAAATAGATGTTGGCCGATTCTCAGACCTACTCAATATGCTCACAAAATTTCATGAGAATCGGTCAAGCCGTTTCGGAGGAGTTTAACCACAAACACCGCGACACGAGAATTTTATATATAAGATTTAGGTTGAAAATGTTTAAGTAGTAATGTGAATATATTGATTATATAATATAATTATTTATCTAATTGTATCCAGTTGTTGCTTCCTACTGAAGGGTAAGTAAAAGTTATAATTGAGTAATTTTTCAACCTGAAAAACACCATAGCAACACCAGAGGGAAAATACAAAATTTAAGGATAAATTTTGTATTTCACGTATATTATGTACCCAATTAGTATTTATTTATTATAATTATTCATACAGTGATTCATATAGCAATAAATTTACAAAAGTGCAAATAAATGAAACGACTAATTTTGCTTTTCTGAAGCAAAAGAATTGACATTTACGAAGCACCAGAATTTGATGGAATATATTGGATACATTTTATCAACAAATTTAAAACATAATATGTACTTTGCATGTTTAGTTTATCAGGAGAAAATTAGAATTATGCACTCATCAGATGCCAATAAGATGTACAGAAGCACAGTTCCGGTAATTGGTTAAGTTCGCCTAAGCTTAATTTAATCCTAATCCACAATTTTCACATATTGCAACACTGGTATAACCTCAGACGAGTTCGAACACCGAATTCCCAGCAAAGCAAATAAATATTTTGATCACTCTCACTTTCAACACTTGGCGCGTCGCAATCTAGCGGTAGGGTCCTATGGCGGCGCGTGCGCGGCCTGCCGTGTGTACCGTCGCACTAGCGCGCAGGGTTAGATCTAAACGACCGCTGGTAAGGGGGACCATTATCGAAATTTGTCTGTTATAATAATTATAAGGTAAATTTCAAATTGAAGTTGCAAATTGTACAGGGTATAATTAACCCCTTGTAGGCACAGAAACCTAATTGTAAATTAATAGTTGTTTTTCTACCAGTATGCAATTCTACCACTCAAAGTCTCCAAAAACCTATTAAGCAGAAGTTAAATCTAAAGCTTTTTATGAGCCCGGGGTTCGTTTTTCATTATATGTTTGACTTGTTTTATCTCTCATAGGAGGGAATGTCGTCTCATGTCTGAGTACCCAACCTGATAAGAGAACTTACGCCAGGACCTCGTCTGTCAATTTCAGGTGAGATTGGCCTAGGCCCGTAATCTTTGTGAGGCCTCGTACACTCTCTGATATTGCTACAAATGTTGCATTTATCGTTGATGTTTCTGTTATGAATGCACATAGTTAGGCACATTTTATGGAAGAATATAAGACAAGACCGCATATTTTGTACAATATATATTAGTATTATAAATTCAAAAGTAGACAAGCACACGGTCCAGTTGATGGAAGGTGGACTTAGGATGTATGCAACATCAGAAGCATCAGTTATCACATACGTGCTGTCGTTCTTGTAAGAACCTTCTAGAACCCCATATTGTAGTCGCTTTTTTATAACACTTAGGTGGCAGACAAGCACATACCAGATAGACTAGAGGAAGGTGTGTTTGACCGCGATAACCGACATCCACGCGGACGGCGTCGCGGGCAGTAACTAGTTTGTCATATTATATACATTGGTAGAAGTAGAATTTGGGCCACCCCATCTCTTTCTATGCGGTGTTGTACAAGGCGACTAAGGGATAGCGCTGTTTAACATAAGACAGATATATACAGCTCAGACTCATTCACAGATACATGGCACGAGTCAACAATAGTGCCAGGAAGGCGGCAATAGGCACACCCCCTATTACATGGGGCCGAAAACAATGATTGGTGAAATTTGGGTGTTAATTCACCCTTCATGAATAAAGGCGTGATTATTGGAATGTGAATGAGATGTTATTATTGTTAAAATGGGATTTATTTTCGTACAATGGTATGAATTTCAATTATACCAACAAGCAACAACCTTCAATTATATATGTGTGTATGTTATATGTGTCCTGTGTCTAAGAAACTGCCGCGCCGGTTCTGTTGTTATCAGGCCGTACGAAAAGCGCGTCGATAGTGAAAGCTGTGCATAATCGTCTTACGCTCGTTGTCAGCGACATGCTACAATTATAATGTCCCCATCACGAGGGACTTTACGACGTGTGACCCACTTGTATCATAACATGAAGCTTGCACCTCAACAAAGGTATAGGCAGATGAGTATTTAGTACCTAGACCGCGGTAGCCTAGTGGTATGGGTAATGGACTGCTGAGACGAGGTCTCGGGTTCGATCCCAGGGTTTACCATGGCACACTCCAATGACTTTTCGATGCTTTTCGAAGCTATTTGTGTATTTATCGCAGGTTTATAATTGCCCGGTTAGTGGCAATAGGCTTGCCACCTATATACATTGGGACCTAAACATAAACTAGCGTAATGTGGGTGTCAGCAACTCTGCCTACCCCTTCGGGGATATAGGCGTGAGTTTATGTTATGTATGTTAGTATTTAGTATAATGACGGTGATAAAAGTTGTATAGGAGTAAGGACCTATTCAACTTCCAGGCTAGATCACGCTACAGTCCAAGTAGGACACGATGGCATTTCTGTCCGATTGAGCAGTCCGACTGGGGCAATACCTGAATACCGCGGCCATAATAACCTCGTGTTGTGTTCCCGGCGGTGGGTAGGATAACCAGAGCTCACTGGAGAGTTTTTGTGCAGTCAGTGGGAAGACCAAAGGCTTGTCCTGCTTTGTCGTCTACACTGTCGACAGCGTGAGTGTGACTCCCCTGATGTTGCACACGTCTATAGGCCACGGTAACCGCTTTCCATCGAGTGGGTCGTGTGCTTGCCACCTAAAATAAGTCGTAAAAGGTAAAAAGGGATGCCAGTGGATAAAAAAATACCTTAAGCTAGTTTGTCCCGCACTATGCGACCTATTGGGAGGATGCTGGAATCTGATTAAATGGACCCTCGTTTTGCTACATTCACTACCGTAAAGGCCAAAAGTGGGCCTTGGGCTTCAAAACACAAGCTTTGAATAACATTGTTCATGCAGAAATTTCGTGCGAATAAATAGTTTTGGCTACCAGCTCTTCGGTCGCCATTCGCCGTACACATTGGTTCTCAGAACTGGCATACGGCATTAATAATCCTTTCAACAATTTGACAGGCGACATACTAGGGCTAATTAATATGTCCAATTATATATATATAACACAATAAATGTGAGTACGTCCGTATGTGCGGGCGACTGCGGCCGCGGGCGACGAAAATGATTACGTGCGTAGTCCGCACGACGAGTGAAAGTGGGTGAAGAGCTTTTTAGTAGAATCCTCAAGTGTTTGTGTGAATTGGGCAGCTTTTATAACTACAGTCGCCGTCAGAAGTGGCTTGACTTGGAAGTTACTGATTAGGTACCTTAATTTTTTTTTATACCACTTAGTTGGCAGACAAGCACACGGCCCACCTGATGGAAAGTAGTTACCGTGGCCTATGGACGTCTGTAACACCAGAGGAATCACAGTCGCGCTGCCAACCTTTTAAGTACAGAGTTTCTGTGCCGTCAGTAGAAGACAAATGGGTAGTTCTTCGAAGACAAAATTTTCTATTTCTATGGGTGTATTTCTGTAACCAACTAACATAATTGCCTGTGAATTTTTGTTTTGGATACTTTAGCTTTGCCCCTAACTTGGTCAAATGATATTTTAGAAATAGTTGCTGTCTAGGTACAAAATAAAAACATTTGAACTATGTTCTTCTGATTCATATAACGCGTCCGTTTGCCATTTTCCGGAAGAAAATGTTTGATCTGGCGTTTTTCATTTGACAAATTCACATAAATAATATTTTTAAGGAAAGGAAATGAATTGTCCTTTTATAAAATAATGCGTTGTAGTTAAAACTACTTATACTTTTTTTATAAATAAGTAAAACATAAGTGTCCGGCGTATAATACTGACTAATATGGTGCAAGCTGCGCTTGACCATAGTTGACCGGGTAATACTGCTAGGAGAGTGATTTTGCGCGCGGGAGGAATCAATCGTGCAACGAACAAGCCAGGAGGTGGACATGCAGCTGGCAGCCAGAGAACCTGGTGTTACGAAGGTAAATATATGATTCATCTGTGCTTGGTTCAGGTGACATTCTGATTACAATGCCTAGTTTATCAGATTTATTTTATTGTTTTAAAACCTCAATTTGCGTTTGCCGTGATGCTTTTAGGTAATATTTTAATGAGGAAATTTTTTAATACTGAAGCCTGTATGAATATGGAGTTATGCATAATTAAAGGCAAAATCCTGATTCCTCTGTGCCTGCTTCATATGGTCAAAACACCATATGGATTAGAAAGGAGCGGTTTTATAGCGTCAATTTGCTTTTATACATACATATGTATTAAAGTATAGCTGCTACAAGTGTATAGCCGCTTGTAGAAACTCTATATTTTATGGTCCTTCGAGCCGGATTCTGTTAAACCTTATACTTTCATTGGTACTTAGTTTAAATATTTTAATTAGCATTTTTGTTACATTGTATTATTACGCTATTGATAAAATGGCAATTTTAAGATTAATTTTCCCTAATAAAAACTTGAAAAGTTATTTATCTTTAAATATCTGTATTATTTTATTCTTTTAAACGTAAAAAAGGAGAAAAAGAGACTTGCAGAACGCATTATGGAAAACATGAGAAAAGATCCAGACTCTGTGCAAATTTAAATTAAAGAAACATATTTGAAAAGAAAGAGAGAAGGTTCTTGCAGAATTTAACACCTAAACAACAAAAAATAGCTAGCTAATGAAGGGTTGAACATCAGAAAACCTTGGACCACTCAGATTCAGATGATCGGGGTTTTTTATATTTAAACGGACTCCATATAATAAACGGACAAAATTGTCTGACACCATTGGGGAAAATACGATCACTCCATCTTCATCGAAAAATTCAGGATCTCGTCACCAAGAAATTTTTTGAGGATGAAATTGAAAGCATCTCGCTCCCTTGCAAAAAGTCAAGAAAATATTTCTTTTAGTAATGTTATTAACTTTCTTACTTGTGTATGTTTGTTTTGATAGTTGGACACACGATACATTACTAAGACTGATGTCAAGTGCCATTACTAGAATTAGTTTATACTGTGATTTTTTAATTGTAATATATTTATCTAATTGATAATAGCTATTTATTTATCTATTTACATTTAATGTATTTTAAATCTATGCTAGTATTTACATTAATAAAAATAATAATAAAAAAAACAAAAGTTAAAATGCGTCGTGGAATTCCTCCGATCGCATGCCTCTTGTGTTAGCGTTCCCAGAAGACTGGCAGCATTGCCACGTTGTATGGCAATGCTTACATCTCTGACCTAAGAAGAGGCCAGCCCTCTGGTCACGAGAAGCGTCGATCATACGGTTCGCAATCTCCCTGAAGAGATTGCGGGCGCTCGGACCCTACAGCCCAAACGTTTCTACTCCAAACGGCGCAAACTCATAATCACCAATGAGATTAGAATACTTGCGCCGCTTAAGAGTCTCTGCAGACGCTGCAGCAGCACCAGCACAGCCAGCCGTGCCAGGTATATGGGTCTAATTGATTAAGTATTAAAGTTTTTTAATTTAATATTTTGTTTCTGATTTATCTGTTACCAATTCTGATTCCTCTGGGCACAAAATATTTGAATGTCGATATCTTGAAAACTACTGTATAAAAATGAGTCCCTCATTCAAATATATGATCTTTGGAATCCATATTTTCATATGAGTATGTGTTACAAAGCTTATAGTGTAATTTAATTTTGGCCAGATGAATCAGTTGAAGAATGAAATTTCGAAGAAATACCCAAATCAGAACAAGCCTTTAGTCTTCCCACTGACAGCACAAATTCTCCAGTGAGCTCTGGCTACCCTACTCACCGCTGGGAACACAACAAGAAGTTATTATAACCGCGGTATTCTGTACGGCGGAGGTACTTCCCCAGTCGGACTGCTCAATCGGGCGGAAATATCGCCGTGTCCTACCTCCTTTTAAATATAAAACCTTTGAAGAAGTAAGTGTGTCCTGTATACCCTCGCATTAAATTTTGAACACATTAAGGTAGCTTTATAGCCGATCTCAATTTACGATGTCTACTTGATAGTTTTCTGGATTGTATTATCAGTATAGGTATTTAAACTATCATGGTCACTCACGTTAGTATTAATAAAGCGTCTGTGGTTTAGTGTTAAAGTGTTGGCCTTACAATCGTGAGGTCCCGGGATAGAATCCTCGCCATTATATTGCCGATGTGAACTCTAACACAAGCAATGGAGGGGTTAGAGGGAATATTAGCAATTTCGGTTTTAATATTGCATTTTTTTTAATTTATCGGGAAATTTACCATGTTGTTCTGAGTTTCTGATATTTCGGCGTTCCTCTGTGGTCATGGTGTTTGCAACAGCATCGAAATATCGTAAACTCAGAACAATACAACATGGTAAATATCCATTAATATTAATATATAATCAATAGTTCTTTTTCTAATATTATAAAGAGGACGACAAATATTATTTAATTAAAAACACACATACAAAATGCGCATACACCCACACACATTCACACAGACCATTGCAATGTTTAAAAATTAATAATGAATAATAAATAATAAATATATTTCACGACATTCTACACAACGCTATCTAGACCCATGGTAAGCACACTAGCTTGTGTTATGGAATCTAGAATGCGGATAAACTTACTTATATACTTTTTTTTGTAAATACATACATATTATACATAGAAACACCCAGACCAATGCAAATATACATATTCATGCATACAAATATTTGCACTGAGCGGGAATCGAACCCAATTAATTAATTAATTAATTCCTGTAAAAAAACTGGAAAGTAATAAAATGTTATAATTACTTGTTCATATTTGTTAATTTATAAAATAGTAAATCATAAGAGCTATTGTGAAAGAGATGAAAGTCGCGATAGATCTGCGGTTGCAAGGTCGGCCGCCCGTCACAATAGCACTAGTTCGAATTCGGATGTAGTAATGCGAATTGTTCATAACATTATGCATTCGTCTATCGCCTCAGTGGCGCAGCGGTGACAAGGGTCATTGCTGTGTATAAGGTCCCGGGTTTTATTCTATACTTTATTGTACACCATTAATAAATATCATTACTAAAGTTGCCGCGTGTTTCCCGTCAGAGTAGAATTTGTACCACCCCATCTCCTCCCATGCGGTGTAGTACAAGGCAACTAAGGGATAGGGCTGTTTAACATCAGGCAGAGATATACAGCTCAGACTCAAGCACATATACAAGACTTGAGTCAACAATAGTGCCGATAAGAATAGTGGTGAAATGTGGGTGTTAATTCACCTCTGTCTAACCCTCCGGGGATAAAGGCGTAATTATATGTATGTATGTATTACTAAAGTCTAAAACAAGGGATCAGTACAATGGGCGGCCTTATCGCTTTAAGCGATTTCTGCCAGGCAACCTTTGGATGGTGATTAAAGTTGTAGGAATGAGTGGTAGTTGTTTGGCGTAATTTTACAATAGAAATATAATAAGTAATTACATAACATAAACTCACGCCTATATCACCGAAGGGGTAGGCAGAGGTGCTAACACCCACATTTCGCCAGTTTATGTTTAAGTCCCAATGTAATAGGTGGCGAGCCTATTAGCATTTACCGGGCACTTATAAACCTGCGATAAATACACACATAACTTCGAAAAGCATCGAAAAGTCATTGGTGTGTGCCATGGTAAAACCTGGGATCGAATTCGAGAACTCTTTTCAGCAGTCCATACCACTAGGCTACCGCGGTAAGTAATTACATAGGTATATTATATCTAATACACACATAAATATAACTATGAATGTCTATAAATACATATAATAAAATATGGGTTGGGTTTTTGGGTATAGCAGCCATTTTAAAGGTGATTAGGAATAAGAAGGTGCAAATCAGCACCATTGAAATATTAATGTTCAAACCTTTCGCATTCATTTAGTGAGTGGGATTTTTGATTAGAGTTGCATAACTAAATTGGGTTCTTAAATATTTGACAGTTAAGTTAAATAGGTTTATTTTTATTAACGATAAGTTCTATGGAAACTTGTTTACAGTAAACACTTATTGTGGTCAATTAATTGATAGTTTTATGGTTAGGTGACTGATTCAAAATAAATTAAAATTATAAAATTAGATGCGACGTAATTGGGTATTTTCCTGTAGTTCATTAAATTAGGAATGGTAAAAGAGCGGTAAAAGCTGTGCCGGTTATAATTTTATATTTTTTATTTATATTAATCATCCACCCAACCTATAATAGTGAATGATTTGCCTATTAATATTATGACGTCACAATAAACTATTTCATACAAGTTTCCTTATAACTTACCGTTTTGACGTTTAATAAAAAGTCACTAATTTGACTAGTCAGTCAAATACCCAATGATTTTTTTTTATACAACTTAGGTGGCAGACAAGCACACGGCCCACCTGATGGAAAGTGGTTACCATGACCTATGAAGGTGTGTAACACCAGTGGAGTCACATCCGTGCTGCGACCCTGTAAGAACAGAGATTTTGTGCCGTCAGTGTAGAGGACAAAGCAGGACAAGCCTTTGGTCATCCCACTGACAGCACGAAAACTCTCCAGTGAGCTCTGGCTATCCTACTCACCGCCGGGAACACAATACGAAGTTATTATAACCGTGGTATTCTGTAGGGCGGAGGTAGGGTAGAGCGGGGCTTGTTGAGCATAGGGGCAAGTTGGGCAATCGAAATATCTCGAAAACTATTCACCGTACGTATTGGCATCGTATGGCGGAAAGAGGGTGGCGCGGGAGGGGTAAACATCACGCGATCGCTAGTGGCCGCTGGGTAAGCGAGTGAGGCGCACGGACGTTTTGTTTATTTTAAGACCAAAAAGTAAAAACGTCATTTATCGCAAGTTTTCGTCTGTATTAGTCAAATGTTATTTGTTTTTATTCAGGTAAGTATTAATCTTCCATATAATTATCGTACTTTTGATATGCAGAGAGGTTCTGGGTATAATTTTCACGGTTTTTTTATAAAATCACTTTTATTTTAAAATTCTGGGTTGGGGTTAGTTGAGCATAGTTGCTCAACTTACCCCATGATTAAAACAACTAAACTAATAAATGTTTTATTTTTTGTTAGGATGCGGACTTACAAGAGAAAAACTACAAGATGTTCTAACACTACTGAATATTTAAAAAATGCTGCAAAAGGCTGTAAACGATGAAGGTAAAAGTGTTAATGCCACCGATACAGAATTCGGTATCAAACGGATGACTTTGACAAAAATTAAATGAAGGTGTCGATTCATCCATGGGCTATGCAACACCGAGACAAGTATTTTCTTCTACACAGGAAGATTCATTGAAAAAATACTTGCTACAAATGGCATCAATCTTCTACAGATATTCTCCAAAAGATGTCGGTCGCCTTGCCTACGAATGTGCTAATAAATTCCGCTTCACTTCAGCGATGTTCGGATCCTTATTGGTAAGAGCCGAGGCCCAAGCCTTGTATGCAGATTGCTTGCGGTCTCTAGCTTCCCTGCAAGGCCTATTAAACCACGGGCGTTTGCTCGCTCCGTTACGTTACGTTATTGTTTTGTTGATTCTACTTTTGGTTAATTATTCAAAGAAAATTACTATAAGTTTTGTTGTCTTTGTCACTAAAAGACTATAAATAAAGAACTGATTGTTAAACACTTATTTTATTTCATCACTAGTCAACATTGAACCTATAGTTTCATTATACTTTCTTAGTGCTCAACTTGCCCCATACCATTGCTCAACTTACCCCACCTATGGGGTACATTGAGCGTACTTGACTTTCTGCATTAAAACAGCTGTAGCTCTTAAATTTTACTTATTACAAAAAAATACTATTGACACTTTTGTTAAGCGATAAACAACAAATCCATCAAGCCGCATAACAATTTATTGAGACGTATCATTAAGCAGCTACATCCGTTCAAGTAAAAATTTGCTCAACTAGCCCCGCCCTACCCTACTTCCCCAGTTGGACTGCTCAAGTGCGCGGAAATACCGCCGTGTCCTACCTCCTCAAAGAATTGCCGCACAACAGAAGAAGATATAAGAACATCTTCATCTTAGCGTTAATCCCAGTCGCATCTGAAGCTTCCATCTCCGAGGCTGAGGTCCGCTTCACCAGCCTAACTACGGATTTTTTTTTATATACCACTAAGATGGCAGACAAGCACACGGCTTTCCTGATAGGAAGTGGTTACCGTGGCCTATGGACGTATGCAACACCAGGGGTGTTACACTCGCGCCGCCGACCTTGAAGAAACCTTCTGATGCCCCTCTTGAAGAACTCCATATTGTAGACTTGGATTAGGCTAAACTTTATTATTTTCCGTGAAGCGACTGCCACTTGACCTCTACAATTAAAATAGCTCGTAATGACTGCCAGTGAGGTTGCTATGGCAACCAGGACCGAAGCCTAAACGTGTTTTCTGAGGCACGAGCAGACCAATGCAAAACCTATATTAATGTATACAAATATTTGTACTGAGCGGGGATCGAACCCGCGCCACCTGGGTAGCGGCCGCCTGTCGTTCTCTTACTATTGTTTACTTAATAAGGTGCCGCGTGCTTCCCGGCAGAGTACAATTTGGGCCAACCCATCTCTTCAAATGCCATGTCGTACAAGGCGACTAAGGGATAGGGCTGTTTAACGTCAGACAGATATATACAGCTCAGACAACAATAGTGCCTGGAAGACGGCTATAGGCTCACCCCATATTACGTGGGACCGAAAATAATGATTGGTGAAATGTGGGTGTTGATTACCTCTGTATAACCTTTCGGGGAATGTGATTATATGTACCTTTTCTTTCTTTTTAATGTACGAAATATATCACCGGAGCCGGTGGGAGAGGTTATGTCGGACTGGAACCGACTAAAACGCAAGACGCCTGTGGGTCATTTTTGTTTGCCGAAGATGAGGTTAACAGGCATATCGCACCCCGGCCAACACAGGACCATCTCTCTCGATCTGGTCCTCTCCTCGGGTGTGGAGACCACAAAGTTCCACAATCGTCCCCGGAAACAAGGAGGTGCGAAAGACGCCGCTGCGGTCTGCTTCTACCAGGATGACAGGTGGCTCCACCCGTCACCCTCAGCCCTGCACTCATAGTGAGCGCAGGTCATGGATGTACCTATACCATAATCACGTTGATACCCATTAATATTATTGTATATCATGGAACGCGAAAGTTTAAAGTACTTCACTGTACATACGTACTGCTAAGAAGTGGTTTCCTGAGTCTGTGTTTCCGTAATGATCTTGAACATTCAAATCAGAAGTGAAAGAGTGTTCCAAGCAAGTGTGATAAATGCTTCGTCGACCACATCATCACTTACCTCCCAGGCGAGATACGGGATATCATCGAGGACACGTCTCTCTAATTGAAATCAGAGAGATGTGAAAAAAATATAGGTTCCCCATTTAGTGGTGGCGGGCGGCGGCCATCTTAAATTTGAAATTGGTTATAGTGTATGATATTTTACAAGTCAAGCACTGTCATTTGATACTCATATTGGGGGAGTTCTACCGTAATTTTGTAGGGATTTGGTCCGATTTTTTTCTAACATAGCTAAGAACACACTCGCCTAATATACTTTTCAAACTAAAAAAATCTATATCCAAATCGGTTTATCTAGTCTGGAGCTACGATGCCACAGACAGACACGCACACGCACAGACACATCAAACTTATGACACCCCGCCGTTTTTGCTTCGTCGGGGGTTAAAAACTAGTCAATTGCGAGTAGAGCTAATAATAATAAAAGGCCCAAGTATAACTGGTATAACATAACACACAACTGGACAATATAATGTGCTGGCTGGCGACATTTGCTGAAGACCAGATGGCCACAAAAGAGTCCTTGAGTCTTCACTTCGAGTCTGTCGTACAAACAAAGGGATAGGGCTGTTTGACATCAGACAGATATATACAGCCCAGACTCAGTCTCAAATGCATGGCCAGAGTCATCAATAGTGCCCGGAAGACAGCAATAGGCTCACCCCTATTACGTGGGACCGATTTCAGTGATTGGTGAAATGTGGGTGTTAATTCACCTCTGCCTAACACTCCGGGGATAAAGGCGCGACTATAATGTATGTATGTACTAATGATGAGTAAGTAACAACTCACGCCTATATCTCCGAAGGGTTGGGCAGAGGTGCTAGCACCCACATTTCGCCAGTTTATGTTTAGGTCCCAATGTAATAGGTGGCGAGCCTATTGCCATTAACCGGGCACTTATAAACCTGCGATAAATACACACATAACTTCAAAAGGCATCGAAAAGTCATTGGTGTGTGCCGTGGTAAAACCTGGGATCGAACTCGAGACCTCGTCTCAGCAGTCCATTACGTATACCGCTAGGGTACCACGGTTATAATGTATATTCTATGGTTATATTAAGACTGGCGCCATCAAGTAAGAAGAAAACTCAAGTAATAGCACTTATATATCTTACTGTAAGTTCTGTGGCCAACGCCACACAGGTCGTCAAATAAATGCTTAATAAGCCTCAGTTTTTCAATAAACAATTACTGTCTTATAAAAAAGTAGAATTTACGACAATTACACAACAGAAGCAGTGCGGTAATTAAACGTTTATGCGCGGCGCGCGCATTACTCCAACAAATTACTTTTTAACCATATTAGTTTATTATTTACTACCGATCTCATTCGCGGCTAATTGTTCGCCGGTTGCGATATGCTTTCCTTTTGTTATTTGTCTGTCTGTCCGTTGGTACAATGTGATGATGAGCTCGAGTAAACTGCAGGAAGCAAGAGCCACCATTCGAGGAGAGGGCCAAATCATGAGAGATGGCCCTGGGTCGGCCGGGGTGCGAGGGATATGCCTGTCAACCTCACCTTCGGCAACCAAAAAGATCCACAGGCGGCGTGCGACATAACCTCCTCCACCGACTCCGGTGGGGAGGTATCCGTGGGGATTTTGCGCACGGAAAAAAAAAAGAGGAGCCACCATTCGTGATGTTTTAGTAAATGCATACATATTATACATAGAAACACCCAGACCAACGCAAATATACATATTCATGCATACAAATATTTGCACTGAGTGGGAATCGAACAAGTTCCCCGTGCGTAGCAGTCAAACATTCCACCTCTACGCCACAAATACCGCCACGGTGTTCCTACGGTGTACCTGTGTCAACAATCATCCCTTTATTCCCCGTCTAAACACTTTTGTAAAATGCTTGCTTACCAAAACTTTTAAAGTTTCAGTACGAAATAAAGTGTAGGTACAAAAGAAATAAAAAAATTTAATCTATGAGAATAAACCGCAATTGCATTTGTACCCACCAGCCCTAGGTATGTAAATACTAATGGGTAGGGCTGAATATGACGGCAGGGCCAATAACCTCAGCTGCTAATCGATGCACCTGCTGAATAACAGATTATAGTCGCTCTCAGAAAAGTCAACATACTAAAAAAAAACCATAAACAAACGGAGGAAAATCGCTATGTAAAAGATAATGATGTACCTTTTATCTGATACCTATACTAGGTCTCATTGCAGTTGTCGCATAGCTCTGTCTAGATATATTACAATGTTCTCTGGCTTTATCTAATTAAATAACGATATAATTATGTACAAAAATGTCCGCGACCGTTAAGCCAAAGAAAAAAGTGACGTTTGTCTGTCACTGTAACAGCGGCTGACACTTTACGCTTTGAGTCGCGCCTCACCCGCTGAGTTGACAACGTCACTACGACGTAGTGCTGGGGCGAACGTCGATACTATTATATCGATATAAAAGTCATTGCCTTTATGTTTGGTCTCGAATCTTAAGTTGACATAGCATACAATTATGTGCAATTTTAAAACGTTTTTGAAAACCAGTATTGGTTCTTATTTCAACCTGACCAACAAGACAATCATCATCGACATTGTTTATACAGAAAAGACGTGGCGAAGATGTGTGGCGGTGGTGGACAATTACAATTTAAACTTTATTTTGTGTAAAATAACGTCGTTTTTGTCTTAGAGGAGAATTGCACCCACGCCTCCAAGCAACGTCCCGCCATTAAGCAACGTGCCATCGCATAGTAATTGAAAATTTGCAGCTTTGGCAGACTTGTCAGTGTCGTCACATTAATTTTGAATTTAATAATTTGACATAAGTGATTAATTTAATTGTAATATTGCTAATTAAGTTGAGCTACTTAATTGACGCTTATTGTATGTTAATTCGAAATGAATTGAAAATTTGCATTGCCATTGGATGGAATATGGAATGATCAAATGACTTTCAACTCTGTAAACCTTACTGTACCTGTATTCTCAAATAAAATTATGATCGCAAATAAAATATAGCCGCGTGGTGTTCGGTAGATTTTGGCCACGCCATCTCTTCCCATGGGGTGTCGTACAAGGCGACTAAGGGATAGGGCTGTTTAACATCAGACAGATATATACAGCCCAGACTCAACCTCAGATACATGGCTTGAGTCAACAATAGTGCCCAGAAAACGGCAATAGGCTCACCCTCTATTACGTGGGACCGAATTTAATGATTGGTGAAATGTGAGTGTTAATTCACCTCTGCCTAAACCTCCAGGGTATGTAAATTACGATTATGATTATGTCTTTCGCAAGCTAGTCGTCGACTATACAGAGTTCAATATACAGTTTTTTCATTAAGTGGAGCAATATCCTGCTCTTTATTATTACAGTGATGCTGCCTATAGCAACTGGAACGTGCAGGATAAGTTATAAGGTACAATTGCCCAATACCGTAGAGCGTCACGCGTCTCTGTCACTTCAGTGTAATTTATGAAGCGACGTGACCAATGTCCACACCACGTCCCACGCCACACCTCCTCGCCACGTCTCTTCCGTATGCATAAGAGATGATTGCACCTGGAAGCAACGCTAAGGTAATAAATTTTTTTTTACCATTTAGGTGGCAGACACCTGGTGGAAAGTGGTCACCGTGGCCTACGAACGCGTGCAAAACCAAGATAGTCACACTCGCGCTGCCAACCTTGCAAGCATTGAGAGTTTCTGTGCCGTCAGTGTAAAAGACAAAGCAGGACATACTTTTAGCCTTTCCACTGACAGTACCAAAACCCTACTCACCGCTGGGAACACAGCACGAGGTTATTATGGCTGCGGTATTCTGTAGGACGGAGGTACTTCCCCAGTCGGACTGCTCGATTGGACGGAAATACCGTCGTGTCCTACCTCATCGATATTAATCATCATATTATATTCAGGTACTTCAATAAAGAATTACCATTTAAACCACACATGGGGTTCACATAACTACATGAGAATTCAAACATTCTATTATCTCAAAATAATAACATCGATATTATTACCCACACCACTAAATTCACACACTGCTCGAGAAGCGGCACCTTTGAGCCAAATAAGCTAGTGATGTGACACTATCGCCAATCGTAATCCCCACGTCGAAGATTTAATTTAAATAGCATAAGATTAATCTGTCGCCATGTTGACAGCTCAAAATCAAGTTGGGACTACTTGAAAAAATAAAATGAACGCCTACAAATTTATTTTGTTGAGTTAATAACTAGATGGAGTAGAAAGCTGGTGCTAAGTAAATCCTCTTTGGTAACCGGTTATAGAGTAAGTTACAGCACCCTGGTTTCGATTGGGAACGTAGGAAATGGGAGATTACGGTTAGGAATAATTTGCTTCCTTCCTCTTGTTTAAAGTCTCGAATATTAACGTAAGATAAGATAAGATTCATTAATTTGTAAGAATATTATATAAAAGTTGTTTCAAAGTTGATTGTACATAATATTTTGTTGTCTCCAGCGTACAAATATTGAAAGTTAGTAATAAAAATTTAAATAATGTCAGCATACAATTAATAATAATTAATCGTTTAAATGATATAGTTATAATAGAAGTTATATAATTACAAAATGTCAAATCATAGGTTATACAAGTCAAGGCTCACAGAATAAGTCAATTTTAGACTCAAAACGTTCGCTTAGGAAGTCTTTCGTGGAATAGTAACATTTAGTCAGAAGGCATTAGAATAGTTTATATTTAAATGTCTTAAGCTTTAGAGTCTTAAACTGGGCGGGTAGTTTATTATACATTCTAATTGCCATACAGTATACATTATTAGAAAATATTTGAAGATTTTCCTTAGGCATATGTAACTTGTGACCTCTTTTTCTACTTGGTCTGGTTACTATATTATTCGTACCCCCATAGAATAAGTTATACATAGTTTGGGTCTTAGATTGTACTGTGTAACATCGCTGAGCTCATCATCAAGTATTACAGAGTTTTTCTGACCAGACATTAGTATTATATTTGAAGGTGCTGATCGACTGACGACCTGGAAAAGGTAGCAGGAATAGATTGGATGCGCTTTGTACAAGGCAAAGGATCAGGTACTATTGCTGGTATTATGGTTAATGGTGCACATTGGAGAGACCTATATTCAATCTATGATGATTTTAAACTGTTCCCAGTGGCTGCTAGATATGCTCGCCCCTTACTTAGAGGGGTTATAGAGATTGTAATCAATTAAGATAGAAAAAAAATTGAATGGGTTCAGGCGGGCTCGACCCGCGATCATTCGTCGCCTGAAGACGGATATTAAGAAGATTTGGATGACTTCAGGGGTGGTTCAATGGCTCAGTGGTCAGAGCATTTCCCCCTGTAAAAGAAAGATAGCAGGTTTAAATCCTGCCTAAACCTATTTTTAAAATTAACATACTAAATGCTTTAAAATTTCATTCAAAATAGATTATAGTTGGTAATTTAAGCATACAATACACCCCTATCTGCCCACTCGAATATATGCTAGCGTGACAATAAAATAAAACTGGGTCTGTGTGTCCGTTAATTGTGTGTTTGTAACGTCTGCGTGTAGCCTTATAAATATCTAGATAGTGTAATGTAGCGTTATTAAAAACTACAAATACGGATAAAACTATCTGTGACAGTGGGCGCAACATGTTGTGTCTAGTATTACACACTGGGACGCTGAGAAGCTGCCGGTTGCGTTTGAACGACATGCGTTTGAAGAAGGAAATTTTATAAGCCACAGACTGAAAATATAGCTGGTTCTCGATTCGACTAAAGCAAAACTACAGACACTGACAAAAGGTGATATTAAATTATAGACTTTGTTTTATACGATTAAAGTACAAAATGAAATGAAAAAATGTTTCATTATACCCTTTTTCATTCATCTTGCTAAAAGGCTTTTAATTTTGGACTAAAAAATTAAAATAAATTTTAGAATTTAAAGCAATGTGTGCTTTAAATTCTAAAATTAAATGGATTTTTCAGCAGTGCTATGACAGTGGTTTTGCATTAGCAGAATCAAGGACCTGAACATGTAAAAAAATTGTAAGACGATACTATTATAATGTTATTTCAGCGTAGTAATTGCATCATCTACTTTCGTGCAAATAAACGTATGAACCAAGGTTGAATATCACTTAAGCATTTTGTGAAGCAATTAACTAATAATTCCCAAACAATATTACATACTCAACACTGTAATACTCAATGCTATTCATTATAATTTTAGTTTAGTTGAACAAAGTATCCCTGATGATATCCATTATAGAACATTAGCAGTTAGTCTGAGGCGTGCAGTGACTCAAAATCTCAGCGGTCAAAACACCCAGTGCGAACAAAACATTTCAGTACATATAACACATTAGCATACAATGGTGACAGTTGAGTGCGCCATAAATAGATGGCGGGTTGATAAATGTCATTACGCGCCATATACGTCTAGTGGACGGTGTTCGTACAGTTGTATCTGAGGACCTCATCGCTGGTGCGTCCGACTGGCTGCTTAGACCAGATACTTATCATATAATTAAGATTTTTTTATATCACTTAGGTGGGAGACAAGCGCATGGTCTACCTTATGAAAAGTGGTTATACTCGAACCGACTAAAACGCACGCCGCCTGTGGGTCGTTTTGGTTGCCGAAGGTGAGGTTGACAGGCATATCCCTCGCACCCCGGCCGACCCAGGGCCATCTCTCACGATCTGGCCCTCTTGTCGGGTGTGTGGGGACTACAGAGTCCCCAACTCGTTCCCGGAAAACGGGGAGGCGCGCCAGGCGCGCCGCTGCCGCGGCCTGCTTCTGCCAGGGTGACAGGCGGCTCCACCTGTCACCCCCGCCTTGCGATCCTTCGTCGCTCCCGCTGCCGCTCCCGACCCGCCTCCTCCTTCACGAGCATTACTTGCTCGCAGAAGGAGGCGCCGGCCGCCCTCGCATCCAAGGTGCAGCATCGCAGCAAGGTGGAGAGCGTGAGAACCCTCACTCCCAGGGCCGCCACAAGCTCCCGTCTCGGCGTCTCCCACGCCGGACACTCGGTGAGCGTGTGCGGCCCTGAGTCCTCGCTCGCGTCGCAGTGATGGTTATATCGCGCTGTCGACTCCGTGAGCACAAGAGTTTCTGTATGATCAGTGTAGAAGACAGAAGCAATTTGAGATAAATATGTTGTATTTGGTATCAACTGAAAGGGCTTAATTAGTACATTTCAAATATGTATAAATTATACCGATTGCTTGCCCCAAAATAATATAAATAACCAAAATAGTTTAAAACTAAAACCCGACTACTGAAAAAACACGCTCTAAAAAGTATTAGACAAGAAAATATCAAGGATTCTAACAAACAATACATTGTAGGGAAAAGTGGCATACGACCACGGCTATCCTTGATATTTTCTTGTTTATACTTTTTAGAGCGTGATTTTTCAGTAGTCGGGTTTTAATTTTAAACTTATATGTATGTGTATGTATGACATACACACACATAGGTATATATTCACCTCTGTAAATCGCCGAAGATTTTCGATCCCACTAACCATACCTACATACTAGTCATAAGGAAGCAAATTGTACACATCACACAGCGAATAGGCACTATTTTCTAATCTGTAACATAACCTAAAGGAAATCTATCAGTGTTATCTCAATTAGTTGTTTTTGACGGCAGGAAATCACAACCATTTTAAAACATGTGTAAGCCATGTTTAGGCTCTAAACCGTCTTTGCGACCGACAGCAAGTGTGGCACTACACGTGTAATGCTCTAAGTACCTGCTAATGTAAACAAAACCGCAGGGGAGCTATCTGTCGAGCACAGGACATACCTGTCGGAATCGCTGACCGCTCTATATGGTGTCTGCCGACCGGTATGGTCAAAATGAGCAGATTATTGTGTCCTGTCAATAAATCGTGCGCTAATGGGTACAAAGAATTTGTGACGGATTCTTTTTTTTTATACCACTCAGGTGGCAGACAAACATACGGCTCACCTGATGGAAAGTGGTTACCGTGGCCTATGGACGTGTGACACCAGAGGCGTTACAAAAGAAGTTTATTTAATAGCTTGAGTGTGCGTGGGATGAAGTTTCTTTCATACCGCACAGTGCGCACCGTCTCAGGTCGCAATGTGTGAGGATGGATTCCCTGCCTATGGCGAGCGGTGCGATATTAGAACGTAGCTGTGGGCATCATTCGTTATAGAAATAACTGTTGTTGAACACATATTCGAAGTCATGAGTCGGACTTACAAAATTTTGAAGCAATTATTAAGTATACTATTGCTACTAGTGAGTAAATGGTCAACCTGGAAGTCCCTAAATAGGTTGATGACTTAGGTGCTGCTGTAGGGCCAACCGCGTGAAACGGGGTTATCTAGACTCGGGGTGTGGCGGCTGTGATTGTGGTGCACCTCTGCAGACGATGGAACACCTCCTGTCGTGTCCACTGTGTCCCTACACCTGCACAATTGCTGACTTGAATGAAGCGACGGAAGGCCAAATTTTGCTAACTATTGCTATTATTAATTTTAGTAACTATTGCTCTTAGTGGGTATTTTTATTTTATTTTATTATATTTGGAAAACTTACAGCTAGTGTACAGTTTATTTATAGTCTTAAATAATTAATAGCTGAAGGCCATTACCAAGTTTCCACGAGTAACAATAACGTTTATATAAATTAGGGAAAAAACAGTAGGTAAACAAAACTAAACAACTAGAATAAAACCACTACAGATTATTATCAGGATTAACTCTCACCAAAGAACCTATTCGCTAGAACGTGCTTTAAACTGGAAGCATTCGTATTGAAGAGGTCCAAATCTAATTCTCGACATAACGTATTGAAGCATCTGATCTGCTCACCCGTATTAAGAATGAGCTTTGCCTGTAGGTGTATCCCAACTATAGCTATTAGGCTGTAAAAGTGGACATCCAGGACAATGCCTCTCTGGATGGAATACTTTGACTATTCTGAAAGTCTTTTATGAATATTAGACAAGAATAGCTAATGCTGTTAAAAAAAAAAGAAATATATCACGGTACCTACTCTGGTTCCCGGGTGAGGTGAGTAAGAATTTTAAATTTTGAATTTGGAACGGCTGTGTTCCGTTCCAAATTCAAAATTTAAAATTCAAAAATGATCCTATTCTTCTTCATGTGGCTTTTAGTTCCTGAAGGTTGGCTGCCTGCTTCTTATATCTCTCGTTGTCTGTAGTCAGCCAGTTAACTTATTTTGACACTTATCTGTATAGAAATAGCACACTTTTTTGTAATGTTATCAGGATGACAGCTACTTAAACTGGGGCATTCTTACTTATTAACTTTAGAAGTAGGTAATCGTTAATGCACAACAATTTCTGTAGTCCCGTACCATTGGTGGAAGAGTCGATTTACGATCCAAATCATCATTGATTGATCTCAGCCATTCTGGTATTTTGAGTAACCTCTCATTTTAACTAATGTTTGAAACATGTATTTGACAAGTTGCAAC
This sequence comes from Eilema griseolum, assembly GCA_963662185.1. Taxonomy (NCBI): domain Eukaryota; kingdom Metazoa; phylum Arthropoda; class Insecta; order Lepidoptera; family Erebidae; genus Eilema; species Eilema griseolum. The sequence continues at coordinate 749,545 of OY759229.1, read as the reverse complement.
ATGTTACCCGTTGTCCCACGTGATTGACAAGTGCGACAGCGCGGCAACGTGACGAGATGCGCTACATATAATATGACGAACAGTTTGTGAATGGAATATACAAGAACATTATTCTTCCATACTGCATTCACACGAATTCACACAATATAGGACATTGTCCATTTGATATTTACACGTCGCGTCGCAACCCATCGCGTTGTTGCGTTTTTCGCTCACGTAGAACAATGACTTACAGACTTAGATGAATTTCTAAGCTTACAGAGTTCAGACTGAACTCAATTTTTTTTATATAGGACACGTAAATTAGACTTCGCATTGCCTGATGGTAAGCTGAAAGTAAAGTCTCAGAAAAGAGGGTCACCATTACTTACATAAATGTAGGGGAAGTCAGCTCAAAGCGGCCATAAGGGGCACAGCGGCCACGTTTAATTTTTCGGTTATATCAATAGATAGCGCGACGTGAACATGGTGTCCGTATACCTAATCCTCCGTCCCGCACCGCGCTGTTGGCCGGTGGCAATGGGATCGAGCGCGTGGCTGCAGTAATGAAATATTTATCATAGCGTATTTTATTAAAAAAATGCAAGGTAAGTTCAATCTGTTTTGGTCAAACCTATTTATATTTCAATACTTTTATTGAAAGTGTATTATTACTTAGCTATTTGACTTTGTTTGTGTTCTATTCTCTCTGAAATGTAATGAATAATGTGAGAGCAGTTCATCATTAAAACAAAATTGCCGAAAAAGGCAAAGCGGCTCGGGCAAAGCGGCCCACTGACCGCTTTGCCCTTTGTAAAATTATTACGATTCGATAGATAATGCTTTATTATTTTGTTTAAATGGTTAACAACTATAAAAGAATAACTAACCAGGCGTAATGGGATGAAAATATGATTGCCCGGGCAATGAAAGAAATATATGAAAAACGCGGCTCAATTAAATGTATAGCGGTCAAATACGGTATCCCTCGCACAACTCTACGAAGGCACCTAAAAGCAGAATCCGCCACAAAGAAACTTGGTAGGTTTACAATAGTATTCACTTTACAGCAGGAAGAGGAACTCTTGAGTATTTGTTTCACATGAACAACCTCTTTTTTGGCCTTACGAAAGAAGATTTCCTACAGCTCGTATTTCAGTATGCCGAAGCAAATAATATTCCACATTCTTTTAAGAATGACACCGCCGAACACGATTTTTATAAAGGGTTTATCGTACGACATCCCGATTTGACCTTGCGGCGACCAGAATCCACGTTTATAACCAGAGCCCGGGGCTTCAACAGATCCCAGGTATACAGATTTTTTGACCTCAAATAAGAAACAAGAGACTGTTGATTATTTTTTCTAAATGTTAAATTATAATAAAAATTTTTTTTTAATATATTTATAATTTTGTTTTGCTCAGCACGATATTTTTCAATAAAAAACAAATACATTTCTTGTGCACATTTGGGGTGGCCACGTTGCCCCTACCCCCATGGCCGCTTTGGGCGACCACTCGGGCAAGGCGGTCTTTTGCCAAGTTTTTGTAATTTGTGAATCATATGGGTATTTTCAAATTTGTGCCAATTTTAATTATACATTATGAAAATTTTATAAACTCTCTGGCTATTAGTATAAAGTTATTTTCAAAAAATTTTAGTTAAATAGGTTTTTTTCTTGTTTAAAGTTAAGATGGCCGCTTTGAGCTGACCTCCCCTACTATGTGACAATGGTGACATTCGACTTGACGGCCTCATCATATGCTTTTTCACGCCCCGCTCAAAGGACCTGGGACTGCAAATGTTTATAACAGATATACAACTTGTTGTCTATACATACTAAACTAAGTGAACGAAAAGTATCTGATACTTTCTTAATACATGTATAAAACAAATACCTAATTATGTTTTGGCAAGTTTTGTATCAAACAAATTTACAACTTGTTCCTTGGTGAAGAAACATCTTTAATTAACTATTCAAAACTCGCATTTTAATAGCAGTAAAATTAAATGAATCAGTTACCTGCGTAAAATTAACTAAATTAATAAATTATTTCGTGACAATAATTAAAACATATTTTGTTGTAATTTTCGACAAACGCTATTTGTGTTAACATTACCACGCCAAATAAGCGCCGTTTAATTAGTGCCATTAAGTATAGCGTTCAATTTAATTACGCGGCTTGCACATCAACGGTTGTGATGACAAGTATTTAGTTCGATGCAAGCCGTGATGCATATACTCGTTTTACAAGTAAAGGTTTTACAGTTTAAAATAAATTTATTACATACAGAAACAGGGAATTAACAACTGCAAAAAAGACTTAAAATACTTAATGTATTGTCAGATTTCTTCTCAATGGATCTATTAAATAATCAAAATGAAATGTTATTACATTTCATTTTGATTATTTAACTACCTATATAGCTACCAGTAAATGGAGGTTTTATTTACCATTGGTTTAGTTCTATCTACTCGAATGTGTCTACTTACAAAGAATACCTGTTCTGCACCTGACGCGGCTCTGGCGCTGTTTCCTCTCGTCAGATGTCGGTTTTTTTAATATAGGACACGTCAATTAGACTTTGCATCGCCTGATGGTAAACTGAGGCAACATCTCAGAAAAGAGGGTCACCATTACTTACATTAAAATAAATAAATAAAAAAAATAAAAAATAAAAAAGCCTTTTATTCCATGCAATTATTACTTACATTAATAATAATTAATTACAATAATTACTAATAATTAATAGATTGGACCCAGTTTCCTCAGGTTACTATGGGTGGAGTGGTAGTGCCAGTTTGTGACAGTGTCAAAAACTTAGGTATCTTCAAGTATTAATCATTTTCTTGGAATATTCAGTTACAGGAAACCAGTCGAAAACTTTTCGCGTCAGCGGGTGCCTTACGATGGCTTCGAAACTTTCTCCCAATTGCCACTAAATCTGCGCTCGCACAATTGATTCTTCTTCCTGTCCTCGATTACGCCGATGTCAGCTATCCTGATCTAACAGAGGAGCAACTAGATAAACTTGAGCGACTTTAACATTTTTGCATAAGATTCATATTTGGTCTACGCAAGTATGATCACGTGTCTGATTTCCGTAAACAACTCAAGTTGCTCCCAATTCGACTTCGCAGGAATGCCCATATTCTAACATTGTTATATAATGTATTGTTTAATCCCAACACTCCCTCTTATCTCAAAGAACGATTCCAGTTCCTCTATGACACACATACGAAATGCCTGAGGTCGTCCGAGAATTTGAGGCTGAGTATGCCAATACTTTCTACTGACTTTACTGACAAGTCTTTCACTGTCAAGGCGGTGCGCTTATGGAACGCGTTGCCACTGAACATCAGACGGACAAAATCCCTAAATGTGTTTAAATTAATGGTCAAGAACCACTGCCTATCATGTTGTGCACACTAGGTAATAGCTCACAATTATGTGCTCTCTCTCACTATTTTCCCTTCGTATCAGCATGAACTATCTACTTTATATATCTATTTGTATATCAGTATTTATGTTCATAATACTTTGTGTAAACCCGTATATTAATTTTATTTTACTTACTTTTCTCTCTTTCTTTTGTTTTAATACACTATCTATTTAAGTTTAGTCGGTAACTACACCATATCTATTGTATTTATAACATTACTGTCCATCCCAAGGTTGCCTGGAAGAAATCGCGTCAGCTATAAATCCACCCATTGTGCATTGAACTGTATACATGCTACCTACTTGTCCTACTGTAAATCTGTTGGTGTAATAATGTAATAATGTGTTGGTATAATAAAAATAAAGAATTATCTATCTATCTACATTTACCGTTGGTTGCGCCGATAGTAGAATTTGTATTTTTTCGCTCAATAGTAGTAATTCAAATCATTGACACTGAACACACGCTTCCTGTACCCATCTCCCTCCCGCACTACCTTTAAAGTGAGATAGCAATAGTTTGCGCCCCGACCAATGGTTGAAATGGCCGCATCTTGACTTCCGCATCGAACTAGAATAAACAATGGCGGCAGCGCACGCGACTCTCAGAAATTAATAATGTTTGTTGGATTTTAACCGCTTTCATAGACCTTTACCGATCGGATTGTGCCTCTCGTGTGTCCCTCAAGTGATTTAGTGATGTGGGCAGCAGCTCCTGAGCCAGGAAGAGAAGACCGGTGCACCGGCTCCGACAGCACGTGGCGTCATAAAGGTTAGTGCATCCTCTCCTAATTTCTTGGGTTGCATTCAATGCCTAAACCACCTCCGCGGCAACCCAATCACCTATCTTGTTTGTTGTGTAAAGTGTCATATGAAACATTTAGCGTCACCCCCCGCAAAATACAGTCCACTAGCTCAGGTGGCATGAGAATCGCGCCACCAACCGTGCTACAATGATGACACTCTGCTTGACGGCAACGTCATTTATGCTTTTTCACGCTCCGCCCAATTAACCCGGGACTGTAGGAAGAAGGGAACACGTGAACTGGTAATGAATTCCAGGAATTGTCTAAACCGCTTGTTTCTTGATCGGATATTCTGCACCATATGCCGTCTGTGCCGTCAGTGTAGAGGACAAAGCAGGACAAGCCTTTAGTCATCCCACTGACAGCACAAATTCTCCAGTGAGCTCTGGCTACCCTACTCACCTCTGGGAACACAACACGAAGTTATTATAGCTGCGGTATTCTGTAGGGCGGAGGTACTTCCCCAGTCGGACTGCTCAATTGGGCGGAAATACCGCCGTATCCTGCCTCCTATAAAAAACCTACAAAAATTGTGGATGTTAATACACCTCTGCTTACCCCCTCGGGAATTTACTGGTGTCACTATTTGTACTTGTATGTATATTCTGAACTTCCTTTTTAATATAGGACACGTCAATAAGATTTCACCTCGCCTGATGGTAATCTGAAGGCAGTCTCAGGTGAGTGTGACCATTACACCAATAGGTATGTTCCAATGGTGGCCCTCATCTTAACGGCATAACCAGATGCTTTTTTTACTTAAAGGGTTCGCGACTGTAGGAAGAAGTAAACACTTGTGCTGTCAAAGAATTTCAAGACTTTACGATGCGACAAAGAGATGAGTCACCGAACCGCTTGGTTCTTGATCTGATACTCTGTAGTGTATGCGGGTGATATTTAAGTCCTCCACGTGTTGTCCTGAACAGAAAAGTGCTTAAAATTGTTGAGCCGTCTCCAAAATTTATTACAGTAATGATGTCATTATTATGTATATCACGCACTCGTTCAACGATAAACTTTGAAACTCTAAGAACTGAAGCTATGAGCACAAGATTTAGTACGGCAACTCGCCGCTAAAGGACATTGCCGCTATCTTGATCTGTGCGAATACGAACTATTAAGACCACATAATTATAATCTTCTATTTATATAAAAGCGAAATATTTACATTATTTATATGTATATACAACATGCATTCTTATCAAAAACATAATATCTAAATGAATTCAATCTAATTTACAGATACAGAAAAAAGCTATGTCGCATAATTTAAACAATAATATTAAAATTAACTACCAAGGGTCCGCACTAACCAAAAGAACTACACTGTTTGAGGAGGTTCAGCTGTTCGACGTATTAAGTACCAAATGATATGAATACTTGTAATTATATACCTATATATATACGTATTTAAAAAGAAACTTAGAAAATATGTTTGTACACATTGACGCCTGAAGCACTGCGGTGTATATTACTTTAAGCAATCAAATATTTCTGTTTCTCATTTTAAGCGAACTATTACATATAGTTCTTAAGAGAAAATAAAATTCTTTGAATACAAATCTCAGAATCTCACCTATAATTTTGAAATTTGGCTTTTTTTAGTGTTGAGAATTCAAATGTGTACATAATTTAGTTACGAGTTATTCACTAGATGGCGTTGTACAATTTGTCAGATTTGCAGATGGCGGTATCGAAAGTCTCCGGAACCATGTTAAAAGCTTGAGCGAATAAAGTTGTTTTTGTCCTCGTTGGGATTGTGTGTTTGTTATTTAAACCCCATTCTAACTGCGATGACTGCGGTCCAGGCTTGTAGATTCCTAAGATACCTCCTCCCACTAGGGAGGTAAAACGCGTGGGAAGTCGCAGTCGCAGTCGAAGGCTGCTGTTAGTAACATAACAATGATAAAATGAATACAGCCAGACTACAGACCACTCAGACTAGACAATCAATGATAATCGTCAGTGAATCTCTGATTTCCACAACATCAAAATCTGAACTATGGTTCTCAGTATGTGGATCGGAATATATAGCTTTTTCTATGTGGGAGGCTGGTGCTTAAACTAATCCAGATTTTTTAGGCCACCGGTACACACCCATTAGACTTATAGTGCTGTACAATAACAGCGACGCCAATGGTATTTGAGTGTTACTAGTTAGATGGTAGGTCAGGCAGAACTAATCAAAGCGATCTAGATTCTAGTACAACAATTTAAATTATTCAATTTAGTTGATAATGTCAGGGTTAGTAGATTTTTGTCTATGAGTCGCCGGAGCAGCGGTGTCTTCTCTATAAGACACAAATTCGCTCCTGCGTATAATACTGCTCGCATCTCTGGGATGGCTCCGCGAAATACCTACTAGATGCTCTCGACAGGTTGCAGCGACGCGCGGTCCGAATTATTGGGAACCCTGAGGTCACGAACACCCTCGAGTCTTTGTAGATGCGTAGAGATATTGCTTCCTTGGCTGTATTTTACCGTCTCTACCATGGTGAGTGTTCTGATGAGCTTTTCCAACTAATCCCACCCTCTCTTTTCCTACATAGGACAACACGTGCAGGGCTTAGATGTCACCCTCACACTGTGCAGAATATACGAGCAAGAACCAAGCGGTTCGGAGACTCTTTTCTTTGCCAAGCTGAGTGCCACCATTGTAACATTACTTGGTGTCTGTAATGGTGACCCTCTTTTCTGAGACTTTGCCTTTAGCTTACTATCAGGCGAGGTGAGGTCAAGTTGGCGTGTCCTATATAAAAAAAAAACTTTGCAGTCGATATCGTTCTGGCGCTGACTGTACCTACTGTAATGTTCAAATGTGAATAAATCTGTGACAATTATATGCCTACTAATTTATCATCACCAGCACATAACCCGTCCGCTTATTAGTATTCATATAATCGTGGCAGATGTTCAATAAACACAGGTAAATTTCACGCAGGATGAACTATCTCGAAACTTACCTTACCTATTGAGCACATAAATTGTCATATAACAGACATGTGATATTTAAGTAAACTGACTCGTCACATTTGTATTCTTAACTAGCTTTGGCCCGCAGCTCCGCCCGCGTGAATGTAGGTTCCCTACAATTATTCGAATTTTTCTCACCTTTTAAACCTTTCCTAGACCTCCACGAACATTTCAAGACCAAGATAAGATAAATCCGTTCAGCCGTTCTCGAGTTTTAGCGAGACTAACGAACAATTGATTTATATATATATATATATATATATATCTATAGATATATATCAGCTTAAAACACTGTTCGCTCAACTATGCTACTCAAGTAAATTTTTATATTTAGATTCAGTAGATCAGAAAAATGCCCGCTCAGTTTCTTACCGGAGTCTGGTCAGGGCAGCGTTTCGAACCGGTGGTCCATTTACTGAACTGGTTTTCATGTTCCTTTTTTATTGACGTTTTGCTAAAACAAATCCACTGTTTAGCTACAGATACTGCAAAAAATGGCATTAAATTTTAAACTTTCTTTCTATATTATTATAGTCCAAAATTAAGTGTTAAAGAGTTTCATTATAGGTACTTTTTCATTCATTCAGCATAAATCGTTTTAATTTTAAACTTTATATATTATTCCGTGGTTTTGCTTTACTAGAATCGAGAACCAGGTTGCAGTGGCTCACTGACTCAGTGGTGTCACAGGTATTGAGATAAACTCACAAAAGTTATTTGAGCAGGATAGCGAATAAAAATTGAAATTGATTTTACAAACCGTGTATAATAATAGGACTACTTTACTTAACAATAAAAGAAAATATAATAATAAAATACGAATTAAAACACTTTCCATAAAACATTCTATAAAGTAATCGTAATTAGTGTTTAACAAAGTTTCAAAGGATTTAACAAAATGAATACGTAAGTAAATCTTCAATTATAATACTTGTACTAGAAATTTTATTTGTACGAAAACAAAGCTTTTTTGATCTAAGTTAATTCTGTTGATGCAATATGTACAATAAATACTTTTTGATAGTGGTGTGGAACCGGTGGAATATCTAAGCCTGGCTACTCATCAGCCTAAAATACACGACCGATCTGTTCCAGATAAATGTTCCTCAACCACAGTGACATTCAAGCGCCGTAATATCAAGGAGTTTATTAACATTTTTGATGTGGCCTCTGAGTGCTACACGCAATGTATTCGTTTTACGAATATCTTTTACAGCACACCCAACCAGCCTTTAAGTATATCTTGGAACTGAAAAGACACAAGGCGCGGGGAATACGAAAGAATAAAGAACTATGAATCTGATATGATAACGTTGTATTTGCTGGCCCACTTGTTATAGCAGATACTTAAAAACCTCACCATGGCCAGGCTAAAGTCATGCTTTGATTTTATAGAAACCAATAGAAAAACTAAAATTAGCTCCTGGTCAAATACTCGTTGGCGATTTCCTTCCAATCGCAAGGGTCGGTGCCGTCCCCTGTGGGTGCCGTCTTGCGTATCTTCTTCAGCAGCTCCCATCCCTTGGCCTTCTCAGTGGACGAGACGTAGGTGTTGGAGGGGTCCTGCTCCCGAGTGTACGCTCCCAGCACCAGGCTTTGGACTAGACGGGATGAGATGAGGATCTGAAATGCAGAGGTTCAGTGTTTTACCAGTCTGCTATTTAGATTAGGAGTAACTTTTCCACATTTGCTTAACTGTAGTCTTATTAGGGCACCTATTCCCACCTCCTTCCCAGGGTTTACCAACCATTTTGGTTATAACGGGCCGAATCTATCGCTCTCTTTCGGGAGCGCATTTCTTGACTCCCTACAAATTATTTTAGTTGCCCTACCATTTTCGCTCTCTCCTCTTTCGGAGGCAGCATGCCACACTAACGGGCTTCGTCACAGATAGAGACCTCAAGAGTTTTGAGTCTGTCTTGCCAAACACGCGCAAAGATCCGCAGCCGTCCGAAGTTTTGGGGTGTGCCTACAAGGTCCGAGTAATATATAGGGCCAGCCTTCGATCTTACTACACTTCGTATCACTTTTTTTTTTATATCACTTGGTTGGCAGACAAGCACACGGTCCACCTGATAGGAAGTGGTTACCGTGGCCTATGGACGTATGCAACACCAGGGACGTCACACTGTTGTCGCGGATGTCGTTATACAGAGGATAGATCCTCAATACACGGTATACGTCTTCGCTACCAAGGCCTAGGTCATTCAAACTCTTTCGAAAACATCCATGTCCGGTGAGGAGCTGGGACAGCTCATAGTCCGGCTCGACCCCGTACCATGCAAGCCGCTGTTCCACCAGAGGGAAGAAAAGGCGTCTGCGCTATTGGCCACCCTCCACTGTTAAAGTCTTATTTGGGCAGTCGTGTGAAACATTGTCTTACTTTCAGCAGCCTGTACTCGTCGTCCGGCAGCCTGCGGTTGACGGTGTAGCCGGCCAGCACGTAGCCGCCGGAGCGAGGGTCGCCGGTCACCAGAATCATGTACGTCATGGCGATGGCCAGCTCGAACACGTAGTACGAATACTGGATGTCGCCGAAGTCGATGATGCCGGTCACTCGGTACTCGGAGGAGCTGTGGACGGAACAAAATGCATGTGTGATAAGAAGGTAAGGTATGCAGGCGAGGTGAGGTCAAGTTGGCGTGTCCTATATAAAAAAAAATTAAAAAAACAAAGATAAACAGGTATATCAATTTGATTACTGCATTTTTTTTTTCATAGGTTGGAACTCCTTTACACATGCAAGGAACTATTTTTTTTAAAATTTGTATAGATTTTAAATCTGTATCGAAATTACGGAGGTAGGACACGGCGGTATTTCCGCCCAATTGTGCAGTCCGACTTGGGAACTACCTCCGCCCTACAGAGAATACCGAGATTATAATAACTTCGTGTTGTGTTTCCAGCGGTGAGTAGGGTAGCCAGAGCTTACTGGAGAATTTGTGCTGTCAGTGGGATGACTAAAGGCTTGTCCTGGTTTGTCCTCTACACTGACGGTACAGAGACTCTGCGCTTGCAGGGTCGACAGCGCGAGTGTGGCTTCTTTGGTGTTACACACGTCCATAGACCACGGTAACCACTTTCCATCAGGTGGGCCGTGTGCTTGTGTGCCACCTAAGTGGTATAAAAAAAATGCACACACTCGGCAAAGGTGACGGATGAAAGACAGTTGTATGTAGCCGAGATACGAATGTTGAGATGGATGTGTGGTGTGACAAGAATGGATAAGATTAGAAATGAATATTATATTAGAGGAAGTTTGAGAGTAGCACTGATCACGGAAAAGCTACGAGGAAATCTTTTGTCCTGGTTCGGGCATGTAATGCGTAGGGATGAAAGTAATGTCGTAAGGAAGGTACTAACTATGGAAGTGGATGGCTACAAGGAGAAAAGGAGACTTAAAATGAGGTGGATGGACTGTGTGAATGATGATATGGTTAAGAAGTGAGCTAATGTTGAGATGACTGCGACTAGAGATGAATGGAAAAAGAACACATGTTGCGCCGACCCTAAATAAACTTGGGATAAGGGCAGGAGGATGATGATCAAAATAAATCACGTTGACATTATACCTATTATTTATTATGACACTATATTAATAAGTCTAATTAAAAAAAATGTTATTGAATTTAGAAGAAAGAACAGTTTGTTAAGAAAATCCTTTAGCAAAATAATAAAGATTTTTTTTATCACAATGCCCAGATAGACTGAATCAAGCCAATTTAATACCTCTGAACAAATGGTTAATCATCATTGCAAGCATTTCATTACTTGGCTTACCTCAGTAAAACACCGTTAAGTATCTTTGAGCATACCCTCAAAACTGATGTATGCACCCGCCTATTATTTTAACAAAACAAAATTAGTAAGATATGTAGTGACATCTAGTGACATCAAATAGAAACTATCATTAACAAGAATAACAAGTGACATCTATTGCTAGAGGTTACCGGCAGAGTAGAATTAGGGCCACCCCGTCTTTTCCCATGCGGTGTCGTACAAGGCGACTAAGGGATAGGACTGTTTAACATCAGACAGATATATACAGCGCAGACTCAGCCTCAGATGCATGTTTAGAGCCAACAATAGTGCCCGGGAGACGGCAATAGGCTCACCCCCTATTACGTGGGACCGAATACAATTATTAGTGAAATGCGGGTGTTAATTCACCTCTGTCTAACCCTCCAGGGATAAAGGCGTGATTATATATATGTATGTATGTACACCTATCGCTGAATAGAATCCATTGGTTTAGTGACATCTATTGTTGAATAAGAACAATTTTTAACTAGTGACATCTAGTAGAATATTGGTGTACTAAAATGAGCGACATCTATTGGCCATACTTTAGACTTGGTAAAGCGACTTCTCTTCTAACTTCAAAATATAAACTTGAAAATAAAATAATATATGATCCAAGTCTGCATATAAGTAGCTTATTTAAAAAAGACGAAATATATAAATTATACATTTATTTATTCCTATAATGTTTGCTTAATTAGCTTCATTTTTACCTTCTAAAAGGAAAGATATTTATATTTCCAACAGCTCTGCCTACCCCTATGTTCTTAGAAATAATCATGTAAGTTTAGTTATCAGAAGGTGTTATGTAATTCCCTTGAGATGTTTCGGCTACACATCACGAGATAAGATCTATTATCACAAACATGTTGAGTTTGTTCTAAACAAACAATTTTGAGAATACCTACAGTGTTATTTTTATCTCCCTAGAACGAACGCTTCTATTCAAACCACAGAGATTATAAATTATTAGTTTTATGATTGTATCTAATACAATAACAGTTACTTAGTAATTAATGGAATGTTCACATACTCGTAAATAAATTAATGAGTCACGTATTGCACATGGCGATAGTGGAATGATACGTTAGAGATTGTGTTAATCAGAGTGCAGGTTCGAGCCTCATTCATTACATCTTTTGTCCGCGGTCCTACAATACATAGTGAGTTACAGATCGAAATGGCTAGCATCACAGATAATATAATACTTATAATTGTTATAGTAGCATAAAATAATGATAAATTATCTGTGGTAGCATCATTATAAGATTGACGAACAAGATGTCGGAGTAGTATTATTAGTATTTTTTTTTATTACAACTACTGGCAGACGACAATCACACGGCCCACTTGATGGGAAGTGTTTACGGTGGTCAATCGACATGAGCAGTACCAGGGGCATCATGCTCGTGCTACAGACACTGTCATGCCCCATTTTATTGTTACTAGGAGAAACTACAGCAGGGATATAATTCCAGCCCTTTAATATTTTACTGTTGACTCCGCCAATTTAGCCAGGCGGTAGACCTGAGAGGGGATCCACTAACCTGCCTCCCGGCTTCGGCCCCACGAGTACGTTCATCTCATTGACGTCGCCGTGGATGACGCCCTTCTCGAGCTCTTCCAGGCGAGGAACCACCGCGTACTTGAACTCCTCGATGACCTGGACAGTAGGTACAGTTAGAAAAAGTTAGTTTAACAAATTAAAATTAAATTAAATTATACTTCAAGTCAACTTGATTCTTAAAGCTGTCATAGAATAATTATTAATATTACATCCTGATCTTATTAGCACGCTTATTAGGGCACTCGACTCGACGAACCCCATAAGTTAATCTGTTCCGGGAGATTGCGAAGCGTATGTTCGACGCTTCTCGTGACCAGAAAGATGGCATCATTTTAGGTCAGAGAATAAGCATTGTCATACAACGTGGCAATGCTGCCAGTCTTCTGGGACCGCTACCACAAAAGGCATGCGATGCGAAGGAATTCCACGAAGCGTTTTAATTATCTTAGGTAAAAATTTATTGAACAGTTTGATTGTTCAAATAATACTTAAATACAATACTGAATTTAAAAAATATCTGTCATTTAAGTTATTGGATTTAATAACTAAGTACTTATAACTATTTATTCTACTCAGTGCGAAAAGATTTGTCATTAAAATTTTTGACACTTGTTTCATATGAACGATTATCAACTTCATCTATTTATATGTTCGCAGCCCCTTAAAACAAGTGGCAATGCGTTTATAGTATAGAGAAGAATATAATGAACAATGTATGACTGTGTCATACAACTGTCATTAACGTCAAAATATCAATCCAACACGGTCAACAGGTCCTACACGCCGCCGGTCAGAGAACAGGTAAGTCATGGATCATTGTGCCAGAAAGGCCATTATAAAACCCAAGAATACTTAGATGATAAACAAGCTTGGAAATGAGCTGTTCGCTCAACTATGCTACTCAAGTGAATTGTTGTATGCAGATTAAGTAGACTTAGAATATGTTTATAAATAGACAAAAAATTGTGCCCGCTGAATTTTTCCCCGGAGTCTTGTTAGGTAGGGGTCGCGTTTCGAACCGGTGCAGTGGTGCATTTGCTAAACTACACATACATACATATAATCACGCCTTTATCCCCGGAGGGTTAGGGAAAGGTGAATAAACACCCACATTCCACCAATCTTTGTAATCGGTCCCACTTAACAGGGGGTGAGCCTATTGTCGTATTCCGGGTACTATTGTTGACTAGAGGCATGCATCTGAGGCTGAATACGGGCTGTATATATCTGTCTTTCGTGTTTCTTTTTGTATAGACGTTTTGTAAGTGCTGATTAAATGTTCTATGCAGAATAAATGATATTTGACATTGACTTTGAAAGTTGCCAGTTACCTCCTCAGCCAGGTCCAACTTGTCCTGCTCCTTGATGACGTAGGTGAACTTGACCAGCTCCGGCACCTTGGTCAGCATCCACATGTGCTCGCGGGACACCAGTCCTGAGTGGTTGAAGTTCTAAGCAGGAATTAGGTACATTGTTAACCATTACACTGCGATGCACTGGAAAATATTAGCTGGGCAGAGATTTTAGTGCTCTTGATACCAAGTTTTCACCTCGTCTTACCTCACGTCCTAACAATACCTCATCTCATCACATCTCAGCTCATCTGTGTATACTGTAGTGATGCATTGCATTGCAAAGACCAAAGAAGGAATAGACAAGGCCGTAAAAAGAATATTTAAAGCTTCATGTATGTACATATATTAAAAAAGACAACATAAACTCACGCCTATATCTCCGAAGGGGTAGGCAGAGGTGCTAGCACCCACATTTAGCCAGTTTATGTTTAGGTCCCAATGTGCCATTACCCGGGCACTTATAAACCTGCGATAAATACACACAACTACGAAAAGCATTGAAAAGTCATTGGTGTGTGCCATGGTAAAACCTGGGATCGAACCCGAGACCTTGTCTCAGCAGTCCATTACCCATACCACTAGGCTACCTCGGTATTATAAAAGATTAAAAGGAAAACCTGTGCCAGAACCGCTCGAGCAGATAGATAGGATAAACTTAGACTCGAAAATTTAATAGCCGACACTAGTGGTGGGTAAACTTTCTTAATCCAGAGACCAGGAAGTTTAATAAATTTCAAAGGAGGGCTAAACAGCCCGTATGGTTCCCTCAATCACTTCACCACGCTTATTTTTGCGCCCAACAATCGTAAACTACGCGGCTAGTATAGTTGACCTATTTACCTATGCGTCTATAATTTTAAAACTTAATGTAATAATAATTACTCCTGGACCGTTAAAATATAATTATCGCGGGCCATATACTGTTCATGTGGACCTTTGGCGGGTCGAATCAAATGCTGTCGCTGGCCGTACTTTGGCCTACACCCTTTAACGACTCCTACACCCAAGTTCAAGGCTTTAATAGCGTGTTTAACAGCGCAGTTTAAAGGGATTTCCCTTTATTGTACCAAGCGTAAATATCAGTAAGTACCTTATGTATATTCAAGTATATAACAATACAAAACATCGGCCAAGGCCTCGCGCCTCGGTCAGTACGGTCGCACCGTGGCATTTTGTATATTGTTCGTATTTCACGGCGCATACGCAATACATACATGGTCGTTAATCATAACGAATTTATTGTCAGTTAGAGTTATTTACTTATTTACCTATGAATACTTTTAATACCAGTGATTTCAGATCTCGCATTGTCATTTTCATTAGGTAAATGGTGGCTCCTCAAACGAAAATAATGGCTCCTACGTTTAGAAATGTAGCCATTATTTACCTTGTCTTCTTCTTCTGTCAGAGTCGGGCTAGTGAAAGATGGTTCAAAAAACGGCGGCAAATTTGAAAAATGGTTAGGTTGCAACAATGTTTATACATCGACAAAACGGAGTTGATACCATGATTGATTACATAAAACTAATGACACTTTCCGTGTAAAAACCTTACAAAAATTAAACAAAGAAATAATCATGTGTACAATACAAACATATTTTTTTTAGATACTTATCCTTAAAATTTACCTACATGAACATCAGACTCAATACCCCATATTTTAAAAATAATTATCGGCCAATTACTATAAAATATTAGACAATTATTTAAAATCAAGAATTTATAAATCATACAATTTGGCCAGTACCTATTAAAAATAATCAATTCACTTTTTAGAATTATGCGCAAATAATATCATTTTATAAGTATCAAGAAGTTTTGTGGGTCGGCCGGGGTGCGAGGGATATGCCTGTCAACCTCACCTTCGGCAACCGAAACGACCCACAGGCGGCGTGCGTTTTAGTCGGTTCGAGTCCGACATAACCTCCTTCACCGGCTCCGGTGGGGAGGTATCCGTGGGGATTTTGCGCACGTAAAAAAAAAAAAAAAAAAAAAGTATCAAGAAGTTTTCGAAGACTATACAATACTGACAGGAAAAAACTGTTGCCATATAAAAGTTTGGAAAAATAATTTATTCATCTTTCGTTGGCTAGAATCTACTTACGGTTTATCGTATGTCAATATGGAATAGATTTCAGTGAGTTGTGGGAGTAGGTCATAATTCCTTACCTGCAATTTCGTATCCAGGTTGGCTACGAACTCTCCAAGTTGGTACAGAAGAGCTTCAGACTTGGGCACGTCCTGCAGCAGCTCTCCAGGGATGTACTCTAGAAGCCGCACCGCGTGCTGCTTGCCGCTGATGCTCTCGGTGGAGTGCAGGTGCCCGTATACATTGCGAACTGGTTTCGGACAGGTGATACCACGGGTAGCTGGAAGAGAAGAAGGAATCATACAAGTTGGAATCTGCAGCTATCTGAGTTCAGGAGTTTGTTTATGAATTGAGTTCCCTCAGTTTCTTTTAGAGGAATATTTTTAAACCACTAAGAGCAGTTTTACTTAATGATAGGAATCGTTCTGGCTAAGGTTTTATCTTCAGGGGCATTACGATAAAGATAACGGCAATTGCTGCAGGAAAAGCCATCATACCAATCAACAAGCAATAAGCTAATTTCGGGCTCTCTTGTAAAACCTTGGCTGCAACTGAAAATTTGCTACAGGGATGATGACTGCTGCAGTTTGAATTTCGCTAATTGCAATGATTACAATTGACTTACACTAAATTACTTAACTCTCACAACTCGCTTTCGACATGAGTACACAAAGAACTATGTACAAAAGACGCAAAAACTCACCCAAAAAGTTCATAATCTCATTCTGCGCTTCCACAACAGAAACCTTCTGCGTGTCATAAGAGTTCATGATCTTCAGCACATATCCGTTCTCCGCGTGAGTGGTGATCAAAGGGTTCTTCATGTTGGGGTCTTCGGTAATCTTGTAGTTCTTGTCGTCATACCCGTTGAGTTCCTCCAGCTCCAGGACGGAGATTCCGTAGAGGCGTTCTGCTAGAAGCTTCACACCTTCCTGGTCGATGACTGGACGGATAACCGTGCCTGGCTCAAACGTGCCTGCCATTTCTGGTCAGAGATGATAAAGTATATTACAGTAAATGATATGTGTTGGTGCTGCGGTTGCTGTAAGCGAACCCAGATGAAGTGCAACAAAGTGGACTAATAGCCTCTTCAATTCCCCTTATTCGTTAGCCAGGATAGCGTGAGATGCAAGTAAAGAGTAGGTGATTAGTTTCAAAAGTATAGTAAAAAGGGACCCATTCTAATATCATAGGTCTTTTTAAAATGAAAAGTGTACCAATAATAAAGTTATGAAGTCACTAGATCGTACTAACAACTAAATGAGTTGATAAACAGAATCACATGTATAAAAGCCCCAATGATACTTACATCTAACTAATTAATAATTTGGAAACGATAGAAATCTTGTAGTTAGAAAATGACATGATAAAGAGATATTACTTCCCCAACCTAAGAATAACCACTTATACTTATATAAAGAAAGGAAACTGCAACCATTGGAAACCTTAGTAATCTAGAAGTTAAGAAATGAAATGAGAAGTAGAGAAATAATGATAAAGAAGATTGAGGATAGACCGTACAGTAGTTAATACCGATGAAAATAAGATTATTGGTTCCTGGAACCCAATATCAATCGAATGAAAAAAACCTCACCAATATACTTCTATATACTAAATTATTTCAAGTTTTAAGTTGTAGAAGTCTAGTAATCAGGAAATGAAATAAAGAACCCAAGATAATTATGAAAAAAGAATTAGCAATAATGATATGTAAAGCATAATAGAAAACAGAATATAAGAAACCCAAGAAAATAAAGATGACTAAGAAACGAAAGATGATTACTTCCTTAAAACCAAAATCAGAAACGCAAAAATAAGCACCAATTGTGATCCTTCACTCCAGCTAGAGAGATAGAAAGAAAACCAGACAAATAGAAACCATTGGAAGAAAAACAAAGTTTAGGATATACGAAGCAGCATCTAAACTAAACATGTAAGGCATTAGGACCGGTAACTAATGGCATTACGGCATGGCACGGGATTGCTATGAAACTATCTAAAATAGAGCTTAATATTATGACAACAAAATTTAAAATTTCATTAATCGTCATTTTCAGCGCAAAAGTAACGCTGTATAGCGGTCATGGAAATTTAAATTATGTTGACACAATGTTAAGTTTTATTTTTATTCGTTCCCTAAAAATCTCGTGCCGTGACTGCGGTGACTGAACACAACACACAGAAGGGATCTCCTAACTCACCGACAAGGCGGGTGGCGTATTGCGACATCTTTTAAGTGTTAGCCAAAGTCTTCTCAATCAAAAGTTTCGAGTCTCCTCGTCCAATGTTCAGCAGCTAGAAACCAATACATACTAAATTTTGTAAACTCTCCTATCTCAGTGGTCTTTTGCATAGAAGAAGTGTTGTCCTTCTTTACGGAAGCTGGACGTTATCCAATTGTATTGTTTGCAATACAACTGAAGATAAGCTGATGGAGTGTCAGAATAAAAATTAACGCAAGTCACTGACTGCTAAATGAATTAAAACCAGACCTATCTAAGCCCGAAGTAAGAGCTTAAATACCTTTTAATAAAGGTTCTTAATTGTTTGTGCGTGTTTTCATGCGTGTTAGGTAGGTAAGTAGGTGTAGTGACACATCCAAACCATTAAATACTCATGCTACAAACATTTGTACTGAGCAAGGATAGAACCCGGGACCTTTGAAGTTATAATTAAATGCCATGACTCGTGAGCAGCGTCGGCGTCATTTCAGAGTATTGTTTGATTTTTGATTGATATTCCCCATGCACCCCCTAAGTAAGTGTTGAAATTACGAGATGGTCGGCTCCAGCATCGAACGTAGATACTATAAGACACCATACAACCATTCAGTTATTATACTTACCAAGACATAAGATACCCATAAACTTTTGATGATTACGGTTCAACCATGGATGTCTTTATTATCACTTACCCAAACGATGGATCTCATGCAGAAACCTTATGATTACATCCCATTAGCATCCTTGTCAGGTCTGCTCACAGGCTGACTTATAATAAATACCTTAATTTGTTATCTGTGTGGTGATGGAGTAAGAATACAAGTATCACCACACTTCTCATCTGAAGGGTGTAAAAATACGCAGCCGATATCACTGCGAGAGAAGGAAAACTCGAAATGAAACCCTGTACCAACCTACCTGGCGTGGTAACAGTAGCAAAAGCCTCCCAACATTAGGAGAAATCTATGTCCAGCAGGGAACTGCGATAGATTAATTACACTAACGATGTGAACCCACTCCTAACACAAGCAATTTAGCTTATATGGAGGGGTTAGAGGGAATATTAGGTACTTCGGTTGGTAATTTAATATTCTTAAAAAAAAAGATTTTATTGATTACGTATTTTGTATTGTATGTGCTGCCTCAACGTATTTATCGTACCATTGCAATTAAACCCCCCCCCCCCCCCCCGCATAAAAGGAGCAAGCAGCAAACACACAGGAAATTGTCAAAATATGCTGCGGAAGTGTGGGGCGATTTGCTTTGTACTTGCTGATTGCTGCTCAAGTGTGCGGCCACCTCCCTAACTACAAATTATATTATTTCTTTCTCTCAAATCGAATGATTTCTTACTCGTTACTTTAGCTACGACCTCTTACATTACACTAGATGCCAATATTTACCAAAGTCTAATAACAAACTCGATGTGATAAATAATTACGTCATAATATGATAAATGTATTATATTAGAACCACCGACCGGTAGCTATGGGTGTGCGACACTAGCGCCGCTACACCGTGACGCCGCGGAGGGGAATTAACGTCATGTGATATCACGCGATTGAGATTTTTTTGAATTTAGACTTTTTTAGTGAACTTATATTATTATAATTGTATTATTAATCATTACATAACAATGAATCTTATTTAACTAATTTTGAACCAAGTTACACACTTATTTATTTTTTAAAAATAATTTTAAAGAATTTGAGCAGAAAATTGTTTACGCATAGCATTTTGTTAATTATATTTTAAATTTTTATGCATAGCATTTTCTTAATTATACTATTTCGCTCAGCATATTTGTAAGTATTATTTAAATACTCATTGCGCAGGTGTGTGCACTTTAGTGTCTGTTTAAATATTTAACTTCCTGGTTTAATTTAGTTTAAAATTTTTCTTAGTTAATATTATAACAAGTAAGTAGATCGCTTTAATGTTTTTTGTTAGGTACTCAAGATTCATTATAAATTTACCTACATAGTCTGTAGGTATTTATTGTAAATTCTCTATTAAATTTTACTAATGAATTATACTACACCTATTTATTTAGCACTAGCCTTAAAGTATTTAAAAAATCCTTTTGGAAATCTAGTAAAATTAAAATTTGACAGCAAATACTAACCTTGAACTCCTATTTTTTAAAATCAAGAAATAAATCACTTCGATAATTAAAAATATTAAAAAGAAAATACAAATGTCTTCTTTGCAAACACAAAACTAGACTCACAAAAAATTACATCAAAAAAACATTCACTGAAAAATAAAAACAATTTTATACCTCAACAGCCTTTAGTTCCGCGCACACTTGATCACTGTGCTACTGAGCAGTGAGATGAACAATAGTGCAGCGCAGAGAACAGTCTTGTGTAACAGTGTGCTGCTGATAACGGCGAGATCTGATGCTATCAGTCGCTATCTGCCATGGCGATAGCAACTCCCGAATTATTGTCACTCCTTCATTGTCATCAATCTAAACAATTGGCGCTAAAACCGCGTACACACGGTGAGTACACGTGCTGAAGGACGACTTGCGAATTCAGAATTATCAAATGTGGGAAAAACTAAATGCGAAGTTTATTATCGGTTCAAGAACACGGATGAACATGGTAATATACTTTTTTTATTTTTTACTCGACTGCCATGAAGGATTATGTAAATACACACATAACATAAGTACTCGACACGTATTATACATAGAAACACTCTGATCATTGGATAAACAGTGGCACTCCAGGGAGTGCCGACTGAGGTGATAACAAGGCCAACATATTTACAGAGGTATGACAAGTGAATTGTCGCAATGTGTCGGTAACGGTGACGCGATTTCTAGGTTTTCCCATATCAAAAAAATGTCCAACGCGCATAGAAAAGATTTCACATCAATAATGGCAAATGATCACGATCACGGCGATATTTACTTTCAAACATTTGGATATACTGGGAGTCTTAAAATTTATGTATGATATTGAAGTTTTAGTGTGGCAGAATTAAAATTAAGGTAAACTGAACGATGTAGGTACCAATAAAATTTTTGAGACTTAACCGCTAAATTGCTATTTGGTACTGTAGTACCAAAAACACGCTCTAAAGACTGACATAGTATAAGGGCATTCCTTGAAACCATGTAAGTATGCAGAGTATCATTTCCAGGCTGTACACCAATACACGATAATATGTCGCCAATTAGATTTTAGCTTGACTAATATTGAAGGATCAAAGAAACGTTGAAGTTAATTGGAGGTGGATGAGTGAGCGTATTGAGTGACCATAGTCTAGTCATTTTAAGAAGTCTCTTGCCATGGGTCAGTCTCCATGGCGACACGTAGCGGGGCGCCGCGACGCCGCGGCGACAGGCGTTCGTGACCAAACATTTGACAGATTACAATGTGTTTGTTTGTACATTTAAAAATAAGTGTAGGTATTCTCGTTACTATCACGATTTGCTTAGAAGAGCCGAAGTTAGAATATTACGATAATATACAGGAGTTAACATTACATATATGCTTCTCTTTCTTTCGAGTGCTAATTGACTTTTGGGGTACCGTTCTATCTTTTCTTAATGTTGGAAAGACTTCCGTCTAATCTCTCGACCATGCGTACAGCCTGCACCCCGAGTCTCGTTTATCAATCAGCAGGTGTTCCTGCTTACAGGTCTTCGATTCTTCTAAAGCAAAACCACTGACACTGTTAAAAATCCATTTAATTTTGGAATATATCTTGATGGCACTAAAGTTCCAAATCAAATGAAAAGAATTTCAAATCACTTATTCATTCACTCAGCATAAAGCCTTTTCATTTTGGATTTTAAGGACATCGCTTTATAGTCTAAAGTAAATGGATTTTTAAAAGTATTTTTTTTTATTGTATAGAACACGTCAATTAGACTTCGCCTTGCCTGATGGTAAGCTGAAGGCAAAGTCTCAGAAAAGAGGGTCACCATTACTTACACACACCGTGTGACAATGGTGACACTCAGGTTGACGGCCTTATCATTATATGCTTTTTCACGCCCCGCTTAAAGGACCCGGGACTGTCCGAAGAAGGAAACACGTGAGCTGGTAATGAATTCCAGGCCTTAATGGTGCGACAGACGAAAGAGTCACCGAACCGCTTGGTTCTTGATCGGATGTTCTGCACCGTGTGCGGGTGACATCTAAGACCTGCACGTGTTGTCCTGTGTAGGAAAGGGGAGGGTGGGACTAATTGGAAGAGTTCATCAGAACACTCACCATGGTACATTCGTGGTATAACAATGGTTTTGTTTTAGAATCGAGTCTCAAGTGAAGTTGGCATAGGTCCTATGTTCTTGGTGAAGTCGTGAAGCCTTCGTACATCTAAACGTACGTACACAAATTACACAGCGCAATCTAAACATAACATAACATAAACTCACGCCTATATCCCCGAAGGGGTAGGCAGAGGTGCTAGCACCCACATTTCGCCAGTTTATGTTTAGGTCCCAATGTAATAGGTGGCGAGCCTATTGCCATTAACCGGACACTTATAAACCTGTGATAAATACACACATAACTTCGAAAAGCATCGAAAAGTCATTGGTGTGTGCCATGGTAAAACCTGGGATCGAACCCGAGACCTCGTCTCAGCAGTCCATTACCCATACCACTAGTCTACTGCGGTTCTAAATCTCTGAAATAAATATAATATTTAGATATTTAATGTGTTGGATGTGTCTGCTTGTCCATCCAATTGTGAACAATTTATTACATCTAATTACTGACGATTGAAGAAGTGACAGCTTGATGACCTCTAGGGGGGCAGAGTGCGACCACAGTACTTCGTCATAAAGGTCTGTCTTCACTCTTGACGCTAAAAAATATATTATTACCCGACTGCATCTGTCCTACTATTTCCACCTCTGTATCTCTGTGTAAATGTATTCTTGTGTGTATAAAACAAATGAATGGTTATGTCCTTACCCGGCTGCCTAGAAGGGTGATTCGCGCGTGTCTTGTTTGTATCTTCTAAACTACAGGACGGATTTCTTCAATCAATAAATCATTAGAATCATTTCGGTAACCCAATTGTTCTAAGATAGGTGACACTAAAAATAAACCATAATGCTGTAATACGCTAAAGTTTAAAGGATAAAAAAAAGTAATTACTTATACTGCAATATGGGTATCAAATTAAAGGGCTTATAGGCGGTTTTTTTTTTATAGGTACCACTTAGGTGTCAGACAAGCACACGGCCCACCTGATGGAAAGTGGTTACCGTGGCCTATGGACGTTTGTAACACCAGAGGAGTCACACTCGCGCTGCCAACCCTGTAAGTACAGAGTTTTTGTGCCGTCAGTGTAGAAGACAAAGCAGGACAAGCCTTTAGTCTTCCCACTGACAGCACAAATTCTCCGTAGCACGTATTTCAAAATGGTATAATTAAAATTAAATACCCGACTGAAAAGATCAGTTTATCTAACTTTTAAACTGTCGCGTTCCATGATATACCATAATGTTAGGTGTATAGGTACATACCTTTGGTTTGCCTGACATTTCGACCAGGTTATTCCGGCCGTGGTCACAGGCTGACTGGCTCAGCGGTGCACGCATGCCGTCCCGAGTCAGTGAGGTAGTAGGATCTTCATCTACTCTATTTTAATATTTTTGTTTCGCCATGTACCGTCACATACCACACTCACAGTGTCCCTATTCTGTAAGCAAGCTGTCCGGTGTTTATCCGACTACGCACAACAGCGGGGTTGTCTGTTTTCACTGGATTCCATGTGCAGATAATGTAAACCCATCTTCCCGATTGGACCAAAGATAGGTCTTTGTACGATCTATCTTTTTAACACGCTTTGATTAGCTTCACTTGTAACTAACTGGCAACTTAATTTGACCCACTTCCCGGTCTTCGATTAGGATGAAATTTTGCACACGCTCTGAGTTCTGATGAAAGAAAGCGTGTAGCGTTTTGTCCAAAAAGAGTAAAGATTACATAAACACTCCACGCTTTCTTTCATAATAAATCATAGTAAAGATTCAATAAAGATGACTTATTATAACCATTTCGCATAGGTAATTATTTATCGTTCATCACTAACTGAAATTGTTTATGTGTACTTGCGATCTAATGAAGATTTGGCAAAGGGAAAACTCTTGAGTCATCAAATTAAATGTCTGAATTATTTTGTAATTTTTAGTGCGTGCTTAAAGCGTGTATTTTAGATTTTTAATTTTTTTTTTCCATGGCGCCTCAGCGGTATTCGTCAACTTTACACACTCGTGTCATAATAATATACTAATATTCAAGCGTTGCCATGTCGGGGGACCTGGTAATGGGGAACTCGTAAAGCACTCCGTCATATTATCGGAACAAGAACTCCCCGACATGGTAACTCTTTGGAGGTGGTTTACCCCATCGTTTTGTCTGTGGTTAAAATATCTTTACCTACTTATTGCTTATCTATCTACAAATGTAAAAACCGCGGTAGCCTAGTAGTATAGGTAATGGACTGCTGAGACGAGGTCTCGGGTTCGATCCCAGGTTTCACCATGGCACACACCAATGACTTAACGATGCTTTTCGAAGTTGTGTGTATTTATCGCAGATTTATAAGTGCCCGGTTAATGGCAATAGGCTCGCCACCACATTGGGACCTAAATATAAACTGGCGAAATGTGGGTGCTAGCACCTCTGCCTACTCCTTCTGAGATATAGGCGTGAGTTTATAAAATAAATAATAATATAATATATGCTCTATGGGATCATGTACCTTATGCCTACTCTAAGTCCACATTGACAGTGATAAATAAGCCGTCAGTCCTAATGGTATCAAGTGCGACATATTGGTCGTTAAACAATAAGCTAATGCGCCAGTCGGAGGGTCACGAGTTCAACTCCCATCCGGTGGAATATATCATAGACTAACAGTGATGTGATACTAGCCGTTGCCCGCGGCTCTGCCCACTTGTACTACTGATTTGGTGTTATAATATTGTGAACCCATCTCAACTATAATGGGATACGTTCACGCACCAGATTTCTATCGCAATTAATATGGTAATGGGCAGAACAATCGCCATGACATTGAGCTAGGCTTATGGAAAATAACAGCATGCTGCTGATTTTGCCAAATACCTATACAAGATTTCGATGTAAACCAGAGTGATTTTCGATGAGTTGAGCGCAAGACGATGTCACCTTCAAGCTGGTGTCGTGCTTAATTGCGGACGATACTATGGAGGAAGTGTTCCTCTCTGCTCTGGTAGATCAGACTACTACTCTCACTAGGAGGAGAGGAAAATAAGTAGCATTTAGCATTTTAGTATTCTGGCACGAGGTAGGACACGACGGTATCCATCCCAATCGTGCAGTCCGACTGGAGAAGTACCTCCTCCCTACAGACTACCACGGCTATGATAACTTCGTCTTGTGTTCCCGACGGTGAATAGGGTAGCTTTTTCACTGGCGAGCTTTTGTGATGTCAGTGGCAAGATTAACGGCTTGTCCTGATTGTATCTTCTATACAGACGGCACAGAAACTCGTTCTTACAGGGTTGGTAGCAAGAGTGTGACTCCCCCGGTGTTGCTCAACTTCTTAAATCACGCTAGCCACTTTTCATCAGGTGTGGGCCGTGTGCTTGTCTGTCACCTAAGTTGTATAAAATAAAAAGTAGGTGGACTCTGGTATCTGAAGTGACAGCCTCGGCTGTAAACGGGCAGAACTCGAAGAAAATGAAGATGATAATTCAAGACGACAGAGCATAAGGATTTCAATTGTTATCTAGCGCAGTCTATGTCTATGAGTGCGTATGTTAAGTAACCTTCAAAGTTGCAGTATGCAGTACGAAAATACCTTACAAAATACATTATGATAAAAAATGAAATATGTCCACGATACACTATCGCATAATCTGTCAAGACATGTATGACAGGAGTTATTGACCTCTGTGTCACGAGGAAACGCCTTTGTTTGGACGTACGAGGGTGAGCAGAGAGCGAAATATTAGGTTGAATACCACAACTGAGCAGAATGACCGGTATCATTGCCGAAGGGTGAAATTTTTTAAAAGGGAAGCCAAAGGAAATCAATTGTAATCTCGATCTTGTTTTTCATACAAACATACATACATATAATCACGCCTTTATCCCTGGCGGGTTAGGCAGATGCGAATTAACACCCACATTTCACCAATTGATCAACCGCTAAGAAAACCCCATTCATTGTAGCGCCGCAATTCCTGGGCACACCGCTTACCATTTCCTCGAGTATCGGGACCCTTGGTGTCGATATCTCCAGTGACGTTCAGTACCGTAGTCATTTGGAAGACAAGGTTAAGTTGGCATCAAAAAAACTTGGAGTACTTAACAGGGTGAAGCAGTACTTCACTGCGGGGCAGCAACTCCTTCTTTATAAGGCACAGGTTCGGCCCCACATGGAGGACTGCTGTCACCTTTTTGCTGGAGCGCCTGCATACCAGCATGACCCCTTCGTCTCCGTGCAGGGACGGGCGTTGAGGCTGGTCGACAATCCTATACTCACAGGTAGTGTGGAACCTCTTAGCCTTAGGAGGGACTTTGCTTCGCTATGTGTGTTCTACCGCCTATACAATGGTTTGTGTTCAGATGAATTGTTTGACATGATGCCCACAGCTACATTCTATCATCGCACCTCTCGCCATAGGCAGGGAATTCATCCTCACACATTGCGAACTGAGAAGGTGCGCACTGTGCGGTATGAAAGAAACTTCATCCCACGCACACAGAAGATGTGGAATGACCTCCCTGCTGCGGTTTTCCCAAGCACCTACAATATGGGGTTCTTCAAGAGGGGCATCAGAAGGTTTCTTCGTGGTCGGCAGCGCGAGTGTAACATCCCTGGTGTTGCATACATCCATAGGCCACGGTAACCACTTTCCATCACGTGGGAAGTGTGCTTGTCTGCCACCAAAGTGGTATAAAAAAAAATCGATCCCACTTAATAGTGGGTGAGCCTATGGCCGTCTGCCGGGCACTATTGTTAACTCGAGCCATGTATCTGAGGCTGAGTCTGGACTGTATATATCTGTCTGATGTCAAACAGCCCTATCCCTTAGTCGCCTTGTACGACACGCATGGGAAGAAGTAGTGTTGTCCAAATTATACTCTGCCGGGAACCACGCGGCTTAGTATAGTAGTTTTTTATGCACCACGCGAACCATTGGGGAGCCGATTGGGTTATATTATAGGGCGGGCAAACTATTTGACAATGTTCTCTAGCTGTACATAAACAGTCTTTTAGGTCTCTTGAGTGCTTGTGTCAGGGTAGAACCACACACGTACTCAACGGGTTCCCGTCCATGGTTGATCAGTCTGTTCACTTGTATTAGTTGTTTGTTGATTACGGTTGGTCCGTATAGTGTAGGCATGACTTCTATTGTTCAACATATTTATAAGGAGGTAGGACTGGGTAAGTACCTCCGCCCTACAGAATACCGCGGCCATAATAACCTCGTGTTGTGTTCGCGGCGGTGAGTAGGGCAGTCAGAGCTCACTGGAGGGTTTTTGTGCTGTCAGTGGAAAGACCAAAAACTTGTTCTGCTTTGTCTTTTACACTGACGGCACTTGCATGGTTGGTAGCGCGAGTGTGACTCTCTTGGTTTTGCACGCGTCCATAGGCCACGGTGACCACTTTCCATCAGGTGGGCCGTGTGCTTGTCTG
Organism: Eilema griseolum; assembly: GCA_963662185.1. Lineage (NCBI taxonomy): Eukaryota > Metazoa > Arthropoda > Insecta > Lepidoptera > Erebidae > Eilema > Eilema griseolum. The sequence goes on along the minus strand of OY759229.1, from coordinate 721,641 downwards.
CCACCTAAGTAGCATAAAAAAAAATTGCTGGCTGTTAGACTTTCCTGGTCATGAAAACCAGACCCAGTTTCGATTCTGCGAAACCATTGTTATAAATACCAGTGACGCTGCTAAAAAATCCATTTAATCTAAAATTCAATTAAACATTAATTTAACATTAAATTAAACTTTAAAGCAATATTTTTAAAGTCCAAAATTGAAAGGAACTTTTTGGAGAGTGAATGAAAAGTGTAATGAAACTCCTTTCATTTCATTTTGGCCTTTAAGGGTACAGAAATAAATTCTAATATTTAATGTCATTTTTCGCAGTGTTTGCAGCATGACAGTTGTTTTGCTTTAGTACAATTGAGGGTCTGGTCTTGGTTTCAGTGCTTAAGTCCCCGGGTTTATTGGTCCAACCAAGACCTTACTGATACTTACTTGACTATAGCTTTGACTTTGTTGTATTGGGGAGGCTTTACGCTCGGGGCTGCTTCCGTAAAGCTAAGATTCTTGCTGAAGCACCTGCATACCAGCTTGACCCCTTGGACTCGGTGCATAGATGGTCATTGAGGCTGGTTGACAATCCCATACTCGCAGGTGATGTGGAAACTTTCAGCCTTAGGAGGGACTTCGCCTCGCTGTATGTATTTTACCGCCTATACAATTGTTTGTGCTCAGATGAATTGTTTGACATGATGCCCACAGCTACAATATATCATGGGACCACTCGCCATAAGCAGGAAATTAATCCTCACAAATTGAGACCTGAGACGGTGCAAACTTCATCCCACGCACATCCAAGCTGTAGATGAACTCCCTGTTGTGGTTTCCCCAAGTGCGCAGAATATGGGGTTCTTCAAGAGAGGCATTAGAAGGTTTATTCATGGTCAGTAGCGCGAGTTTATCACACCTGGTGTCGCACACGTCCATAGGCCACGGTAACCACTTCTCATCAGGTGGGCCGTGTGCTTGTCTGCCATCTAAGTGGTATAAAACAGAGATAAACTAAGTAATGGCAAGGAGTATGAGAACGAGAGGCGAGTAGGGCGAATAGAGAAGAGTTGTCTCTTACGTCTGCCGTCTGACCTCGCATCGGGAGGAAAGCCTGCGCTAGAACTTCGACTCTCAATCAGCAGGCGCATCTGCTCGGTACTTACTGTACTTATTTATTTTAATTTATAGCTTTATTTATCTACATAAAGTATATTAGTAAAATATTTCAGTTTCTCTAATATAGCCCTCGTGGGTAAAAGCCTCCTCTATCATTTTCCACCTATCCCTATCCATAGCAATCTCCATGGAATCCTTTCCTGCTGTACTTGCTATATCATCAGCCCAACATTCCTTTGTTCTTCTGGGCCTATCCATTATTTTGTTTACTGTACTGTAATTAGTACTTTTTAGACTTAGATTTGACTTTGTTTGTGGCTTTGTTTTATACCTACTATGTACGTAGTGAATAACGACAGAACATTAGGTCTTTTCAATTTTATAAAGAAATATATATCTATGAGTGCGAATGTTAAGTAACCTTCAAAGTTGCAGTATGCAGTACGAAAATACCTTACAAAATACATTATGATAATAAATGAAATATGTCCACGATACACTATCGTATAATCTGTCAAGACATGTATGACAGGAGTTATTGACCTCTGTGTCACGAGGGAACGCCTTTGTTTGGACATACGAGGGTGAGCAGAGAGCGAAATGTTAGTTTGAATGCCACTACTGATTAGAATGACCAGCCTAGTACCGAAGGATAATTTTTTTTTAAAGTGTAAGCCAGTTTTTTTTTTATATCACTTAAGTGACAGACAAGCACACGACCCACCTGATGGAAAGTGGTTACTGTGGCCTATGGACGTGTGCAACACCAGTGGAGTCACACTCGCGCCCCCGACTCTGTAGGCACAGAGAGTTTCAGTGCCATCAGTGTAGTAGACAAAGTAAGCTTTTGATCTTCCCACTGACAGCACAAAGCCTTTTCAGTGAGCTACCCTACTCACCGTCGGGAATACAACACGAGGTTATTATAGCCGCGGTATTCTGTAGGGCGAAGGTGAAGTGAAGTACCTTCGCCCTACCCAGTCATAGGTACTGCTCAATTGGACGGAAATACCTTCATGATTAACCTTACTTTGAAAAAAACTTTCATGAATAAAGGTTACTATAAAGTAGATGAGTATCTTGATGATGTAAATGCGCGATTTTTGGAAACTAAAGCAAATTTTAAAAAAGAAAGATAATCCAGTTCTAATATAGTTCTCTGAGTTTCTTGCTGGTATCTTCTCAGTAGAACTAACCTACCGAACCAGCGAAAGAATAATTTTCCAATGATTCATTTTTAAATTATTTCTTGACACAATTGTAAAATTTTGACGTTCATAATTGTGCTCTTTGTGTGCCTCGCGCACTAAACTATCTAGATGAATTGTTGTTATTTGTATATATTTTAGTTATTTTATGTACCTATATAACAGGTATATTGTTATTTGTGTGTGAATCTTTCCACCGAGTCATCAGTCATGATTACGAGATATGATGATAATATACGTTATCGATGTGTTTGTCTCTGCTGATGTATAAACACTTTCCCGCAGGGGCACCTTGTAGCAAGCTGTTGCTGAGTGACGACACCACGTACCCTGATCCTCCCGAGAATTTGGATTTACTGCCCATCACTCCGCTTGCCTTTATTGGCCGGCCATGAGTGGAGTTGCAAGAGCAGAACCTATGCTCCAGGTTGGAAGTGTAAAATGTCACATGGGCATGCTGACTGGTATATACCGTGAAATTGCGACCCGCAGACTCACCTCTCGACAACCTTAGCCGCTCAACGGATGTTGCTTCATGGTCGCACTATATGTGGCTATTTTAATAGCTATGAGTTGGCAATTCACCGTCTGACTTTTGTACAATTTTGAAACTTATTGTCACGGCAGGAGTCTTTTAATCTCCCCCTCCCCCCATAGCCCATTTACCAGTCCATCCAATACTCAACACCATAGCCCATAATTTAATATCCATCGCGGCCACAGCGCCTCATAGCAATAGTATCTGCACCTGACGGGGACCATCTCCCGGTGTAACATATAATGCGCTCGGGAATGGTATCCGCCATGTGTGTATCCCTAACATATTAAAATCTCTTACGCTTTCCAAAGGTCCAGGACTTCATAGTCCCGAGAGTAATGGAACTGAGAAATAATATTACCTATAGGATATTGTACACAGCTCCGTCTAGACTCGAAGTAACCATAGAATAAGGATAACACCCAAACAAAGCAACAATGCAAATGAACATATTTACACTAGCCGGGAATCTAACCCGCGACGGTCGGACGGTACCTTCCTAACGTAGTCGGACGCCATGCCACACGAGTTCAATTTGTTGGCGTTCACACAACGCCATCTACCACAGCAATAACAAAACCGAATCAAAGAGGTACGTGGAGAAATGAAAATTATTATTTTAAAAGCATTGAAATGCAAATGAAATGTTTTTTTCTTAATGCCATGTCTGTAATAGTTTTTATTTATTTATTGAACTCTTTATTGCACACCCACAGTAAACAGATCATAAATAAAAACATTTCAAAGAAAATGTACAAAGGCGAGCTTACCTCCAAATGAATTCTCTCCCAGCAAACATTTGAGTAGCAGAGAAGCATATAGTAATGATGTTCTGATTATTAAGGAGTTATTTTATTATGTATAAAGACAGTAATTAATACACATGAAAGAACTAAAAATATTTTTATTGTGCAAGCTGCCATCTATCAACAAAACATGCTACATGTAGTAATAGTCATCATCAAAACCAAGTGCACAAGTGTTTATGCTTTTCAACGCTAGAGGACACTAAATAACAATTTTCATTCATTATAAGCTACTTGGTAATAGATGGTAGCACACTCTGCAATATTGTAGTTTTATTTTACATCCAAAATTCTCTTTTTTATTGTATTTAAGTGAATCACGGAAGGTTGTGTAAGCAATATTCATAGGTATTTTCAATGGTATTTTCCCAATAAATTTACTTATCTTCTTAACTAACTTTTCGACTTTTCATTCTCTTATTCAATTTTCTCTCGTATCTTTACCTCTAAAACAGCTGTAGCATACGAATGACACCTTCCACCTTCCATGCTGCTAGCGTCCATAGGTTTCAGTGACTCCTTACCATCCAGGTAGATAATTGACACTTTGCGAACTTAGTGGACCATAACTGTCATTGTTTTGCCCTGTAAGCACAGAGTTTAAATGCCGTCAATGTAAAAGACAAAGCAGAACAAGCTCTTGGTCTTCCCACTGACAGCACAAAAACTCTCCAATGAGCTCTGGCTACCCTACTCACCGCCGGGAACACAAACACACAACACGAGGTTATTACCTACGGCCGCGGTATTCTGTAGGGCTGCGGTACTTCCCCAGTCGGATTGCTCAATTGGACGGAAATACCGTCGTATCCTTCCATTCTGCTAGTTTCCACAGGTTTTGGTAACTCCTTACCATCCAGGTAAATCATTGCCACTTTGCAACCCTAGTACCTACCCATACCATAACTGTCATTGTTTAAAATTTTGAATTTAGAACCTACATTTGATTGATCTTCAATTTTAACCAGCTTGGAGAAAGGAGAATGCCCATATTAGTATGGATAATTGTTGCACACTTTTGTTTGGCATGTCACATATGTGTAAACTGCGTTGTAAAGCCTATATTAAGTATTATCTGAAATATATAAACCGTTAACGTATATTGTAACAGAACTTGGGGTTATTGAGAAATTACATGATAAAAACTAGAAAACCAGTAACATTGAGACGAAAATATTGTGACACTTGACATTTGAGTTTCATTTTTTTAATGTTGGCATCTTTGTAAAACTAAAGTATACGTTCATGAATAACTAATTATCATTAAATAAACTCGACAACATACATTTTATTTGTACATATTAACGTTAAGGTTTTTTTGGAAAGTTATAGGTACTTTGGCAATATAAAAGTAAAATAATATTATGTCTATAGGTATGTAAATCTTATGATATTATATCCATGCGCATAGAATATCACACATCATTAGAGATACATCACTTAGACGTTGCCGGCGTAAGCGCACAAGAGAGATGGAGCAATTAATACAGCGTGAATCCATGATTATACAATATTGTTGTATTTATTACAGAGGAACTAAACTATGTAATAACCAATGTTAACTGAGTTTTCAGTTATTGTCATTTGTGAGGGATACCATATAAAACTAACTACCAGTGAAACAAAAAATATTTTCTACAACTTAAATTGATTAGGTACTTATCATAATTAAACTACCGCTACATACACGAAATATATTAAGCTAATTACAGTGCAATATATGTATTTTAATATTACATTGCGAATTATTATCACGTTTATTATTATTTAACCGTTTTATTTTAATTATTTCTATATTTACGTTCAACCATCAATATTTTATTGTATATTTAATACAATGGCAACATTGGTAAAAAATGGCAGTCGTTTTGCAAAAATGGCATTGCATCTTTACGCATTCTTATGATTCAATTTCAAACCCCAAGTTCTACAGAAGCGATTCAGGGTCGAAAACTCATATTTTAATCAATATTATTTTTTAACATTTGAAATATTGACGCGTACGACCAAAAGAGCAACCAATAATGGGCATTCTTCTTTATTAGCCCTAAATGCACATCCAAAGTAACCTTGAGAACAGTCTTTTCTTACCGGCTTTACGTATTGTTGTGCGGATCTGGCTGTAAACATACTTAGAAGTGTTGATGCCATACGTGTTTTTCCTAGTTGTTACCTGAAGGGCTAAAAAGGCCATTTCAGGCAACGAATTGAATTTCAGTTCGTCTTCCAGTTCGTCCGCCGAAACGTTTTCCAATTGTTTGGCTGCCGTTAAATGAAAAAATATTACAGACGATCCGTATACAATGCGTTGAAATTTTATATGTTACAGTTTTAAAAATGGGAGTACTGATAACTTACTGGTAATTTTTAATCCAAGATTTTAAAATAATAAAGACTTTTAAAAGCGTATTGTTCGGGATACGATCAGAAATGGGGTTGGAATCAAGAGGTTCTCTGATGAGGAGATCTTTTGAGGAGGTAGGAAACGGCGGTATTTCCGCCCAATTGAGCAGTCTGACTGGGGAAGTACCTCCACCCTACAGAATACCGCGGTTATAATAACTTCGTGTTGCGTCAGTGGCCAGAGCTCACTGGAGAGTTTTTGTGCTGTCAGTGGAACGACCAAAGGCTTGTCCTGATTTTGTCCTCTACACTGACGGCACAAAATCTCTATTCTTACAGGGTCGGCAGCACAGATGTGACTCCACTGGTGTTACACACGTTCATAGGTCATGGTAACCACTTTCCATCAGGTGGGCCGTGTGCTTGTCTGCCACCTAAGTTGTATAAAAAAAAAAGATTTTTTTGGTATGAAGTTTAATTGTTTATTGTTAAGTTACAGTTATAGTTATAATTAGTAACCGCGGTAGCCTAGTGGTATGGGTAATGGACTGCTGAGACGAGGTCTCGGGTTCGATCCCAGGTTTTACCATGGCACACACCAATGACTTATCGATGCTTTTCGAAGTTATGTGTGTATTTATCTAGCAGGTTTATAAGTGTCCGATTAATGGCGATAGGCTCGCCACCTATTAGATTGGGACCTTAACATAAACTGGCGAAATGTGGCTACCCCTACACACACACACACATACACTCAGAAATTGCACTGTATTATTGTAGAATAAATGTTAAACTAAATGAAATGTTAATGTTAGGATGTCACTGTTCAAATGTTACTATTGGTAATGTTAGGTGAATGCACCCGGTGGCGATGGTAACCGAAAGTACACTAAATAATTAAACTTTCTTGTCTAATTGAGTTGCGTCTCCAGCGGGCCCACGTCATGTGTTCGGTGTCAGCTTTAAACTGAATACGTATTGACTAGAATTTATTTATTTTATTACCAAAAAATATACTTTTCAAACCATTCAAATCAAATCAAAATCATTTATCGCTGACCAAAGGTATTACAGTAGTATTTAGGACATTTAAAAATCCTCTTCGGCCTTCCTTGTTGGTAGCTGGCATGTAAAAATACATTGTGATTTTTTAAATACCTATCTTTAATTATTACAGGGTCAAAGAAAATGTGTTTAATTAAATTATCCAATATTAATAAATATTGAAAACAACCAATTCAATACAATACAAATATATCAATTATAACAAGTAATCATCATGTCAACAAAGGTCTCACTAAATGAAAGAAACAATATTAATATGCCAATCAACGAAAAGTCATTATTTGTCAAACGGTAAATATATTTTAAAATTATTAATTTACTGGCAATAAATTACTGTTAACGTCAATTTTTGATCGAATGGCGGGAAATTGAAATGTTTTTCGTAGGTATTCCTTCACTCCATTCAAGTCCACTAAATAAAAAATCCACTTATGAGACTGCCTGGAGTTGTGCTATGTGTTCCACTTCAAACTTTATTCTTCGTAGCGTTGTTCGGAGTAGGTACCGAATATAGTGTTGTGCATCTCGTAAATGCCAGTGCAAATTGGGTCAGTGAGGCGTTTGGCGTACGTTATGTTCTTTATACGTACCTAAGTGTGCTGTGCTACTCCCTTGGTGTTGCACACGTCCATAGGCCACGGTTACTACTTTCCATCAGGTGGGCTGTGTGCTTGTCTGCCACCCAAGTGGTATAAAAAAAAGTTTATAACGCATCAATATAACTTCACCTCGCCGGGTGGTATGCTAGAAGCAAAGTCTCAGTAAACAATGTCACCATTATAGACATGTAGCATGTTACAATAATGACACTCAGCTTGGCGACTCCAGCATACGCTTTTTCAAGCCCCGTTCAAAGGTAATTTAAGTAGGTAGGTAGGTACTTACCTTCGATACCGGACTTATTCCACCCCTTGATGCTGGTAAATGGGGCTCATTATCATGGATGAGGTCTAAAGTAACCAGTTAGGTGAACCCATGGACTCATATAAACTCACAAAGCCGCGTCCTAAGGCATTTGGAAAAGAACTTCCTGGCTTCGTAAGGCCGCACTTCTCCGCCGGTACTACCTTTATAGGGCTAATGCATGTTGCAATAATATAACATAAACTCATGCCTATATCCCCGAAGGGGTGGGCAGAGGTGCTAGCACCCACATTTCGTCAGTTTATGTTTAGGTCCCAACGTAATAAGTGGCGAGCCTATTGCCATTAACCGGGCACTTATAATCCTGCGATAATTACACACCAAACTTCGAAAAGTCATTGGTGTGCGCCATGATAAAACCTGGGATCGAACCCGAGACCTCATCTCAGCAGTCCATTACCCATACCACTAGGCTACCGCGGTTCTGTTGCGATAAATTGTGATAAAAAGTAGATCAGCCATTTTCAAGCTATATATTTTATTTAATTTCGGTCAATTAAGTGAACTGAAACAAATTACAACAAAGACGAATTGGAAGACGCATCAGAGTTACATTCTTTAATGCTACTATTTAACATTAAGGCGATTTGGAGTTTTTGAGCCGTTTTACGATTTTCCTTACAAACTTGTCACCGAAAACTGAACCGCGCCGCGAATCGCGTTGTGTTGCTTTTACGAAATGAAATTCGCTTCATATTTCAATGCAGACAGGTACGATTCGTTGAAGCCTTTTAGCCCTGCTGATTGGTTACTTTTAATAATTTTAAAAATGTAGTAAAGAGTAAATTGTGCCAGAAAGGCTATTATAAAATCCAGGAATACTTGTATGATAAACAAGCTTGGAAATGAGCTGTTCGCTCAACAATGCTACTCAAGTAAATTATTATATTTAGACTAAGTAGACAGTAAATATGTGAAAACAGACCAAAAAAAAAATGCCCGCTGAGTTTCTTGCCGGGGTCTTCTCAAGTAAGGGCCGCGTTTTGAACCAGTGGTCCATTTGCTAAACTAGTCTTTCATGTTTCTTTTTAAATTGACTTAATGGTCTATGCAGAATAAATGATTTTTGACTTTGACACTGTTTTTTTTTCATTTTATTTTATATTTAGAACACGTCAAGTAGACTTCGCCTTGCCTGATGGTAAACTGAAGGCAAAGTCTCCGAAAAGAGAGTCACCATTACCTGCACATACCGTGTGACAATGTGACTGTTACCTAAATGAGTTCAAACAGAGTCAAAACATTTATTGTTTTCGATTACGGTAAGAAACATTTTGAATTAATTTAGGCGGGATACGAACCCGCAATCTTCCCCCTACAGAGGGAACGGAGTGACCAATGAGCCACCGAACCTCGCCTGAGGGCCTCCAAGTCTTACTGTATACGTTCGTACGAGTACCTATTGGTGGATGGCTCCCACTGTAGTCGTAAGACTAATATGTATAGGAAGATTTGGAAGGGTTTAGGCCGGGGAAAGAGGTTTTAATCACTCCTTAACAATTTCTTTTTTACTTTAATTTGAATAGTTAGCGTAATAAATGCTTTAAAATCAAAAGCTCACTGGAGAGTTTTTAAGCTGTCTGTGGGAAGACCAAAAGTTTGTCCTGCTTTGTCTTTTACACTGACGGCACGGAAATTCTTGTGATTACAGGGTTGGCAGCGCGAGTTTGACTCTCTTGGTGTTGCACACGTCTATAGGTCACGGTAACCACTTTCCAACAGGTGGGCCTTGTGCTTGTCTGCCAAGCAAGTGGTATAAAATAAAAATTACGTCTTATTTATTGAATATCTACAGTGTTTACCTGTGTATAATCTTACTACTTCGCCGAAGTATACATTCCGATAATCGTCTACCTACCACAAACCAATATAAAGATTCCTTCAACCCCAATATCCCACTGCAACAAATAATTACATTTTCCCAGAGTGCCAAACTATTAAAACCAAATTAAAACATAGTAGTGAATTGACTATTCCAATTAGTGAGCCCCCGGCCGGCGCGGTGTTAATCCTTGACACGTGACTGTATAAAGAATCTAATTTAACCCCCCCGGATGGGTTTAACCCTGGTGTTTGACAGATGACACGGTGCACTCACCACACAAATTAGTTTATGGTTCTTGAATTGTGAGTACTGTCAAGGACTTCCGTGTAGAGAAACCTACGTGATGTCTACTATCGAATCCTGACCATTACGTAAACTGCAATAAGTCGCCACTTTTTACCTCACTGTGGCAAAGTTAAAAGGAGGTTATTATTTTGAGAGGCTAAGTATTTGTTGCTGATAAACGATGACATATATACATACATATAATCATGCCTTGTGAATTAACACCCACATTTCACCAATCATTGAATTCAGTTCCACGTAATAGGGGGTGAGCTTATTGCCGTCTTCCGGGCACTATTGTTGACTCGAGTTGGATTGTCTGGTGTTAAAAAGATCTATCCCTTAGTCGCCTTGTACGACACCGCATGGGAAGTGATGGGGTGGCCCAAATTCTACTCTGCCGGGAACCACGCGGTATAAACAATGATATTACAATAATTACATATCTGGATAGATAAATGTCAAAATTCATCAAGTTTCTTCAAGTTTCTGTGTCCCATTCTAAATCGGATATTCAGAATTCTCTTCCGAGTGTCAACGTTGACGGGACACCATTTTTTACCCGACTACGGCTAATCAAAAAGAAGGTTATGATTTTGATAGGCTATGTATGTATGTAGGTTCATCTGTTGCCTCATAGCACCTCAAGTACTGTTTAGAACTGGGCAAATGAGGTATCATTAGAAGCTTCTTGGTCGTCCGCTGGTTATAGACTATACCTAACGTGTAACTAAATCTAATGTGGAGCCCTCTAGCGGTCGTAAAGTATTGAGTTGAAAAGTTAATTTGTGATAAAATATGTCGTGTTAGCACATTTCAAATATGGTACAAATGGTACCTATTACTTACCCCAAAATAATATAAATAAGAAATAAATTACCCCAAAACCCGACTACTGAAAAATCACGCATTAAAAAGTATTAAACAAAAAAATATCAAGGATAGCCGTGGTCGCATGCCACTTAGTCTAACAAGATAATACATTGTAGGGAAAAGTGGCATACGAGCACGTCTATCCTTTTTTTCTTTTTTTACGTGCGCACAATCACCACGGATACCTCTCCACCGGAGCCGGTGGAGGAGGTTATGTCGCACGTCGCCTGTGGGTCGTTTTGGTTGCCGAAGGTGAGGTTGACGGGCATAACTATACCTAGTACCACAGCCGACCCAGGGCCATCTCTCACGAGCTGGCCCGTGTGTGGGGACTACAGAGTCCCCAATTTGTCCCCGGAAAACGGGGAGGCGTCTATCCTTGATATTTTCTTGTTTAATACTTTTTAAAGCATGTTTTTTCAGTAGTCGGGTTTTAGTTTTAAGCTCAATTTGTGCTGTGAACAGCTTAACTAGTGAAGCTAGACGTAAATATTTGTGTTCTGTTTATAGATTTCTGTTCATACCGGAGAAGTTCATTCATTCACTTGATTTGGCTTTACCAGGACTACCAGGAGTAACTGCCGTCTGGCCCCCAAAGTCTTGAATCTAAAGAAAAGCTTCATATATGTTAAGCAGTCGGTGTACCTATCTACTGCCTTTCAGGTGTGGTTGGTTTAATTACTGATTTTTTTTTTCAGTGTGAGTGTTTCGGGGATGTTCCTCTAGTGCCCTCTTGTGGTCTTGTGTTCGTCTACAGCTAACAATAATTCAATATCGTAACTTACATAAATATTATGCATTAACACGAATAATGCATAACTGATTTATGAATAAAATACGATACCTAAATTAATTTTTCTAAACATTTCAATTTACGTAAATCCTTATGTCACAAGCGCAAAATTATAGGGATGTAGTCACTTGATTATCAAATGGAGAATCTAGTATTCAAACTGTCTATCCTAAATATTTTTTTTTTGTTTTTTTTTTCAGTGTGATTGTTTCGGGTATGTTCCTCTCGTGCCCTCTTATGGTTTTGTGTTCCTCTCCAGCTGTAATGAGAGTTATTAAACATTGTGACGTCACACACAACAATAACATTAAACTGTCGCCTCCTTAAGTTCAACAAAATTATCAAACGTATGCGTGCGCCAGATAACTCTGACCCCGATATTACGTGAGCTAATACGCGATCGTAGGTCAACGTGTGTTGGATATAAATTATACTTTGACAAAATCTTGTTTTACGGTAGAGAACGCTTCACAGTCGCTTTAGAGTTCACAAATTTATATCTACAGCTGGGAAATATTCTTGACGAGCGAAAATCAACTTTATTTGTATGGGAATAAGGTACATGAGTATAGTAGACAGGGGTTATAAATGGCAAGTCAGCAACCACGTCCTAAGGCACAGTGATGTTGAGATAGAAATCTTTAAGGGAAACGTCTTTTTCAGTTTCCCATTGTCTACAATTACTTGCTTTGTGATCTCACGAGTATGTTTGTCCTTCTCCAACATATGGTATAGCGCAATACGCTGTTCCTCTCGTCAGCTCTTTGAAAATCCAATTTGAGATTTCCGTTCGCATCTGTGTTTCGAGGTTTTATTTCTTTTAATTATTTTTTTTTTTGAATGCCGACTACGTTTATAGGAGAGTACTGCGTTTGATATTTTGTGATAATTGGGATTGTGAAGCTTTATCGTAAATTGTTTGGGAGGAGTCAAATGTTTAGAGTCAGGAGTGCTTCTCAGTCGGAATAAAGTTAAGATTCAGGATGGAATATGAACTAGAGATTATTAATTTATATTTCACCGGATATTATTTATTTATATTTCACCGTTAAACTTATATTTTAGTATTTATAAATCAGAGATGAATATTGTGTAAACTTTTTTGTTTCTCAATGTGTGCACATATTATTTATGTTACGATCCAGATCTAAACATTGTATTTTGGATATAATACGTATATGATTGTGATGTGTTTTGTGCATTTAAATTAATTTAAAAAGGAAGGTAAGAATCCTTGTAAGATCCCTCTACATAGTATAACAGTTCCAAGGAGTACAGCGTCCAAGCCAAGAAATAATATCCGGTGAAATATAAATTAAAATATTTTAATTTATATTTCACTGGATATTATTTTTTGTATATATATTTAATTCACCGGAAGCCGCCCATTATATCTATCTATTTATCTAACTCACTCCATCCCATGGTTGCCTGGTAGAGATTGCCTTGTGCAATAAGGCCGCTATTTGTTACATTTGTTGCCAACTGTACCAAATTTTGTTTTTCTGTATCAATTCTCTGTGTACATACAATAAAGAGATATATTATTATTATTATTATACATAAATCTTAAAAAGTAACAAACTATAGACAATAACTGTAGTATTAAAATTATCGGAATATTTACCATGTTGCATTGTTCTGAGTTTCTGATATTCCTCTGTGATCATGGTGGTTGCAACAGTGCCGAAATATCGAAAACTCAGTACAATAATACTACATAATAACTAATGACACCATTTTTACCCGACTACGGCTAAGCAAAAAGAAGGTTATGATTTTGACAGGCTATGTATGTTTTATGTAGGAACTCAAGGGGTGGCCTTATGACTGACCCAGCTGATATTGCTAATGCATTTGCAGATGAGTTTCATAAAGCTTATTCCAAGGAGCCACCTTTAAACCACCTACCACATATTTGTAGTCCGCGCGTTAATGAATCTTTATGTGATGTAAATTTCTCTACAAATGACGTAATCAAAATCCTTAAGAGTCTTAATGTGAATTCATCGGCCGGACCAGATGACATACCTAATATAGTACTAAGGAACAGCACTGACACCCTGGCTCCTGTGTTGGCGTATCTTATGCAATTATCATTTGCGAACAGTCTTCTTCCCCAGGACTGGAAACACGCCATTGTGACACCCGTTTACAAAAGTGGCGATAAGACGGACCCATCCAGGTTTAGGCCAATCAGCCTGACTAGTACTATAGGAAAATGCATGGAGAAAATCATATGTCAGTATATCAAGCAGTTTCTGAACCAACATCACATTATCTCTATAAAACAGCATGGATTTGTTGAGAAGAGATCAACTGTCACAAACTTACTGTCTTCTGTGCCCGAGTGGTCCAAGCAACTGGACAATAAGCAACCTGTGGACATTATTTACCTGGATTTTGAGCGAGCTTTTGATAAAGTCCCACATGCTCGCCTTCTACTGAAGCTGGAACATTTTGGTATTCGAGGCAAATTGCTTAAGTGGCTTGAAAACTACCTATTTAACAGAACCTATCAGGTTAGGGTGGGGAGTGCACTGTCAGACAAACTAGATGTACTGAGTGGTGTTCCTCAAGGTTCAGTGCTCTCTCCGATCCTGTTCAACATATACACCACTGACCTTATAGCATTGATGGAGTCAGAAGCATGTTTCTTCGCTGATGATGGCAAGTTCTTCGGCAATCCTCTGATCCAGTCCGGGCAGCTGCAATCTGATTTGAATAGAATGCAAGAGTGGACCATAGAGTGGATTGCCAGATTAAATGCTGATAAATGCACAGTTCTACGCCTGGGTAAAAACAATCCTAACTCACAATACACCATAGGACCCACATTAATTGCTACTGTGACTACACAAAGGGACCTAGGAGTAACAGTGACTAATGACCTAAAATGGGCGGATCACATACACAATATAGTGAAAAAGGCGAACTCCCTCCTATATGTCATACGCAGGTCTTTTCAGTATCTGTCACCAGATATCTTCATTAAAATTTATAAAACTTACATAAGACCGCTTTTGGAATATGGTTACCAAATATGGAACCCATACTTTATTAAAGATATTGACTTGCTGGAAAGTGTACAAAGAAAAGCAACAAAAATACCTTATGGCTTCCGACGGAAAACATATGAGGAACGGCTAAGACTATTGAAACTGCCAACACTCAAAGATAGAAGAACAAGGGGTGATCTCATCGAGTGCTATAAAATCTTAACCAATAAATATAACCTACCTAACATAGGTGATATATTTGTGCGGCAGCAAAAAAATTACTCATCCCGTGGTCACAGCCTCACTCTCACACGCTCACATGCACATTCCTTGACAGCTTACCACTCACTAAACAACCGCACTGTGCAACTGTGGAACAAATTGCCTGAGGAAGTGGTGTCAGCTGCTACGCTAACAACCTTTAAGTGTCGCTTGGATGAATGGCTTACAGTACAAAACAAACAATAAAAGAGATATGGACTGGACTGAACTGTACTCCAACACCATGAAGTGGACATATCAGCAAACATGCTGCTCGTCCATAATTTTAATAATAATAATAATAATAATCTGTTCCCTCATAGCTCCTCAACCACTTATTAGAACTGGACAAATGAGGTATCGTTTGAACCATCTTAGTCGTCCTATGGTTATAGGATATATAATGTGTCTTTGAATCTAATGTGGCGCCCTCTAGCGGTCATAAAGTATTGTTTTAAAAAAATAAATTTGAGATAAACATGTCGTGTTTGGTATCAAGTTGGCTTAATTAGCACATTTCAAATATGTATAAATTATATCTATTGCTTGTCCCAAAATAATATAAATAAGAAAATATCAAGGATAACAGTGGTCGTATGCCACTTAGTCTAACAAAACAATACATTGTAGGGAAAAGTAGCATACGACCACGGCTATCCTTGATATTTTCTTGTTTAATATTTTTTCAGTCGGTTTTTGTTTTATTATATTTTTAAGCAGTGTTTTTTGATTATTAATACCTTTATACTTGTATCCATCCGAACACCAAACTTGGTTGTATCCGAAGCTATACGCTTCGGATCCCTGAGTCCGCTGTTCCACTCCTTTCCATAATTTGGTTCATCTTGTCCCTAACAACGTGAGGGATTGCTGTCTATCCGGAAACCCTTAGAGCAAACCCTGCTTAAGGGCCGTGTCCGTGCACCGGATAGTAGATGAAGTTTGCTACGGTCCCGAGGTTCTTGGCTTGGACGCTGTACTCCTTGTAACTGTTATACTATGTAGAGGGATCTTACAAAGATTCTTACCTTCCTTTTTTTATTAATTTAAATGCACAAAACACATCACAATCATATACGTATTATATCCTAAATACAATGTTTAGATCTGGATCGTAACATAAATAATATGTGCACACATAGAGAAACAAAAAGTTTACACAATATACCTCATATGTGATTTAAAAATACTAAAATATAAGTTTAGATTTGGATGCCTCCACCGGGGACAGAACCATCCAAACCCCGCCCACTATGAAGGATGTCTTTTACAATTTTGATATATCTGTTACAGTTGCAATCAAAAACGTCAAGTGATTTATCCATTTTTGCCAAACCATTATATTGATTTTACCACTTATCGCAACCTCTTCCCTTCTCTCTCTTTTTTTTTTATACCACTTAGTTGGCAGACAATCACACGGCCCACCTGATGGGAAGCGGTTACCGTGGCCTATGGACGTATGCAACACCAGGGGTGTCACACTCGCGCTGCCGACCATGAAGAAACCTTCTGATGCCCCTCTTGAAGAACCCCATATTGTAGGCGCTTGGGAAAACCGCAGCAGGGAGGTCATTCCACAGCTTGAGTGTGCGTGGGATGAAGTTTCTTTCATACCGCACAGTGCGCACCGTCTCAGGTCGCAATGTGTGAGGACGAATTCCCTGCCTATGGCCAATATCTCTTCCCTGTACCTTCCCCTTTTGAGGTCTTTAATTGAGTGATATCTTTTTAAGAGCATTCGAGTGCTTGTTTGCTACAGGTTGAAGTTGCACGACAAAATGCCTTATTTTTTTAATCTTAATAAAAAAACGTGAAAGAATTTAAATAGCTGGGATATAAACGGGGTAGGCAGTAAGAGATATTGTTTGAGGGGCAGGGGTGTTGCAACTGATAGATGACCTCTTGCGGTACCACTAGGGTTGTCACACTAGATTCAACGGCCACGTAGGCCGATGTGTCGTAGTACTGTGCGGTTTTAGTCGGTTCTATTATACAGGGTGTATTTTTGTAACGGGGCGGTAAGCTACCTTAACTGTTCTAGTTGGAGCGAAACGTTTTTAGGAGGCCATCCATAATCTTTAAAGGTATTCTGAGCTGCGTTATTGTGTCTATTTTTATTGCTTCATTCGTGATCATAATTTTGTTACGCACCTACTAAGTGATAAACTATATAGCTAAATAAATCTTGTGGGCGGAGGCGCTGTCTGCGGAAACACAGGCTACAAGCCTAGCTCAGCAGCAGATGCTACAAATAATTGGCATAAAAAAGTAACCAATATATTTATTTGTTTTCTTGTAACACCAATGTAACATACCGTGTTTCGAGCAATAAATTATTATTCACAGATTTTGGCAAAATGGTTTAGTCAGCAAAAAAACTGCTAATACTGACGAATTTTTGTCAAACTGCCAATCGATCCTATTCCATGTGAGGATCAAAAGACTCTAAGAGACCATTTGAGATTTGAGTATCTACTAGATACGACAGAAATCGCTAAAAACGTTTCCCACGCATTTTGTAGGGTAAAACTTAGATTTTAATTATTGGCAAAAGCTTCTCAAAGAACTCTTTAAGGTTGCCTGGAAGAAATCACTTTCAGCGATAAGGCCGCCCATAACATAACATAAACTCACGCCTATATCTCCGAAGGGGTGGGCAGAGGTGCTAGCACCCACATTTCGCCAGTTTATGTTTAGGTCCAAATGTAATAGGTAGCGACCCTATTGCCATTAACCGGGCAATTATAAACCTACGATAAATACACACATAACTTCGAAAAGTCATTAGTGTGTGCCATGGTAAAACCTGGGATCGAACCCGAGACCTCGTCTCAGCAGTCCATTACCCATACCACTAGGCTACAGCGGTACTAACCGCGGTAAGGCCGCCCATTGTACAATAAACTGTATATACATGCTACCTACTTGTCTCTGCTGTAACCGTAATGGTGTACAATAAAGTATTATATATCTATCTATCTATCTATATATATAAGAACATTAGTGATATTTGAGTAGTAGTAGTGCCCCATTTAAAAATGTACCGTGTAAGATAGTGTAGGTATTCGCCTGCAGAAGCAAGTCGACACATAAGTGTGAAGGTAGAGAAAGAGAGAGAAAGGTAAATGAAGTACTCTGTGCTATGTGAGTCCCTTCAGCCGCGTACGAAACCATGTTTCGAAACTAGTTTTCAAATAAGAATATTATTTTTTCTTTCGAAACTGTTAATATCTTAATTGGAAAATATTCTCCATCATTATATTCCCTGTTGCATCTTACACTTTAATGTCTGGAGTTTGCTTCCGTGCTGTCCTACGTTGACTCGGCTTTATAGGGTCGACTGCCGTCGAGAGGCAGATTATATTAATGGTCCATTTAATAAAGATCAGACTAGTTTCAATGATTTATTATATACAGAATAAACAAAGCTTTTTTAATCTAACGCTCGTTTCTAAAGTTTCTACGCCTTTGCTTACCAAATCTGCTGTAAGTACAATTCTCTAAGCACACAGCCTTGATAGAGAGATCATTGGTTGGATCTCCTAAGACGTCACCCAGTCCGACCAATGAGAATGCCTGTCTAAGCTTTCGCAACGCTGTGCTGTCAATGCGGTGAGCTTAGAGAATTATAATGTTATCTCATTCTCAGAACTGGTAATTAATATGTTATCTACGTACAATTCATGTTTGAAAACTATTCAAATCGTTTTTAATTAATTTAATTCTTTATTGCACAAAATTAGTACAGAGGTCATACACAAAAAATATATATCAGAAATATTATGTACAAAGGCGAGCTTAACTCAATATGTTTTTCTAACTTTATTCCGAAACAAAAATGGCCCTAAGTTAATCTTTCTTTAAATATTACTTACGACTGTGCATTGAGCAACCCTATCGCAATGTCGATAACTGACCTCCCTGCTGTTAAAAAGAAATAAAAAAGTAATAAAATGCAAGGGCACAATAAAAACCACAATAATAGAAGGGTTCTGCGCCCACTTCTCGTAAGGAACCCTAATTTTTGTGGCGCGCTCCTCGGCGGGAAAGTGAAGAAAATTGCTGGAATTTGCATATTTAGTGAATTCAGGACAGTTCTGGAACGTTAAGAAGTATCTGAATTTGAGTGGTACGCTTATAACTCAGTCTTCGATTTGTCTTCTGGCGTCGAAGTTTCTTAGCGTGGCTTGCATGTGACGAGACTTCATAGAAATCCGCACGTAACAAGCATGGAGGAAGATTTGTGCAATATTATATGATATTCGAGCAGACGGCTATATTTTCTATTGTAATTACAGACTACAAAAGGCAAAACAAGAGACAGGAGGTAGGACACGGCGGTATTTCCGCCCGATTGAGCAGTCCGACTGGGGAAGTACCTCCGCCCTACAGAATACCGCGGCTATAATAACTTCGTGTTGTGTTCCCAGCAGTGAGTAGAGTAGCCAGAGCTCACTGGAGAATTTGTGCTGTCAGTGGGAAGACTAAAGGCTTGTCCTGCTTTGTCTTCTACTGACGGCACAGAAACTCTATACTTACAGGGTTGGCAGCGCGACTGTGACTCCTCTGGTGTTACAGATGTCCATAGGTCACGGTAACCACTTTCCATCAGGTGGGCCGTTTGCTTGTCTGCCAACTAAGTGGTATAAAAAAAAAGACAGACTCCCGACATTGCCTTTACGGACACGAACCGCCTAGAGCCCGCTTAAACAGCCGTAGGAGATTCATACAAACTGCGAAAGCCGCACCCGCACACGAACTCCCTGATGCTATGAGAGTTTGACTGTGGAAAGGGAAACTCCCACCCCCTTCAAATTTCCTACCTTCCCAGGAAAAATTATCTCCAGGACACGACCTCTCATGACCGACATGGAGGTCTTTCAATCGTCTACTCACAGTCGGCCGGTCGAGAAAAATCTATGCAGGTGTGAAATGCAAGACCAGGGCTTAACCACATGTGACTGCGGCGCTCCCGTGCAGTTCATGGCGCACTTGGTCTCGTGCCCCTTGTGTGCTACCTCCTGCACTAAAGATGACTTCAATAAAGCCACTGATAACGCGGTTGAGATGGCACAATTTTATTTGGGAACAATTTAGCACCAAAGTAAATCATTGACACGAGAAGAAGAATTCTAAAATTAACTATTTTGCATACATTTTTAACAAATTTTCTTCTCCATCTTCAAAGCACCAATCTAATACCTGCCACTAAACAACAGATGAGACACTGGTGGTCATCGGTTCTTGGGTTATTCGTCTTTTACACTGACGGCACAGAAACTCTCTGTGTTTACAGGGTCGGCAGCGCGAGTGTAACACCACTTCCTTGGCAGACAAATACACGGCCTACCTGATGGAAAGTGGTTACTGTGGCCTATAGACGTATGCAAAACCAAGGGAGTCACACTCGCGCTATCGACCCTGTAAACACAGAGAGTTTCTGTGCCGTCAGTGTAAAAGACGAAGCAGGACAAGCTTTTTGTCTTCCCACTAACAGCACAAAAACTCTCTAGAGAGGATTTAATAATCTATGCAGAATTAATGATTTTTGACTTTGCAACCTTTTTTTTATATAGGACACGCCAACTTGATTTCACCTCGCCTGATGGTAAGCTAAAGGAAAAGTCTCAGGAAAGAGGGTCACCATTACAGACACTAAGTAATGTTACAATGGTGGCACTCAGTTTGGCGGCCTCGTCAGATGCTTTATTACGCCCCTCTTAAAGAAAACACGTGTGCTGGTCATGAATTCCAGGTCTTGGTGGTGCGGCAAAGAAAAGAGTCTCCGAACCGCTTGGTTCTTGCTCGCATATTCTGCACAGTGTGAGGGTGACATCTAAGCCCTATGTAGGAAAGGAGAGGATGGGATTAGTTGGAAAAGCTCATCAGAACACTCACCATGGTATAGACGGTAAAATACAGCCAAGGAAGCAATATCTCTTCGCATCTGCAAAGGCTCGAGGCTTTTCGTGACCTCAGGATTCCCAATAATTCGGACCGCGCGTCGCTGCAACCTGTCGAGAGCATCTAGTAGGTATTTCGCAGAGCCATCCCAGAGATGCGAGCAGTATTCCACGCAGGAGTGAATTTGTGTCTTGTAGAGAAGACACCGTTGCTCCGGCGTGCCACCGTAGCCACTAGGTAGGGTACTCTACTTCCTCGCACTTTCCTGCTGGTATACTAATAATAATAATGGAAAAGGACGTGAGCCGACCGAAGGCGATGTGTGTGGAGTCATTCAGGTCGGCGGCGAGTGTATCGGCATAAAGCCACACTGTTCGCTACTACACACGAGTGCGCCAGGGACGGACTTCATAGAACTGCTTTTATAAAGTCGCCTCAGGAGGTTTTTTTTTTTATACCACTTACCTAGTTGGCAGACAAGCACACGGCCCACCTGATGGAAAGTGGTTACCGTGACCTATGGACGTCTGTAACACCAGAGGAGTCACAGTCGCGCTGCAAACCCTGTAAGTACAGAGTTTCTGTGCCGTCAGTAGAAGACAAAGCAGCACAAGCCTTTAGTCTTCCCACTGACAGCACAAATTCTCCAGTGAGCTCTGGCTACCCTACTCACCGCTAACTCACTCACTAATCTTCATAGAAATAAGCAGAAGGAGTAATAGAGGTGAGTATATTGCCACTCTAATCAGGTAGAATTTCAATATCAGTGATGCTACTAACTAATCTACTACCTAACAGAAAGAAAACCTGATAATGGAAGTTAGCACTCAGGGAACCTATGAGATAGGATTTACAAGATGATTAGTAAATAATCGGAAAAATGGCGCACATTGGGAGAGGCCTATGTCCAGCAGGGGATTGCAGTGGGCTAATTGATCGATTGATAATAAATAAATATTCTACAGAACGTTATCTTGATCCAAAGTAAGCATACTTTAACTAGCTTGTGTTGCGGTCTTGCGGATGAACATACTTATACATATATATTATACATAGAAACACGCAGACCCATGCACATATTTATGCAAAGAAATATTTGTATTTTAATTTTAATACCTCGGTTATCAATAATAGCTCCTACTAAGTAGGACACGACGGTATTTTTTTTATTTTTTAAACAACTTATGTGGTAGACAAGCACACGACCCACCTGATGGAAAGTGGTTACCGTGACCTACGAACATGTGTAACAACAATGGAGTCAAATCGGTGATGCCGACCCTGTAAGAACAGAGATTTTACGTGCCGTCAGTGTAAAAGACAAAGCAGGACAAGCTGACCTGCACAGAGTGAGACGATTTTTCACGCCGGAGCAGCGGTGTCTTCTATACAAGGCACAAATTCGCTCCTGTGTGGAATACTGCTCGCATCTCTGGGATGGTTTAGCAAAGTACTTACTAGATACTCTCGACAGATTGCAGCGACGCGCGGTCCGCATCATTGGGAATCCCGAGGTCACGAACACCCTAGAACCTTTACAGATGCGTAGAGATGTTGCGTCCATGGCTGTATTTTACCGTCTGTACCATGGTGAGTGTTCTGATGAGCTCTTCCAATTAGTCCCACTCTCCCCTTTCCTACACAGGACAACACGTGCAGGTCTTAGATGTCACCCGCACACGGTGCAGAACATACGATCAAGAACCAAGCGGTTCGGTGACTCTTTCCTCTGTCGCACCATTAAGGCCTGGAATTTATTACCAGCTCACGTGTTTCCTTCTTCCTACAGTCCCGGGTCCTTTAAGCGGGGCGTGAAAAAGCATATGATGAGGCCGTCAAGCTGAGTGTCACCATTGTCACACGGTATGTGTAAGTAATGGTGACCCTCTTTTCTGAGACTTTGCCTTCAGCTTACCATCAGGCAAGGCGAAGTCTAATTGACGTGTTCTGTGTAAAAAAAAAAACAGAAACTCTCAATGCTTGCAGGGTTGGCAGCGTGAGTGTGACTCTCTTGGTTTTGCACGCGTCCATAGGCCAGGGTGCTTGTTATATGCTCAACTTCTCCTATAACTTTTACTTTTCCGTCATATTAACTCAAATTCGTAGATTTTCGTGTTAGGAAATTTGACCAATTTTAAGTTTACTACATATTTTCTATTCCGGTTAAAACCCGGTGAAGTAGAACACAAAAACTGCTCCATCTCAACATACGGGAGTCATAACAAAATGCGGCAAGAGCGAGCATCTCATTCTGTCCATATATCTAACTATAATTTTATTAATCACTCAATTAACCTATCTCAGTCCATTGCTGGACATACGCGTCTTATAATATACGGCATAACGCATAACACCGTATCCTCCACATGACGCATCCAAGCTACCATTTTCAGTGCGTGATGAGGTGCGTCAAAATTAGTTGAGTTATTCTTGACAGTTGCCAAGATCCTCGAGTCCGTCCCTGTATTGCCACCATGCTAGTATTTTGTTAGTCGGCTGCTTTGTCGCCAAGTGCCTTGCTCCAGACTACATCGCCTCTCTCGCTCGCTCCGCCAGCGCCAGAGAGGGACGCGCGCCGTCACGGGACGCTGCCGACGCCCGAGTGTGACAATATTTGGTCACTTATTGGCTACACTGGGAACTGACGCAAGCGCATACAAAAACTAGATTGTTCAATATTGCTTTATGGAATATCTTCTTTTTTGGCTTTTAATTTTTTTTTAATTTTGATATTTTTTAAAGTGGTGTATCGACGGAACGGCCGATGCGTGACGCCCATCATCAACTTGTTCCCGCTTGCATCAGAGGCTTTCACCTCTGTCGCGCACTCTATCCCCTCCATTTAGCGCGTAGATACCTCTCTTATTCCCTCTGTATGTATGTATTCTATGTATTTACAAAAAAAGTATCTTTTTTCGCATTCTAGATTCTATTACATGAGCTAGTTAAGCTATGCTTAGTATGGATCTAGATAGCGTTGTACCTATAGAACGTTGTGTAATTTTTATTATTATTTATATTAGGTACCAACGGCAGCACTCACTCAGTCTCAGATGTACGGCTCGAGTCAACAATAGTGCCCGGAATACGGCAATAGGCTCACCACCGCCTATTACGTGGTACCGAATACAATTATTTAGGTATTGTTGAAATGTGGGTGTTAATTTTGCATAAAATTCTGGGATAACGGCGTGATTGTATGTATGTATTAGGCACAGGCACACTATACAAGGCGTCAAATCTATACTTATATTATAAAGAGGAAAGATTTGTATTTTTGTATGTAACGAATAAACTCAAAAAGTACTGAACCGATTTTAATAATTCTTTTTTCATTAGAAAGCTACATTCTTCGTGAGTAACATAGGCTACTTTTTATCCGGATATTCACATGGGATCAGGATTTACGCGGGTGAAACCGCGGCGCGGTGCTAGTAAGTTATAAATTTAATTCAACTAACCGCCAATTCCGGTTCGATCCAAAGCATGTGCATATTTTCAAAAAACACAGCTAACTATTAAAGATACTAAGGCTGAATAGGTTGCGTTTTGTTAAGAACTGGTTCCTTTCTGTTTGTCTGTAAGGGTTGATCCTCCAGCGTCACGTGAACATACAATAACTTATAGCTTTTATAGAATGTGACTTCCCAACTCCGGGAGGAATGCCTGCAACAGGATCAGGGCCCTACCCGTCAATCTGCAGATGTGCAAGCTTCCAGGTGAGGTTGGCTGGTACCTAGGCAACGTAAACTGTGCGTTTACTGTCAGATGGGGTGTTCCCCATTTTGCCGTCGTTTTCTTAGCGCAACTAGCGAAGATGTTCTCAGCTATTTGTTCAAATAAAAGCACAAAAAATAAGATTGACACTAAATCTTCTTATTCTCTCCTAAGTATCTAGGGATGCTTGGTGAAGATACGATGCGCCGCCATCCTGCAGTTCCTCGCGGTCAAGGAGGACAGATATCGCTCCTGCAATCTGTATTGCATGGGAGAGTGATCAGACATCGATTAGTGAGTGATCATCGCGGACCTCGAAGGTCACTAACTGATCGAATGGGCTAGTCTCGTAAAAATCGGGATGGGCAAGTACCTATCCTTCATGATAGACCATCATTTATGATAAGGTTGTTTGTAAAGAAGATTAAGATTTTATTTGAAAAGGGTTTGTGGAACTAATACACCAAGTAAGTATGTAAGGCTGGGGGGCCCCTCGCAGAACATAGGTAGTATTAGACTAAATTGATAATATGTTAAAAAACGATCGCTCCAAACTGTGGAGGGCCACAGCCGGACCAGTTATGAAGTTTTTTTGCCAGTAGGTACAAGATCGTGAAGTGTGTTACAGTACAAGTAAAGAAGCAGAAGGCGGGTTGATGTCTCAATCTCAACCTACACTCACACCTATTTCCCCGAAGGGGTAGGCAGAGGTGCTAGCACCCAAATTTCGCCAGTTTTTGTTTAGGTCCCAATGAAATAGGTGGCAAGCCTATTGCCACTAACCGGGCGCTTATAAACCTGCGACAAATACATACATAACTTCGTAAAGCATTGAAAAGTCGTTGGTGTGTGACATGGTAAAACCTGGGATCGAATGCGAGACCTCGTCCCAGCAGTCCATTACCCATACCACTAGGCTAATGCGGTTGTGTGTACCGAGGGAATAAGACAAGTGTATAGGTACTGATTATATTGTAAAACAATAATATCTCTGCCTACCTTTATAAAAAGTACTTTTTTCATACAAATTAGGTGCAGACAAGCACACGGCCCACCTGATGGAAAGTGGTCACCACGGCCTATGGACGCGTGCAAAACCAAGAGAGTCACACTCGCGCTACCAACCCTGCAAGCATGTGCCAGTTAGTGTAAAAGACAAAGCAGGACATGCTTTTGGTCTTTCCACTGACAGCACCAAACCCTCCAGTGAGCTCTGGCTACCCTACTCACAGCCGGGAACCCAACACGAGGTTATTATGACTGCGGTATTCTGTAGGACGGAGGTACTTCCCCAGTCGGACTACTCAATTGGACGGAAATGTCCTACCTACTTATGTAGCAGTCTAAAGCATAGTTATACCGCGCAGGTGCGCCCGCGCCGCTCGCGATGCTATCATGACGCAACTAATAATGCGAGTGGTTTACTTAATTCCATTGTTTGTTCGCAATTAACCCGCTTCAAAGACACCAATTTGGTACAGCCAGCGGCAAAAGTGTTATAACAATGAAATTCAATACTACCCAAGCACGTGGTAGACATCGATAATGAATACACAAGTTGCAAGTACGCGTTATGGAGTACTGGCTGGTCTCCTCTGTTACTCTTTCACTTGACTTTGATTATCTTGGTTATTACCGAAGCGACTATCATATATCAGTTAACCCCGAGAGAAAAGTCAGCAAAGCCGGAAATCAAAATATGCGAGCAATTACAATACTATCTGTTAACTTGCAATGAGATGCAAAATATTTTAAGTTATTAGTTTTTTCGCGAGTATCTTGTATGTTTGTAATATTCTTTAATACCTTATATTATCCAAACTACGGGACGTATATCATCAATTAACATATCGTTAGACTTATCTTGGTAACGCAATTGTTCTTAGATAGGTGACGCGAAAAAGAAAGACAATATGGCCGCTGTAATACGATATAATTTAAAGGAAAAAAGGAAGAAAAATAAATTGAATAGGTACTGCAATATGGATATCAAATTGAAGGGATTTGAAAAGGGCATACCATAACCAGATTTAACATAACATAACATAAACTCTCGCCTATATCCCCGAAGGGGTAGCCAGAGGTGTTAGCACCCACATTTCGCCAGTTTATGTTTAGGTCCCAATGTAATAGGTGGCGATCATTTTGCCATTAACCTGGCACTTATAAACCTGCGATAAATACACACATAACTTCGAAAAGCATCGAAAAGTCATTGGTGTGTGCCATGGTAAAACCTGGGACTGAACGCGAGACCGCGTCTCAGCAGTCTATAACCCATACCACTATGCTACAGCGATCCCATAACCAGATTTTAATTTAAAAAATTTATTATTATAAATAAAAAAGCTGAATTAATCGAAAAAAAATTGATAGCATGCGGTAGCCATTTGCGAAACATAAACAGAAAGAAAATAAATTAGTACCGTCTGAGCTATCAAACTTGTTTCGATTTTGTCAGCATCAATAGGATTTATTATTTTTAATAATTCATTACATACATACATACATATAATAACGCCTTTATCCCCGGAGGGATAGGCAGAGGTGAATTAACACCCACATTTCACCATCATTGTATTCGGTCCCAAGTAATAGGGGGTGAACCTATTGCCGTTTTCCGGGCACTGTTGTTGCCTCGAGCCATGCATCTCTGGCTGAGTCTGGGCTGTATATATCTGTCTGTTATTAAACAGTCTTATCCCTTTTTTTTTTTTTTTACGTGCGCAAAATCCCCACGGATACCTCCCCACCGGAGCCGGTGGAGGAGGTTATGTCGGACACGAACCGACTAAAACGCACGCCGCCTGTGGGTCGTTTTGGTTGCCGAAGGTGAGGTTGACAGGCATATCCCTCGCACCCCGGCCGACCCAGGGCCATCTCCCACGATCTGGCCCTCTTCTCGGGTGTGGGGACTACAGAGTCCCCAACTCGTCCCCGGAAACGGGGAGGCGCGCCACGCGCGCCACCGCCGCGGCCTGCTTCTGCCAGGGTGACAGGCGGCTTCACCTGTCACCCCCAGGCCGGAACAGTCTTATCCCTTAAGTCGCCTTGTATGATGGATGACACCGCATGGGAGGAGATTGAGTGGTTCAAATACTACTCTGAAGAAAACCACGCGGCTTAAATTCATTGTTTAGAAATAATATATAAATATTAAATACAATAAAACTAAAATAACTAATTCATTGTTTTAAATATCTGGTCCGCCAATTTGACTGTACCTCGCTTAACAGTGAACAGTTCCCTAGAATGATGATGCTTACTTAGAAAGAAAGACATAATTTGTTGCTAAGTCTCGATGAATGGTTTTTCACGCTGATGTAATGATTGGCGTTATCAGTGTAGTGCACGACTGTACCGTGAGCGGTAACAAGATCCCAGTTCGGTTGGTCGCCTCGGGCCGAGCGCTGCATGTTTGCGCCCAATGTTTGTCCGCGCGCTCACCAACACAACACGCCGCCAATACTATACTGTTTGGACATTTTAGAAACTTAGCATCTCCATTTTGTGGGCACGTATGTACTTCGAAATTTGAATCTCAAATAAAAATGCTATTTTTATCTAACGTTTTATTCGAAATTGATCTTTGTGGCTTCACAATAAGAGTTTACTGTCAATTTGGACGGTGTTAAAGTATATTTGTGTTCGAAGGTATGTGCACACAAAATTGTTAATAATAACACAGTGATTTTAAGTCTTATTTGATTAAGAATAAGGTTCGAATGGAATGCCAATATACTTGTCATTGTAATACGTTTCCTAATACTGTTCAAACAGTCTTAACATACGATTTACTAATGACATTTTTGGATTTACAATTCATTGGGTTTTCGAAATTTAAATGGCTTAAGTGTTTACTAGTTGGATAATAATAGTTTTAAACCATTGAGGTGGTTAGTGTACCGTTGTCGGGGTAGGCAGAGGATTGCAATACTCGGTAGTGTTGTCAGGGGACATAAGTTCCCTGTATCTATACCTACATATTAGGCACCGTGGTCCTCGACAGAGTAGAATTTGGACCACCCCATCTCATACCATGCGGTGTCGTACAAGGCGACTAAAGGGATAGGGCGGTTTAACATCAGACAGATACCTATATACAGCCCAGACTAAGACATAGATACAAGGCAAGACGGCAATAGACTCAACCCCGAATTACGTGGAGCCGAAAACAATGATTAGTAAAATGTATATATTAATTCACCTCTGGGATAAAGGCGTGATTATATGTATGTATTAGGCACACTATACAAGGCATCTAATAAGTTATAAATTTTATTCAACTGAACACCAATTCCGTTTCGATTCAAAGCTTGTGCTTGCATAACTTAAAAAAAAACAGCTAACTATTAACGATACTAAGGCTGAATAGGTAGGTAGTGTATTGTGATAAGAACTGGTTCCTCCCTGTTTGTCCGTCAGGGTTGATTCTCAAGCGTCACGTGAAAACTATTGAAAAATAATCAAAAATTCAGCTGATATAACTCTATTATACGATGCAGAGCTACGCGTAGTGACGCAATCTGGTTCAATAATCTATATATGTAAACAAATCTATTGCTGTTCGTTACTCTCGCTAAAACTCGAGAACAGCTGAACGGATTTATCTTATCTTGGTCTTGAAATGTTCGTGGAGGTCTAGGAAAGGTTTAAAAGGTGAGAAAAATTCGAATAATTTGCCGGGAACCGACATCCAAGCGGGCGGAGCCGCGGGCAAAAGCTAATATGAAATATATATCTGTAGAAAGCAGCTGATCTTTGTCTCTTTTTACTAACTCCTTCTTTTCATCGGGCTCCTACGAGTACCACAAGAAACAAAATAAAGCTTTCACTAAATAAGCGCTTTACCTGATCACTCCATAATGGTGTACTTTACCAACTATTAAACTATAATCAACCATTTTTTTTACAATTATGCGCAAGCATTGAATTTGTAACCACAAAAAATAACGCTATTGTTACCCCAACTGTGGGGTAACTCGAGCTTCTTGGGGTAAATTGATATTATACATTGTTCACATCTCTAAGTAGTTTATTGCATTGTTAATATTGTTTGTTGTAATAATATTTTGCAAATAAGGTATCCACGCGTGAATTTATAATGGGGAACTTAACGAAATTATCTGAGAATCTATAACTTACAACATTGTGTTTACACTTGTGGCAAGCGTAGTGTGAATCCGCCACGGAAAATTTAATATAATACCTATAGAATATTGAAATTCACATCAGTCCAGCCTAGTGGTATGGGTAATGGACTGCTGAGACGAGGTCTCGGGTTTGATACCAGGTTTACCGTGGCACACACCAATGACTTTTCGATCGAAGTTATGTGTGTGTTTATCGCAGGTTTATAAGTGTCCGGTTAATGGCAATATTACATTGGGACCTAAATATAAACAGGCTAAATGTGGGTGCTAGCATCACTGCCTACCCCTTCGAGAATATAGGCGTGAGTTTATGTTATGTTATGTTACATTTTGCAATAATAATTTAATGTTGTGTTCCCGGCGGTGTGTAGGGTAGCCAGAGCTCACTGGAGAGTTTGTGCTGTCAGTGGGAAGACTAAAGACTTGCCCTGCTTTGTCCTCTACACTGACGGCACAGAAACTCTTTACTTACAGGGGCGGCAGCGCGAGTGTGACTCCTCTGGAGTTACACACGTCCACAGGCCACAGTAACCACTTTCCATCACGTGTACCGTGTGCTTGTCTGGTATCTAAGTGGTATAAAAAAAGTACCAAGTTGGTAAAGCCATGCTTTATTCAGCAAGAACTGGCACTCTTCATCTATTTGCTACAGGACTAGATTTCTTTTATCCTAGGAATAGGATTTCATGGATTGCGGGCCCTGGATCTGAAAAACCATGCGAGCCGAGCCGCGGGCTACAGCTAGTATTGTCGCATGTTATTTTACACAATTACATGGTATACATAAATACCTAGTTTTAATATTTATACCTACATATTTATTAGTCATAGCAAAAAATTAAAATATATTTTATTCGAAATGGCTACCTTTGACTTTTATAAAAAAGTAAAATAAACTCACGCCTATATCCCCGAAGGGGTAGGCAGAGGTGGTAGCACCCACATTTCGCCAGTTTATGTTTAGGTCCCAATGTAATAGGTGGCGAGCCTATTGCCATTAACCGGGCACTTATAAACCTGCGATAAACATACACATAACTTCGAAAAGCGTAGAAAAGTCATTGGTGTGTGCCATGGTAAAACCTGGGATGGAACCCGAGACCTCATCTCAGCAGTACATTACCCATACCACTAGGCTACCGCGGTTGACTTTTATACTGGCCTTCAATCTGTTTGGCCACGAATCTATAGATTTACGCACTTCCAAGGGAAGATTTGCCACTGCTTGCTCCAAAGATTTTTTAAGAGACTCAATGTCGCCGTGTCCTTTAGAGCAGGCCATGTCCTCTAAAACTAACCATAATTTGTAGTCTGGGTTGAGGTCTGCACTAGATGAGGGCCAGTCTTCAGCTCTTATAAAGTCCGGAACGTTGATTTCTAACCAGGCTTGGGTAGTTCGTGCCTTGTGACCAGGAGCAGAGTCCTGCTGGAAAGTCCGTGGGATATTTTTAAAAAGTGTATTGCTGAAAGGTTTCACAACATGATCCAAGACAGTATTTTGATACACTTTGGTTGAAGTTTTAACTCCTTTTTCACAAAAATGTAGTTTGTGACTTCCTGATAAGACGCGCCCCACCAAACCATCAATGACGCAGGATGATGACCACGTTGTACCTTTCCGACTTCTTAGAACTCTGACCTCACTTTATCATTTTACTTATTATAGTGTTTTTCAATCGTGAATTTTTTTTCATCGGTACCGATAAAATTTTTGTTCCTTTCACCTGCGTATCGCGACAGAAGACGCTTTGATCGATCCAATCTCTTTAATCGTAAAGATTGATTTAGGGCATGTCCTGTATATCGACGATAAGCACCGGGCTTCAGGTCTTGTTTTATAATACGTGACAGAGTCCTAGCGAGAACCTTAATTTCTCGCGATAAGATTTTTTGCTTCCTTATAGGGCTTCCACGAATTCTGGATTAACAGCATTAATAACCTTTGTAGTTTTAACAGCACGCGGGCGCCCCGATCTTTGCTGGTCTTCTTGTATCTATTGATAGTACGATATACGAACATACGGCTGATACCAAGTTTTTAAAGTGTCTGAAATATGACCGACGCGACGACTCCATACCCACTTTGTGCAAAGAGATCACTGCGATCTTATTTTCTTTAACACCCTATTCCATGTTGTAATTCGATTATGAACACGAATAAATATGTGAAATGGCGCGAAATCGAAAGAAATTTGTAAAATAATATACCGAATATACGTGTTCCAAATTCAAAATATTTAAAAAGTTGAAAAAAAAAGAAAAGTTTTAATCAAACAGTATTTATGGCCAGACTAGTTAAATACGAGTATAGGTATTTGCATTGGTCTGGTCAGGCTTTGGAGAACACGCTACGCCGTCGGCCTCGATTGACTTACGATCTAGTTTAGATACAATGCTTCCTTATCACTTTTTGGTTGTGGCGGTCACATATTGAAAATATCGAAGTTCAGCCAAATCCGCAGGTAAAGCGAATCCCACTCTCCGAGGTAACAGCTTCGGATGCGACTGGCCTTAGCTAGAATGAAGAAGACAGTAATCCTTACAGACTTACAGCATTAATGCTATATTATTAACTGTACAGCATACAACAAAGAACCGCGTGGTTCCCGGCAGAGTAGAATTTGGATCACCCCATCTCATCCCATACGGTGTCGTACAAGGCGACTAAGGGATAGGACTTTTTAACATCAGATAGATGTATACAGCCCAGACTCAGCCTCAAACGCATGACTTGAGTCAACAATAGTGCCCGGAAGACGGCAATAGACTCACCCTCTATTACGAGAGACTGAATTCCATGGTCGGTGTAATGTAGGTGTTAATTCACTCTTGCCTAACCCTCCGGGGATAAAGGTGTACTTATTTTTGTGTATATGTGGGCAACATTCAATAAACTATCTCACTTCAAACTTATTTCGTACGCGGCAGCGCGGCTACGGACCTCCTTACTTACGTTGAAAACCATTGTCTAAAAAACTTCTATAATTACACGTGGTTCGGTAGTTCTATCTACATACACATCTGTGGTGCACAATGTAACTGTCATCCAACCCGAGTACAAGCCACGGTGAGTATGATTGCGCCATTGTGGGAGACGGTGGCAGGTAAACCACGATTTCTATACGAAACCCTTTAAGTGAATCCAGTTATTATCATACATTTTTTATATCCACTTATATCTTTATTGTCCTTAAAAGGGTAAGCAAACGTCACGTCTACGTTTCGTAGGTATTTTAGCATATTTAGAAAGGGTAATGTTTTGCTACTTAGATACTACTATTCTTTGCTTTTAACACAGTAGATGCACGAAGTCTGATAGTTTGTTGATGAAAGACAGACGAATGCTCTTCCACCAGGTCTTAGGTAAATACGTCTTCAAAAATTAATTAATGTTGTGGAGACGATGAAACTCGGAACTTCATTTCTCGCAAGTGTCTTTCAACGGTTTTCTACCATTCTCTTAACCGCGAAACAGTGGACGAGCTGCTGTTTCTTTCATCTCTATAACACAATAAAAACATAAGTGACACATAAGCAATTACAACGATTACTTCAGCCCGAAGTGCTTCCAAAGGTATCACAATACATTACCAGTGCACTCCGCACAATGCCACTGCATTAGGCCACATTATACCAAGCAATTGTTTTCGCCACACGATACCTATTGACTGCATTCAATGCAAGTACCTCAATGAGAACACTCCACATTGTTTTATTTCTTTTATTGAACTAAATAATAGAACCCTCAAATAATTGTTATTGAATAAATTTCAAAAATGTTGATATTTATTCTAACGAAATTAAACCTTAACAATTTTGGAATTAGGTCGAAAAAAAATGTAATCAGTGAGTTTAGTGAACAAAAATGTTGAGTCAATTTATTATTTCAAAATGGTTCTTTCGTCGAAGTTAATACAATTTGTTTTGAAATTTCCGGGTTCTGTTCTAAATGCTGTTTTAAACTTTGTTGACAAATGGTTCTCTTTATGTGTTCATTGTTCGGGGCGTGGCCACTTCGTATTGTTAAGTAATGGTTTAATAAATAAGTGATGTTTTACGAACGGAGCCCCCTGTCGGTTTGGAAATTTCTCTGTGATATATCAATTTCATGTTGGATGAATTATCACCGGTATTACCTTGTAGGTCGGTTAGACACAAACGAAATTGAAAAAAAAAAACCAAAAGTCAATAAATTACCGGAGCCGGAGTTGGTCAAATAAATTTTGACCAACTCCGGCTCCGGTCTCTTATTTTACAATAATTCAAATAAAATATATCACAAAATAAATCCAATTTAAAATTGTTATTTGGTTAGTATTAAAACATAAATACATAAAAATACTCGCGATTATGTCGCATCGAACAACCCACTCCGCATCGTTCTCGGCGCAAAGGTGCTTATAATGCTGGTCGCGTTGCCTCGCTGCCATCCTTTGCCCTAGGAACGTCCTGTCCTGCGTCCTGCGGATACGTCGGCCAATTTCCGCAATCAACCTCTTCGTCTCTTACCCCCAACTGCCCATAGTCTCCACCGCAATGGCCACAAAATAATATTAAAAACAGCAAGAACCAAGCGGTTCGGAGGTATATGATTAATTTTAGAGTTACTACGTTCACATAAGGAAAGGTATCCGGTAATAAACACAATACATAAACCATTTTCCTTTTTTTCTTTACACAAATACCACAGTGGAAGTTGTTGCTCCACTAGCAACTAAAATGCGATGGTAAACTTAGGTTAAATAGAATAACGTGAATAAGATAAGAGAGGACGGAGAACTTTTAGAAATAACTTCATTGATTGTTATGCGCTCACCGGAGCCTGATGCACCTGCGCCGAGAGAGACGGCTTTCGCGCAAATTAAATCGTATAATAATGTGATGGAATCGCACTCGAGTAAATTATAAATAATTATTCTACAACATTCTACACAACGCTATCTAGACCCAAGGTAGGCATAGCTTAACTTGCTTGTGTTATAGAATCTAAAAAGCGGATAAACATTCTTAGGTACTTTTAGTAAGTACTTACATACATATTATACATATTAACGCCCTGACTAATGCAAATATATATTTCATGCATACAAATATTTGCACTGAGCGGGAATCGAAGCCACACACTAAATAATAGTATATAGTACCTACTAAGATAAAAAAATTATTTAGAGACACAATTAGTAAATAAATTAGTTATTTAGTTAATTAGTAAAAAGTGCAACTGCACATTTAGTAATTGTGTCTCTAAATAAACGTTACTAACTTGTAAACTAGTAAACTTACTTACTAGTAAACTGTTTTTGATGGCATAGTTTTGTTTATTAAGTTGCATAAAATGAGTAAACAGTACGTATATTAATTTATTTGTACCTACTATTGAACTTGATCTTTTTGTATCTAATCTTTTTAAAGAACAAATCCACTCAACTATTTTTATACAACTTAGATAGTAGACAAGCACACGACCCATCTGATGGAAAGTGGTTACTGCGACCTATGAACGTATATAACACGAGGGGCGTCACACCCGTGCTACTGACCTTGTAAGAACGGAAAGTTTCTGTGCCGTCATTGCAGAAGACACAATCAGGACAAGCCTTTAGTCTTCCCATTGAAAGCAAAATAACTCTCCAGTGAGCTCTGGCTACCCTACTTATCGCCGGTAACACAACACGAGGTTATTATAGCCGTGGTATTCTGTAGGGTGGAGGTACTTCCCGAGTCGGATTGTTCAATTGGGACGCGAGCACCGTCGTGTTCTACCTCCTGTCCAAGTATTCTATAGAATGGACTTTTGCCTGGCTATAATTCACTTGTGAGTTATAGCCAGGCAAAAGTCACAGTTTAATTATAGTTTGATTATAGGTGTCACTATGAGCTTGAGTGCGGTGAGCAACTGTGTTTAAAAAACTATTAAAACACTTGTTGAAACAAAGTCATTATAAAAATAACTATAAAAGCCAATAAAAAAAAAACTAGTACAAAAAATTCACATCAGAATAACAAAACTCTCAACTCAAACTCTATTGTAGCAAAAACAACACACACCCACAATTTCACCACAACACAACAACAAAAGTTTATTTCATCGCATGGCCTGAAGGTACCACCAGAGATAGATATCAGAATCAAGCTCCCACGGCCAAAGGCTTCACGTCGCAGGTGCTTGTCTCACGGTCGCAGGCACATTATGCCAGGGTATTGTTAAACTCCGAACACAATGTAACCAAAAGTGGAATGAGAGGTAATTGGCGACAAAATGTTAGTGTAAAATATTGATATAGGTCAATAATTAACACTTCTGACGGTTAAGATCATTGCTTCTCGATTTATAAGCCTTTGCAAGAAAATTGGTGAAGTCTGGCTGACAATAATCTGATACTATACCTACAAGTGTATGAAGATAATTTTAAGAAAATAGAAGAAACGGAAGAACTTTGTCAGAATCATAGCTAGTGAAAGCTGTGGTTTCTACTTAACTACTAAAGAGGCTTAACTAAATATATATATATATATATATATAGTTCTTTAATAAGTTCATATACATCTTATATATGTCACCTTACAACTAATAATATGGCAATTTTAATTAAATAACCCGCTCGTGATCGCTGCCGGTGAAAAGGTGACATCACACTTGCTGCGTTTCTTCGCTGGATTGCGATGTCCAGACTCTGTACCAGGAATGATTGCCAGAGTCACCAGTAGCTTCTATTAGCCTCTGCCCAATCGCCGTTATAAGGTCTCCACCGCTACTGGCACGAAATGGTAAACAATTCCACACATTTTATATATAAAATTCTCGTGTCACATTGTTCGTTCCCGTACTCCTCCGAAACGGCTTGACCGATTCTCATGAAATTGTTGCTACAAGTAAGCAATAGCAATTGTAGCAATAATTTTAAAAGGATATCGCTTTATATTGTCAGAACTTTCTAACTTTCCGTAAAAGTAGAATAACAACAATACCGTCGTTTATCTTTGAATCTGATATCAAAAACCGGGAAAAAACGTCCACAAAACGCTACAAATATGTCCATTGTACCACTATCTCGTGATCTGAGAACATTTAACGCAATTGTGCTGAACTAATATCGATAATCCTTTGTTATTACGACAAGTGGATTTCTCATTTGTTGTCAAGCGGTTAGAGGGTGGAATCTCCTTTATCTTTTTGGTGAAAACGTATAAAAAACATCACCCTTATTGTAGTTTTTAGCGATCTCAGTTACAATCTCAACCCCAGATCTGTGCGTGAGGGCACACCGGGGGCTGTAATAGTATCTGGTTGATATCGACTTGTCTGTTTTGTAGTTTCGAACTCGGCTTATCCAATATTTGACTTCATCAATGGCGCAACGGTTAAGAAGCTGCCTCGGGTACTAAAAGAACTTTCTAATCCATTTCTAAATCACCTTTTTCACACTTACATACACACATACATATAATTACGCCTTTATGCCCGTAGGGTTAGGCAGAGGTGAATTAACACCCACGTTTCACCAATCATTGAATTCGGTCCCACGTAATAGGGGATGAATCTATTGCCGACTTCCGGACAAGTTCTTCCGTTGACTCAAGCCATTCTTCCAAGGCTGAGTCTGGGCTGTATATATCCGTCTGGTGGTAAACAGACCTATCCCTTAGTCGCCTTGTACGA
This sequence comes from Eilema griseolum, assembly GCA_963662185.1. Taxonomy (NCBI): domain Eukaryota; kingdom Metazoa; phylum Arthropoda; class Insecta; order Lepidoptera; family Erebidae; genus Eilema; species Eilema griseolum. The sequence goes on along the minus strand of OY759229.1, from coordinate 684,192 downwards.
CACCGCATGAGAAGAGATGGGGTGGTCCAAATTCTACTCTACCGGGAACCAAGCAGCAACAAAAGTTTTTTTTCACTCTTTACCATATATAAATTTAATTTAAAAGAATAAAGAGATACATCACTAATCGAACTATATTAAACACGAAAATGATGTATCTCTTGATTAATTGCCGCCACTTCTCATTTAAAAGAATTTAAATATTTCAACTGAAAATCTCGTATTTTCAATCCCACCACGGTAGTCTTACAAATTTGTGCACAAAATTTTCAAGTCTCACACACACTTACATACTAATATAATACGACACTCCTAAACCACTAAACCGATTTTGATGAAAGTTGGTATAGTGGTAGAATAGACCATGGGAAACGATGTAGGCTATGTTTGGTCGCAATACCCGACATGCAAGCTCTATCTTCACTAAACCGTGCAACTCCCAGAAACTTTTATTACCACAAATAACGTTTAACATGCGTATTATTGTAAAAATTAATTGTTTTCTAAGTCGTTATGAATGAAACCATACTATTCGACTTCTTAGAAACGTCCCCACAAAAAGTGATCAGAATTCAACAAAATTAAAACTGTCGACACTTGATACAGGCGGACTCCCCGCCCGCGTTAGGCTGTTTGCACAATTTGCGATTACGCGCGCGATCGCACAGACGCACGTGTGGTTTCGCCTTAATTTGTTTCCTCACGGCTCTGTGAGCTTTAGATTTGTTACTTTCACTATTGTGTTGACAGGTCTTTAGCAAATTTTTTGCAGTAGGACCCTTTGAATATACTTTTGTGAATTTCGTCGCCATTATTGTAATAGTAATATTGTGCGATATATCATACAACGCTAGATACCTCTAGGTCTATGTGGCTCATATTAGTGTGAAGATATTGGTGTCATCAAGGCGTTTTGTCACTTGTACTAATTATACCGATTTATGAATGACTCTGTCACATCGCATACTTGCCAAAGAAGGTTCATACATTTTTTCCTCGCCACAGTATTGTTACTAGGAATTCGTTACCTTCCGTCATTAGTGTCGGCCTTCCAGCGGGTAAGATGAGTCGAATGTAATTGTTTCAATTAGTACAACCCGACGCGGGGCCACTCGTTAACTCGAACCAATTTCAACTTCAAGACGATGCATATGTGCTTGATGGATAGGTCTCTAGTCTAGCAAGACCAGGCTCTTGAGGTTAGTGGGGTCAGATGAAGATAACTCTCATAAAAACTAAAATAAGCCAATGCCGGTGAGAGAGGTTATGTCGGACTCGAACCGACTAAATCGCACGGCGCCTATAAGTCGTTTTTGGCTGCCGAAGGTGAGGTTAACAGGCTTATCCCTTGCACCCCGGGCGACCCGGGGCCCTCTTCAGGTGCGAGGACCACATACTCCCCAAAGCAAAGCAGACCCTGGGCTTAATAATATGAAGGTATTGAAGCAACCAGAATAGTCTCTAGCATGATAACGATCGATGATATGGTATTATATTAAGGTAATTCTACCCTTTCATTTCTCTATTGAAGCCTATGTTATAAAAACTGTGTGTTCAAAAAAGTAAGTATTCAAATCTAGTTCCGCAATGTGTACTTTCTATAACCGCATATCTTCTGTCAATCCGAAAACAATTAAACGTCTTCACAAACCAAAAGAAAAACTAATATTAGTTTAAAGCACATTGAGACCATTCATATTGCCACTCCTTCGTCAGTTATAACAATGAATTTAAAAAAAAAACAAACAAATAGTTCAACTCTACCCCGTCCCACGCAAATAAAAACAAATTCATTAGATTTTCTATTCAGAGGAAAATAAACCTTATTAGTTGTTAAATACAATTGATGTTAACCGTGAATGATAACTTTGTAAAATTATTTAAAAAAATGTTTTAACAAAAAAGTTCTTTATACACTAAAATGTTCAATAAAAGTAATCGATATTACTTGAATGGTTTCCAATGACGTTTTAACTAATTCTGCCTCCGGGTATTTTTTTTTTTGGTTTTTTGTTCAATGACCGCAATTGTGTTGTGAATTTGTGAATCGAGTTTTTTTTGTAACGATGTATGTTTGTTTGTTGCTGTAGGGACCTGCAACGGCTAAGTCTATATGTAGTATAGTATAAAGCCTTTATTATTTGCATGCATTATTTATATATATCATCATTGTCTTAGGATTCTTTAAGACGGCTTATACTACTTTATGGGAGTGTCTGCCGTATGACCTCACAACCTCGAAAGCCCGCGACAGAGACCTGTCCACTGGTCAGTAGGTAAATCGGCTTCCAGTTGAGGTTGACTGGACCTCGTAGGCATACACATCTAAAGGGCAATTCTCCTAGTTCGTCTCGATTTTTCAAAATTAAATGAAATCTATAAAACTCTTTTTCGTTAAAATTATTTTTTAGAAGACATCGTTCCGTTTTTATCGAGGCTAAATTTTGAAAAAATTTTTATGTTTTCAAGAAGATATTGTGGTCGTTTTTGACATTTGGGAGTTTGAAATTACATCTACTCTGAATTTTGAATGAAACAAGTAAGGAGAATTGATATTTTTTTCTTATGATGAACTTATCACAAGAGAGAGAGAGTTTATTGTATATAAATGTCAGTTGGCTAACTGGAAGTTTATAAAAATGACCAAATAAATTCTGTTCGTCAGCGCCATGTCCATAGCGATAAATAATTGAATTAAAACAAAAACAAAGTGTGAGCGGGCGAGCGCGGGGGTGAGGCACGAGCTCGACGCGCGGGCGCGGAGGTGTTTCAATAATAAAAATAATTACCCAGGCAGTGTTAGTGACAGCCGTGGACGGCGAGGGAGTGTGGACACGGCTTTTGCTTATAATAATACAGTTATGTTTCTAATTGTCAGTTTATTTATTTTAAACGGAGCTTTAATAAATGAAATAGTGTTATTAAAGAGCATAACAGAACATAATGAATATACTTATTATCTTTCACTTTTCACTTATTGTGAAAAGAACGCAAAAAGTTGCGTCTGTATTTATTTTATCGTTTTTATTTATTTTTAATCATTCAAATCCCCCTGTGGCGCAGCGGCAGAACGTTCGACTGCTACGCAGATGGCGCGGGTTCGATTCCCGCTCAGTGCAAATATTTGTAAGCATGAATGGTCTGGGTGTTTCTACGTATGATATTTATGCATTTACAAAAAAAAGTATCTAAGTAAGTTTATCCGCTTTCTAGATTCCATAGCACAAGCTAGTTAAACTATGCTTACCATGGGTCTAGATAGTGATGTGTAGAATGTTGTAGAATATTTATTTATATTTATTGATAATTGTTTGTCTATTGGATATTATGACGTCACCATTAATTATTTCATATAAGTTTTCTTACAGCTTACCGTTTTGACTTTTAATAAAAAGTAACTAATTTGAATAGTCAATCAAATACCTACTCAATTATTTGATGCAAATCATCGTAAATATAAATTTTCAGTAATGGGAAGAGAAAAACCCTATGTATTAATTTTCCAATAAATAATAATAATAATAATATTCTACAACATTCTACATAACGCTATCAAGACCTATGGTAAGCATAGCTTAACTAGCTTGTGTTATGGAATCTAGAATAGGGATAAAGATACTTAAATACTTTTTTTTTTGTAAATTCAGAATAATAAAGACAGAAATATCGGAATGAAGTCTGAAGCTGGGCAGGCACATCATGATAACTTTACTAATCATCAGTATCAGTACCTATGCGTTATCTACACTGCAGAAGTGATGTAATTTACATTGTTCTGTTAGGTCCTCAGGTTGTTCTTCAGGACAAGTTTTATTTCATGATTTACGATATCTTGAGTTAAGGTATTATATTAAAAAGGAGACCCATTAGCATAATACAAACTTACAATTTATTGAATGCCTTGCAAAAGTTTCACAGAGAAAGGCAGCACAATTTCTATATAAGGCACTTTTAGTATTATGTTATCTGTGTCTAAGGTAAAAAAAAAAGTTTGTATGTCAATTTAGCTTGTATTTAACTTGACGAGGAAATACCTCAATGTACTTACACAATTCTGAATAAACTGTTAATATAGCACAAATATAACATAACATAAACTCACTCTTATATGATAATGATACTGAACCGTTTCCTTTTTGGAAATATCCTAGTACTGACATTATTGTAAATATACCATCTGGTTCTGTTTTTGTATTTGCTCTAGGGGGTAAATCACTTCATAAGTTTATAAAAAAATTCTGCACTAAAATTTTAAGTATCTCATGTAGTGACCATCAGTTGAGACATCCATGCACCATCAGCACCCATGGCTAATATAAATAATTTAATAACGGATATCGACGGATTCGATATGTCGAAAGCGTTTGTTTGCGAAGTAGAGGACTGTAAGAAATTATTTCCCACTGACCCAACTCTATCTGTTTTATCCCAAAACATACGTAGCATAAATTGTAATTTTATTGGCTTTCTGGCATTGTTGACTAAACTTGGTATTGAATGCGATGTGCTGATTTTCACTGAATGCCGATTATCCCGTGTTGAGTTTTTGCCAACCCTGCCAGGTTACTGTTCTTTTGCAACCACAAATAACCCTATACAAAATGACGGCGTTGTTGTATATGTTAAGGACCAACTCACTTTCAAGGTTGATGAAATTATACTTCAAAACAGCAACTGTCTGCTTATTAAAATAGGAATCAATGACACAGCTATTCTAGCGGTGTACCGATCACCCTCATATACAAACTTAGATCTTTTTCTTACCTCACTGGATGATTGTTTGTCTAACCTATCGGGTTTCAGGAATATTGCAATCATTGGTGATATTAATATTGATATCCACTCCCCAAGCTCCAATGCTAATCAGTATCTGGAACTTACCAGCACGCACGGACTACTACCGACTCACTATTTTGTTACCCGCGATGCCAGTGGAACATGTATTGATCATGTCATCCTAAAAACTGAAACTCCTTCGGTTACTATAGTTCCACAATCAACGCTCACTGATCACAAAACAGTCATACTGTGTATCAATAGAGCACAGACTCGGAATTATGCTTTGTTGACTCAAACCAAAATAAATAAGGAATCTTTAAAAAACCACATAGCTAAAATAGATTTCGATCCAATTTATGCTACTAATGACGCCAATCTCGCAATGAGCTATGTCATCACCGAAATAAAGGCAGCTCTTGATAAAAACTCGAAAACTATCTCTTTACCACGTCGGAAAAAGATTATCCAACCATGGATTACACCTGGTCTCTTACGTTGCCTTCAAAATAGGAACAAATTACACCAAAAAGCAAAATCCTCACCTGAAAATACTATCCTAAAAACTACCTACACTCGGTACAGAAATTTCTGCTCTTCAATCTTAAAGAAACTTAAATACAACTATGAAAGGGAACGTGTTCAGAGGGCCGGTAAGGATACGAAAAAGTTGTGGAATATAATCAAAGACATCACATATTCAACCAAAGACTTGTCCTACCCTAAAGAGCTGCTTGACATTTCCAACTCTCCACAGGACTCTGTAGATAAAATTAACGCCCATTTTGCTAATGTTGGTAAAACCCTAGCGGAGAAAATAACTTCAAGCCAAACAGCTGCTTCTAGGGAACCAACACCACCGAAAACTTATCGTGATTCTTTCGTACTCCTAAGCACAGATGAAGCAGAGGTTGCAAGTCTAATAATGGCACTAAAAAACGAGAGCTCTGTGGGCTGGGATAATATCTCACCGATACTCCTGAAGGAAAATAGTGCCATTCTAGTACCCCACCTAACTCACATTTTTAATATGTGTCTCACTAACGGTGTCTTTCCTGTGGATCTTAAAAGGTCTCAAATACGCCCAATTCACAAGGGTGGTGACAGGGACAGTATCGAAAATTATAGGCCTATATCAATTTTACCTACTCTCTCAAAGATTCTTGAAAAAGTCATGAATAACAGGCTAGTTTATTATTTAGAAAGCAAAAACATTTTATCCAGGCACCAATTTGGTTTTCGCAAAGGGAAATCTACTGACGATGCGGTTGGTAACCTCACGGACTTTATAACATCAAATATGGACAAAGGCAGAAAATGTTTATCTATTTTTATAGACTTATCGAAGGCATTTGATACTGTCTCTGTTCCCGCCCTGATGCTTAAACTAGAAAAGGTCGGCGTTAGGGGGATTCAACTGAAGCTTTTTAAAGACTATTTATCAAATAGGACTCAATATGTAAGGGTGGGTAAACACACAAGTACTGATCTGCCAGTGCATTACGGCGTCCCGCAGGGAAGTATTCTTGGTCCAACTCTCTTTCTTGTCTATGTAAATGACCTATTATCTTTAAAAATACCTGAAGGTAAAATTATTTCGTATGCGGATGACACTGCCCTCATGTTTTCTTCAAAAACTTGGCAAGAGACATATTACAACGCCCAAAATGGTATTAACACAGTTAAATCCTGGCTTAAACAGAACCTTCTCACATTAAATGCCGATAAGACCAAATACATCCAATTTTCAATTCGGGACTCTGTACAAATAAATCAGGAATTAATAGTCCATGACTGTTTATCACCATCATCAATTAATACTTCTTGCACGTCAACTTGCAAAACACTACACCGTACACAAACGAATAGGTACTTGGGAATTACTATTGATGAAAATTTTAGCTTCAAGGCTCACATAGAAACGCTGAGTAAAAGAGTTCGCAAACTTACTTTTATCTTTAAAACTCTGAGACACGTATTATTACCTGAAACTCTTAAACAGGTCTACCATACCCTCTGTGAATCAGTGATTACGTACTGCATAACATCCTGGGGTGGAGCGCGAAAAACGACTCTCTTTCAGCTTGAGGTGGCTCAGCGAAGTATTCTCAAGCTTTGTACTTTCAAACCCTATCGATATCCAACTAAGCTTTTGTACGAGTACTGTGAGGTGTTAACCGTGCGTCAGCTATTTTTATTGAGGTTGACGTTGAAGCAGCACTCTTTAATTAGTTATACCCAACAACAATCGTCTCAGCGGAGATCTTATGCGGTGTGTGAGCGTGCTATTAGACCTAAAACATGTTTTATCCGCAGGTTCTTTCCATTTCTAGGACCCTACACCTACAACAAATTTAATAAGGCCACTAATATATACCCGTTAACCAATACAGGTGTTAAAGGGACGGTGTCCAACTATCTGAGCAAATTATCATACGACGAGACTGAGCTCACTATAAGGATAATTGAGTAGTGTAGTTTTATGCAATTATATACTATCAATCTATGTCAAGCAAACAAGTTTTACGAAGAAGTATCATTTTCACACCACACACTCCTCACCTCTCTCTCTTGCGCATACAAACACACACACACACACACACACACACATCACACACACACACACACACACACACACACACACACACACACACACACACACACACACACAAACACACACACACACACACACACACACACACACACACACACACACACTGTTTTGTATTAAATAATTATATAGCTGTATTGTTTGTTATGTAAATCCAAAGTGGGGTGGAGGCGCTGTTAACTGAGATACAGGTCAAAAGCCTAGTTCAGTAGCAGATGCTTAAACCAGACACAATTCTGTCTAAGCTTACTGTAACATTTCCAATGACAAACTGTGTAAACATGTATAATTTTTATGGAATAAATAAATAAATAAATAAATAAATAAAAAAAAAAAAAATATCCCCGAAGGGGTAGGCAGAGGTGCTGGCACCCATATTTCGGCAGATTATGTTTAGGTCCCAATGTAATAGGTGGCGAGCCTATTGCCATTACCCGGGCACTTTTAAACCTGCGATAAAAACACACATAACTTCGAAAAGTCATTGGTGTGTGCCATGGTAAAACTAGGGATCGAACCCGAGACCTCGTATCAGCAATCCATTACACATACCACTAAGCTATCGCGGCTTTTTTATTTTTTTGCACAAATATATAAATTAAAAAAATAATGTTCTCTACACTAACTAAGCGCTCTAAATATAAAATGTAAGCGGTGCCACAAGTATTGCGAATTAATCGAAACACGACCAGATCACACCCCTTCACCCTCGCATCTCTTTGCGCCCGTTTGCACCCGCGCGCACCCTCGGGCGCGTCTCCGAGATGCTTGAAGTATGAAAACATTTATTGGTATCAGTGACACTTCGGAATCGATACCGTGTTGAGTAGACGAGCGATGTACTCGAACTTTAAAACAATATTGTTGTAACAATAGTATATTTTTTAATTTTGGACTTTTTTCAATTCTGTCTATTTAGTATTTATTCACTAATTAAAACTATTGTAATTTATACATTAATAATATAACATATAACATGAACTAACGCCCCACATTTCGCCAGTTTATATTTAGGTCTCGATTTAATAGGTGGCGAGCTTATTGCCACTAACCGGACACTAATAAACCGGCGATAAATAGACACATAACTTCGAAATGCATCGAAAAGTCTTTGGTGTGTGCCATGGTAAAACCTGGGCTCGAACGCGAGACCTCGTCTCAGCTTTCCATTACCCATACGACTAGGCTACCGCGGTTATACACATTAATAAAAGAGTAAAAAATTAAAACAAAAGCTAAAATGCGTCGTGGAATTCCTCCGCATCGCATGCCTCTTGTGATAGCGTTCCCAGAAGACTGGCAACATTGTCACGTTGTATGGTAATGCTTATTTAGCCTTTTCTTAGGTCAGAGAATAAACATTACACGAGAAGCGTGGACCATACGCTTCGCAATCTCCCTAAATAGATTGGGGGCGCTTGGATCCCACGACCTAAACGCTTCGACTCCAAGCGGCACTAATTCATTATCAACAATGAGATTACAGTATTTGTGCCACAAAAGAGCCTTTGCAGAAGCTGCAGCAGCAATGACACAGTCAGCCGTGCCAGTTACAAGGGTAGGGGCAATGGTATCGACGCATATTGCGTCCCACACCACAATCCTACTCATTTTCCATGGCATTAATGACAAAGTGTTTGGATCCCACGTACATGTACAGATACAAGACCAAGACCTGGAATTCATTACCAGCACACGTGTTTCCTTCTTCCTACAGTCCCGGGGCCTTTAAGCGGGGCGTGAAAAAGCATCTGATGAGGCCGCTAAGCTGAGTGCCACCATTGTAGCACTTAGTGTCTGTAATGGTGACCCTCTTTCCTGAGACTTTGCCCTTAGCTTACCATCAGGCGAGGTGAGGTAAAGTTGGCGTGTCCTATATAAAAAAAAAAAAAAACGGGGAGTGAAAAAGCATCTGATGAGGCCGCTAAGCTGAGTGCCACCATTGTAGCACTTAGTGTCTGTAATGGTGACCCTCTTTCCTGAGACTTTGCCTTTAGCTTACCATCAGGCGAGGTGAGGTCAAGTTGGCGTGTCCTATATAAAAAAAAATACCACAATTACTGTACAAATTATATCGTAGTATAGATATATAAGTTTTCGATGTTTACTACTGGCAGACGAGGCTTTAACGCAGTTTGTTCTCTCTGGTTTTGCAGCTCAGATAGCAGTCGGTCCCCAGTGAACATTGGTAGCAAGTGCGACTTTTATTGTATGAGTTCAAACAGAATCAAAGATCGAATCGAATTCAGCCTGAAATTTTTCCTATCTTCAATCAATCAATCAATCAACTAGCCCATCGTATTCCACTGCTGGACTAGGCCTCCCCCAATGTTGGGAGACTTTGGCCTACTGTTTCCACGCTGGCCAGACGAGTTGGTACAGGGTTTTATTTCGAGTTTTCCTTCTCTCGCAGTGATATCGTCTGCGTATCTTTCCATTAGTCGCCTCTTACGACACCCTTCGGATGAGATGGGATTGTGATACTTGTATTCTTTCTCCATCAACACAAGGTCCTATCTTAATCAATTTTACCACTTAGTTGGCAGACAAGCACACAGCCCACCTGATTTAAAGTGGTTACCGTGACCTATGGACGTCTGTAACACCAGAGGAGTCACAGTCGCGCTGCCAACCCTGTAAATACAGAGTTTCTGTGCCGTCAGTTGAAGACAAAACAGGACAAGCCCCACTGACAGCACAAATTCTCCAGTGAGCTCTGGCTACCCTACTCACCGCTGGAAACACAACACTAAGTTATTATAGCCGCGGTATTCTGTAGGGCGGAGGTACTACCCTAGTCGGACTGCTCAGTCGGGCGGAAATACCGCTGTGTCCTACCTCCTTAAATCAAGGTTTAAAAATGATTGTAAAATCATTCATTGGTTTCCATAGTTCGAACGTGTATCGGTAAATGGCTCCCACTGTCGCCGTAAGACGGATATATGTGTTTAGGAAGATCTGGATGATTTCAGGTGTGGTTCAGTGGTTCGGTAAGGAAAAGATCGTGGGTTTGAATCCCGCCAGAACTGCTGCAGATGCTTCAAATTTTAATCAATCAATTAACCTATCGCATCGCACTCCACTGTCCACTAATAGACGTAGGTCTCTTCTAATGTTGGAAGGCTTTAGATTTGGCTATAAGCAGGGAATTCATCCTCACACAACCTGAGACGGTGCGCACTGTGCGGTATGAAAGAAACTTCATCTCATCGTTCAAACTGTGGAATGAACTCCTTGCTGCGGTATTCCCAAGCGCCTATAATACGGGATTCTTAATGAAGGGCATTTGATAATACATATTAATATTCTACAACATTCTACACCGCTATCTCGACAAATGGTAAGCATAGTTTAACTAGCTTGTGTTATGAAATCTATAATACGGATAAACATACTTTAATACTTTTTTTTCTGTAAATACATGCATATTATACATAGAAACACCCAGAAAAATGCAAATACCCATATTCATGCATACAAATATTTGCACTGAGCGGGGATCGAACCCGCGCCTCCTGCGTAGCAGTCGCGTTCAATACCGCCACGCCACAGAGTCTGTCATTAGAAGGTTTCTTCAGGGTCGGCAGCGGGAGTGTAATTCCTCTGATGATGCACACGTCCATGGCCAACTGTAACCACTTTCCATTAGATGGGCCGTGTCTGTCACCTTGATAGTATTGTCAAAAAGGCTGCTAAAGCTTTAGAATTTATTCATAGAATAATATCAATCGAATCAAAACATTTAAAATATTTTATTGTGCTTTTGTTCGCAGTCATGTTGAATATTGCTAGCAGGTATGGAATCCTGTTTACTATATATATATTGATAGACTGGAAGCGATCAATAGAATTTTTTCGCGTTACATCCAATTCAGATCCTGTCACGCTAACAACCTGCACCTACAGACAAAATTCCTACCTAAGCAGGGTGTGTCGAGCACAATTTACTATGCCATGAGTACGATTTATTTATCACCAGCACTAATCAACTTAAAGTCAAGTTGAGCAAGAAACTTTTTGAATTAAATCTATTATACCTAATGTACCTACTGAAATAAAACAAAAAATAAAAATTACATACAAAGTGTAATGCGATTATCGAAATAACTTTTCTTCTGTTCCTTGCTAAGTATAACTTAATAAATATGTAATATCATTACTATTGCAATGCTACCTACCGTCTTGTACATATCACGGCCGCGTGATTCCCGGCAGAGTAGAATTTGGACCACCCGATCTCTTCCCATGCGGTGTCGAATAAGGAGACTAAAGGATAGGGCTTTATAACATTAGACAGATATATACAGCCCATCAATCTCAGAATCATGACTTGAATCAACAATAGTGCCTGGAAGATGGCAATACGCTCACCCCCTATTACGTGGGACCGATTACAGTTATTGGTGAAAAGTGGGTGTTAATTCACCTCTGCCTAACCCTCCGGGGATAAAGGCGTGATTATACGTAGATATGTATGTATATACGTAATTGATTACATTAAATAAAATATGCTATTATAATATACAATTACTTACAAATTAAAAACTAAAAACTATGCTAACTATACAATATATACAAAAATGGGATAGAGAAAAAGAGGGAGACTGTAATTTCAGGCATCAAAAAATTCCTCCCCATCGATCTCTACTGGTACCGTGCCCAAGAGGCTGGCGGCATTACCACGCTGAATGGCGATGGCAATTCTTTGAGCGAGGTAAAGGCCAGCCTTATGGTCACGGGAAGCGTCGATTAGTCGCTTCGCTATTTCTTTGAATAGCGCGCGCGCGCTTGGACCCCACGGACCCAACGTTTCGACTCCAAACGGCTCAAAATTATAATTACCAGTTAAATTGGTATATTTGCGCCGTTTGAGAGTCTCCGCTGATGCAGCAGCAGCGCATGCGCAGTCCATCGTACTTGGAAGATGGGAAGGCGCCAGGGTGTCGACGCAGGTTGCATCCCACACCAAAGGCCTACCCATCTTCCAAGGCAACAACGACATACCGTCCGGTCTCTTACCATCGTCGCGAGCCAAGCCAACAGGTTCAAGTATAGCTGGCACGCCGGCGGTGACAAGAGCTCGACGGATAATGTCGTTAATGTTTGCATGTCGGGACATGCGGCCTGCGCTCCTGCTACAAGACAATCCGTGATGTCCAAGGCTATCGACAGCTTCTCCACAGAGACACCGATGCGGAGAAACACACGGGGCACCCAAACGTAGGCAAGTCGCAATGCGGAAGGTCGTGTCGTCCAACATTGTTCCAATGTTGGGCGAAGGAAGTGCCTGGAGCCATACACCAGATTCCCATTCACCCACAGCCAATAGGCGAGCGCGCTCAGCAGCGCTGGTATCTGTACTGATTAAATGTTTTTTAACACCAATAGTGAGCGGCTCATCCCATTGCCTTTGGGAAGATGGGTTGGCGGGCATGGCAGCAGTTGGACAAGTCATTTTCCAAGAATTTACAGCTTCGGCCTTACCTGGCACATCCGAATTAATCAGTGAAGGAGCTAGAATTTTCCTGACTAATTCTTCAGTGCCATAGACCGACGACAAAAATGCTGGCATACTTACATCTGCAATTTTGCGAACGCCGAGGCCCCCGAGACGAACTGGAAGGGACGCCTGAAGCCACACTCGATCGTTCAAATTTATATTTAAAATTTTGCATAGAGTGTCTTGCAGCACTCTATCCACTTGACCTAAAAGTTCCAAAAATTTAAAAAGTTGAGTTGAACGCAGGGCATGTGTAAATTTTGGTACGAAAAGACAATGCCGAATAATGGTGAAAGCTGAATGTATATTAATTTGGTACAATCGCTCCGAAACATCACAAAAGAAATTTATTTTCTCTTCCACAAAAGACTCGTAAGCATCTTCAAGAATTGGGGACCCAAGGAGGCGGAGAGAACTTTTTTGTAAAACTTTTAAATTTGGAGCCAAAGCATTGAATTTTGAGAGTACCGAAAGATTGTCAATTTGATCACTGAGAAAAATTTCACATTTGGTGGGATTTAGTTCTAGGCCGATTGAACTAAATTCTTTTTTTAGAAACGCCAAATCTTTTAACACCGTTTCTACGTCGCCTCCGAGAGTTCCATCATCTAGATACCAAACGTTAAATTTGGAATTTAGTCGCTGAATTATAGGGTGAATAGCCAGGCTGAAAATGACTGGTCCAAGAGGATCACCTTGTTGACACCCTACTGCTGAATTTAAAATATTTTCCTTATAAAGCAATTTAGAAGGATGCCTATAGCACTGCCAGAGAAATTTAAAAATTTTGGGGGTTTCCAATTTGGCCTGTGTCAACAGAGTGTCTCTATTAACAGAGTTAAAGGCATTCCTCAAGTCAACTTTGAGGATAACCTCACCTCCACTGCAGCCAAGGAACGTAGATAAGGCATGTACAGCAGCCTCACAGCCCCCTTTGGAGCCGAAGCCGAGTTGGAGGGGCTGGAATTTATCTGTGAGAGAGTCTCTATATGCTCTACAACACAACTTAGCTGCTATTCGCCTGTATGTACAGCCTACGGCAATGGGACGAATGCCACCATCTTTTTTACGCAAGGCGCAGAGATTAGCGCCGTACAGTAAATCAATGATGCCCTCGTCCACATTGCCGGACAACATAAGGTTAATTAAGGCCGTTAGTTCTTTCAAGAGTGCGTCGCCAGCTTCTCCGACGCTTACGCCGGTAAGGTCCTTGAGGTGCTGTGGAGTAAGGCCATCGAGGCCGCCGGCAGACCCACTCCGGAAAGAGCCAACGGCTGCTATCACGTCCTTGGCTGAAACACTGAGACAATCAGCGTCTGACTCCAGAGGCTCAGGAAAGGAAAGGTTATCAGCAGGTGATGGGTGCTTGCTTTGCAAATCTGCCAGAGTATCTGGCGAGCATGGCGCTATCACATCACTGCTGAATAAAAGCCTTGCAGCTCCTCTAATGTCACCTTCTCTTAACTTGGACTCTACATAGTGGTAAATTGAATTTTTATGGAAGGTGGTGAATTTTGGATCAAAATTATGAGCTAGAGAGCAATTTTCTTTTATTTGTGTTGTTAGTGATTTTTTGGTGGCCTGGTCTTTCGCAACATGTAAAATCCTATAAGGGAAGGTGAGTAATTGTTCCCAAGCGCTTTGAGAGTTCTCCCGGACGACCACGGCTATACACCGGGTAAGGTTCAGTGCAACGGATGGCCTTGCACCACGAGGAACTCTCTTTAAAATTGGAACCGAATTTTTAAATTTGGATAATGTTTGCCAAAAGGGAATTTGGGTGACAAAGGTAGGGGTTGTTTGGATTGAAGGTGCATTTTGGGATTTGTGTACTTTCCCAAAATGCACTTTTAAACCTCGCTTACCTTTAAAAAAACGGGCTTGAGAACAATCTGGGCATTGTACAAGTTGACTTGCACATATTTCCGCTTCGCTGTTACCACTGTTACAGTCTCTTTGCATTTAAATACACACAATAACACTTAAAAACTACACAATGTACACGATTAAATTATAAAAACTGAAAAATTTACTAAAAACAAAATTGACAGTTGCATCTTCGCATCCTAGCAACGCGAGGGACCGAAGCGGCGCCCCCGCGTTGCACTAGTACTGTTGCTATGACTTATTCTGTTTCTTGGTTCCCCGCGGTGCCCGACTATCTGTGGCACAAAATCTGGCTTCTTGCATTTCAAAAGTAGTCCGGGAGAACTCTCAAAGAGCTTGGGAACAGCTTCTCACTTTTCCTTACAGGTATTGTGATTTGATTATTTGAATAGACTCAAGATACATGAATGTATAACGGTATTCTATGGAAAGTTGCAGTATTACATTCTTATATATCAATTACTTTTGAATAAAATCAACGACATTTTTCAGACAGATGACATGACAAACTGTCACTAATTACAGATCCTGTGAAAATCCCACTATTTTAGTCGTTTATTGATTTAAATTGTATTATTCCTCGAACTAAATATGTGTAGGTAGGTACTAAATATCAGAACCAGAATATATTCACTTCTTGGAAAATCACAATGTTTATTTATAATGTATATCACGTCACGTTTCCTTCCAAAGAGAATACAATACTACGTAAGAAGAGGTATATACGTATCATAATAACTATACTATTTGGCTATATGCTAATACTTGTTTTTCATCTGTGTTCTAGCTGTAAGTTTTTCTGAAATAATAAGATTTATTTTTAATTTTTATTTTGTTTATTTAATTTATATTATCTTTTTATTGCATTAAGAATAAGATAAAATAAAGTCAAACTAAGTGTTTTAAAAAAAATTAATATAATTTTGAGTTTTTCTGAATGAGTTTGTTAAGGGAGTTTTACTTTAATTATTTTTATTAATTCCGACGTTTCGTTTGCTTACGTCGAGAAGTGTGCATGATCATTGTGAATTGTTGAACATCAACATAACTTTAATGTATAACATTTGACGTCAAACTTCAATAACATCAAATATGAACAAAGTTTAAGTAGGCCTAATTATAATATCTCTTTCTTCAGATTATCGCGAGCTTCATTCCTTTAACTAATTTTAACTTATCTGTATATATTTTTTTAGGTTTTCGAGCTTCAAGAAACCTTTATAGGATCATTTCGTTGTCCGTCTGTCCGTTTGTCTGTCTATCAAGACCTTTTTCTCAGGAATGCGTGGAGGTATTGATTTGAAATTCATACCACATACTCACGTCTGTAAAGTCTCTAACATACATAACATAACATAAACTCACGCCTATATCCCCGAAGGGATAGACAGAGGTACTAGCTAGCACCCACATTTCGCCAGTTTATGTTTAGGTCCCAATGTAATAGGTGGCGAGCCTATTGCCATTAACCGGACACTTATAAACCTGCGATAAATACACACATAACTTCGAAAAGCATCGAAAAGTCATTGGTGTGTGCCATGGTAAAACCTGGGATCGAACCCGATACCTCGTCTCAGCAGTCCATTACCCATACCACTAGGCTACCGCGCTCTAAACTGTACAAAAATCAAACTTCTAAGTTAACACATTCAAAATATTTTACGGTTAAGTTACGGCACACTTGTTACGCGATTCCGACTCGCACTTTACCGGCTTTTTTATTCTAGGCTTGAAATTATAACAGGCCGATTGTTTTATATAATTTTAATGCAACTTATGTGGCAGAAAAGCGCACGGTCCGCCAGATGGAAAGTGGTTACCGGGGCCTATGTGCAACATCAATTACACTCGTGCTGCCGACTTTCTAAAAACAGAGAGTTTCTGTGATTTCTTATCACATTTAAAATATTAATAGGTACCTATAGATAAGCTTAGTAATGAACTTCTGGTCTGAAGAACCCCAAACCCAATAACCGCCGGCCGCGGTTCAAAGTTTATCGTTAAAATTTTACAATTTTCACGCTCCGCCATTCTCTCCGCTGAAACTTTTACAAAGGGCCTTCCGTCTCTTTCCCTCTGAGGCGGCAGAGTAACTACGTCCCGCTCTAGCAAACTTATTGTTATAGTGGTAGCCAAGTTAAGAAAGTATTGAATTATGGTGAACTTTATACGGACGGGTTTATGCAAGACGTGACAGAGAAAGAGATATTAAATATTTGTTGGACATGACCTAGGGTCGTTAATGTTCAAGGATATACTATACGTACTTATCTAATTTATAATTATTTTACGTGTGGTCACGGAGAAAGAATACAAGTAGATGTAGAAGAAGGGTAGTACCTCCGCCCTACAGAACACCGTGACTATAATAACTTCGTGTTGTGTTCCCAGCGGTGAGTAGGGTAGCCAGAGCTCACTGGAGAATTTGTGCTGTCAGTGGGAAGACTAAAGGCTTGTCCTGCTTTGTCTTCTACTGACGGCACAGAAACTCTGTACTTACAGGGTTGGCAGCGCGACTGTGACACCTCTGGTGTTACAGACGTCCATAGGTCACGGTAACCACTTTCCATCAGGTGGGTCGTGTGCTTGTATGCCAACTAAGTGGTATAAAAAAAAAAAACAAGTATCACCACCCCATCTCATCCGACGAGTGATTTAGAGGCGACTAACTGAAGAATACGCGGACGATATCACTACGAGATAAGGAAAACTCGAAATAAAACCCTGTACCAAAAAGTCCACCAGTGTGGAAACAGTTGACCAAAGCTTCTCAACATTGGCAATGTCCAGCAGTGAACTGCGATAAGCTAATTGGTTAAAAATTTATTGATTGAGAAGACTCGCAACCGCTATCAGTACCTTTCCAGGTCCCATATGAGTAATGAACTCATTCTTGACATTCGAAATTCTCCTATACATTTTAGAGAGACACTTTAAATTAATAGCAATAGCATACTTATTGCTCGTAGATATACCTAGTAGGCCAAAGCCTCCCAACATAGGGTAAGGCCTATGTCTAGCAGCAGAATGTGATAGGCTATGATAGAGATTATTTATGAGTTTTGAGAGAGGCATAATATAAATACTGAATTATATTACATTAAAATAATCCTAAAATTTGAATTGGCACGTCGAGAAGAAAAGTGGAAGTTAAGATTGTCTTACTTCGGTAGTAGTAGGCTGCTATTGGAACTGATGCTATTATTCGTCTGCGTGCTCTAACACCTTAAATCAGGTCAAAACGTCTGCAAGTCAAAGGTATGTAAATATTTAATTCTATTATTACCCGTCAACGGCGAAGCAATATTTTATAGGAGGTAGGACACGGCGGTATTTCCGCCCAATTGAGCAGTCCGACTGGGGAAGTACCTCCGCCCTACAGAATACCGTGGTTATAATAACTTCGTGTTGTGTTCCCAGCGGTGAGTAGGGTAGCCAGAGCTCACTGGAGAATTTGTGCTGTCAGCGGGATGACTAAAGGCTTGTCATGCTTTGTCCTCTACACTGACGGCACAGAAACTCTGTGCTTACAGGGTCGGCAGCGCGAGTTCTCTGGTGTTACACACGTCTATAGGCCACAGTAACCACTTTCCATCAGATGAGCCGTGCGCTTGTCTACCACCTAAGTGGTATATAAAAAAGCAAAAGGAGGGTGTTATTGGGGAGGGGATTATTTTGCCTCTAGGTAAAACTGTTTAACTTTATAAGACATTGAAACCATAATTCGTCGTCATAAACATAAAGCGTCAGTTGCTTAGTGGATAACGAGTCGGCCTGACGATCGAACGGGTTTGAATTCTGGCCATTACACTACCGATGTGAACCCACTCCTTGTAAAAGCAACAACGGAGGGGTTAGTGGGAATATTAGTAATTTCGGTTGCTAGTATTCTTTATTTAAACAAATCTTTGGCTTTAAATATAGCTGCGGCAAGCTATGATGGCCGTTTAGGCTTACACTACCGATGTGAACCCACTCCTTGTAAAGCAATAACGAAGGGGTTAGTGGGAATATTAGTAATTTCGGTTGCTAGTATTCTTTATTTAAACAAATTTTTGGTTTTAACTAGTTTAGTAGTTGCGGCAAGCTATGATGGCCGTATAGGCTTATACTACCGATGTGAACCCACTCTTTGTAAAAGCAATAACGGAGGGGTTAGTGGGAATATTAGTAATTTCGGTTGCTAGTATTCTTTATTTAAACAAATTTTTGGTTTTAAATATAGTTGCGGCAAGCTATGATGGCCGTTTAGGCTTACACTACCGATGTGAACCCACTCCTTGTAAAAGCAATAACGAAGGGGTTAGTGGGAATATTAGTAATTTCGGTTGCTAGTATTCTTTATTTAAACAAATCTTTGGCTTTAAATATAGTTGCGGCAAGCTATGATGGCCGTTTAGGCTTACACTACCGATGTGAACCCACTCCTTGTAAAAGCAATAACGGAGGGGTTAGTGGGAATATTAGTAATTTCGGTTGCTAGTATTCTTTATTTAAACAAATTTTTGGTTTTAAATATAGTTGCGGCAAGCTATGATGGCCGTTTAGGCTTACACTACCGATGTGAACCCACTCTTTGTAAAAGCAATAACGGAGGGGTTAGTGGGAATATTAGTAATTTCGGTTGCTAGTATTCTTTATTTAAACAAATTTTTGGTTTTAAATATAGTTGCGGCAAGCTATGATGGCCGTTTAGGCTTACACTACCGATGTGAACCCACTCCTTGTAAAAGCAATAACGAAGGGGTTAGTGGGAATATTAGTAATTTCGGTTGCTAGTATTCTTTATTTAAACAAATCTTTGGCTTTAAATATAGTTGCGGCAAGCTATGATGGCCGTTTAGGCTTACACTACCGATGTGAACCCACTCCTTGTAAAAGCAATAACGAAGGGGTTAGTGGGAATATTAGTAATTTCGGTTGCTAGTATTCTTTATTTAAACAAATTTTTGGTTTTAACTAGTTTAGTAGTTGCGGCAAGCTATGATGGCCGTATAGGCTTATACTACCGATGTGAACCCACTCTTTGTAAAAGCAATAACGGAGGGGTTAGTGGGAATATTAGTAATTTCGGTTGCTAGTATTCTTTATTTAAACAAATTTTTGGTTTTAAATATAGTTGCGGCAAGCTATGATGGCCGTTTAGGCTTACACTACCGATGTGAACCCACTCCTTGTAAAAGCAATAACGAAGGGGTTAGTGGGAATATTAGTAATTTCGGTTGCTAGTATTCTTTATTTAAACAAATCTTTGGCTTTAAATATAGTTGCGGCAAGCTATGATGGCCGTTTAGGCTTACACTACCGATGTGAAACCACTCCTTGTAAAAGCAATAACGAAGGGGTTAGTGGGAATATTAGTAATTTCGGTTGCTAGTATTCTTTATTTAAACAAATTTTTGGTTTTAACTAGTTTAGTAGTTGCGGCAAGCTATGATGGCCGTATAGGCTTATACTACCGATGTGAACCCACTCTTTGTAAAAGCAATAACGGAGGGGTTAGTGGGAATATTAGTAATTTCGGTTGCTAGTATTCTTTATTTAAACAAATTTTTGGTTTTAAATATAGTTGCGGCAAGCTATGATGGCCGTTTAGGCTTACACTACCGATGTGAACCCACTCCTTGTAAAAGCAATAACGAAGGGGTTAGTGGGAATATTAGTAATTTCGGTTGCTAGTATTCTTTATTTAAACAAATCTTTGGCTTTAAATATAGCTGCGGCAAGCTATGATGGCCGTTTAGGCTTACACTACCGATGTGAACCCACTCCTTGTAAAAGCAATAACGGAGGGGTTAGTGGGAATATTAGTAATTTCGGTTGCTAGTATTCTTTATTTAAACAAATTTTTGGTTTTAAATATAGTTGCGGCAAGCTATGATGGCCGTTTAGGCTTACACTACCGATGTGAACCCACTCCTTGTAAAAGCAATAACGAAGGGGTTAGTGGGAATATTAGTAATTTCGGTTGCTAGTATTCTTTATTTAAACAAATTTTTGGTTTTAACTAGTTTAGTAGTTGCGGCAAGCTATGATGGCCGTATAGGCTTATACTACCGATGTGAACCCACTCTTTGTAAAAGCAATAACGGAGGGGTTAGTGGGAATATTAGTAATTTCGGTTGCTAGTATTCTTTATTTAAACAAATTTTTGGTTTTAAATATAGTTGCGGCAAGCTATGATGGCCGTTTAGGCTTACACTACCGATGTGAACCCACTCCTTGTAAAAGCAATAACGAAGGGGTTAGTGGGAATATTAGTAATTTCGGTTGCTAGTATTCTTTATTTAAACAAATTTTTGGTTTTAACTAGTTTAGTAGTTGCGGCAAGCTATGATGGCCGTATAGGCTTATACTACCGATGTGAACCCACTCTTTGTAAAAGCAATAACGGAGGGGTTAGTGGGAATATTAGTAATTTCGGTTGCTAGTATTCTTTATTTAAACAAATTTTTGGTTTTAACTAGTTTAGTAGTTGCGGCAAGCTATGATGGCCGTATAGGCTTATACTACCGATGTGAACCCACTCTTTGTAAAAGCAATAACGGAGGGGTTAGTGGGAATATTAGTAATTTCGGTTGCTAGTATTCTTTATTTAAACAAATCTTTGGCTTTAAATATAGTTGCGGCAAGCTATGATGGCCGTTTAGGCTTACACTACCGATGTGAACCCACTCCTTGTAAAAGCAATAACGGAGGGGTTAGTAGGAATATTAGTAATTTCGGTTGCTAGTATTCTTTATTTAAACAAATCTTTGGTTTTAACTATAGTTGCGGCAAGCTATGATGGCCGTTTAGGCTTACACTACCGATGTGAACCCACTCCTTGTAAAAGCAATAACGGAGGGGTTAGTAGGAATATTAGTAATTTCGGTTGGTAGTATTCTTTATTTAAACAAATCTTTGGTTTTAACTATAGTTGCGGCAAGCTATGATGGCCGTTTAGGCTTACACTACCGATGTGAACCCACTCCTTGTAAAAGCAATAACGGAGGGGTTAGTAGGAATATTAGTAATTTCGGTTGGTAGTATTCTTTATTTAAACAAATCTTTGGTTTTAACTATAGTTGCGGCAAGCTATGATGGCCGTTTAGGCACGACTGGTTTTGCTCGTTTTCTTTTTTTTTTTGATGTGTGAAGTTTATTTTCTTCTGTGCCAGTCTCGCCATATTTTTCTTTGGTTAAGTATTAGCCTAACAGTTCGTTGTCCAATATTAAGCATACCAAAAGATTTAGGGCTACAACGTATATAATATCATTGATTTCGGAGACAATAAACATTATTAATACATTAAAAGATATAAAACCGTTGGCATACGCTGTACGACAGAGAGTGCCCGAAGATCATAACCTTTCCCTAACTACTAACTGATTAAGACTCCATATTATATGCGTATTTAAGAATAAACGATTTTTAACCATGTGTTAATAAATATACACATACATATGTACATACATATATACATAGGGTTAGGCAGAGGTGAATCAACACCCACATTTCACCTATTACTGTATTCGGTCCCACGTAATAGTGGGTGAGCCTATTGCTTTTTTCCGTACACTATTGTTGACTCGAGCATCTGAGGCGAAGTCTGGGCTTTATATATCTGTTTGATGTTAAACTGCCCTATCCCTTAGTCCTCCTGTACGACATCGCATGGGAAGAGATGGGAGGTCCAAATTCTACTCTGCCGGAAACCACGCGTTGGTAAAATAATGGTTATAATAAGCCTTAAACAGAGGATGGTGCTGTATTGCATGAACCCGTCCGCGGTCCGCTAAACAAGTATCTGTCGCGCGCAAGTATCGTAATGAGTTATTCTCTAACTTGTGGGTTATGGCCGCTTTGTCCCCATTTTTGGGTTCAGAGGGTAGATATATACAGGCATACATACGCATTTATTTCTGAACGAAACTCATAACTAAATCTGGATTTTCATTGACATGTTTGATATGTCAACGAACGGAAGTAGGACATGGCGGTATTTCCGCACAATTGAGCAGACCGACTGGGGAAGTACCACCGTCCTACAGAATACCTAATAATAGTAACTTCGTGTTGTGTTCCCAGCGGTGAGTAGGGTAGCCAGAGCTCACTGGAGAATTTGTGCTGTCAGTGGGAAGACTAAAGGCTTGTCCTGCTTTGTCTTCTACACTGACGGCACAGAAACTCTGTACTTACAGGGTTGGCAGCGCGACTGTGACTCCTCTGGTGTTACAAACGTCCATAGGCCACGGTAACCACTTTCCATCAGGTGGGCCGTGTGCTTGTCTACCACCTAAGTGGTTTAAAAAATAAAAAAATATCTTTCCTCAGTTTTTAAATCGAGATTCATGACTGAGTGTCGTTCTAGTAAACGGGTTTTGATTAATAATTCTCAGGCTTTTAGGTGAGTGATAACCTACCGTAATGAATTGGGCTGTGGAGGTCAATGGATAGTCGTTTCACGGGTTTTTTTATACACCTTAGGTGGCAGACAAGTACACGGCATACCTTTTTCTTTTTTTCATGTGCGCAAAATCCTCACGAATCCCCCCCCCCCCCACCGGGGCCGGAGGGGGAGATTATGTCGGACTTGAATCGACTTAAACGCACGCTGACTCTTTGGGCCGCAGGTTGCCGAATCTGAGACATATCCCTTGCAGCCCTACCAGCCCCGGAACCTCTCTTACGAGATGGCACTCTTCGGGTGTGGGGACGACAGAGTCTTCGTCTCATCCCCGGGTATGGGGTGGCGCGCATTATGCACCGCCGCTGCGGCCTGCTTCTGCTAGGATGACAGGCGGCTCCATCTATCACTTCCAGGGCCTCACTTATGGGAGACGGAGGTCATTTTGCAATCTCCGACACCCACGCCGCGGGCGGCGCGGTTTGCGAGTCTCCTTCACTCCCGCTCCACCGTCTCCTTCACGAGCATTACTTTCTCAGTACACGGCCTATCTGATGGAAAGTGGTGACCAATGAACGTGTGCAACACCACTGTAAGAACAGAGAGTCAAAATGTCGGAGTTTCGCCGTTTCGTAGATTGTCTGAAGCCCCAATCCAATCCCCCATGTGTTGGGAAAAACTACACACATTCGTAGATCCTTTTGTGCATATTTCTGCATATCTACATTCGAAGTTATGTGTGTATTTATCCCAAGTTTATAAGTGCTCGGTTAATGGCAATAGGCTCGCCACCTAGTACATTGGGAGCTAAACAAAATGCTTGCGAAATGTGGGTGCTAGGGCTAGTGCAGCTCTGCCTACCCCTTTCGGGGATATAGGCGTGAGTTTATATTCATATTGTTCATGTACATTTTCAGCGTTGTTAAAAGTAAAAGGTCTACAAGAGTGCTACGAATATGCTACAAGCGTAGCAAGACTACATAACAGTGTAGCCCTGATTTTGATGTGACACGCTCGGCTTGCTACGATCTTGTACAGCGTTCTTAAACATTTCCAGGATTAAAAGTAGCTAATCTGTTATCGCTGTGTTATTGCGTTTAATTACAATTAGCCAATTTAGCGGCGCCGGACTCGTAATCACTCCAACGTTGCCACGGTAACCGCTTCCCATCAGGTGGTCCGTGTGCTTGTCTGCCAACTTAGTGGTATAAAAAAAAAGTAGTCACACCAGTGTGACAATCAGGAATTTCTTTCTTGTTTGTCACACCGGCACCGCCAACAATACCACACCTTTTATCATCACTTGTCATTATCAACTAGTGTTGTTTTATCGATATATCAATTAAAATACGTAGTACCTCATGAAATATTATCTATAGATATGACGTGCGGTGTTATTCATCCGCACTCATTATTATGTGACAAAAAGTGTTGTACTATTGGCAGTGTGACAACTAAAAAAATTCCTGACTGTCACGCTGGTGTGGCACCTTGGTGTGACTACGAGTCCGGCAACGATTAAGCGTTATTAAGTAAAAAATCATTCAAACACTACAACGGTAGTATGATGTACCTAGTCATTTATTTCCAGCTTATGAATATAAAAAAAAATATAAAGAAAAATTTATTCATACAAAAAATATATATACATATACATAATATTACACAATAGGATTTGCCATTATGAAGAACTTAAGTGTTAAAATGCTAAACTTATAAGTCGGTAAATAAATAAAATCAATCTATTTCCCACGCGATTCCTATACAAAATAATTATTCAAAATCACCCCTTAAAATTAGAAAGTACCAAACAATGAATTAAAAAGCGGTTAAATTGAAATAATAGACCGCTCTAGAGGCCGGTCGCGTGCGTCCGGCGCCTAATCTGATCGCGCAGTGCGCGCGTAATGCGCTGTGACGTCACCGCCGTTCCAATTTTAAACCTCAACTGTCAAACGCAAAGTTTTAATCTTTTTTTTTTAATTGTTTAGTGGGCAGTGGTAATGTAGTGTGAACTAATTTATATGTATGGGATAATTTAAAACAAATTTAAATCTGTTGTGAATTAGGGTTGTGAAAAGTCGCTTAAGTTGAACTAGATAGGAATAGAAAGTTTTTCTCACTATACTTATTCTTTTCGCGCGTTAAAGATGATCGGACCGGTGTTTGTGTGCACCTAACTTTTTAAAACTAGAACTTTCCAACTGTGGAGAGCATGGGAAACTGGGAGTACAAGTAGTAATGACGCCAAGTATATCCAGTTAGGAAATATATATATAGTTTGGATAGAGGTACATAACAAGACGATGTTACTGCCTTCCCTTAAGTGTTCAAGGACAGTAGAGATAAATAAACAAGCCTTTTGTCGCTGTTAATACTACAGTTAAGTTCAAAAGTGACTAATTAAGTTGACAATCGGTTTGGTTTTCCTTTTTTAAATCTATAGCTTGTCGTCGACAAAGGCCTCCTCTAAAGACTTCCATCTCTTTCTATCTTTCGCTACCCTCATCCACTTTGGACCGGCAACTCTTTTAATGTCGTCTTCCCAGCGTTTCTTTTATTGCCCTTTGCTTCTTTTACCGTCCCTTGGATACCACTCTGATATTATTCTTGTCCATTACTCTTTCTGCTCTCTTAAAATGTGTACTGCCCATCGCAAATAAACAAATAACAAGTACCTAAATATTGTACGAAATTCTACACTGCGCTTTTCAGATCCAAAGCACTGTATTAGTATCCCACATATAACACAGTCACGCCTTTTTCCCGGTGGGGTGGGCAGACACTACAATTTTCGCTTCTACTATCATAATTGTTTTCATACATGCTCACCGGTTTCAGGTACTCTTAACAGGTTCATTCTTTATCCCAAAGCGAGCCTAATTTAACTAGCTTATTTACAAAGGACACACCAATTTGTCTTCATCTCGCCTGATGGTAAGCTAAAGGCATAGTCTCAGGAAAGAGGGTCACCATTACAGACATGTAGCATATTACAATGGTAACACTCAGTTTGGCCACCTCATCAAATGCTTTTTCATGCCAAGTCTAATGGATCAGGGACTGTAGGAAGAAGGAAACACGTGAGTTGACAAAGAACTCCAGGTCTCAGTGGTGCAGACAATTGAGACCTGGAGTTGAATTTGGACCACAAAGAAAAGAGTCTCTGAATCGGTTCTAAACTGGATAAAAAAAAGTACTTAAATATCTACTTATGTAAATACATACATATTACTTATATACATACAAACACCACCACTAATGCAAGTATATTTACACTGAGCGGGAATTGTACCAGCGCCCCTTCCGTATCAGTCGAAAATACACGCCACAGAAGACATCAGAAGTTATTATCATTTCACTGCCGTCCCTGCGTAGAAAAGTTGCCATTACTTCTTGCTCAGTATGATGATGTGGATTCGTATGAGTTATTTCAATAAATCCCACCCTTTGCACTAAACATTCGTGTGCGTATGGTTCTAAGGATGAGAACCACTTGAATTAAAACTGTCTAGACTAAAACTTAGCTAGGCCTGTCTGATTGCCCTCATGTCTGCACAATGCGAGTCCACAATGGTGTGTTATCGACGCCCGGCGACAGGACAATTACAGCCTATGTCAGACAGCTTGGGCGATCTGCGATGCTAATCGAAGGAACACACACATGCTATTGAAGAAATTTGACAATTAATTTTCTACCAAATTTATAAGAAAATAGATATTATATTCGAACTTTAAGAGTGTAACTCAAAGGTTAATTCACTTTGGAGACTTCCTTATCAGGGTTGGGAGATAAAACCGCAGTCACTCCCGCAATACTAGACATTTTTTTCCGACTTTGTACAAAGGTATATGTGGTGCTTATTAATCAAAGATAATAACTATGACTTCTTCAACTAAGGAGTCGCTGGAGACGATAATATTCACACCCGAATAGCTTAAAATCCATTGTAAATAAAATAAAAAAATATTTTAAACCTTAAGAATGTGGTTTGGCAGATTATTTGCATGTTAAATCTTCAGTTTCAGAATTTAGCGCATGAATAAAGATATGAATTGAATATATTACTAGAGATAAGTATAAGGTGTTACCTTTATACTCTATACTACTAAAGCCTAGTGGTTGCCGGCAGAGTAGAATTTGGACCACCAAATCTCTTTCCATGCAGTGTCGTACTAGGCGACTAAGGGATAGGGCTGTTTAACATCATATATATACAGCCAAGACTCAGCCCCAGATGAACGGCTGGAGTCAACAATAGCACACGGAAGACTGTAATAAGCTTACCTACTATTTTTGATGGAGGTAGGACACGACGGTATCTCCCGTCTCAAATTGAGCAGTCCGTCTGGGGAAGTACCTCCGCCCTATAGAATACCGCGGTTATAATAACCTTGTGTTGTGTTCCCGGTGGTGAGTAGGGTAGCCAGAGCTCACTGGAGAGGTTTTGTGCTGTCAGTGGATAGACCGTAGGCTTAAATTGACACCACTGACTTGTAGGGGCGTGAAATGTTGGCGCGGCGGTCAGGGAGACCCGGTGAAACGGTTATCCGCTGGCCGCCCGCAGGTTGTACGGTTCCCGAACCTGGGGATCACTTAATCTCCGCCCCAGGAGGCTGAACCAGCAGCCTGTGTAAAGTGCCCAATGCTGTAGTCGTGCCGGAGGAGGAAACCGGAGTGGACTCGGCTACAGTATTTGGGAGGGGACCGGGGGCCCTTCCGCCCGCCGCGCCAGCCACTCACACAACCCCAGCTTGTCAGTGGTGGTACGAAGCCTAGCTTTGTCTTCTGCACTGGGAGCACAGAAACTCTCTATACCTTCCTCCCCCCCACCCCCCACATAGGTCATGAAAGGAAAAAATAAGAATAAGGTTACTACAGCGGTACCATCATCCACAATACATGTGGATTTCTGTAACATCAGGGGCCTACACACCAACCTCAACGCGGTCCATCTACATTTAGAGACCGCGCAGCCCACCTTGTTTTTTCTGACGGAGACGCAAATATCATGCCCGGCCGATACAGCCTACTTAATGTACCCGGGGTACAAACTCGAGCATAACTTCCTGAGTCGCGCCGGGGTATGCTTGTACGTCCGGGATGATATTTGCTGCCGCCGTCTTCAAGGCCTTGAAGACAGGGACCTGTCAACTCTTTGGGTACGTACGGATCACGGTGGCCACACCCGTATCTTTGCGTGCCTCTACAGGTCTCATAGCGGTGACTTGGGTACAGCTCAATTGTTTGAGCATCTGCAGCGGTCTGCGGACAAGGTAATTGAGCAGATTACCCTACCGCAGATTTAGTATTCTTGGGGGACTTCAACGCTCACCACGTAGAGTGGCTGGGGTCTCCTAGAACTGATTTTGCGGGAAGGGCTGCTCATGACTTTGCACTGAGCTACGGATTCTCTCAACTGGTGCATTCTATTACTAGAACACCAGAAATAGAGACCCATAGAAGCTCTATACTGGACCTTCTGCTGACTTCACGCCCGGACGAATACTCAGTAACTGTGGAAGCACCACTTGGTACTTCGGACCACAGCCTCGTTCGGGCGCAAGTGACTCTCACGCGGCCTGAACCACCGCGGCCACCTCAATGGCGGCATGTCTGGCACTACAAGTCGGCAGACTGGGATGGACAGCGAGAATTCTTCGCGTCGTACCCGTGAAGGCAGCTTTGCTTCACTTCAAATGATCCCAGCTCCTGTGCAACAGCAGTAGCTGATGCGATCCTAGCGGGTATGGAATGCTATATTCCGAACCGCTGGATCGCAACAGGAGAGAGCAAACGCCCTTGGTTTAATAGGCCCTGCAGAGAAGCAAGAGACCACAAGCAATCTGCATACAGGGCTTGGACCACGGCTTTAGCCAATAAAGATCCTAATATCACTGAAGTGAAGCAAAAGTTGAATGCCGCCTCGAGGTCTAGTAAAATAGCTACGGCCAGGGCTAAGTTTGAGTTCATCGGCAGAATTGGCGAGCGGCTTGCGCGCTACCCATCTGGCAGTCGTGCATTTTGGTCGCTCGCCAAAGCTGCCGAGGGAAACTTCTGCCAGTCTTGCCTTCCACCGCTGCAAAAATCCGATGGTAGTCTGGCCCATGGCGCTAAGGAGAAAGCCGATCTGTTGGGTAATCTCTTTGCGTCAAACTCGACTATGAACGACGGGGACGCCGAGCCACCCATAATTCCCAGCTGTGGTGCTTCCATGTCTGAAGTTAAAATCACGCAACGGGCGGTCCGGCGTGAGCTCAAGTCCCTAGATGTTCGGAAGTCGAGTGGGCCGGATGGGATACCGGCGATGGTGCTTAAACACTGCGCCCCTGAGCTGTGCCCTGTACTTACACGCCTTTTTGCACTCTCCTACTCCGCGCGGCAGGTCCCAGCCTCGTGGAAGACCGCATTCGTGCACCCTGTACCTAAGAAAGGCGACAGGACAGATCCGACCAATTACAGGCCTATCGCTATAACCTCCCTACTCTCGAAGGTTATGGAGCGTGTCATTAACACACGGCTCCTGAGATACCTTGAAGGAAACGATCTATTGAGCGACCGACAGTACGGCTTTCGCCACTGTCGCTCAACCGGTGACCTTCTTGTGTATCTCACAAACCGGTGGTCGCAAGCCATCGAGAGTCGGGGTGAGGCACTAGCGGTCAGCCTCGATATAGCAAAGGCCTTCGATCGGGTCTGGCACAAAGGTCTTCTTGCGAAGTTGCCGTACTATGGACTCCCCGAGGGACTTTGCGAATGGATCGCCAGCTTTTTGTCCAACAGAAGCATCCAAGCTGTCGTCGACGGCAGCTGCTCGGACCGCATGAACATAAACGCTGGTGTCCCACAAGGCTCCGTGTTGTCTCCGACGCTGTTTCTGCTGCATATCAATGACATGCTGTCTGATGGCTCCATTCATTGTTATGCGGACGACAGTACCGGGGACACGTGTTACACGGGCCGTGCAAATATCCCTCAGTCCGAGGTGGAGAAGAGTCGCGAACAACTTGTGTCTAAAATCGAGACTACTCTCTCTGGAGTATCCGATTGGGGACGACTAAACCTAGTCCAATTCAACCCCACTAAGACACAAGTATGTGTATTCACCGCTAAGAAAACCCCATTCATTGTAGCGCCGCAATTCCTGGGCACACCGCTTACCATCTCCTCGAGTATCGGGATCCTTGGTGTCGATATCTCCAGCGACGTCCAATACCGAAGTCATTTGCAGGACAAGGTTAAGTTGGCATCAAAAAAACTCGGAGTGCTCAACAGGGCGAAGCAGTACTTCACTGCGGGGCAGCAACTCCTTCTTTATAAGGCACAGTTCCGGCCTCACATGGAGTACTGCTGTCACCTTTTTGCTGGAGCACCTGCATACCAGCTTGACCCCTTCGACTCGTTGCAAAGACGGGCATTAAGGCTGGTTGACAATCCCATACTCACAGGTAGAGTGGCACCTCTTAGCCTTAGGAGGGATTTTGCCTCACTGTGTGTGTTCTATCGCCTATACAATGGTTTGTGCTCAGATGAATTGTTTGACATGATGCCCGTAGCTTCATTCTATCATCGCACCTCTCGCCATAGGCAGGGAATTCATCCCCACACATTGCGACCTGAGACGGTACGCACTGTGCGGTATGAAAGAAACTTCATCCCACGCACACTCAAGCTGTGGAATGACCTCCCTGCTGCGGTTTTCCCAAGCGCCTACAATATGGGGTTCTTCAAGAGGGGCATCAGAAGGTTTCTTCATGGTCGGCAGCACGAGTGTGACACCCCTGGTGTTGCATACGTCCATAGGCCACGGTAACCGCTTCCCATCAGGTGGGCCGTGTGCTTGTCTGCCAACTTAGTGGTATAAAAAAAAATAAAAAATAAAAAAAAAACGTGGGACCGAATTCAATGTGAGTGTTTATTCACCTCTGCCTTAACCTCCGGGGATAAAGTCGTGATTGTATGTATGTATCACAACTTTTGATACCTACGAATTTTTTTTTATAAAACTTAGGTGACAAACAAGAACACGGCCCACCTGATGGAAAGTGGTTACCGTGGGAGTTCAACACCAGGGGAGTTGCACCCGTGCTACCGACCCTTCAAAAACGGAGAGTTTCTGTGCCATCAGTGCAGAAGA
Source organism: Eilema griseolum (assembly GCA_963662185.1). Classification (NCBI taxonomy): domain Eukaryota; kingdom Metazoa; phylum Arthropoda; class Insecta; order Lepidoptera; family Erebidae; genus Eilema; species Eilema griseolum. The sequence continues at coordinate 652,887 of OY759229.1, read as the reverse complement.
AACAATCAGGACAAGCCTTTCCACTGACAGCACAAAAACTCTCCAGTGAGCTCTGGCTACCCTACTTTAACGGGAACAAAACACGAGGTTATTATAGCCGTGGTATTCTGTACTTCCCCAGTCGGACTGCTCAATTGGGACGGGAGTACCGTCGTGCCCTACCTCCTTTAAACGAATTCCGACTTAAGCCACAGACAGAGGTATTCGCCAAAGTAATTAAAATTTTAAAATGTTTCTACTGTATAGTTTAGCTAGATCCTATCGTACAGCACACAGTATTCTGATCCAAACAACGCTTACGTCAATCACCAAACGCATCTTCAACTAACAATGCACCCCGAGCCGTTCGCTCGCCGCTCGAGTGACGTCATTGTGTCGTGACGTCGAGTGGACGCATGGCTTGGCGTGTGACGTCACGGGACGCAGTGACCATCGACGTCCGAGCTGGATTGTGTGCGGAATTGGACGACAGGGTACAGAGTCTTGATTGTGAGAGCGGGTGATTGAGATGGTGGAATGTGTGTTGCTATGACTACAGCGGGTCTAAAAAGGTCATATTGAGCGATTCTGCTAAAAACTAGCATTCTCATGAATTTTCAAATGGTCACTCATATGAGCTAAATTACAACAATTCAGTTACAAAGTTGATTAATACCATTTGATACCGCTTACATTACATACATTACATAAACTCACGCCTATATCCCCGAAGGGGTAGGCAGAGGTGCTAGCACCCACATTTCGCCAGTTTATGTTTAGGTCCCAATGTAATAGGTGGCGAGCCTATTGCTATTAACCGGGCACTTATAAACCTGCGATAAATACACACATAACTTCGAAAAGCATCGAAAAGTCATTGGTGTGTGCCATGGTAAAACCTGGGATCGAACCCGAGACCTCGTCTCAGCAGTTCATTACCCATACTACTAGGCTACCACAAATACCTTTTATAATAATAATAATAATATTTTTTTATTTGATGACAACTTGGCCCAATTTGTTAGTAATCATTTTTTTCTTATCTCTAATGTTAGTAACAACATTATAATATTCAATAAATCATCAATCATTATACCATTATGTAGGAGCTGAATAACAAATACATTTTGCAGTGTATTTATTATTCAGCCCTCACAATTCCTGCAGATATCATACAACAACGATTCAGATAGCAGCAGTATAACCACACCCGAGGAGAGGGCCAGATCGTGAGAGATGGCCCTGGGTCAGCCGGGGTGCGAGGGATATGCCTGTCAACCTCACCTTCGGCAACCAAAACGACCCACAGGTGGCGTGCGTTTTAGCCGGTTCGAGTCCGACATAACCTCTTCCACCGGCTCCGGTGGGGAGGTATCCGTGGGGATTTTGCGCACGTAAAAAAAAAAGTATAACCTACTCGCTATCATAGATAGCTTTTGTACTTACTAGAAAAATGATGCTTCAAATATTTTACCTGTAAAGTGAATGTAAGTTTTGAAGCAATAAAGATATTATTATTTCTCTTTATTGCAATAACATCAACAATCCGCGAACAAGGCGGTGACTCCCGCTCCGGCTCGTTTCTGGGGCAGAGGATGGCCATCGCGATTCAGCGAGGCAACGCAGCCAGTGTCATGGGCACCTTTGCTCCGGGAACGATACGGGGCCGGTTTTTTGATTTGACATAACAATTGACAAAATCTATGATTGCAGATAATGATCGGACATTTGTATTGTAATTAATTTAATTTGTACTTATTTGAAATAAAAACTTTATTTTTGCAATAATCTACTTATTAAATTCATATAAAAAACACATATTTAAAAATGTAAAAATAATTAGTGCTCCACCAGCATCAGGTACAGGGACCAAGCTAAAGGTGGTTAGGGCTCCAGAGAAAGGAACTTCCGCACGATGCGCGCCGTATCAAGAAGCACAGCCTTCTGCATCTGGCCCTTGACCCAACTGTCTAACCCGAGCTTCTTCAGGTATTGGTCGAGGCTCTTTGCTATAAGTCCGTTGAATGTCACGTCTATTAATATAATTATATTTTTTAGTAAATATCTACTTCTGTTCATGTGGCAATTGGCTGGTGGAGCAAACGAACTCTAGAGTGGAAACCACGAATAGGTACCTAAACAGAAGTTGGACCGCCCCCTGGCAAGACGGACGGATAACCTGAAGAAGTTGACTCAGGTAGACAGACAAGTACAATAGCATACACCTATGTCGGCCGGGGTGGGAGGGATATGCCTTTTAACCTCACCTTCGGCAACCAAAAACGACCCGCAGGCGTCGTGCGTTTTAGTCTGTTCGAGTCCGACATAACCTCTTCCACTGGCTCTGGTTTGGGGTACCCGTGGGCACTTTGCGCACGTAAAAAATAAAGTACAATAGTATACATATATTTTTAATTGCTCGTATCGTAAGTAATTAACTGTTTACATACCTACTGGTTCTGTGCTCGATTTGAATCGACTTATACTAGAGTTACCAACCAAGCCGTATAGAAACGACGAGATATGTCTACGTCACTTTGCTGCGGCTGCAAGACAAGTTCCATATACCTAGAAACTTTTCGGCGTTTCTTGGTGGTCATACTGGCATGTCATACTGATATGACCAGTTAGAATCGCTTGTATTTTTGGTCATACTTGTCATTGTCCCTGTCATACTAATATGACCAGTGAGAATCGCTTGTACTGGTGGTAAACCTTTCAACAAAACAGATACGGGTACATGGATACCTATGAATTGTCTGCTCTGTGGTTATACGCTTATTGTGATCACTGATTGGAAAGCGTACAACGACGCTCACTATAGTTGAAATAATTTAATAGGTCTATTTTGAGAGCTGCTCTAAATTGTAAAAGGTAACTTGACACGATTGGAATGAAACATAACACGATTATAATCAAAGAAAAATAATTTGTAAATACGTAATATCGTATAAGTAATCAATCGATCAACTAGCCCACCACAGTACACTGCTGGACATAGGCCTCTCCCAATGTGCGCCATTATTTCCGTTACTCTGCCTTCCGCATCCAGTCTCTCCCAGCCACCTTTTTCAGGTCGTCCGTCCATCTGGCTAGGGGGCGTCCTACCTTCCGTTTACCTTCTCGCAGTCTCCACTCTTGGACTCGTTTGCTCCAACGGCCTTCGCTCCTTCGACAAACGTGGTATCTTATAATATATAATACTAATAACAATAGCGACATATTTAAGTTTCTTCAAGTAATTTAAAATATGACGTAATACTTTTTTTTTACGTTCTTAAATTCCCCACGGATACCCCTCCTCTGAAGCCGGTGGAAGAGGTTATGTCGGACTCGAACCGACCAAAACTCACGCCGCCTGTGGGTCGTTTTTGGTTGCCGAAGGTGAGATTGACAGGCATATCCCTCGCACCCCTCGATCTGGCCTTCTCCTCGGGTGTGGGGACCACAGAGCGCGGCCTGCTTCTGCCAGGGTGACAGGCGGCTCCACAATATGACGTGATACTGTATTTCTGCGAGACCTCGTAAGACAGCTACGTTTTATAATTAGGTATCTGACGGTTCGGGCATTCGGGACCGCGATAGTTTAAAAATAATAAAAGCTACATTTTATGGTTTCTATTTTTTAATGTCAGTGTTGTGGCTTTGATTTTTGGTTGTTACATTTTCTTCGTGTGGAGATTAACTCTACGCGTTACGTTTTTTGTCAGCGATGCCGGAATGTGACTTTTGTAACATTACGCGTCACTTTTATATTTGTATGTTACTCAACTTAAAATAAATAAACAATAATAAATATATTCCACGACATTCTACACAACGCTGCTTAAAATGTTGCTAAGGTGTTACTTGAGATAATTAATTATCATTGTTTTTTATTTTCCAAAGTAGCCCAGGAAGTGACGTAGAATAGAATAAATATTAATTTTATTAATACCTATTTTAGGTTTTCAATAACTCTGTTTTCCCTAACATATCCTAATCCTAATATCAATAGGTATAGGAAATGTTCTCACAATAGTTTTGAGTCACTCCAAGCTTAAACTAAAACTGTCATCATGCATATTTCAACTATAATCACAATAATACGGTAAGTACACCAGTTAGAAAGCTTACTTCCGCGGTATAAAAGCTTCAAAATATCATAGAGCATAGACTGCTTTCAGCGAAAAGCCGAATATCAAAAATTTTGTACCCGGTAAGGTGCATCAGTCCATGAACTCGTGCAACGATATTACCCGGTTGCAGTTCATTTGTACGTACGGGAACCTACTCCAAAGAACCTCGACTATGCTATGAACTTTTCTTGGAGACTTGGAGAGATTTTTCTTTACAGCACCACCAAGACCTGGAATTCACTGTCAGCTCACGTGTTTCTTTTTTCCTACAGTTTCGGGTCCTTTAAGCGGGGCGTGAAAAAACATCTGATGAGGCCGCCAAGCTGAGTACCACCATTGTAACATTAAGTGTCTGTAATGGTGACCTTCTTTCCTGAGACTTTGCCTTTCCATTTTTCCATCAGGCGAGGTGAAGTCAAATTGGCGTGTCCATAACATAACATAATATAAACTCACTCTTATATCCCCGAAGGGGTAGGCAGATGTGCTAGCACCCACATTTCGCCAGTTTATTTTTAGGTTCCAATGTAATAGGTGGCGAGCCTATTGCCATTAACCGGGCACTTATAAACCTACGATAAATACACACATAACTTCGAAAAGCATCGAAAAGTCATTGGTGTGTGCCATCGTAAAACTTGGGATCGAACCCGAGACCTCGTCTCAGCAGTTTATTACCCATACATACCACTAACCTACCGCGGTAACCTTTGCAATACTCATTTTCATCCTCATAGCGATTTGGCGTCTAAAGTTGGCGCATTGATACCTGGGAATATGTACGTACCAGTACCTTTATATAATAGATAATATTTTCGCGTTCAGTAAAAATACTGATTGTGCATCTAATTAAGTTCAGAATGATCACCACCCACCCCGAAATGGATAGGTTAGGTTAGAAGACTAAGGTGGGAGCGAAGCGAAGCGGAGCTCCCGACTTATGTCTTTGTGGTATTTTTTTTTATAATTGGTTGGTTGGTTGGTTGCTAACTAACTACTTACTTGCAGTAGTTTGTTGGTGCTCAATCAGTATTTTTGATGTGAATTTGGATTATTTACTACAAATTTATTTTTACAAAATGATTACATTAACATACAATGATTAAATTACAAAATGTACTCTTTTTGATATACGTTTAAATACCATCCTTATATAATTTACGACTTTGAAGTGCAAAGTCTCAAAATGATGTTATTTAATAACAAGGCCTCTGTGGCGTGGCGGTGGTGTATGCGGCCGTTTCTTAGGAGACGCGGATTCGATTCCCGCTCAGTGCAAATAATTGTATGCTTTAAAATGGGTATTTGAATTAGTCTGGTCGTGACTCGGACAACAAGCTAAGCCGTCGTAACGGGTAGTTTAAGCCCTAAAAAGTCCAATAGCTAGTCTAACTGCAATGCCTAGATATCGCCTTTGGATTGTAGAGGTCAGGTGACAGTCGCTTCACGGAAAATATCGAAGTTCAGCCAAATCTGCAGTTAGACTGGTAAGGCAGACCCCAAACTCCTAGGTGAAAGCTTCGTAATGCTAAGTTTTTTTTTATACCACTTAATTGGCAGGCAGTGGCCTATGGGCGTTTGTAACACCAGAGGAGTCAACCCGCGCTGCCAACCCTGTAAGTACAGAGTTCTGTGCCGTCAGTAGAAGACAAAGCAGGACAAGCCTTTAGTCTTCCCACTGACAGCACAAATTCTCCGGTGAGCTCTGGCTACCCTACTCACCGCTGGGAACACAACACGATGATGGACGGGATTAACGCTAAGATGAAGATTAAGAGCATACACATTTTATACCTTCTTATATTAATTTTACACTTGTGCACTAGACTTAGCCTCTCGTATTGCAATTCCTCTGTGCACTCCCGGGTTTGCTGGAAGAGAACTCAACTTTGAGTTAAGCTCGCCTTTGTACATTACATCTCATCTTGTTATACTAATGTAATATATGTGTGTACAATAAAGTATAAAGTAAAGTAAAGAGCAAATCAAACTGTTTGTTTGTTTATTTAAATTGTATTATTGTACGAACTAAAGGCTTGTACCAAATTTTAGAACAATCAGTCGACAGTAATGGGGAAAAAAAAGTTATTAAGATCATTTGGAGTAATTTGTCAAGATCGAACTAATGCTGATTGTATATCGACAAGGAGTTAGGAAGTAAAGTGGGCTTTTATATCTTGTGAAATATCCCTCCGGATATCCCCCACCAGAGCCGGTGGGAGAGACTATGTCGGACTCGAACCGACTAAAACGCACGCCGTCCGAGAGTCGTTAGTTGCCGGACGTTAGATTGCCGGCAGATTTAGGATATTCTTTCTCAAATTTGTTTTGTTGTTAATGATACTAAGTCTGTAGTAATGGATGCTAAGTCAATAGACAGTAATTGCTTTTTACAATTGTTCAATTTTATGATGTTTATTATTATAGTATTTGAGTTAATGTGATGTGAGTAATGTGTAATGTGAGGTAGGACACGGCGGTATTTCCGCCCAATTGAGCAGTCTGACTGGGGAAGTACCTCCGCCCTATAGAATACCGCAGTTATAATAATTTCGTGTTGCGTTCCCGGCGAGAGTGTGAGGCGTGGAGAGTTTTTGTGCTGTCAGTGGGACGACCAAAGGCTTGTCCTGCTTTGTCCTCTACACTGACGGCACTAAATCTTTGTTCTTACAGGGTCGGCAGCACGGATGTGACTCCATTGGTGTTACACACGTTCATAGGTCATGGTAACCACTTTCCATCAGGTGGGCCGTGTGCTTGTCTGCCACCTAAGTTGTATAAAAAAATATGTGATATTCACCATGTGTTATTTTAATACTAATAATAATAATTATAGTGACCATGATAATTTAAATACCTATGATACATATTAGTTTTTTTCGTTTTATGATCAGTCTGGTTATTCTCTGCCTGTACCATTTCTCTTACTTAGTCTGCCTTCAGAGACTATATAGTTTTCTTCTCTTCTTTAAATGCTGCTATCTACTGGTATGGAAAGACCCGAAAGGGCTATCACAAGGCATATACCTCCTACCTCGCAGGAAGGCCAAAACACTTACTGAAAGGTTTCTTGAAATAAAAAGCACATATTATATGTTTTTATTTATTGAGCACGTTTATCTATTATTACTTTACATTACCAGTTATTACTATCATTTCTAAATATAAAGGGTAAACATTGTACTATTTCTATTATTTACATTTATTATTATTATCTATACTCTCTAACTATTGAACACTAATAATAAATTTTAAAGAGTATTTTGTCGGAATATTATAATTATTACATTGATTTATTAATAATATATATATAAGAGTATTTGTGTAAACAGTAATATTACAACTAAATGACTTTTGTATGTTGATTTATGACGAAGTAATTAATTTTCTTTCACCACAATTTATTTGTGTTCCTAGATTATAATCAATCGGTCAATTTAGATCAAATAGAACCAGAAAAGTGATCTAACAAGTTCAATTATTTTAGTATCATTAATTAGTATTATTATGTATATTTACATTTTTGTACAGCGTTCTACGCTACCATTTCAAAATGTAATAAAATCTAATAATTTTCTACGAAACTACCTCGACTAAGTACTTAATAACTATTTAGTATTATTTCTAAATTATAAGCAAGCATATTAAATTTACAATATATATTTATAGACAATAATAAAGTATTATTAATAAGTTTATAATAAATATGATGACAACTTATGTACTTCATCACGTATATAAATTATTATGTATTTGAATTATTACACTGATGCTCAGTTGGGCTATTCCATTTCAAAAACTATCATGACCTTTATGACCGAGATCTTAAGACTTTACCTTAAGATTACCATCAGGCGAGGTGACGTGTTGACTATAAAACAAAAGACATAAAACATAAGGGTGAAACTTCCCAAAATATGTCTTCCGTGAACTTACCACATAAAGAACATCTACTGCTAAAAGTTTTAGTTCGTAGCCCAGCGAGCGATGATCCTTATGCCTATCACATAAATATAATCACGTTTTCATCCCCGAAAGGTTAGGCAGAGGAGACTTAACATTCACATTTCACCAATCATTGTATTCGTAATAGGGCTGAGCATATTGCCGTCTTCCGGACAATATTGCTGATTCGAGCCTGAGTTTCAGCTGTTATCTGTCTGATGTTAAACAACCCTATCCCTTAGTCGCCTTATATAACACCGCATGAAGAGATGAAGTGGCCTAAATTCTACTCTGTCGAGTTATGAGTCTATAGCTTATAAGTACGAGTCTATTTATTGGTAAATACATAGTGAGCATAGTTATTCATCACCAAATGAAAGAACGCCCAGTCATCGTATCGCCAATGACCTGCCATCAAAATGTTACATTGGCAATACTGTCACACATAACTAGCCAAATAAATGATAATCATGAATTACAAGTACCAGCTAGCAACAGGCCAGTATCTAAGACATCACTAGTCAGAAAATCCGTCGTTATTCGTATTATCTGAAGTTGGAGAAGTTCCTGGCGAAGGAACCTGTAACTGCCTTCCATACATCAGCTCAGAAGGAGGCATGAACGAGGACAGGTATTCAGGTGGTGGCCGGATCACCGTTGGCAAGTACCCTGTACCGCTGTACGGAGGAGTCAGGAACCTCCTAGAGGGAGAGAACTTGAAGCTCTGGTTAGATAACGGAGAAAATGCGGATTTGGATTGGAAGTTATGCATATACGGCGGAGATTCTTGAGTCATCTGGTACGGATTGGAGTTCTCTCCGTTGATCATCATTTCCATGGCTGCTACCACGTCGCCCTTGCACCGGTTCAAGATGCCTTCAATTTCAACGCGACTGCGCCTAGGAAATACTTTTATAAGTACGTCTACTGGGGACTTCTGGTACGGAGCTGGGTCTTCTGGAGCAGGCTCTACGGTTTCTTTCCTGTCTCGTCGAAACATTTTGTATTTAAAATCGGAAGTTTCCCAAGATTTGTCTTCGTCTTCTTTCTTAACGGGCATTTCTTCTCTCTGTTCTTTCATAGAGAGGTTCTCAGGTGTTAGGGAGGGTTCTGTTTCGTCTAGTTCCTCCTCAACGTTGAGCTCGTGGTCGGATGGTGAGCGAGGTGGCGGAGTGCCTAGCGGAGGGGTTGGCACAGGGGTCTTTGGATCCGGCTGCTGCTCTGTGGGTGGCGAGGGGCTGGAGCAGACTTCTGTGATGCGAGCTCGTTTCTGCACTGTTGACAAAGAAATATAGTTATGTTAGAAATATATTCCCGTTATAAAGAATACTTATACATGGCGCTTTATATGAGATAACGTTATGCTGGTTATAATATTATTTTTTTGATGTTTATCCGTTTTTTCGTTATTACTTGGGTTGCGGGAAAGGGAAAGGTTGATTTTAAAAAGTTTAGAAGATCTTATTGACTGATTTTTTACGTTGAAGTAGGGATGATAAATCTTGAATCATAACTTGTACCTTTAATGAATAAAAAAAGAACTAAATTAGAAGAGAAGATACAACACCAATTTAGTACATCTTATTCCATTTTTGGTCTGGCAACACGGACTAAAAATGGAAAAAGATGTACTAAATTGGTGTTGTATCAATAAATATTATGAACCCTATTATTGAATATGCTAACACTTGTATTTGCCATACAAAATGCAAATTTTCCTTAACCAAAACTCACCAAAATTATACACAAATAACAATTAAAAATACATCCTTATACTAACAAGGAATTCTTCAAACACAATCGTTCGTCTCGTGAACCTACATCAAAAACACGTCCTTTAAGGTACACACACCTAAACGAAAATAATACAGTCGAGAACAAAAGTTCCCACAATGGCTGAACAAAAAGGCTCGCGTATTGCATTCGCTGAGTGGAGGGGGGTTGCTACAGACGTTCGAGTGTTCTTTGCGAGTTGAGAGCTATACGTTGCTAGTTTTGTGTGTACAAATAAGAAGCAATCTTAACAAGTAGGGAATAAAACAATCAATGTAGAACGTTCGCGTGTGCAGCTGACAAAGTGTAAATGGTTGATTTCGCTCAAAAGCTTGTCAAAATTGGTAAAAAAAATTAATAGATCGTTCATCATCTTTGCATCCTCGATTGCATCCATACACTTTAGAAGCCGGGATCGCTCTTCTACGTTTTGTCTTGATTTGGCTTATCTTGACTTATACAGCAGCGACTGCCACATGACCTCCCATCCTCGACATCAAAGCCTTGTCCAGAGCCTCCTTCTTTAATCGGTAGGTATCCCAGCTTGCAGGTGAGGTTGGCTTGGGCTCCGATAACTTCGGTGGGCCCCATACGATCATGTGAAATAAACAATTACCCTATGAAACAGGAAAGCACCACGGACACAATAACAAGATGGGCCTGAAAAAAGCGTGAAAACAAATACTTAGTACTATGCTACGTTAATACTTATGTAGTAATACTTAGTACGCTCCCAGTACTAATGTAATAGTAGGTATATGCAATACTAGAGCTCCCAATCATTATAACAAATGTTTATACGTATCGTACAGTATATTATGCAAGTGATTGTGCGAGCAATTAGGAAGCAACTCGTCACCACTGGCGTGTGCGAATTTAATGGGCGAACTTATTGTTTTTTTAAACACCAGAGGGCGAACAGGGGGTGAAAAGGGACGGGAGGGGCGAAGGGGTCCTGTATCGAGAGTCGAATTTTATGAGTTTTGGTTTGTTTGATTTGTCGGTGCAATTTTTTTTGCGTTAATTGTGAATGGGAAGTTTAACTTTTCCGTTGGTTTTAGAGTGTGGTTAGTTTATTAATAACTGAGTTAAAAATGCATATTCCATGCTAGTCGAATACTTCTTTCTACACGTATCCTAGAGTCAGCTAGACTACTTGTATTAATGATGTTCCTAATTTGTTTGTTGGAGTGAAAATTCTATATTTGTCTAGTTTCTTCCCCGTTTGTACTTATAATGTTACAAACTTTTCCTACCCATCATTAACAAAGAACCATTCGTTATAAATAATGAATCGCAATAACCAAAATGGTGAAATAAAAATATAAAGAAACGAAAAACGTTTTACAAATCATAAATCGAGAAGACGCATTCAAATAACCACAACCATTAAAATGTAATCGAAACTCTCGACAAACGATTTACATCGGATAGTCACTGAACACACCCGAACGATTCATTCAACACAATCGTCAATGTATACCGTTCTTTGTCGAAAGAACCGAATGAATAGGAAAAAAAACAGTCGCTTTGTGCCCTAATAAAGGCACGCCCTCGACCAAGAAAATGGAAACGAAAAAATTTCATTAAAATAATACGGAACGTATACAAACTTTATTGAATTACAATGAATACTGGCCATTTTGAATATCATTATATATGAGAGAGAAGGACAAAGATATTGTGTCGTGTGTGTACGAATGAGATGAATAGATGCATTGAATTTGATTTAATATAGACATCTGTTGGTAAATGATGCTGTCGACGTGTTTTAGCTCTTTTGTGTGACAACAATGTTTGGTTTAATAAAACGATGCATACTATTAATAATACGCATTATTATAGTTATTTGTATTGAGGGATTGGGGCTGAATAGTTTGTTTTTATGTGGAATAGATGATAAATATAGACACAATATGTGGACAGACTTTTAAAGGGATGATCGGATGTAATTTTGGGTTTAAATATTTTGTTATGTTTGTGTCAGAGAAGGTGAGGTGGGGCCAGGCCTCTTAGTCGCCAAATACAGCCTACACAGCGGCGTATCTTACTGTCTCCTAACTTTACGCCTAGACGAGTTTAGTTTTTTTTAATAATTCACACGGTAAGCCGCATTACGTAGGAATACCTTGACGTAGATCAGGCATATTGTCCCAGGTTGCACGCTACTATCGTATGAAGAATAGTTCTATGATGATTCTTGTATTCTAGTTACTCAAGAACAACGTGATATTTGGCAACGTTTTTTTGGTTTTTGGACAGCTTCCTACAACCAGGTCGACTCGACTGATAGTTAAAATATCCAAATATAACCCACATTCCTGAAATTCCAAATATTTTAAATCTACACTAACCTAACCGTCTCTGGTCTCCATCGTACCATGTTCGCGTGAGTGCACCGGACGGCCGGCAATGTTTCGCGCTGATTTATGCATCTGTTTATAACACTGGCCGCTGGATGGAACAAAGCCAGCAGTGTATTGTGTGCGCGTTAATTTCAGTGCAGCGCGGCAACTATTGTTTGGGGGCAGTACGGTAATGTTTCGACTGGGCCGGACTGTGAACTGGTTTATTAAGCGTAGATTTATTTACTTATCTACACACATATTATTTAATACTAGACATGGAATACTAGCTGTTAACTGCGACTCCAATAATGTGATATATTGATGCCATTTCTGGATACAGAAATTTAATTCATTAATTATAATGGGTATCACCATTTCGTACACTCTTTCGGCAACAATATACACTGAAGCACATAATGTTTACAGTAACACCGTGTACAGTGGCGGTCGTAAATCTCCAGGTACAATGGTACAGTCGGCGCCGTTCGCGCGGAGTGGTGCGGGCTCTTTGTGCTCGAGATTTAGTGCGCCTGGCAGTGACTGCATTACTATTCATTAGCGTGTGTTACCCGCGTCGCCACAACCCTGCGAGGGGTTAGTTCATTTGTAGACGACTATAGAGGAGTAGGTATTTGTGTGAATACTACTGTGTACTGATTGCAAAAAAGATGGAAACTTTTATATCGTAACACTTTTTATAGGTATCAATATGTACGCGTGGTTTCCGGCAGAGTAAAATTACAAAGCGACTGAAGGCTGTTTAATATCAGACAGATATTAAACAGCCCAGACTCAGCCTAAGATAGGCTCGAGTCAACAATAGTGCCCGGTATACGGCAATAGGCTCACCCCCTATTACGCGGGACCGAATTTAATGATTGGTGAAATGTGGGTGTTAATTTACCTCTGCCTATAAAGGCGTGATTAAATGCATGTACGTATGTACTTTTTTTGGGTATCAATATGTATTGGAGTGGTAGGCTCCAGGGTTTGCCTCGGAGAGCATGATAAGTCAGTCCAACATCTATGGCAGTCGCTTTGGGTAGTTGGAGCCCTCAAAGATCCGACTAATCTGACTTCAGAACTTTGATGGAGCGCAGAAGGCAGTCGCTTCTCGGAAAATATCGAAGTTCAGCCTCGTTAAGTTAGCCAGGCTAACTTAACGAGGCTGAACTTCGAAACAGCGATGACAACTGATTTGGAAAAAGAAACCACAGAGATTGGAGTAGTGCCAGTCGCATCCGAGTGTCTTGCCTAGAATACTGGGTACGCTTTCCGGCTTTTCCTTCTCCATATTACGAGTGAGCTACAAGGAAACTTGTATGAAATAATTTATTATGACGTCATAATATTCAATAGCCAAATCATATCATAGATTGTGTAGATGATAGAAAAATGACATCGATAATAAAGAACCAACTCAAATATTACCGCTCCTTTACCATTTTTAATTTAATAAGCTCAGTTAAATAATTTATTTTAACAGCAAGATAATACTCATTTGGCATGCAAGTCGTCTTTCACGACATCAAACGATCTTTTAAAATGTAATAGCTACTCTTAAACCCCCTCGCACTAATCCAACTAAATACAATTTATTAATAAACCATGTCAGTGCACGAGGAGAGTTATAAAACAAGTATTAATAGTATTACTCATATATTAAACTCGCAATAACGTGGCGCACAATGGGACGACTCTGCGTCATATTAAATACTCTTTGTCATTCGACTCTGTGGCCAGGGTTGGCAAAAGTTTAATTGATTTTTTTACATTTCTTATTTATTTAAATTTTGATTTGGAATTAGTTTCAACTCAAATACCAATAATACTACGCATAGTGTTCTGTTGAAATTTTATAATGTTTAAGTAACAAACAAATACACATTGACTTAATACAGATCATTTTCACTTTTATTTGACTTATATAGTTTTTATGAGAGCAACCTGTTTTGTGACTTTTGTCTTGGTTGTGTATCTACTTTTCTTTTTAATGATATAAAACGCATGAAGGACTTTACATCACTTTTTGACAAATTATTAACATAATGAATATGCCATATGTAACGTCCAGTTTCGTGAGCCAATAAAAAAGCAACTACCGCCTGACCCCTCGGGGTTGAGAGGTCAGGCATTAGTTGCCTGTACCTAAAGTATAGGTCTTCAAAAGTCTTAATGGGTATATTTACATTTCATTTTATTAATTAGTCAATTGAAATTCGCAGCAACATTCTCTATAGATTTTTCTACTTCAAATATATACAAAGATGTATATAATTCAAAATTAGGCAGTTTGAATTATATTATAGTGCTAAAGTTATTTGTTTCATAATATATTTAACATTTATTCACTCTTTGAACATTTACGCGGCATTCAGATACTTGTAGTTAAAATTTAACGAAACGTTAAAAAAGCATCAAATTAAACTACAAATTTCAAAAATCACATTCAAATATTTCAAATTAATCGTCGCAGGCGTGGCAACCAAATGGAATATAAAATCAAAAATATAAATACAATAACCGCGTACAGCGCAGCCCTGGCTGATTGAATTGCAATAGAATACTAATTCCTCAATCAAATGTATAACCACATCAAGCTACAACAGAACAAATTTCAACTTTACACTTTCACAATAAAATCCAATTTGGCACGACCCTTCCACAATAGAGCTCACCAACAATTGGTTTTATTGTTACCGCCCGCCGATTCAAAGTTACTCCGTTCGCTATTTATAGATATGCATTTTGAATTTTATTTTAAAAGGCTTAAGGTCAGAAATTCCATGATTTAATTTAGGGTTGTAAATAATAGGTGTCGTGAACAATCCTAGCGGGTAGTCGGATGCATTCAGAGCTGCTAATCACTTGAGAATGAACTAAACTCGAGGGTACAAATTAGGGGTCACGAGTCGGGGGTGTATTTATTAAATTTGCAGTCATTTGGATATTAATATCGACAGAGGGTGACTTGTTTGTATGAATATCGACAAATGTTCTGTTCAATGAAATGATTTGTGAGTTGGGTTTTTAAACTTAATTAATATGAGGTTATTTTATTAAACTTGTTTTTTTTTATATTACCTACTTACGATGTAAATGAATGATGCTACGCGTATTCGCTGACAAACGCTACAACATGAGTAGCTAATAAGTAATATTCGGCTTGTTTTCTGAAAATGTTGAAAACCACGTTATCTTTTTTTATATTTGGTATTTTGGTATTCCTGACTGACAGCACAAAAACTTTGCAGTGAGCTCTGGCTACCCTACTCACCGCCGGAAACACAACACGAGGTTATTAAAGCTGTGGTATTCTATAGGGTGGAGTTACTTCCCCAGTCGAACTGCTCAATTGGGACGGGAATACCGTCGTGTCCTATCTCCTGGTCTCTTTTTTATGACGCTGCTAATGGTAACATTGGAGTTTCCATCATGAGGTGCCAGGAAAATAATCATTATTGTATTGGTTAGTTAGGTTTTCTTTTAGAAAAATAAATGTTTGCAAGCGAATGACCAGGAAATCATATAACCGTAATAAGTAAAACTGCCTCAAAACTTTTTTCACCCCAAAAAATTAACATAGACGAACAAACCGCCGGCCGCAAAGCGGTACCAGGCGAACATAAAAACAAGGAGCTTTCCGGAACTTCCTAATTGCGTTATAATAACTGAAATACGAGGGCCGGTAATTAGCGACTACTCCACGGTCTTATGCTTTGAATGGACGGCAATGGACGGTATGGACCGTAAAGTTAATGTTCAGGTTAAATTTTGCGAAATTGCAAATGTATAATGAGTTTATATCTGTATGATGTATGGGGCTAAACTAAGATCTTAAGAGACTAAGTCAATCTCATTATCTAGTCAAAGTCAAGTTCAAAGACAAAAATCATTTCATTGAAAATCAACACTTAAAAAACGTCAATTCAAAAAGAAATATGAAAAACTAGTTTAGCAAATGGACAACTAGTTCTAAACGCGACCCCGACCTGAGAAGACTCCGACAAGCAAAATCAGCGTGCTTTTTTTGGTTTATTTACAAACATTTGCTTGTAAATAGACCACAGCAGTCAGTACATCTACTACGTGACGGACGAGGCTCTAAAGGACGCATAGATTCACGCCTCAATCCCAATATTAAAGGCAAAAACTAGTTTAGCAAATGGACAACTAGTTCTAAACGCGACCCCGACCTGAGAAGACTCCGCCAAGCAAAATAAGCGTGCTTTTTTTGGTTTATTTACAAACATTTGCTTGTAAATAGACCACAGCAGTCAGTGCCTCTACTACGCGACAGACGAGGCTCTAAAGGACGCATAGATTCACGCCTCAATCCCAATATTTAAGGCAGGAACGATATTTTTTCTCCTTGTATACTCCTCTACTTTTACAACTGACCCGGATTTGGTATTTACTTTTTAACCATTAGTGTGATAAAACGCACAGCACAGTTAATTCAAAAATAGTTAAACAAAACTATTACTATCAAAAATATGCGATAAAATACTATTTTTAAAAACAAAGAACTTTTAACTTTAATATAGGTAATCTCTTAAAACCGCTAATCTCCTGGTGTCTGTGTAGCACAAATCTCCCCTCGCTCCTATCTGCGCACTGATGTTGATGAATTCTAATTACTCTTCAAACAACAGTGGGACACGGAAACATTAACTCAATGATAGTGATTATCACCGTCATCATCAAGGGGTTGGACAGAACTAGTTGTGATCAAAAACATCTGTTTTTATACAATAGAGATAGCATGGTAAACATTACAATTTTGTACTTTTACTCGTGGAATAACAATTTTATGTTACAATAATTCAACAATATTTTTAAACTATGTGCTTAAATAGACAGTGGTAAAACACTCGAAAATTAAATGTCAGCATGATTTTTCACTGGCAACACATCGCATTTTAGACCAAAAAAAATCATTGTCATTAAGCTACCGTTATAATAATTGAAATTGCATACTCATATCCCTGTTCCCAAAGAATAAAACAACAGATATATCAAATAACTCTGTTCCTGAATACAATATGCCTACAGTCAAAACTGCCCTTCTAAAACTTTTTCCAATATTAAAAGTAATTCGACTCCTTTAATCAGTCGACAATAAAAAAACACCAATGTGTACTGTGTATACTCGTTATAAAAACTGAAGAAGCCGGTGAAACACAAGGGTGAGCTTACTGCGAGAAATGAGATGGATGTTTCACTAGCTTCGCTCCGCTCAGAAAGACTAACATTGAGTTTATACAATTTTAGCGGCGTTGAACGAAGAAGCATTTACTTTAATGAATTAAATCGTTTTAAAATATAAGTAGGTTAGTAAATAGTTAGCTAGGCTCAAGGGATTAAAAGAATAGAAAAGGAAGGCAAAAGAAATCATTTTGAATTTAGGTAGGGCACTATTTCAGTGGTCAAACTAGATTTTGTTAGTTCTAACTCTATCCTATTTATTGATTTTACCAACAACACACAACGTATCGTTAAATTATATATGCTCCGCAGTCGATCCGTTTAATCAAAAGTACAGGTCAACTAACTGGCCACACCGATCGAGCAGATCCAGAGACAACATTTAATTTCAACTAAACTTAGAACTTAACAGTGAAGAGGACGCTCGCTCCGTTCCGTTCATCTCAGTCCGAAGCCTTTGCCTAAACAAATATAAACAAATCGAGTGGCGTGTATTAGCGAAGCCGCGTAGGAGGTATCAGTTACATTCACTAATAAAAACGGGAAAAAAATCTTGATGTACAAATATATCGGATATAGTTAGATTTATTTGTGTGAGCGAGACAGCATCCTGCCCTTGCTTATTTTTTCTATTCTGTTTCGAGTGATGCGGAAAATTGTAGGTACAGATAATAACATACATAAATACGTCTGGGATATATGAGTAGATATGTTCTATGAATAACGGTATTCGATACAACTGCGGTCATGGGAATTCCCGACAAAAACACAATTTATGCAAATTTTTACATTACCATTATCAAGGTATACAGCACTAAGTATGTTTTCGCGCCGTATGTGTGATATAATGACAAGCGCGTAAAGAAAAACATTTAGATCGGTTTAGTTGAAATCCAGCGTGTATACTGGGCCTATGGTGGTACATTGTTGACAGATAAGCACTTGGCTCACCCTAATGGCTGTGTGTCACAAGTGTGTGACAAGTCCATAGGCCACGGTAACTGCTTCGCCATTGGTGTGACATTCAAGCTGCCAACCCTGTCAGCATATCGCTAGAATTAGATATCTATGGATTTCTCTTACTTCATCCCACGCACACTCAAGCTGTGGAATGAACTCCCTGCTGCGGTTTTCCCAAGCGCCTACAATATGGGGTTCTTCAAGAGGGGCATCAGAAGGTTTCTTCATGGTCGGCAGCGCGAGTGTGACACCCCTGATGTTGCATACGTCCATAGGCCACGGTAACCGCTTCCCATCAGGTGGGCCGTGTGCTTGTCTGCCAACTAAGTGGTATAAAAAAAAAAAACTATACCAACCGACTCGAACGTAGCAAAAGAAATATGTTTAATGCAAAAAACTTATCATTTATTTCAACAAATATCATCATCAAAACTTGACCTCAAATTTCAGTGTTCGTTATACATACTGATTCAAAAATACTTCACATTTTAACAACTTACATTGAATCCTCGAAGCGCCCTACAAAAGTATAGAATAACCGAATAATGAGAGATGTTTTAACAACACTCAAGCATGACCGGCCATCGAAACCTTTTCACAAAGAAAAAAATCGCTATTGGAATCACTAAGTGGCGACACTAATATCTTGAAAAACGTTTACCATGCCAATATCTACTTTAATATAATCGTCATTAGGTTGAAATTTAACTTAGCATTTATGTTTAGAACGTCAAACATCTTCGCTACAATTACTAGCAACGCAAAATCTATCTTAAATCTAACGGTACTAAGATCAATATCAATTGTTTTTCTTTTAAGTATTTCAACCATGAAGACAAAGAAATACATGTTTTAACAGAAGTGGGTAAGGTTAAATTTAATTTGTGTTTATTCAAGTGTAGGGTAAACTGTTCAGTAATCGACCGGAGGGTAGCGAGTGTGTTTGATATGTTTGTGTTCAGATTCAAGTGCGGATGTTATATTGGGTAGATTGATTTGATTAGGGCTACAGATACGCGTGTGGATGTGACGAGATCAACTCGACTAGTTTGAAAAAAGATAGTCTCGTGGTACTTGATACTTGCGATTATTTGATAAATCCGAGTTAAGATTCAACATTCCTACCAGGAAACTGTTCTTTGGATGAAAATTTTAATTCGGAAAATTATGTATCTATGTTCTATTGTCTGTTAAAAGGTTTTCGAATGATTGAGTAATGACTTTATTCACAGTGTTAGTCCTGAAGGCATCCAATGCTTAAAAACCGCGGTAGCCTACTAGTGTGGGTAATGGACTGCTGAGACGAGATCTCGGGTTCGATCCCAGGTTTTACCATGGCACACACCAATGACTTTTCGATGTTTTTGAAGTTAGGTGTGTATTTATCGCAGGTTTATAAGTGCCCGGTTAATGGCAATAGGCTCACCACCTATTACATTGGGACACACGTAATACGACTTAAACTGGCGAAATGTGTGTGCTAGCACCTTTGCCTACACCTTCTTGGATATAGGCGTGAGTTTATGAGTTTATGTTATGTCCGGGGTCTCCTACTCTTTCTCTGGTTTTGACTGATATGGCTTTTATGGGAGCAATGCCGTCTGTCCTCTCAACATCGAGTGGTTCACGTGAATGAATATCAAACATCTTCATAAACTTTCATATTTATAGGTACCTACTATTAGTTTAGTAGTATTGCTCAAAGTATACTAAAGATGATCTTTAATCGCAGAAAAAAATAACACAAAATAATTCTCAGCATCAAAAGCCTTTAAAATTACCCTTTCAACCCTTAAATTGAGCTCTCGTTATCCCATCTTATACAATGAGCCACCAGGTTGCATCTCTGACCGGACTGGACGCGAGACAGATATACACACAGCCCACAAGAGCAAGCAGGATGGCTGTATGTTTCAAGTGCCACTTGAAATATAAATGGTATCGGATTGCTGAGGAATGAGATGGATATAGCTGTATTGCGTAAGTGGGAAAGGGTGGGGGATATTGAATGCGCTTGAGTGGCCACTGGTGCTGTATAGATGTTTAAAGTGGTTCGTAGTAGTTGAGTTATGCTTGATACCGTAGATTTTGCTCGAGTTTATCATTTCGTAGTAGGTACCTGCGAAATAATCTCTCTTTGTGCGTCTGTCTGTGTTTCCGCTAAAAAAATTACCGGGCACATTTTCATAGAATTTTCACTATTAAAATATTTCTGCGGAAAGTTTACAGAACGCTAATTCATTCAAATGAATTTTGATTCTGAAAGGAGGATCTTGCTACACAGACAGACAGACAGAGTAACCGACAACGTAACGTTAAAGGTTTAATATTTTTTTATTTTATTATTTATTTAAGGTCACTGAAACATCTAGTTCATTAGCGACCTCTGTACGAATACCTACATTTAACTACTTGTAAATAAGACATAAAATAATAATTATTATTATTATTAAACATCCTAATTGAAAACCTCCTCCTTTCTAGAACACGGTTAATGAAATAAAAATATTTAAGTACGTACCTAATATATTTCACAATTTGTGTAGGTACAAGTAATTTAATACTTGTGTTTGGAAATTCCACACCTCCAGTGTAGTCTGTCCTTTAAGATAATTAATTAGTTTAATATATTCTATGGTTGCTTCTATATTATTTAAACAATATTTTAAAGATTTTGAGACGTTAACATGTATATTTTCAATATTACACATAGAATATTCAATACGTAAATGTTTGACACATATATTATTTGACTGTAAGTGAAAGATAGCGGCTTCGAATCCCGCCTGGACTTAATCGAGATATATTGTTGTTACATAATATAACATAAACTCACGCCCAGAAGGGGTAGACAGAGGTGCTAGCAGCCACATTTCGCCAGTTTATGTTTAGGTCCCAATGTAATAGGTGGCGAGCCTATCGCCATTAACCGGGCACTTATAAACCTGCGATAAATACACACATAACTTCGAAAAGTCATTGGTGTGTGCCATGGTAAAACCTGGTATCGAACCCGAGACCTCGTCTCAGCAGTCGATTACCCATACCACTAGGCTACCGCGGTACACCTAGTTGTTGTAACACCTATTACTTTTATTTTCTTATTCGTGATAAGATGGATGTGAGTTACGTTGCAATGTCCTATTCTCAAGCTGCTCAGTACCATTTGATCTATCCAGGTATTTATATTCGTCCGCGTAGTGACGGAGAAAGAATACAAGTATCACCACCCCATCTAATCCGAAGGGTGTCGTAAGAGGCGACTAACGGAAAAATACGCAGACGATATCATTGCGAGAGAAGGAAAACTCGAAATAAAACCCTGTACCAACTCGTCTGGCCAGCCTTCCAACATTGGGAGAGGCCTATGTCCAGCAGTGGATTGGGATAGGCTGGTTGATGACTGATATTTTTCTCAAAAATGTATCGCCTTATCTATACTATAATATAATATTATAAAGCTGGCCATAACAAAAAGTTAGACCATCGTAGAAACTTGTTTCTGTTGCCGAAATGTATGGGAAACGTTTTTGGCGATTTCTGTCTTTCCTAGTACTGAAAGCTAAAATGGTCTGATAGAGTTTTTTGATCCCTACATGAAATATAATCGATTGGCATAAAAAAAATTTTAGGACTTTCGCATTTTTTTTGCCAACTGTAAGTTTTTTACAAAATCTGTGAATGCAGTTCAAAATATGTCAAAAAGTTAGGGAAGGTCTTCTAAGAACGTTTTGCTGTAACTGCAACGGTTAAGGTACTTGCCCTTACTGCCCCGTTTCAAAAATACACTCTGTATACCGATAGAGCACTATCTTCCAACACACAGGCTTTAGCCTAGTTTGGAAGGCGGTAACAGTACCTCTTGTTTATTATTGATAAGCCTAGATCTAAGACTTTTATTGTAACAGTATTTTCTGAGACAATAAACAATTTATTATTATTATTATTATTCTTCGTGAGTAACATAGGCTACTTTTTATCCCGATATTCCCATGGGATCAGGATTTACGCGGGTGAAACCGCGGCGCGGTGCTAGTCTCATATAATTTACTATTGTTATTTGGTACCCAAGTCTTTTTATCTTAGATATAAAGTGTCTTTAAGGTCTTGAATATCGACAGTAATATAATCGCACTGTTCACCTCTCGTAGCTTCTGTAGCTTCGGCATTCGTTTATTCGTTTACGAGAATGCCTTGATGGCTAGGAATTCAAATTAATTTTATAATGAAATTGTTGTTAGTGAGTTATTTAAATCTTCTTTTATTGGAGTTCATTTTTGTTCCTCTCTATTCTAGTGTTAAATAAAAAAAATTTCGATGTTTATGAATTCCGACTTTCCGCGTTAAAGCAACTTGGTGGACAGCAGGTCATTGACATCAAGGCTGATACACGACACCAGTGACCCTTAGAATATTCACTGGAAAATGTTTATCTACCTCCATTAAGTACACAAATTTTACCAGTAGGTACGCTTTAGTGTTTTCACCAGTAGACTCGAACGACGCGTAAATTGAGTATTTGACACATTCCAGAAGCCTATGCTAAAAGATATAGAAATTTATTAAATACCGCTTACAATTCATCATCATTGGCCATTCCTGGCAGAGTAGAATTTGGACCACCCCATCTCTTCCCACAAGACGATTAAGGGATAGGGCTGTTTAACATCAGACTGCTATCTACAAGTACCTACTAGTTACGTAACGAGAACCGTCATAGATTTTTTGTGTTTTGCCTCATGTGAAATACAGATTACATATTTATATGAAATACAGATTTAATAGGAGGTATGACACGGCGGTATTTCCGCCCAATTGAGCAGTCCGACTGGGGAAGTGCCTCCGCCCTACAGAATACCGCGGTTATAATAACCTCGTGTTGTGTTTCCCGGCGGTGAGTAGGGTAGCCAGAGCTCACTAGAGAATTTGTGCTGTCAGCGGGATGACTAAAAGTTTGTCCTACTTTGTCCTCTACACTGACAGCACAGAAACTCTGTGCTTGCAGGGTCGGCAGCACGAGTGTGGCTTCTCTGGTGTTACACAAGTCCATAGCCCACATATAACCACTTTAAAATTAAAATATTTGAAATCATGTTTTTGTGACATACATTTTATATAGTTATTATTTACGTCATCATATCCAATACATTTCATATAATTATTTTAATAGTAGAGTAATATTCGTAGTTGTCAAATTAAATACCCAATTCAATGGAACACTAGATCAAAGGCATTTTTGGCCATATTAGCGATAATTTTGCGGTTGGCATTTGTTAAATGGATTGAATTACGTCACCAGACACCCACTGGCGGCAACGCGGACAGTTGTGTTGGCGTCATCCGATATGGGTGACAAATTGTGTGTACAAATTATTGTATAGTGTTACTACTACATTTGGGGAAAATCTTCTTTTCGAGATAGACTATACACCGAAAAAAATCTGTTCTATTCAGTATTATTAAATAATTCATTTTTGTAGAATTCACGTAGGTACATACTGTATGCTAAATAATAGGTCGTTACCTAAGAAATTGTCGAAAATTTCTTTCACATTCATCAGTTCGTTATTCCTGTAATTTAACAGATATTTACATTATGTTTCAAAGTTGATTTCAAAATTTTACAACTCTGTATTAAATTTTGTTTTTAATTGGCCGCTTGATAAATTAAATTCGATCTTCAAAAACAGTACTTCCTAAATGCTATCCATTTTGATGATAAATTTCGTATTACTTTTTTACAGATGTCACTTTTCAAAGATGAAATAAAGTGTTTGTTAGCTTAATGTTGTCTCATTCACACACAAAAAATCAAAAATAATATTTCAATTCGAAATAGTAGTTCATGAGATTAGAGAGTTGAAACAAACACATATACTCTTCAGCTTTATAATATTAGTAGAAAGGAAAAATGGTTTAAAAATTCATTCGTATTTGTTATGATCGCTATAAATGGCGACGAATACTGGTTCGATGTAGCCAATGAGCTGGAAAACATCCATTGTGTATCTGCGTCAGTATTTATTGTTGGGATTCCATATAAAAATGCTGTTTCCTTACAAACGTACAAAGGTATAGGCCATCATCGTTATAATTAAGTAAGAGTATAAGTACCTATTTATTCTTCGAAAACGGCTTTAAAGATAAGTACCTATAGCTCACTTCTTTTCTCATTCATGGTCTTAGGACATACTATTCAAACTCTTTATAAATAACTTCTGTTAGAACTTGTGGTTTTCAATCTACTACAATACGGGGTTCTTCAAGAAGGGCGTTAGAAAGTTTCTTCATGGTCGGCAGCACGATTGCAACGCCCCCGGTGCTGCATACGTCCATAGGCCACGGTAACCACTTCATATCAAGTGGGCCGTTTGTTTGTTGACCGTGGCCTATGGACGTATGCAACACCAGGGGTGAAGTCTTGAAGAACCCCATATTGAAGGTGCTTGGGAAAACCGCAGCAGCTTTAGCGCATAGCCTGCCTCCCCGTTTCCAGAGACGAGTTGGGGACTCTGTGGTCCTCACACCCGAGGAAGGCCAGATCGAGAGAGATGGCCCTGTGTCAGCTGGGGTGCGAGGATATTCCTGTCAACCTCACCTCCGGCAACTAAAAACGATCCACAGACGCCGTGCGTTTTAGTTGGTTCGAGTTTGACATAATCTCTCCCACCGTTGGGGGATTTTTCGCACGTAAAAAAAAACTTATAAGGCAACCTCTCTTGTAAGGCGGTGTAATAGCGGATTAACGCCGCTATTACACCGCCTTACAAGAGAGGTTGACTTAACCCCGATAATATTAAAAAGCCTATGGGTGTATAGGGCTTTTAAGATTATCGGGGTTAAGTATTTCAGTTCATTAATAAAAATAAAAAGAAGTATTCGTATCAAATCAGTAGTTCCATATCAGAAGTAAGTAACAGTGTTCATACCCTCATGGTGTGCAGAGGCCTTTGCGACAAATAGTTTGATGATGTTCTTATGTGCGTCATCATCAGGTCTCGGCCACATCGATATGGGATCACTCCTGAAGTGCCCCTTGTCTAACAAAAAGAAAGCACTTGGTAAATATTAATTATTACTGAACAGATATTCAAGAATTTTCCGATTTACGAAGATTGGCGTTTTTGGTTTTAGCTCGAGGTCACGGAAGAAGAGTGAGAGACCAGAGACCTATTGCTCGCGAAAAATCGGCTTGCATCGGTTATATAATACGTTCTATTTATCGTGCATCGGACTGACAGTTTGATATCTTTATAGAGTAGTTAAAACCATTTGTTTCTGGAATATTCAAAGTAAAAATTTCGATTTCAACTCCTTTAGAAATATATCAATATGTACACATTGTGCGTGTTGTGCGATCGAGAGAACGCTATACAACACCGAATCAAGCCGATCTTAGCCGGACTTTCACTCTAGACAATACTTTACTTAATATGCTGTGAGTACAATTTCTAAATTACATTAATATCTCAGAAACATAATTGAAGGTATAGGCGATTGAGATCAAAACACAGTGAATTCAGCTCACTGTCGGCTACACACGGGACACAGCTAGACGTTATTATTTTACAAGTCACTAGTTGAACTGCAATATTTAAAAAATAGACCTCTGCCAACATTTGAGCAAACAGCCCAAGAGGCGACACAATATTTGGACAATGGTTCACTTTTAATCTGCGCTCAAATATTGCGAGCGGCTTAACCATTAGTCAGAAGGTTAATTGGTTGCCAAACTTTAATTAATTAATTGAATATTGTTTAATATGATTGCAGTGCATTAGCAGGAGTCAACAATTTTGAGATAATGGTGCGCGTGTCAACTTTCAATTTGTATAGAATTAGATAAATATTGAGAGTGAAGGTTCCAATATCGTTATTGAAAACTTTGGAATCTAGACTAGTGTAATGACACACACACAGACGGTCAAATAAACAGTACTCGAAGCCGACGGACTTGCAAAAAAGTTTTACTGTTTGAAAAGAAAGTTTGTGAAGTATGTAAGAAGCAGTAGAGGTGGGTTACTCTCTTCACCGGGCGGAAAAAGGTGTGAGGATATCTATGTAGTATGTATTCACGTCACAAAAAATAAGTTAATTAGTACCTAATAGAGAATAAGTCCTCAAGTTTACAATAATGTTAACGGGAATTAACGCAATCATCATTAGTCTGGATCATGGATCATGGTATTTGGATCATGAGACATGGAACGGTAATATAAAAGCTAGTAAAGCTCTAAAGTAAATGTTAGTAGCCAATCGGATTGCAAAATATTATGTCTAACGTATTTACAGAACTGTGGCACTCAGGCTACAAGTCGTGCGAATTAACAGGGCGGCTGGAACCCTCATTTTGATTTATTTGAAATTTGTTATTGCTACGTGTGGAAAGTCAAGTGCCATGTTGCAAGATAAGCAGTGGAGTCACTGCATATTAGTATATACTCGTAGTTAGATTTTAATATTCGCCACCTCGACTGACGAGTGAGCAGCGTGTGTTGTGCTGAGAGGCGCGTCGCCGTCCCCAGCTCATAAAATGTCAATATAACACATAGTGTCACGAGACAGTGGCATTCCGCCGCACACCGCAATATCGTAGCAATGTATTGCTTTTGGGCCGCGCGAGTCAAGAGCGGCAGCGAGAGCGGACTGACAGTCGCGAGATTATCATAAGGGCTTTCATTTTATACAACTTAGTTGGAAGACAAGCATACGGACTATCTAATGGAAAGTGGTTACAGATACCTATGAACGTGTGTGTGAATACCAGGGGCGTCACACTCGTGCTGCCGACCCTAAAAGAACAGGGAGTTTCTGTGTCGTCAGTGCAGAACACAAAATCTGGACAAGCCTTTGGTATTCCCACTGACAGCACAAAAGCTCTCCAGTGAGCTCTGGCTACCCTACTCACCGCCGGGAACACAACATGAGGTTATTATGGGCGTGGTATTCTTTAGGGTGAAGGTACTTTACCAGTCAGACTGCTCAATTGGGACGGAAACATATAGTCGGACACTATGCTGCATGTAGCAAGACCTTTGATGAATAAGTTTACTTTATTGGTATTTAAACTATCATGGTCACTGACATCAGTATCAGAATAAACGGGATATTTACCATGTTTCATTATTTTGAGTTTCCGATATTTGGTAACAATATTTGGTAAAACCAATAGTAGTGCAGATACGCGTAGTAAAAGAACTCGAAAGAGGGTAGATCGATATAATTACTTCTAAAAAAAAAACCTTTTTCTTTGTTCACCGCCACTACTCCAGTTCCTACGTGATCATGGTGCTTGCAACAGCACCGAAATATCGGAAACTCAAAATAATGAAACATGGTAAATATCCCGTTTATTCTGATACTGAAGTTTACTTTAGAAATATCTACTCTGTTTAATAATGGAATTTCACTTGAGGTAATGATGATGATAGTGAGAATTAATATTTTATTGCATGTAAAATATAAATTATAGTAAAGTGTGACTGTAAACTACTCGATTGCCACGTCAGGGGAAGCGAGTTCGATTCTCTTCTTTTTATAAACGTTTAACAAAAAAGTATTCCAGGACCCATATTGCAAGCTATGCTTAGTTTGAGTCTAGATGGTGCTTTGTAATAATAAGCCCTTCGAATATAAAGTCGCCTATATAAGTCCTATCTTTATGATAACACACTGGTTGTCGTTAAGACAAAAACGGTATTCTAATTAGAAAAATAGTCCAAGCTTTTAACAAGTGATCTCCTATAACATGCACCACTCCCCAGCCGTCGGTATGTGGGTATGGGAAGCGCGGACTGTTCGCCGTCCCTCCCTATATCACTGTAATAAACATTACAGTACTGTATTATAAACCATTTAACTGTTATATTGCGGGAAATACCACAATGTAGGTACATTTTTGTATGACATAAATGGACCAAGTGGGGAATAAATTGTAGTATGATAGAAGATGTGCTGACCAAGATGGAGCCAAGGATGCTGGGATAGCTTGGACACGTGGAGAGGGTGACAGGAAGGAGATGACGAAACGAATTACTAATGAGACAGAAAGGTTTTTTTTTAAGATTAAGGCGGCGTGGTTCGCATCAGAGTAGAATTAGGACCACCCCATCTCTTCCCATGCGGTGTCATACCAGGCGACTAAGGGATAGGGCTGTTTTAAGGCCTGGAATTCATTACCAGCTCACGTATTTCCTTCTTCCTACACTCCCGGGTCTTTAAGCGGGGCGTAAAAAAGCATCTGATGAGGCCGTCAAGCTGAGTGTCACCATTGTCACATGGTATAGGTAAGTAATGGTGACACTCTTTTCTGAGACTTTGCCTTCAGCTTACCATCAGACAAGGAGAAGTCTAATTGACGTGTCCTATATAAAAAACCATCAGACAGATATGTACAGCTCAGACTCAGGCACAGATACAAGACTCGAGTCAACAGTAGTACCCGGAAGACGGCAATAATCTCACCCCCTATTACGTGGGGCCGAAAACAATGATTGGTGAAATGCGAGTGTTAATTTATCTCTGCCTAACCCTTCGAGGATAAAGGCGTTATAGTTATATATGTATGTATGTTAGTAGCTCAGATGGTGGTTTAGGGTTAAATGTTAAATGTTTACAACAGTTTTTTATACTGTTAAGGTAACAAGTCTAAAATTTAAAATTTTATTCGGGTCATAGTATTTTTAAAGTGTGAAGTCCAGACTCATTTTAAAAATAGTCACAAACAGTTTTAACCACTATTTATATGTACCAAACTGTCAGTTCGATGTGCGACAGAGAGAATGCTCCACAAAACCAAAGCTATCCGATCTTGGCCTGCCTCTTACCGCCGCGTTCTCAGTACTACCCAAAATTTTTACCAGTGCGTTGTAATTAAAGGCCTCTTCACACTGAAAGCAAGTCGCCAAGTGCCGCAGTGTGCGGTGAATGTCGCTTAGGCACGCGCCTTAGCTGACTGCAGCCATGGAGTATACAAATGTTTATGATTCGCCCTGCTGCTTGCTGCACAGAAACATCAAAGTGGGCTCTACCAAGGAACTCACTTTATGGCTTTATTAGAATCCAAAACACTATACTAACATATTAAAGGATATATTACTTAACGCTATACAAACTGATATAGGTTCTAAAATGTCAAAAAATTGTTAAATAATTAGACCTTCTTTAACCGACTTTAAAAAAGGAGATGGTTATTTTTTATTTATGTTTGTTACGCGATATCAAAGTTAATAATTAATGAATGGACTTTTATTTTTCTTACGGTGTTTGATAGGCCATACTTTCAGAGTGAGAGAAATGCGGATCTGATGTTGAGATCCTGGTAAAATCCGGCGAAACTCTGAAAATTACGTCTTAATTTGTATTAGCAATCAGCAAAATTCATGTTTTTTTTTTCAAAAATTGAATAGGCGCTTAAATTAAAATAACAGTAGGTATAGTAAAAATAAATGAATTCACAGATTTACTGATCTGTTAGAAGTCAATGCCTTCTTTGTTTGCTGTGCCCGAACTACTATGACGCAAACAATTGGATTAAGACATCTTAGGCTGGGCACCGACTTCTAACAGATCAATAAATAGACCTGGATTCATATTTTTTGCTTTTCAAAGCCTCTATTTTATTCATTTTTTGCTTTTCAGAGCATCTATTCTGTTTCTTGAATTCGGTTAAAATATTTTTTATTTATGTAAATACATAGACACAGAAATACCTAGACGTTATATATTGTTTATTAACTTTACAGGTAATGTAACCCTAAGGCATCTCCCTATAGCAACAGAGTACATTATTATGTGCTTTTTGCACTCTGCCTACCCCAGCTACCTTTTTCAGGTGGTCACTTCTCAGTACATATGTCACTTGACAGCATACATTTATCAAATCACGGAATCAATCACTCCAACTTCAATAGACAATCCGAGGGTAGATTATCTTCCCCAATATTGCCTAAAAACCACAAACTCAGAGATTGAATTCATGGGTAACAGCTAGTCATGCTAAATCTCAAATAGGTGATACAAATTCGAGTTCCAACAGTCGGCCCCATTATTAAATTCGCGTCGCCTAAGTACTCGTAGCAATTTTCCCTTACTTTCGAAATTAACGTGTTATACACTAATAGGAAACTAGCTACACGCTGCTTTGTGCAGAAATGTTATTTGCTAAGAATACGGCACGTTACCCGAGTGAAAGGCATTCAACGTGGTATAAAGTTATTTGTAAAAGAATTTTTTATAACTAAGTGTGGGCAAAGTAACTGGGTGTAACTGCCAGTGACTTATGAATTGAAACTGTGTATGTGTAAATTATAAAATCTGTTTATGAAAATATCGCTGAACGTGAAGTTGAAGAGTCTGACGAGATGACAACCATCCTTTTTTGAAGCCGGTTATAAATTCAGTATGTAGTAGTACCTAGTATGTACGGAATCCCATCAAGAACTTCAGTGCCCAAATCAAGCTGCCTTGGGATTCACGCTACTGATCCTCTCTTACTTAGAGACTAATTTACCTTGGCTTATAGGAGAGTTACTACCATCTGACAACGCAAGAGTAAAGTGTTCGTTAGTCTCGTCTTTTAATCAGTAGGTGTATTGCTTACAGGTCAGGGTCCCGTTACTACTAATTTATGTCATATTAAAACATTTTAATTTTAGGTTTTATTGCAATGCTTTCAGAGTCTATAATTTAATGGCATCTTGTAGAGTGAACTAAAAGATGTAATAAACTCTTTTTCACTTAATCTTGGACGTTAGTGTTATATAAATAAAAACTAAAATTTAAGACCGCGGTAGCCTAGTGGTATGGGTAATGGACTGCTGAGACGTGGTCTCGGGTTCGATCCCAGGTTATACCATGGCACACACCAATGACTTTTCGATGCTTTTCGAAGTTATGTGTGTATTTATCGCAGGTTTATAAGTGCCCGGTTAATGGCAATAGGTTCGCCACCTATTACATTGGGACCTAAACATAAAAAGGCGAAATGTGGGTGCTAGTACCTCTGCCTACCCCTTCGGGGAATATAGGCGTGAGTTTATGTTATGTATGTATGTAAAATTTAATGTGCTGTTTTTGTAGTGAGGTTAACAGGAATTTACGCGATCTTGGTATAGGTAATATACTTTAAGCACGCGATATTTAAAAAGTTATTATATTTTTTGCAGTGCCATTTATTTTTTATACCACTTAGGTGGCAGATAAACACATGGCCCATCCGATGGAAAGTGGTTACCGTGGACGTGAGCAAAACCAAGAGAGTCACACTCGCGCTGTCAACTCTGTAAGCACAGAGAGTTTCTGTGCCGTCAGTGTTAAAGACGAAGCAGGACAAGCTTTTGGTCTTCCCACTGACAGTACTACCGCCGAGAACATAACACAAAGTTATTATGGCCGCAGTATTCTGTAGGGCGGAGGTACATCCCCAGTCGTTCTGCTCAATTGGACGGTAATACCGTCGTGTCCTACCTGGTAATACAGTGATTTTCCTATGACATGAAATTAGTAAAATAGGGGCCCTGGCATAGGACCTGAACTGAAGTCCTGGTGGAGCTAACCATGACATGGTATATGACATGATATGACAAGATATACGTGTCAAATTTATTTGAAAATGAAGTAAAGGAATATTTGCGAGTCAGTTTTTTTATACCAGACAAGCACACGGCCGACCTGATGCAAAGCGGTTACCGTAGCCTATGGACGTATGCGATACCAGGGATGTCAGTTTTACAAAAGCGTGATTATTACAGTACTAGCGACCCGCCCCGGCTTCGCACTTGTGCTATGTTGATACTAAACACACTACAGTACCGCAAACGCTACGTCCCGCAATTTTTAAATCTGTAATATCTTCGAAAACATTTTTTTAAATCATACGCTGTTAAGGACCATGTAGATCTATATTAAATCAACAATGTATTTAAAGTATTTAATTGGATAAGGATTAATGCTGTATTGGTTAAAATCGCTTCGAAAATTTGTCATTATTTGCCGTATAAAGTAAATGACAAAAAAATGTTATTGTGGTATATCCATAAGAGATAGACATATACCATTGCGGAGTTTTCTGTAGAACTTTTCAATGTGTACAATACTTAGTAAATTTATTTGTACAAGTCTCGTAGGATTCAGCCTGCGTTTGCAATGTTATGTTATTGTACATATAAACCTTCCTCCTCAATCACTCTATCTTTTTGTTTTATACCACTTAGGTGGCAGACAAGCACACGGCCCACCTGATGGAAAGTGGTTACCGTGGCCTATGGACGTTTGTAACACCGGAGGAGTCACAGTCGCGCTGCAAACCCTGTAAGTACTGAGTTTAATTGCCGTCAGTGTAGAAGACAAAGCAGGGCAAGCCTTTAGTCTTCCCACTGACAGCACAAATTCTCCAGTCAGCTCTATCTATTAAAAAAAACCGCATCAAAATCCGTTGCGTAGTTTTAAAGATTTAAGCATACATATGGATATAGGAACAGAGAAAGCGACTTTGTTTTGCACTATGTAGTGAAGTGACTAAACGAGCTGTATCGAATAAGTGCTGTGCTGTGCTCGATCGCATCGGATCGCTCGCTCGCTGAATAACGAAGGTTAGAGAATATAGAAAATAATTGAGTAGTCACAGTTGATAAAAATTGTTTTGATCTTTGTTCTAGTTTGTTTGGACTCATACAGTACAGTAATACCAACAATTCCGCTTTCTGTATACGTCCCTTCAATATTGTCATTTCGAGCTAAATTTTCTTTGATTTACAATAGAACTGTATGCATATTGTTACTGTAAGACAATTTCGAATTTAAACATTTCACGGAATCATTACGTTTACTATAAAAAAGATGTATGACTAAGGTATAATGGAGAAAACATTCTACAAAACCGAAATAAGTCGATCTTAGGCGCACTCTCGCTGTTTTTCCCGAAGTCCTAACTCAAATACCCAAACCCGATGTACAGTAATACGTGGATTCATGACGTTACAAGCTCCGGTCAGTAAGTAGATTTACTAGTAACTTACTAAGCAATGGATGAGAGCTAAAGTCCGCACGTACTAACGCTGAGAATTTACGTTATATTGAATTCAGATAGAATTTGAATAGCCTTTCGTCTCCATACCTTTACCGAACTTTACCGAACGATCCACCAGATATATAGGACAACTTCTGGACAGTTTTCCTTTCTTTATTACTTTTAAACTCGCAGCCGGAGAGTGGCAACACTTATCAGGTTGTTCTGTAATTGCTTCCACTGCGCTTTTATCTGTTTTACGGGGGCCTTTTCTTCCATGGCAACTTTAGCACATAATGTTGCTGATATTAGATATTATTGTAAAGTTTTATCGTATGCGGTGGTTAAGTGGTTACCATAACTTATAACTATGGTAAAATTGAGTAATTGATTGATACCTGCAAAGACTTTTAAGTACTTCTTCTTTTTTATACCACTTAGGTGGCAGACAAGCACACAACCCACCTGATGGGAAGTGGTTACCGTGGCCTATGGGCGTGTGCAAAATCAAGGGAGTCACATTCGCGCTGCCAACCCTGTAAGCACTGAGAGTTTCTGTATTGTCAGTGTAAAAGACGAAGCAAGACAAGCTTTTGGTCTTCCCACTGACAGCACAAAAACTCTCCAGTGAGCTCTGGCTACCCTACTCACCGCCGGGAACACTACGCAAGGTTATTATGGCCGCGGTATTCCATAGGGCGGAGGTACTTCCCCAGTCGAATTACTCAATTGGACGGAAATGACGTCGTGTCCTATCTTTACTTCTAATATAAAATAGGCCAGACAGGTTGGTACAGTGTTTTCTTTCGAGTTTTCCTTCTCTCTCAGTGATATCGTCTGCGTATTTTGCCGTCGCCTCTTACAACACCCTTCGGAGGAGAAGGAACAAAAGGTGTGTACTAAATATCAGAACAATATGTCAACAGGAAGGAGGAAAATCTTATGCTGACTGTACTTACTTTTCAAAGACAAGCTTCTTTACAATTATTAGTTTGGAACATATTACGTCTCCCGGGCGCTGCGCATGACGTCAGCTGACAGGGGTCAGGAAGTAGCTGCTAGTCGGGGCCGCTGATGTCAGCTTCGAACACTTAGTAAGTACTGTCACTGGCTGTGATGACGGTTGATACGAGAGCACAGTACTTAGCTCATTAGCTGGAGTTAAGGGACCACGGGTTTGTATTAGTCTAAAGGAACTTTTGTCTAAACATCTTGGAATAAGTTCCGAAATGAACATTCCCTCTTGGTTGTTTCGTTCTAACCAGATAAGTAAAGGGGATTTTGACTAACACACTGAGAGCGTCAGTCAAAACCTTTTATATTCAATCCTAACCACTGCTACGCTGCTGTTTGATTCCCGCTCAATGCAAATGCTTGTGTGCATAAATATGAATATTTATGCACACAAGCATACATTGGTCTGGGTAGTTGTAGTATGTATGATATGTATGTATTTACAAAAAATATATATGAGTATGTATATCCGCATTGAGCCCATAACACAAACTAGTTAAGCTATGCTTACTTAGGGTCTAAATAGCGCTGTGTAGAATGTTTTACAATGTACTACAATGCCCTAAAATTCTAACTACTAGTCACCTATCTCGCAATTCTATAGACTGTTGCCCACTTTTTGCCACTTCGTGTCACCAGAAACGTTTTAGCGTAACATCAGGCGATTACCGTCGTCACATATCCATGTAGATTCCCCTCCCATAAGATTCATAAGAGTGCCTTCTCCTGAAACCAGGAAGAGGAGGACACTCTGGGCTAATGAGTAATAGTGTATTACTTGGAGCCTGGGCCCACTGGTCTGATGCGGAATACTCATTTTGGAGTAGACTCTGTGTCCCTCGTACCCTACCTCGTATATTTAGTCGCCATTTTTGTAATAAACTTGAAATTCGCAAACTGTATGTTGAAATTATAAATTTCGAAACCTCCTCAGAACACTTTCTGGATAAAAACCACAAATTACTAGTTTTTTATATGAATGAATGAATGAAATGTATTGAATTGAACCGCGGTAGCCTAGTAGTATGAGTAATTTACTGCTGAGACGAGGTCTCTGGTTCGATCCCAGGTTTTACCATGGCACACACCAATGACTTTTCGAAGTTATGTGTGTATTTATCGCAGGTATATAAGTGCCCGATTAATGCCAATAGGCTCGCCACCACATTGGGACCTAAATATAAACTGGCGAAATGTAGCTGCTAGCACCTTCGGGGATAATATAGGCGTGAGTTTATGTTATGTTATGATGAATAGTTACCTACTTATGAAGAATTTTAGACATAAATATATACATAAGCGAAAAGTAATGGAAGTTCACAATGTAACTATTTTCTATGTGTATTCGTAAGTTAGCTCGGTGTACAGTAGGTACGTACTCGATGAGTCAACCTAATCAACTGCTAACACCCTCGCTGTCAGCTTGATCGACGACCAGGCATTTGAGTTCGCAACTGACAGACGAATGGCTCTGGCGGATATTAGGACTCAATCCAATCGAAAATTGATAGAGATGTGAACATTCTAAACACACACACACATACAAGGAGGCTCACAGTACATATTACGCTCTACAATTTTATATTCTAAACAACCGCTTCTATAATAGTTCTGAAAATATTGTAACGATTGTAATATACCTAATGTGTTAATTAATCACATAATGAGAAATTTCTAATCTTATAAAAATAATGGCGATAATGTAAGATTAGTTTAATTTGAAATTCATAACTATATAGTATGTTAATTTTCTTATATAGTGCTATGTACTTAGACTTACGAACGCTTTGGTACCTATCTATAATCGGTGTAATGTACTAGGTATAAGTCCACAAATCCTGTTATTTAAGTTTGAAATGTAACATACATAATCCCCTAATGTGCCTAATAAAATAAAATAAATAAATCAGATTGTTAATTTATTGACATGCATTACAATATGTCTATACTTATAAGCAAATAAATGACATCACTTTAAAATTACAGAACTAAATTATGATTTGGTTATTGATTGTTAGAAATATTATGTTTATTATTTATTTATTAATTTTATAATAATATTGTTATCTTATGTTACTGATTTAATTTCTATCTTGAGATAATCTTAAATTATCTATTTTAATTAAGGATGCTGTCTGAAATACAGATATTAACTTATCTAATTCAGACACAGATGTAGTCTCAAAAATTGTATAAGATTGTAATTATATTTATCTACATGTGTAAAATGTAGCTTGGAAAATTGGTCTGTCAAACTTATGGAATATGAAAAGGTCTCATAAATCGATTTGTTGATGAAAATTGGTTATTGCAGCTTATGGACGTCACAATCGAGCTGCCTACCGTGTAAGAACTTTCTAAAACACTTCTTTAAAAACCCCTATTGCATTCGCTTGGAAAAACCACAGAAGAGAGGTCACGGCCCTCCTGATGGAAAGTGGTTACCGTGACCTATGAACGTGTGTAACACCAGAGGAGTCACACCCGTGCTGCCGAACCTGTGAGAACAGTGATTTTTTGTGCCGTCAGTGCAGAACAGGACAAGGACAAGTCTTTGATCTTCCTACTGACAGCACAATGGCTCTCCAGTGAGCCCTGGCTACCCTACTCACCACCGGAAATACAATACGAGGTTATTATAGCTGTGAGTATTCTCAAGTTCTTCCATACTATTTACAATTACAAAGAAATGGCTTACCTGGAGCATCATCAGGCATATCTGTGTAGTGGTGCGGCGCAGTGGACGTTTGACTCGCGTATAACAGGTTCAGTTCCCGAGCCTCGTTTTCTTCTTGTGCCTGTTGGCGGCGGAGGGCGACCTAGGAGTAATGACGACACTATTAAACTGTGGAAACTGATTGTATACCATCGTGATATAGATACCGATAATTACTAGACATGATTTTGTTCTGCGATCGTGTCTAAACATACTTTGGTTATGCCTTATGTCTCTTGCCGTATCTCTATAATTTGTAATAGCAACCTTATTTTTTTTTAATTTATTTATTTAGCCATAAAAATTATACATGTTAACACAGTTTGTGAATAAAAATGTTACAATAAGCTTAGACAAATTTGTGTCTAGTTTTAGCATCTGCTGCTGAACTAGGCTTTTAACCTAAATCTCAGCGAACAGCGCCTCCACTCCACTTTGAATATACATAATAATAATATAACCACAACCGCATTAGGAAAAACTTCTCCCTGTGTGTGTATGTGATTGTGTGTGTGTGTGTAAGCTGAGCCAATGTGTACAGCCATCATTAGTAGAATAAATAGATATATCAGAATTAATAGGTCCAGTTAACGTACTCAAGTCCTACAATATGTGGTTCTTCAAAAGGGGCATTAGAAGTTTTCTTCATAGTCGTCAGCGCGAGTGTGACGCCACTGGTGATGCACACGTCCATGGGCCATAGTAACCACTTTCCATCAAGTGGGCCGTGTGCTTGTCTGCCACCTAAGTGGTATAAAAAAAGCTAGTGCAGCTGCTGATCAAGAGAGGAGTCTCTATAGTAGACTCGAGATTGCGAGCTCAAACGGCAGCCCTACCCATAAATGCAAAATAATGCTGGAGGGTCAGTGTAGTATACAGACAGTGTACGTACCTGAGCAGCCATGACGCGCTGCCGCTCGGCGATGAGCGTGCACTTGGCGCAGACGCAGTCACGCCAGCGGCAGTACCGCTTGTGGCCCTTGAGCGCCGACACCACGCCGTGGTTACGGCACCGCGCGCACTTGGGGGTCCGCTGGTGGGGCAGAGCAGACTGGTTATTATGTAGCAACTTCTTTGGACCCATGGAAGCTATGGTATACTCATATATCTAGGGACTGTCTCGTGGCTAAATGGTAATTAAGTAGTTAAGCACAGTGTAACCAATGTTAGCTATGTCATTCTTAGTAGATATAGGTCATCATTTTAAGATAGCCTTCAAACATCGAAGAGTTCGCTACGTTATTGGATCCCAGTTGAAGTGACACTCGGTATACCCATAGCGAGTGTCGTTTTCTAGGAATCAAACTACCCAGTTGGATTCCTAGAAAGGTTGGTGAGCTAACTATAAAACTTGGATTTCGAGGGTTCTACAAAGGCAGATATTCGTAAGGCAATCTCTTCACGTAAAGTTGGTCAAGCTGACCACATGTGTGTTGGGATAAGGATCTATGACGTAGGTAGGTACTTGGTAAGAATTACGTTTTAAAGTGAAGAAAAAAAAAATTATAAGACTCTTGGCTTATATTTTTAGAGCCCACGAACAAAATCTTGATGTCATCAAGTAATAGAAAACATCTTTAGACTATTTTGCCAGCATCAGGAATTAAATTTGAGACTTTATTTGCGAAACTTGTCTTCCACTTTCATACTCTCATGTAAGACTAACTAAGAGTAGCGTGATTATTCTTCATCACCAAATTACCCTATATTTTGGCAGCACACTAACCAAAGTGTATCAATTACCCACACATTATCCACTCCCTTTCCTTTTCTATAATTCAATAAAAGTAACAAACATATCTCTTTGTGTTTGTTATACAAAAGGACTTTATAACATTTACAAACAATATAACAAATTATAAGTGTTATGTTTCGGTGAGTGAAACCTAATAATTTTGAATTAGGAAGTGTAAATTATACAACGGGTGAACTCGACACATTGTAATTTGTGCCGTAAAGGTACGATTTTAATAGTTTGTAATGTAATTGTAATATACTTGTGACAGGAAGTTGTTATTTGAAACTGATATTATTGTAATGTAGTCTTAATGTGAATTTTGCATATTTCACCCCTTGTGTGAACGATGGAGCTAAGTGACACATACGGTTGCCGACACCTACTAGGATGAACAACCTTGGTGGGTGTTTGTAAATCTGAATTCTAATACTTTAATAGCTAATAAAAAATCCTGCGTTTCATAAACTTGAAACCTTCTTATAAATATTTTTAGAACACTGTAGGTATTTGTAACAATTTATATTTAATTTCAAATTCCGTAGTGGAAAATGTTTGGTACAGAAATGATTCAATCAAGCAATTAGCCCATCGCGGTACACTGCTGGACCGCTGCTCCCAAAGCTGGGAGGCTTTGGCCTACTGTTTCCACGCTGACCACACAAAGGCATGCCTGTGACTTATTATGATTGCAAACAATAGGCTTGCCCGTATTGTCCGCATCCACCTACGTGGATGGCAAACTATTAATTACGTTCCTGCAACTTTCTGGACCTAAATACTCTCGGGAAAAATCCCTGCGGAACCGCTCTGATATGGCTTAATAACTAAATATCCATTGCTCGAAATTAATCAGGAGTAAATTTGAGAAGCTCAATGACAAAAGCGATATTATATTCTCCATCCAAACGTAATGGTAAAAACCACCATTGACACTCAATATTTTATATTTTATATTTTCGCGAGAGCGTTTTCCACAAAGAGTGCAGTCGATGAGGTAATCCAGAGTGTTCAGACATGGAGTCGTACTGTGAGGAGATTTTACTTTTTTAGTTATTTTTCCTTGAATGTGAAATTCCGATTAAAGAGGATATATTTTAGCTTGGTATAATTCATTTTAGCGAATTCCTGGAAGTATGGTGTCCGCTTTACCAGTCTAACTGCGGATTAGTAGGTATGAACTTTGAAATATTATTTTTCGTGAAGTGATCTGTTATAACTGTCTGTTATAATATAATAGGTAGTATATGCTATTTTTTATCTTTGGATTAGGTTTCCA
Organism: Eilema griseolum; assembly: GCA_963662185.1. Taxonomy (NCBI): domain Eukaryota; kingdom Metazoa; phylum Arthropoda; class Insecta; order Lepidoptera; family Erebidae; genus Eilema; species Eilema griseolum. Next base: position 612,805 of record OY759229.1, on the reverse strand, counting down.
TCGCTCCTAAGGACAGGTAGTACCTATTTAATTCCACTTAGCGGACCTCAACTGGTAAAACACAATATAAGGAGATCCCTAATAGATACACCACATACTTAGTACATTGTAGAACATGTTATTATTTATTGAGCTTGATTGAATGTCTCACTCTTGCCCGTACCACAGATAACATAAGACGTAAGTACACACCGCACACGTATTAAGTACAATTCTTTAGCAAAGTAATATTTTCTCTATGTCTATTTTATCGTTTTAACAGAAAATGAATATGAGAGTAATTGATGTACATACATTAAAAAAACTAATCGAATTGAGAACCTACTCCTTTTCAGGAGTTGATTAAAAATAATAACATTTCACCTCTTTTTCGAAATACATTTGATGAGGTGGATAAACTGAGAATTGTAACTGTGATATTATTTGCTATCTATTTGAGAAGGGGACCATCTTTTCATTTCCGAGACTTCCTCTTTAGCGGACCATCAGGCGAGGAGAAGTCGAAGCAAGGTCCACAAAATGTTAAGTTAAATAGGTAGGTGTATTCCGCATGATTCCGTATAGATTAAATTTATGCTATGCGAGGCGACTAAAATTTGTGCTGTTTTACTCAATGTGGAGCCCAAGAAGAAAGAATAAGGCAGGTTGTAGGGCTTCTATGAATGTGTAGAAGGAGCAGAAGTAAATGGACCATGAGCAGAACTAAAAGTTCTTTATAGTAACGTACAATTCAAAATATAATATTAGATACTCTTAAAGTAGTAGACAGAGGTTTAATCGTGAAATGCCGTTAGAAAATTAGAGATGAGTGTTTATAAAAATATACTTTTCTTCCGATTTGTTTATGCTGTCTATTGAAAAGTCTCCAAAACTGTGTTCAAAACGCCGCAGTGGTTGTTAATATATCCCTGCCTACCCCGACGGGGATATATGTGCGATGTTTATTTAAGTATTTTATCTAAAATATACTCGTAATGTTAGCTCGGTGCCGTCGGCACAACTGGGCTCCTACATGCTCTAACTGTTATCCACTTCTTAAATATATTTAATAGTTGCAATACATTTTGTTGGTAAAACAACATACGATGTCTATCGTTTTAATAGAATCAAAGAATCAATTTCATATATTCAATTTAGGTAAATAAAGAGCACATATGAACGCCAAAGTATTACAATTATATCAATAAATATTAAATAAAATTCAATACGGTAGATTAACCATTGGAAAATAATTCTTTCGCTGGTTCAGTAGATTTGTACTACTGACAAGTTCTACCAGCAAGAAACTCAGAGAACTATATATTAGAATTAGATTATATTTTTAAAAGAATCTATCTGAGATACCTGTAAATATATTTGATTATGAATTAGCCCATCGCAGTCCACTGCTGGATTAGGCCTCTCTCAATGATTATACTTATAATTAATTAACGTAATAATTCATGTTATTTATATATAAAAGAAAGAAAATGGAGTACCTCATCCACAGTGCAAAGCATCTGTTTCAGAAGCTGCATGTATCTATCACCGATAGGACGTCACTTCTTATATTTTTTGATTACATTGATTATAATTCTTAATTTTAACTTTATCTTACTGATTTTAATTTTATTGAATACTAACGCAACGTTAAGACATTGTTACAAGCATACACATATAGATAATCCGAACTAAATATTTTTAATTAAATGCTTATACTTAAATAACTTAATGATAACAAAGCCTCATTTTCGGAACTATATCTTCGACAAATCACTATATTTCTGAAGGCTATAAGAACGTTGTTCCATTGAGGGTATCGTGGTACCCCCAAGGGGATCACGAAAAGTTAATATACTCTCTTAATCGCACCGTTTTCGATCGCAATGTGAGTGGATGGGTTCCCTATGAGAAGAGTCTATGGCGAGCGGTGTGGTGATAAGATGTACCTAGCTGTAGGCATCCATCTCTATCAAGTGTCTCTGATGCTAATTCTATGCTGGAGTTATTAGAGGAGTTCCAACAATGAGCACGATAATCGGATCTCCCTTAAAAAAAACTTTTCTAAAGGCAGATCAGCGAAATAGGCTCATTTTTATATAAGTAATTTACGCTGTCCTGCCATGGATCATTAATTAATATTATATCACTTATCACTAGCTATTATCCACGGCTCTGCCCGTGTAAAATTATGACCTACGTTCCCACGACCCACAGCAGCATATAGGTACCTAAAATAAAAATATTCCAGATCATATCATGTGCCAAATTTCATCAGGTATCGCTCAGCTGTTTTTGCGCGAAAAACTTAACAAACATTCATACATCCATACAAACCTTCGCGTTTCATTTTTAATAATGGCAAATGAATAAATAATAATAAAAGGCAAATGTGACACAAAAATCGCAACGGTACTAAAAAATAAAATATTAAAATATCTACCTGGTATCGCTCGGAGGCTCTGAGGAAGAAGGGCGGCAGCGCGGCCAGCACGGGGTGCTGCACCAGCTGCGACACGTCCACGCCGTTCGGGAGAGACATTTCCATAAATACAAACAATATAACAATCCAACAGAACTTATAACATTCTAAAAACAACCTCTCAAAAAATGTTATTTTGTTTTTCAAATTTTCAAAAAAGGAACCAACTTTCGTTTCGGAGCGCGAACGTTACAGTTAAGGCGACGCACTCTACCGAGTTGTTACGAACACTGTTGATTCATTTTCAATCCGACTGTTGCCGGGGCGGCGCGTGACAGAGATAGAATGAGAGCGAAACGACACACTGTATTAAAAGCTGTACTTCCATCCCTCTCACACTGTAGTGTTAACTGTATATGTTGTATCATCCGGTTATATAAAATGTTGTAAGCTGAGAAGCTCGGCGCGTCCAATGGCGGTGCGTTCCGACCCCGCCTCGGCTCGCCATTGGCTCCATAATGCTGAAACTTAATTTACAAAGGTGGCAGAAGCAAGTTTTTTAGGCGGACAAAGAGTGAATTGAATGAAGCACAAAAAACACAATTATTTTGTTATTCGCTCGAGTATTTCGTTTCGTTTGTTTTATTGTTCTCGAGCTTATTGTTGGTGCTTATTTAGTGGTGACGCGCCCGAATATGCTCAGTTGTTTGCTAATGAGATGTTAGTTTAGATTACTTTGTTGTTCATGCTCAAGGGTTTTATTGCATGTGATGCGTTTTGACATTGTTTTTGTATGTTTGTTTGCTCAAGTCATATTATCTCTTTGCGCAGATCTTTGACGTTCGTTAGGCGTATTCCTTTTTAGTTTATTTATGGGAAAAGATTTCAGATTTGAATTTGAAAACGTAATTATAGTTAATCATTACGAGCCAAGCTCGTCTGCAAGGCAGGGTTTAGCGCAGACTTTCCTCTCAGGGTTAGGGGATCGGCCGTACATAATCCCTTTCATCGAATCCTATCGTCTCCTTCCTATTTAGAACAACACGTACTGGGCTGCGGTGTCATCCACATACTCTTCCCTCCTTTGCCTCATGATAAAGAACTGTAATGCCTTACTTTATGGGTAACACACACCGTTTGCATTTAGGTAGTAGCGAAGTTAGGTTTTCTAATGGCACTTTGGTTTTTTTTTAAATTTATGTCACGCCAATTTGTCTTCACCACGCCTGATGGTAAGCTAATAACAAAGTCTCAGTAAAGAGGGTCACCATTACAGACAAGTGGCATGTTACAATTGTGGCACTCAGTTTGGCGGCATCATCAGATGCTTTTTCACGCCCCGCTTAAAGGACCCGGGACTGTAGGAAGAAGGAAACACGTGAGCTGATTAGGAATTCCAGGTCTTAATGGTGCGGCAAAGGAAGGAGTTTCCGAACCGCTTGGTCCTTGCTCGTATATTCTGCACCGAATGCGGGTGACATCTAAGCCTTGCACGTGTTATCCTGTATAAGAAAGGAGAGAGACTAATTGGAAGAGCAGATAATAGAACAGATGCACACGGCCCACCTGATGGGAAGTGGCTACTGTGGCGGATGTAACTGCCGACTATGTAAAACCTTCTGATACCCTTTTCGGTTACCTCTTAGCCCTCGTTTACACCTAAGTATAAAACATGTAATTGACAAGTTGCAATATGTCACAGCCTACAGTATGTTTTATACTTGTTTACAACTTGTTGGCTATACATCCTATGTGAACGAATAAGTATCTGAGATACATGTTTAAAACAAGTATTGTGTTTTGATTAGTCTTCTACAAGTCTTCAACAAGTTTTTTGTAAACATGTTTACAACTTGTTTTGTGATGTTAACGAGACCCACTAGGTATACATGGTTAGGTATTCTTATCTACTGCAGAGATTGGTACCAATGGTCAGTCACTTTAATGTAACGCCTAAGTCCTAGGCATTACCAAAACTCAGGCTTCATAAAGTTGGTGATTCGTTTGTAGGCCACTGTATAAAAATATTTAATAAAATATTTGGTACTAAATAAATTTAAAATTGAATTGATAAAATCTTTGATGAATAAAGGTTACTGTAAAGTAGATGAGTATCTTGATGATGTAAATGCGTGGTCAACATAAGTCTCTTGCTTGCTCGCACAAAATAAATTGTAAACTAAAGCATACTTAAAAAAGACAGATAATCTAGTTCTAATATAGTTCTCTGAGTGTCTTGCTGGTATCTTCTCAGTAGAACTAACCTACCGAACCAGCGAAAGAATCATTTTCCAATGGTTTATTTGTACATTATTTAATATTTTCATATTATTTCTTGACATAATTGTAAAACTTTGACGTTCATATGTGCTCTTTGTGTGCCTAAACTGAATAAATGAAATTGAAACTTTGATTTTTTGATTGATTATGTACCTACCTATCTGAGTTAAAGATAATAACATGATCCATTGATACGTAAGTACCATCCGTGGATTAATGTCCCGGCTATATCCAGAGCTTGCACTTATCTACTATATATCCCGGAAAGGGTAGGCAGAGAGGCTAGCACCCACATTTGACCAGTTTATGTTTAGGTCCCAATGTAATAGGTGGCGAGCATATTGCCATTAACCGGGCACTTATAAACCTGCGATATATACACAATAAAATGATTCATTTTTATTGATTATTTTGACTTTTATATGAGTGACCACCAGACCCTCGTCCGCTAATCAGTAGGTTGATTAGGAGATTGATCTTAGCAAGGCCACAGGCGCCATGAGATTAGTATCGTTGATAGATATTCTTTTTTTTATCTAGGACTCGCCAATTTGACTTCACCTCGTATGATGGTAAGCTAAAGGTACAGTCTCAGGCAAAAGGGTAATCACACAATTGGTAGGCCGGTACCGATATCCAGATTCCAGCAATATCAAACTGAACGGTAACCGTCGCCATCTTAATTCAAAATTCAAATATCGAACGTCAGAGCGGAAGGTGCGTTCAAATTGAAATATTTCAATTTACTTGTCGGCGGGAATTCGATTTAAATTACAATGAGAAGGACTGGGGAGGGCAGGGAGGTGCCGGAGGTCGGTGGATTCGGGGTTGGGGGAGGCAGCAGTAATTATCAATGTATAACTGAATATCTGCGCGTATTGTGTTTAAAGCCGATCGGGAATTTTTGTACGGGGTGTTTGGAGTTTTTTTTTTGTTTTCAGGCGAGAATTTAAGGGGTGATTCCGTTAGTTGTATTTCCATGGTGGTTGTAGCACTTATAGCTATTGGTTTTAGAATAGGGATGGAAGTTTTCAATTATTTTTTTTCTAATTTAATATAAAGATATTTCGCCGGCGAATTGAGATGCAAGGGTCTATTTATCTGTCATCGTGGGTGTCCTACAAAGCATGTAAGGGAAGGGTTGTTTACATTTTAACAGAGAGAAAGTTTGCACTTTGGAGCCATGGATCTGCTCATCTACATCTTTCCAAAATTACGATTATGATTGAAACTCGATTTTACAACCACGTAGAAGAAAATTTTAATGTTAAATGTACCTTTTGCCTAAGTAGGTTTGTGCACTCATGGGCCGGTAGGTAGGTATCTACGTCTAAAATTTAAATGATAAATTATAAAAAAATACATAGATACATACATATAATCACGCCTTTATCCCTGGAGGGTTAGGCAGAGGTGAATTACCCACATGTCACCAATAATTGTATTCGGTCCCACGTACCTACTCCTAATTGGGGGTGAGCTTATTGCCGTATTCCGGACACTACTGTTGACTCGAGCCATGCATCTGAGGCTGAGTCTGGCCTGTATATATCTGTCTGATGTTAAACAGCCCTATCCATTAGTCGCCTTGTAAAACACCGCATGGGAAGAGATGGGGTGGCCCCAATTCTATTCTGCCGGAAACCGAGCGGCACCAAAAAAAAAAAACAGTATAACGGAATTACCTTAATGCCTTTAATAAGATTTATATTATATTATCTGTGCTTTAATTTAGCCAACTAAACAGGTTATCATATATTTTGTCTTCATTTTTTAGTTTCTACCTATGTGCGAACTAAATAATATTGACGTAAATGTACTGGTGAAGTACTGACCCAATATCAATCTGGGATTCACTCTGCATTCACACATTCTGCTTCATTCATTCAAAATCATTTTCCAATTCGAAAAATTCCTGCACTCGAGTGACGAGTTTAAAAAAAATATCAGACCTATTCAGTGCAGTAAAGCCCTAAGTCGTAATGGACACATTCCAACACTGGCAGGTCCGCTCGTAGTCATATCAGCCTGTATAACAGAACAGATACAGGTGTGGCGGGCGCGGGCGCGGGCGGTGGCCGGGGGAGGGGAGGCGCAAATGAGAATTCCGCAGAGCAACGATCAATTCGCGAAATGTGAACATTTCGTAAACGTCTCAACTTTGGCTAAGGATGGGCGCAGGGTCGATATATTTTATGTTTTAAAAGTCAACTTTATAATAGTTTTATCTTATGGAACACTTATTAGTACTTATTAGTATTTATATAATTCTTAGTAGTACCTGCACTGACGTGTTTTTATATTTTCCAGAAAAGCCATATCGTCTAATATCCATTTCTTGCGATGTTATTTAATTTCTAATCCCTAACTGCATCGTGTGAATGTAATCCGCCGTCTATCCTGCATTACATTGGTGCATATACGAATGTATACGTACTTATCTACCTAGTTGTAAATTACAAATTATGTTAATAGAATAAGATCTTGATTTGTTTTTATACTATAAATGTCAATAAAACCATGAGAAAGGAAGCTCCGTGAGTTTTGTAGTTTAATCTTCTATTCCCATACCATACTGTGCACTATGGAGGTATTCTATAGATCACTATTAACAAGGTTATTTTAATTACAATCTTTACACAGTATTTCCTCTGGGTTCATATAACTTTCAGCCTTTCTACTAAATAAGCTTCCTGATGTTTTTTAAGGTGTAGGTACCACTACGGTGTAAGTTTCTAAATAATTATATTCAGGTTTGTGTAATTTAAGGCATCTCAATAGGAAGTGTTCTTTCATGATAAGTTCCTGTACATAGGTTCCAGTATTATACTAGTGATTTTTAGATACAGTAAATACTTTAGTATTATAGTATTCGGTATATTTACTATGTTGTATTGTTCTGAGTTGAACTGTATCAGTTCCTTTCTGATCATGGTGCTGACAACAGCGCCGAAATATCGGAAACTCAGAACAATACAACATGGTAAATATCCCGATTACTTTAATAACAGTAAACATCTACCTACTTACAGCCAAACTTTTTATCGTACAATAAAAAGTTGATTAAAAATAGGAGTGGAATCTATCGACATCGTCAAACCCCACTCATCCCATCTCTACGAGAGCGTGGGAGCGCGCGAATATCTTCGCAAGCGTTAAAATGAAATGTTCGCAATTTGAATATCGTTCTGTACACCTCCCCCGCCCCCTCCCAGCGAGGTCGCGCCTCACCCCCGCCGCCGCCCGCCGGCAGACATGTGCGGTTTGGATATTATTCGCTTTTTAGCTAGTTCTTGAAAACGAATGTCTTGGAATTGCTTTTAGTGTGCTTATTAATTGTGTAAAATTTAATTAAATAGTAAATTTGGAATAACAGCAGATTTCATTTGTAATTCGTATTATAACACAAGTATTTACAGTTGGTGGCGGGAATCCGCGTGGTGCCCGGCAGGGCCAAATTGGGCCACCCCATCTCTTCCCATTCGGTGTCGTACAAGGTGACTAAGGGATAGGGCTGTTTAACATCAGACAGATATATACACCCCAGACTCAGCCTCAGGTTTGAGTCAACAGTAGTGGCCGGAAGACGGCAACAGGCTCACCCTCTATTACGTGGGACCGAATACAATGATTGGTGAAATGTGGCTGTTTTTTCACCTCTGCCTAACCCTCTGGGGATTAAGGCGTGATTGTATGTATGTATTTAAATTAGGTTGCTTATGAAACCCGAGCGCGCGCCGTTCCGGTCGCATTAATTATTTCATTTAATTTCATTCAACGCTTGCACTGTGAAGCACACTCTTCTGTTGTTCCTATTTATCATAATTTGGTTTGGTTTGACTTTTATGTAAGTCATGTTACCCCTAGCCCCGAGGAGGGAACCTGCACCAGAACTGCGACTCATCAGAAGACGCCGGTTGCTGGGGAGAGTGCCTCGGACCACGAAGACCTGTGTGCCCTCTGGCATCTTCTCTAGCCTTTAACTTATTGATGTTAATAAAACATAAATACTTTCACAGTACTATTATCTGTTCAGTGCTTTCACTACCTAAATGTTTTTGATGATAGTCAACATAAGTCCATTTCCCACTATGTTCCAATTTAAGAAAGTCACTCTTAATATATAATCTTTGCATAATGTTTGAGTGTAACTTGTATGGCTACGGTGCTATGCAGTGCCCACATGCTTGAGGCCCAAACAAACCTCAACTGTTTGTCAGTGCACTGCACGTGCTATACAACAGATGAGAATCTGGAGCAGGTTTTTTTTCTCAAGGTTGACTGTTTTTTTATATACAACATAGGTGGTAAACAAACACAAGGCTTAATAGAAAGTGGTTACTGTGACCTATGAACGTGTGCAACACCAGGGGAATTACACCTGTGCTGCCGACTCTGTAAGAACTGAGTTTCTATGCCGTCAGTGCAGAAGAAACAAGCCTTTAGTCTTCCCAAAAACTCTCCAGTGAGCTCTGGCTACTCTACTCACCGCCGGGAACACAACACGAGGTTATTATAGCCGTGGTATCCGGTAGAGTGGAGGTACATAGGTACGAGTGGCGTGAGGCGCATATGCGCAGGCTTTTTCACACTAGGAAGTATAGCGCCAACGCCGGGTTTGCGCGCCTTTAGATAATTATAACACGCATTATGTTCATTTACATATTTTCGCACACTCACACAATTCATTTAGAATGCAAGCTCACTTCTTTGATTAAATACGGCAGTGGAAAGACAAAATTAAACTGTCCTGCTTTATCTTTTACACTGACTCCACAGAAGCTCTCAATGCGTGCAGCTCGAGTGTGACTGTCTTTGTATTGCACGCGTTCATAGGCCACGGTCACTTCTATTAGGTGGGCCGTGTGCTTGTCTGCCACTTAAGTGGTATAAAAAAAAGGATTAGCACAATTTTAAGTCTTTTACTTAGTACATTATTTAATGTGTGTATTATAAGTGTGGGTTATATATTTACCAAATTATATGATGTTAAATTTCATTCTATATGATATATTGTATAACTGTTTTGTGTCCCATAGAAGACCTAAGTACATTGATGACGATGTGTTCTAAAGTGCAAGCGTTGGTGGACGCCGCTAGGAAATCTTTATGAGGATGATGATGACTGTTAAAACATAATCCACATTAGTTTATTTTTGTTGCAATCTCGTTAAAGAGGTGTGACTTATTCCTACCTAACCGGGACTCGAACCAGCAACAAATAACGTAGCAGTCGTATTCTACAGCTACGCTGCTACAGGCGCTACGTCGCTACGATATTTTTTACCCGACTGCGCCAGAGAGGGTAATGATTTACGCGCGTATATATGTTTGTATGTGTAGGTACCTTTGTTCCCCTCTACAGGCCTAATGGCTGGACAGATTTCAATGAATCGGGTCTCAAATGAAAGGTATTTGTCTCCCGAGTGTCGTAGGTTTACTTTCATAAAATGTTAATAATAAATCATTCATATTTATCCAGTAGCGTATCATAATGTAGGAAATGTAAAGGAGATTACAAAAATAAATACATGACATTCATAACAAATAAGTTTCAAATAAAATAAATTAAAACAAAATGAAAGACCAGGCTGCTGTCTAAAAGATCAAAACTAGTTTGATGGCAAGCGGCATCCCTTTTCTTTCGCTTTATGATTGGCAAATGGGAACCCCCTGCTATCAATTTTTTTTATATCTTTTAGACAGCAGTCAGGGTTTTTATTTTTTAATATTTTTTTAACAATATTACCCCTCCAGTTTAGCTAAACTGTATCGTTAGGTTTGTTTGTTTGTTTTGGGTTCACGTCTAGGTATATGTGGCCTACATGATTCATTGAACTCAAATTTCAATAGAATTGAATTTGAATGACTAAGGTATTGATGAAATTGAATGATCAAGAACCAAGCGGTTCGATACTCTTCCCTTTGTCGCACCATTTAAGGACTAGAATTCATTACCAGCTCACGTGTTTCCTTCTGCCTACAGTCCCAAAAGCATATGATGAGGCCATCAAGCCGAGTATCACCATTGTAACAAGGTATATGTAAGTAATGGTGACCGACTTTTCTGAGACGTTCAGCTTACTATCAGGGGTGTTAACTTTAATAACAGGTAATTACACTTGTAATTGACGTGTCCTATATAAAAAAAATAAACTCGGGACCAGTAAACCGTAGGACAGACTCCAAAACCATCAAGCTGTAAATAGGCTTCTGTGAGAACAGAATGCCTTCGTAAATACATAGCATTTGTATGATACATTTGTAACAGTGTACGCCAATGGGAGCGCTGGCAACAGTAGCGAGGCACGCCATTGGCCGGCGGCGGCGTGGGGGCCCGCCACTTCATTAAGGCGCTCGTCGTGAAAAAACCATCTGTTCCTACAGCTACATGTAGCTATGGGAGGATTTATTGGAGCAACTGTTGCGCTCTCAGTCTACGCAAGCATCGTACAGGATAGGACGCGTGTTTGCGTATTGCATTGTCGTAGCATACTGGTAGGTTCAATTGTATTAGATACTTACTAGGTTTACGTAGGACGAAATGATTCGAACCCCCGACCATTGAAAAACAACCTCCGTACCGGCTGATGTTGAAAAAACACACGAAAGCACACAAAAAGATCTAACCCTTTGTGTGTTTGTCATACGTTTTTCTATATTATTACGTTCTTTGTTAAACTATTAAATAGAGAAACTGGACATCATTTTATTAATATAATGACAATATGAAAATCCAGTAGATATTTTCTCCAATGCTTACCTACCTGACAAAGAAAAACAAAAAGTGCCTAATACTATATTCTAAGGCAGATATTTGTCGTCTGTCCCCCAGCTGAGGTCAGCTAACAACACACACCGTCTCACGTAAGTACTTACATTCATTTCTACTTCTCTATGTTTATTTGAGCGTGTGTGTGTTTGTGTGTGTGTATGTATGTGTGTGTGTGCGCAGGTCGGCAGCGGCATAAACGACGGTATGTGTCACAGTCATGCTGACGGCATCGTATGCTAGGGTATCATAACATGGACACGTTAGTCAGTATTTGTTTTTGTATTATAAAAACTAGAACACAGAGAGTATAGGACCTTTGTGTTGGTAGAATTCCTTTATAGGTAGATTTATTATGAAGACTGCCAACACCAGCAGTGTCTTCCAAATGTTGATCATAACTGATGCTAGGTGTCCAATTTCTCATATAAGCCGGACAAGTTTTCCGAACTTGGAGATTCAGAGAGTAGTCGCTCTCATAAAAGCCTAGTTTAACAAATTCATACACAAAGGAGACGTATGAGGGTAAATTTCGGGCTCCAAAGTACAAGCTTTCAATGTAATTGGCATTAGCCATCTGGTGATAAATAAACAAAACAATCTATTGGCATCATATAAACGTTTCTCTCTTGCAACAGTCAACCGGTGTTGTCAAAGTATTTTTTTTATACCACTTTGTTGACTGACAAGCGGCAACGGCCCACTTGATGGAAACTGGTTACCGTGGCCTATGGACGTGTGCAACACCAAAGGAGTTGCACTCGCGCTGCCAACCCTGTAAGCACAGATGCACTGTGCCGTCAGTGTAAAAGACAAAGCAAAGAAAAAGACAAGCTTTTGATCTTCCTACTGACAGAAAAAAAAACTCTCTAGTGAGCTCTGGTTACCCTACTCATCGCCGGGAACACAACAGTGGTTATTATGGCCACGGTATTCTGTAGAGCGGACGTTGTCGGACATTGTCTAATAAGACCGCTGTACTGCACTATCTAGCTGCTAGCGGCTTCTTCAAAATTATTCAAAGAATCAAAGAATCAATTTCATTTATTCAGTTTAGGCACACAAAGAGCACATATGAACGTCAAAATTTTACAATTAGGTATGTCAAGAAATAATATAAAAATATTAATAATGTAAAAATAAACCATTGGAAAATGATTCCTTCGCTGGTTCGGTAAGTTAGTTCTACTGAGAAGATACCAGCAAGAAATCCAGCGAACTATATTAGAAATAGATTATTATTCTTTTTTAAATTTGCTTTAGTTTACAATTTATTTTGTGCGAGCAAGCAAGAGACTTATGTTGACCACGCATTAACATCATTAAGATACTCATCCACTTTATAGTAACCTTTACTCATTAAAGTTTTTTTCTCTTCTATTTTAAAATTTATTTATTGGCATATTAATCAAATCCTGAATTTATTATAACTATTATCCTTGATCGTATCCACTGTGTCCTGTCGCGCTGTGTCTAGCTGACCAACAAAAACACAAACGGGTCGGTCAGCGGCGGCGGCCGGTCCTTTCCTCACACAGGCCCGTATTTTTTCTCTGTGCGCTGCAAGTGAGCTTGATCGAGAGCCGTCAGCGCCCGCTTTTTGACTCAACCCTTCCCTGCTCGATGTTTGAAGGTTTTTTTGTGGCGCAAAATACGTAACGTGGCGCGTGCCCGCGATCGAGTCCGATAGTTTGATTTTACTGTTTTTGCGTGTTTGGGAAAACGTTTGGGGTGGTCAAAGGGGTGATTTAATATTATTAGGCGCAGTTTTGATTGATTAGTCATGTCTATATTATTATTGTTAATACACGCTTGCATCTAGTTTGACTTTGTTTTTTTTGATATGTGGGACACGCCAACTTGATTTCACCTCGCCTGTTCGAGTCAATCACCCACAGTACAGTGAACACTTTTAGTTATTGAACCGAAGGCGTGCACCATTAGTCGACATGAGGGTAGAATGTCAATGATTGAATCACTATATTTGACCCACTTTAAAATTAAGCCTTTAAGCGGGGCGTCAAAAAGCATCTGATGAGGCCGCCAAGCTGAGTGCCACCATTGTAACATTACTTAGTGTCTGTAATAGTTACCCTGTTTCCTGAGACTTTGCCTTTAGCTTACCATCAGGCGAGGTGAAGTCAAATTGGCGTGTCCTAGTTAAAAAAATATCGCATTTGTAAGTAAGAGGCTCGTGGCACAGTGGTAACCGAAAGCGTTAACAGATTGCAACTGTAGGCTAAGCACCACCAGACACGTTAGAATGGCTGATAATGACTGTTCTTAAGACATTGAGGTCCCTCTGTGCCTCAGAGAGTCCCGAGTGCGCGCTTACCAGTCATTATTAGTAGTTACATCCATATAAGCACGCTCCCCAGAGGGTTAGGCAGAGGTAAATTAACACCAAATTTCACCAATAATTGTAATCGGTCTCACGTAATTGGTGGTAAGCCTATTGCCGTCTTCCGGGCACTATTGTTGACTCAAGCCATGCATGAGGCCGACTCTGGGCTGTATATATCTGTCTGATGTTAATCAGCCGTATCCCTTAGTCGCCTTGTAAAACACCGCATGGGAAGAGATGGGGTGGTCCAATTTCTACTCTGCCGGGAACTTGGTGACTTAGTTAGAGCCCTAAAAAGTCCGACAACTGGTCTATATACACTAGGTAAACTATAGAACTTTGCAATAGTCTGACCCGACTGGGGAGACGTATTTATTTGTGTTTACATGTCTCCACTAATTTACAACTCATTGCCAGTGTCGATTATAGACGTACCTCATTAAAAAAAATTGTGTTGCATTACGAAAATGGTTGGTGGACGAGACTTTTTATACAGTGGAAGACGTTTTAAAGAAATATGCATGTCATTCGTACCACTGCAGAAATGCGTTGCAGCTGCTGCGCTATTATTGTGACTGCAATATTTTTAGTTGCTAAGTAGATATTGCTTTGTATACGCAATAATCTGTTTGCATGCCAACTTTATGACGAAATGTGCTTGATTACAATTTTTTTTTCATCTTTAGTTGTACCACATTACAAGGAAATAAATAAATTAATTGAATTGAATTGAAATGGTTCAGATTTTCAGAGGATGAAGATGATTGTATCTGAGACTAACTATTGTCAGACGTGGTACAGTAGATGTTCCGATGGTTAAAACACGTAGTGAGAATCGAAGTCTAAAATCATTTATTCTGCATAGACTATTAAATCGGCACTTACAAAACGTCAAGAAAACCAGTTTAGTAAATGGGCCACTGGTTCGAAACGCGACCCCGACCTGAGAAGACTCCGGCAAGAAACTCAGCGGGCTTTTTATTTTTGGTCTATTTACAAACATACACTTAGTCTACTTAGTCTAGATACAATAATTTACTTGAGTAGCATAGTTGAGCGAACAGCTCATTTCCAAGTTTGTTTATCATCCAAGTATTCTTGGATTTTATAATAGCCTCTCTGACACAATTTACGTTGTTTGACGAAAGGAGATTCATGAAACAGAGTTGTGAGGCGGAATTGAATAGGTAACCCGGTATTTTTTTTGTCTAGGACACGCCTATTTTTCTTCACCTCGCCTGATGGTAAGCTAAAGGCAAAGTCTCAGGCAAGAGGGTCACTTTTACAGACACTAAGTAATGTTACAATGGTAGCACTCAACTTGGCGGCCACATCAGATGCCTTTTCACGCCCCGCTTAAAGGACCCGGGACTGTAGGAAGAATGAAATGGAGGATGAAGGAATCTAGAAGAATATGGAGAGATGGAAAACCTTCAGATCCTGATCATTGACGTTGTTATGAAATTTGGAGAAGCAGAAAGTGTACGCAAGGAGAAATGTATGGTGTCTGCCTACCCTAATAGGAAAGAGGCATTACCTACTAGAAAGTTGAATTTAACCAAATCCTGAATATTTACTGTATTGGTTTGAAATATTATAAGTGACTGTGGATGACAATAACTTCATTACTTTTGGACACAATGGTATTTTTTTTTTTTTTACGTGCGCAAAATCTCCACGGATACCTCCCCACCGGAGCCTGTGGAGGGGGTTATGTCGGACTCGAACCGACTAAAACGCACGCCGCCTGTGGGTCGCTTTGGTTGCCGAAGGTGAGGTTGACAGGCATATCCCTCGCACAAGGACACAATGGTGTGATGTCATGTGATGATACAGCCTGTAATCAGAGAATCAATTGAATGAGATAGAATTGACTTTTTTGACTTTGAATTTGAAAGCCAATCCGAATTTACAAAACCAACAATTCACATTATAATAAGAAATCATTTGTAACTCACGATTATAACGAATTATTATTTTATAAAAAAATATATTTCAAGTATATTTACCTACATGTAGAGTTTTTTTTAATATACCACTTGAGTGGCAGACAAGCGCACGGCCCACCTGATGGAAAGTGGTTACCGTGATCTATGGACGTGTGTAACACCAGAGAAGCCACACTCGCGCTGCCGACCCTGTAAGCACAAAGTTTCTGTGCCGTCAGTGTAGAGGACAAAGCAGGACAAGCCTTTAGTCATCTCAATGACAGCACAAATTTTCCAGTGAGCTCTGGCTACCCTACTTACCGCTGGGAACACAACACGAAGTTATTATACCCGCGGTATTCTGTAGGGCGGAGGTACTTCCCCAGTCGGACTGCTCAATTGGGCGGAAATACCGCCGTGTCCTACCTCCTAAAGAGGTTCGTCGAATAGCTACTTAGACAATTATTTTTTATCTTTAATCTATGTTGTTTTAGAAAGATTCATACAATAGTTATTGTTTTTCTTTTTATGTAAAGTTCGAGTCCAAAAAACAAGATATTTGCTAATTTCTATTAAAAAATAAATTACTGCGCTATAAATAGAATATTTTTGGTAGTGACATCTATTGTGAAATAGAGATATTAGTAAATTACTATGTGTCTCCCGTGTGTACAGTTTGCTATTGAGCGCTAGATGGCATCTTAGTAATAAATAAATCAAGGTTTACTAGATGGCGCTAAACTCAATTTAAGAGAATAAACCACAAGAGGCATGCGATGCGGAGGAATTCCACGACGCAATTTAACTTTTGTTTTATTAAATTATCATTTTTATAAATGTATATTTAGAGGCTATGCCGCAGTTGCGTGGGAGTATCTAAATAAAAGCTCACGTACACTACGGCTGCACCAAGCTTTACGTATGAACTAGCTTTACAGAGCGTGGCTTCACCTCGCCGCATGGAAAGAAACGTGCTGACATCGCGTCTACGCTACGCGCTGCCCGCTACTGTATATATTATAATAGATTTAATTAAATATGGTATATCTATATAAAGTAGTTAGTTACATAGTAAAGATTATCGTAATTTAACTGAACTTTACTTAATACGATTTGTACAATACATAAATAATAATACTCTGCATTTAAGCACAGATAAAAGATTGTTTAAATCTTTGTGGTATTTAATCAAATCAGCAACAATAAAACTAAATTTATTTATAAAATAATAATAATAATTATTATTATTATTTTTTTTTATATAGGACACGTCAATTGGACTTCGCCTTGCCTGATGGTAAGCTGAAGGCAAAGTCCCAGAAAAGAGGGTCACCATTACTTACACATACCGTGTGACAATGGTGACTCTCAGCTTGACGGCCTTATCATATGCTTTTTCACGCCCCGCTTAAAGGACCCGGGACTGTAAGAAGAAGGAAACACGTGAGCTGGCAATGAATTCCAGGCCTTAATGGTGCGACAGAGAAAAGAGTCTCCGAACCGCTTGGTTCTTGATCGGATGTTTTGCACCGTGTGCGGATGACATCTAAGACCTGCACGCGTTGTCCTGTGTAGGAAAGGGGAGGGTGGGACTAATTGGAAGAGCTCATCAGAACACTCCCCATGGTACAGACGGTAAAATACAGCCATGGACGCAACATCTCTACGCATTATTAACTATTTATTAACCAATGCTATTATTTGTCATTAAATTTGTTTTATCCACTCTGGATGCATCTTGGGTATATGTTGTTACTATATGCTAGATGGCAGCTTATTAATTAATAAACCAAGGTTCTACTAGATGGCGCTTTACTCAATTTAGCCGAAAATTTCTTGGTTTGAGATTATTTTGATAATTTTGTGATATTTACCATAAAACCAGTAAGAACGAAAATGAAAAAACAAAACTATATTTTAAATATTTTATTAATCGCTACTGTCGCTTATTTGTACCCATTTTATGAGTACCTTATCTTACCGTCGCGTCGTATTGGTGTTAGATTATTAGATTTTATTTTACTTTAGCCATTTAATAAGATACCTTTGTATTTTAAAGTGTTGCGCAGCTGGTACGGGGGTTGTCTTGAACAAATAGACAGACAGACAGACAAAAATTATGTATTTCCTAATTATTAATATTATAGGATATTTAAAAATAAGCAGTGTCCATGCTGGATGTGTCCAAAGCTGTGTAACTTGAGGTCTGCCCCCACTCTTTCTCCTCCTCAGATTTGATTTATCTGCCATCTGACCCTGCATATTCGAGATAGCCTACGTCAGTACCTGGTCAGATAATCAGCGCCAATTGCAATTTTTAAGATACCACTCGGTGCCACCATCCGAGTGGACGTAGGTCTGGGAATCAATTCTTTTTCACGGCGCCCTAACTACTTCCTCTAAAATACCTAATAGTACCTATCTATCGCAAGTTACGCCTTACAAAATCAGTTATCTATCTGTCAGTGAAAATCCTATCAATAAGGATCCAATCACATCAAAAATTAGGCCACATAAACTACGGCACCGCGTATTTATTATGCAATAATTCAAAAGTTATAATAATATATCCTTCCAGACAAAAGGCTTAAGTATTCTGTGCATGTTATGCTAATGATATTACATCTCTTTCCTCATGCCAAGCAACAACACAGCCCCCTAATCTCCAATACGCATGCGCTGAAGTCACGAGGCTGTACTGAAAACATTCGTGTTACCAAACACAAATATTTAGCGATCGCCGACAACATTATGCTCTGTTTACTAACTCGCTAACACAACAATGGCCTCGGAATCTGCCATCATTTTAAAAGAACCACCGAACAGTCACCCAGCATCAGTCACAGTGAGTTTTTAATTATTCTTTAATACAATGTACTAACGAATCTCCCTCTGCGGCAAGCAGATACAACAACCCGCCATTTAATTATGTCTGACTGACATTAAATCTATTGTATGATTTAGAAAGATTCTAAACTGTTATTTTCTCAAATACGACAGCAATTTAACCAGTGTACTTATGTTTTGTGAGGTAAATCCCTAAATGCCTGGCCAATTACATTATACTTTACATAATACCCAAACTAGCTCTGAATTCATTTCTGAACTATCGTGAAAACATTATATTCTTTAAATTCACACTTTTGTTCAATTTGTACCATTTCTTTTACATATTTACTGCAACGCTAAAAATGCTATTAATCACAAGTCCGAAATCTCTATTTCTTAGACTTTCTGAGAAAGAGTTCTGGCAATTCCAGCCCGTACTAAATGTATTAGGTGTTTTGATATTACATTCAAGTGTGATTTTACTTCTGCACGTAGCCTGGAGATCACCTGATGCGTCTGACAACCAGGTCTTCAACGAAGTTGTTCCTGTCTGCTTACTGTAACTTCTCCAGCAGATAGCTAAGTAAGTATTATTATTATGTTACGTCAAAATTATAAAATCATCCATCATCCTTATGATGATGGCACACTTACTTTAAAAGTCAGCATTTTGGAACCCAGGATGCGCTTATTATTTTTGGTATCTAAAATTTGTGTCAAAGTCAAATCAGTCTATTTATATATTAAAGGATTTTAAGAAATAAAATAAATAATAATAAGACAACACTTTAGCAGTTCTTTACTGTGCCTTTTCCAATGTTCAGTCTTTAAGGAGCCTCCTCCTTCAAGACAAAAGTTTGGAAGAGGCATCCCTCCAGACTTCTACCAGCTATCTTTATTGATCCATTTGCTACCATTACATTTCCTTACCGATTTGCGGTATCCAATCTAGAACTCCTTTACTTATCATCACATATGGCCAGCCCATTCTTGCTTAATATGAGAGTTAAATTAGCATCTCTGATTTTTATAGAACCTATTAGCTTATAGACTAGCCCCACCATCAGGAGAGTAAAATCAATAAATAACTAATTGCATTACTAATTTCAGACATCTTCAAACATGACGCGCTTGTACTTCAAACTTTTATACCTCACTTTCTACTTCATCGACACGAGAGCGATGATGATGAGAAACGATGCCCTTATATCTAAAATGGTGTCCAACTTCCAAAAAGACAACACAATGCTTATTGACACCAAGCACCGACCAGAGGTACAGCAGCAGCAGCAGCAGCAACAGCCCAAGAACGTCCTCTCTCTGATGCAGAGTGTTCTGTGCAAGAACTTTCCCACGATTCCCTGCGACATGATCGTCGAAGACGAGACGCTACGAACACTCATAGAGAGGTCGATTCAGCAGCTCAAGTACAAAAAGATGTCGATGGAGAAGACGACTCCATTACCTGGATATCACCTCACGCTGTTCCCAACGATCAACAGCGAAGATCTTTCGAATTTCCTCCAAGTCAGTGACACTGGGTACTATAGTAATAACGCTGAAAGAAGACCCGAGAAAGTAAAAGGACGGAAACATAAGAAAAAGGTACCCAAAAACCATGAGGACGATAAAGCTAACAAGAGAAGAAAGGGTAAGAGCAAAGACCTCAGGTCAACGCTATACGGGCCACACATGAACCTAAGGAAGTTCTATCCCCACAAAATAAAGTGCAAAGATAAATCTGCGAAGGCGCAAAGGGAACAGTACAGAGATTACTCTGAGGAAAAACTGTCTATGTCTGTTGAAGCTCCTGATGTAGAAGCAGGAAGGAAGAGAGTGAACAACAACTATGAACCCGACGCTTCCAACCCTCCGGTGTGGAGGATCGACTACATGAAGCACGGCGAGCCGAGCTTGAACGTGTTCTCGTATGAACCGGACAGGCTCAACGAGAAGCTGGTGAAGACAGGCCCTAACGTTATTGTCTCGGAGAACATGATGGAACAAACTCCGAGAAAGGATGTACTGCATCCAGACGTGTACATAAAGAAGAACTATATCAGAAAAAACGTACTCGCGATGAATTCAGGGGTCATTGATTAGGTTTATACAAAAAAATATATTGTAAGTACTTATGTAAGTTTAGATTAAACGTATTGTTCAATTAGTTGTTTGTAAATATTGTTCCTAGAAGGCTGAGCCCGGCAAGAAAAACAATAGTGCTGTATTACGTAAGAAGAACTCAATCAATTCAATGACGGCGCTCAAATTGTGTTTGTTAAACTAGTATTAATAGTATAAGTACACAAAAATTGCACTCTGAAATCCCGGGTCCGCGTTAAGTATACACATAACTTAAGAAACGAGGCATCGGATTTACTACAGGTGAACTACCGCCTCATATAATTTCCTTATATAATTCTTATGTAAGTGGTTACCGTGGCCTATGCACGTGTGTAACACCCGAGGAGTCACACTCGCGCTGCCCACCCTGTAAGCACATTGTTTCAGTGCCGTCAGTGTAGAAGACAAAGCAGGACAAGCCTTTAGTTTTCCCACTAACAGCACAAACTCTCCAGTGAGCTCTGACTACCCTACACACCGCTGGGAATACAATACGAAGTTATTATGGCCGCGGTATTCTGTAAGGCAGAGGTAATTCCCTAGTCGGACTGTTCAATTGGACGGCCATAAAACTGTGTCCTACCTCCTTAAGGATCTTCCTCCTTATAGAAAAATAAAAAGCAGTTTAAATTTTTCACACGTTTTATAGCAGGTTCGTTAGTCAAAGTTTATTTAAAAAAATGTTTCACATTTCTCTATTGTTATAGACTATCCATATGCATTTTCATAATGTTTTCGCTTTTGTTAGAGTTCAAATAAGATATGTATATTAATAATATTTTATTGATAAATAGTTAAAAATGAATCATTAAAAATTAAATCTAATTATTTCATCAATCGTGAATGTATTGAATGTAAATATTGTATACAAAATATAGCATGAGAACATTTTGTGTAGTGAAGTGGGGCGAGGTCCTCCTCCATCCGAAGAGTAGCAGTAGACTCGATCTTTGGTTTCCGTCAATCTATTCTAGCTTGTAATTCGTGTGTTGTTCTCTGCCTATGGAGTCACAGGTCTACCTCGTCATGACATTATAGTTATCGCCTCTCATCGCCCTCTCACTGCGCATTCTGCCCTTTTTGGTGCATCTGATTTTGGTATCTAGATTTTAGATTGAATCTTTTGTGCAGTGATAGTGAGATGCAGTTGGAGCCCTAAAAAGTTCAACAACTGGTCTAACTCACTTTCACTTTAAGGAAAATATCGATGTTTAGCCAAATCCACAATTAGACTGGTAAAAGTGGACCCTAAACTCCGAGGTGAAAGCTTGTGGGATTAGCGCTCAGATGAGGAAGAAGCGATAAGCATTTTTTGTACTTTACTGATGTTGGCAACACTTTCGCGTCGCTGTCATGACCTAACACAAGGCCCCTCTGAAACCTAGTCATACTTCTTGATCAACCACCTGAATCTCGCAGGGAGTGGACGAATTTACTGGCGTGGCTAGAATTTCTTCAATTATGTAATCATTGCCACGAATTTTTATTCAAAATCAATTCCAAACAATTTACATACTCATTATAATTATTATTCGATCTGCTTTTACATTATAGTACCAGATAACAGATTTATTTTCGTACGTAGATAACATCTGATGATATATTCATAATATATAGTTTTATTTTGTTCAAGTTCCTCTCTCCTCGATGAAAGAACATTGACTTCAAATCCGGGAGATTTTCTAAAAGGAGAACAGTATCAACGGCGAACCACAGGGAACATACTCGGGCCCTATTACTTATAATTCCATATAATGTTGGCAAAAGTTTTGGAGACATTTACTCGCTGTATGCCAACGCGAGAGGCCACTATGCCTGTTATAAATACATCCTCCATGCGCATGAAGGGCTGGCTCTGCGCCTCTTCCAGCAATACTTGCACACAGTCCGTGGTCATACAGTACCCAGTACCGTCCACGTAATTTGGGTAAAACTTTTCTGGGAACTCTTTTAATGATACGAAGTACTTATTGGATGGGTACCTTTCCGGCAGCGCTTTTGCCCATACCTTACCCCAGATAGTTCTAGTCGGGCTGATGTGTTCTAACCCTGTCGTGAAGGCCAGAAGACGTTTCACGTCGACAAACATGTCGTCGTCAGTCTTGAGCAGGTACGGCGCGTGCGGACAGTACGTGTACATCCACTCCAGCATTGACAGCGACTTGAGGGTTAGGTTTGAGTAAGAGTCGATATACCGGCCCATGATGATGTCACCGTGCAGCACAATCTCGTCCTCAATACCTCGTCTGAGGTGCTCAGGTGGCTCGCCCAGCACGAAGGCGAGCCCCACGCCGGTGGGTGTGGGGGTGGCGCCCCACCTCAGGCGAATCATGTGGCGTGTCATAAAGTGTGCCGGTTTTGACGTCACAAGAATCATTATCCGCAGGCTCCTCCCTCGCGCTGGGCACAGCTCCGGGTGTGCGTGTTGGTAGCCGCTCACGTATACGTCTTGAATGTATAGAACACCTGGTTTACGGTTTTTCAAAACGCCTTTGGAGATCTGCGCCCAGGAAGGCACAATGTTGAAATCGTAATGAGCATTGAAGTGCAGCAGCAGAAGCAGCCATCCAAAAAGCGCCAAGAGTATGATCATGCGCGAGCGCTGCAGGTACAGCAATCCTCGCCACTGGAACGGACAGAAACACCACCAGCTTAGAACTAAACGACATTCATGCGCGTCGCAGGTTCATCATCAATATCTTAACGTAGTACCCGGTGCCATGTGAAGCTATCATCTCTTAACTCGGGGCCCTCGTACTGCTTCTTTACATAGGTACATTACATAATAATGTCTAACACCAACAAGTACAGAAGTAGAAATTTTTTATAATAACCTTTTTCTCCATGGATACCCTTCGCCGGAGCCGGTGGGAGAGGTTATGTCGGACTCGAACCGACTAAAAAGCACTGCGCCAGTGAGTCGTTGTTGGTTGACGAAGGTGAGGTTGACAGTGATATCCCTCGCACCCTGGCCGATCCTGGGCCATCTCTCACGATGTGGTATTCCTCGGGTGTGGGGACCGGAGAGTCCCCAACTCGTCCACGTAAACGTCCCCAACGCGTCCACCGCGGCCTGCTTCTGCTAGCGTGACAAGCAGCTCCACCTATCACTCCCAGGGTGACGGTCCATGGGGGGCGGAGGTCATTCATCTGCCACTGACGCTCGAGTTGCCTCGGTGCGTGGGCAGCTTGGCTAGCGATCCTTCATCGCTCCCACCTTTCTAATAACCTAGCATTTGGACAAAGGGCTCATCAGAATAATATAACAACCTCTTAGTCTCCCAGTGACAATTACGGGCAGAAATGCACTACTACCACAAGGTCAGTAAAATAAAACTAACACAGTATTAAATCACGAAAGAAATAGTTTCATTTCAATAAAATAATCTTAAAAGCAATTTACCTCTAACATTGTAGTCACTCGTGCTCTCAACACTGCCTCAGATCGTTCCGTTCCATGCGCAGTACATATTTCTGTATACCTACGCGTCTACTCGCCGATGTGAACCTAACCACTGTGCTATACAAATAATCTCTTATCACACGGGCTTCATTATCCTTCCTTGTCGACACGATAAACACCATAGCCTAAGCGCTATACATAATTATGAAAAAGCAATCCTATGTAGGTAGAGTATCCTTACCAGAGACGATGCCTTACAAGAAATGGATGGAGTCTACGAACGTAATTAATGCAGCCCCGTACACACACTTCACTAAAGTGATTATATTATAAAAATATTGTGAAAGATGTCGGTAAAAAGGTAAAAACGGTACAGAGTGGACACATGGATGAGTTAAACATCTGACTTCAGGTAACTGACTTGGTAATATTTTGATTTTACATACCTACACCTTTATCCCCGGAGGGTTAGACAGAGGTGAATTACCACCCACTTTTCACCAATCATTTAATTTACGATTGTTCCTCTTGGAAGCTCAAAGGAGGCTGGATATCGTTAACTCTAATAAACACCTCAACAAAGTCTAGGGAACAAGATGACCCCAATTTTTTTTTCTTGTAAATATTGTTTTGCAAATAACTGGCAGCAAATAAATAAAAATAGAATAAAGTAGATTACAGAGTTGTTCGAAATTTAAATTTTTTTTTTAATAAGTACTGATTTTCGAATATGGAGGGAAAACTTTTAAAAGTGTTTGATTGTGCAGTTTCTCTGAGGCAAAATAAAAATTATTTTCTTTGATTGTAAATAACGTTTATTATCAATAATACGTCTTTTACGTATGGTTTGTGCATTTTTGTGACTGTAGTCATCATGTCACGTCGTAATTTAAGTCGCGAAGAGATGTTAAGGGCTGTTGGTATGCTGCAAGCTGGACGAACTCAACGCGACGTAGCGGATGCTGTCAACACCCAACCAAGCGTAATTTGCAGATTATGAGCACGCTACAGGTCTACAGGGGATATTGCCGAACGTCACAGGAGACGAAATAGGGTTACTACCCCGCGACAAGATCGTTTCTTGCAAAATTCCGTCAAGATTTTATGTTCATGCAAGATAATGCACGGTCACACACCGCACGGGTAGTGGTCAATGCCTTAAGCGAGCACAATATTGCGTCGTTGGAATGGCCTGCTCAGTCTGCCGACCTCAATCCCATAGAGCATGCCTGGGAATTGCTTGGGAGAAGAGCTTTCAGTGATTCTTTGGAAAATCTGAACACTGAAGAACAACTTTTTTTATACCTTCGCAGTGTATGGAGCCATATTCCACAGACGATGTTTGACAATCACATACTAAGTATGCCACGCCGTTGTCGAGCTGTTGCTAATGCTTTAGGAGGTCCTACAGATTATTAAAAACGTTTAAAGTACGGTTAATTACTGTATTTCTTACTACCTCGTTATTTTTGTGCCTAATCATAGAAGGTTGTAATACTCAACATTGGCACTATTCAATTCTTTCTTAAAAAAAAAAATTTGATACGAGAATGTTTTTATTAAAATTAAAATTAAAAACGGTATAAAAATACCCTTCTATTGATATAAAACACTCACTATTACAAGAAAGGGTTTTTAAATAAAAACTAGAAATGTCCTTGTTCCCTAGACTTTGTTGATGTGTGTATTTCATTGATCTGATCGCCTTCGAACTTATCAGAGGTATAGCAACTGTTTCACTGTTTTACTTATTTACTCACTGTCTGTTTACTCACTTAAATATGCTAATGTATTTACCTACTTTTCTTATATTTTAATGTATTATTATCATTTATGCATTGTCTTTCGTTATTTATTGTATTATATATATATGGCTTTTGGACACCTTCAATTACACGTACACAGTTTCACACATAACTTTTGCGGTATGGCGACGGTGTCTCACTGCCATTCGGGCTCCAGTTGAAAACCAGCGCTAAGTTTCTACCTGGTACATGCTGAACTGGACACCCATTTGATGCATTTGTGTGTCGCACTGATTGCACGTTTGTTGCGTTTGGAGTTTGAAAGCATGTTTATTATTAATGTGTGAACATGCTTCCAGTACTTCCAATGGTATTATTGTTTATTGTGTAATTGTGTAACAGCCCTATCCCTTAGTTGCCTTGTACGACACCACATGGGAAGAGATGGGGTGATCCAAATTCTACTCTACCGGGAACCACGAGGCAATTTTGGCTTTAATTATTGTTTTATACCATGTAGTGATGATGTACATTATAATTGGTATTGTGATAAGGCAGAGTAGAATTTGGACCACCCCATCTCTTCCCATGCGGTGTCGTACAAGGTGACTGAGGGATAAGGTTGTTTAACATCAGACTGATACATACAGCCCAGGCTCAGTCGCAGATGCGTGGCTTGAGTCAACAATAGTGCCCGGAAGACGGTAATAGGCTCACTCAATATCACGTGGGACTGATTATAATTATTGGTGAAATGTTGGTGTTAATTCACCTCTGTCTAACCCTTCGGGGATAAAGGCGTGATTATATGTATGTATGTATGATAAATTTATAATACATTAGACTACCTATACCTAAATGTATATTATTACAAAGAGGTGGTTTGTGACGTTGCAGGGGTAGTCTCTGGATCTATAGAACATAACATCAACATAAACACACGCCTATATCCCCGAAGGGGTTGGCAGAGGTGCTAGCACCCACATTTCGCTAGTTTATGTTTAGGTCCCAATGTAATAGGTGGCGAGTCTATTGCCATTAACCGGGCACTTAAAAACCTGCGATAAATACACACATAACTTCGAAAAGCATCGAAAAGGGTGCCATGGTAAAAAAAATATTTACAGAACCAAATGAAAAAATATTTAACAAATAGAAATCCACATCATTTGTGAGTGTCATAGGTAAGATATCATCACACTATTGTAGATGCTCTGTGGCGGGAACGGGACCAGAATGCTAAGCTAGTGGAGTCGCGGGCAACAGCTAGTTATACCTATATAGTGGTGAATAAAATAATTAACACATTTTCATGTATTTCTTGAGAGTTTAAAGCTTAAGCTTTCTTTACCTAATTTATTTTCGGCATCTCAAGGCAGTGTCTATCAGTTCATTTGTGCATTAATATCGACTTGTGAAGATGTCAAAGCTGCAAAAACATGAAGCACGACCTCCCCGTACAACAGCCATCACCCGCTAAGCCAAGCTCTCGAGAAACTAACAAAATGGTGGCATATGACTTCAAACATCATTCTATAAAACAGGAAATCATACAGTTTATACCTACTTCAAATCTTTATCTTTCTTGTAGTTAAAAACACACGCGGTAGCCTAGTGGTATGGGTAATGGACTGCTGAGACGAGGTCTCGGGTTCGATCCCAGGTTTTACCATGGCACACACCAATGACTTTTCGATACTTTTCGAAGTTATGTGTGTATTTATCGCAGGTTTATAAGTGCCCGGTTAATGGCAATAGGCTCGCCACCTATTACATTGGGACTTAAACATAAACTGGCGAAATGTGGGTAGTAGCAGCTCTGCCTACCCCTTCGGGGATACAGGCGTGATTTTATGTTATGTTATAAAAAAAAAACACAAAGAACTCTTACCGTTTGAAAGAAGTTTTAAGTTTTCTTCTGAGTGAACTTTTCGCTTTGAGAACGATTTTCATAAAGTAAATAATTCAAAAATATAGTGACAAAAACAACAATCCTTCAAAATGTAGCCATGAAACTAACAAATAACACAGTATTAACAGTTTTTAAATACGTCCACAGATAAAAAAGTAATTTGCCTCTGAATATACGCCTAAAAACCAGGCTGACATTTCCACTCCTCCTTAAACGTTACATACTATTTATGTGGATAGTACCTGTCATTGTCCTTTCTGCCGTATAAATTACTTGTTGCAACCGGGTATACAGTTTTAAAACAATGGGTAGTACTTACATATTAGTTAAACGAGTCACTTATTATCATCTTCGCTATAGTCACTTCATCTGTTGACGCGAAAAAAAGATATATACATTTGAATTTATTGACTTTTTGAAGTATACACAAACCAACTTCATATCTATACTATCTAGAGAACAAAAAAACTAGAGTTATTTACGAGTAAACGATACTGAATATAATTAGTAGATTGTATAACAAGGGAAAAAGTAGTATTTTTACGGCGAGGGCTACTTTGTATCATGAGCGCAGCGAGGGATTCAATGTCCATCGCCCGGGGGAAGAATAATTAGCTCCCGAAAAATACACTATTCTTTTCATTCCCTTTCTACGAGAAAATAAAAATAAAACAGTAGAAAAGTACGAATACCTATTTCAATATGTGTAACAAGTTCCAATTAGCGCTATCAATCTCCAGTATAAACAGTCAGAGGCAATTAAGTAATGCGCGCGCTTTTGTTTATTTTTTTTTTAGTTAGCACGGGCACCCGCGCCGTCGTGCGGCCAGCAAGTACCAGCCAGTAATTATACAATTTGTGTTCGATTTCTATGAGTGATTTACTTATGTTCCAAATTCAAATTACTTTTCCGTCCGGTAAAAACTCCTTAACAGAAAAGCGCTATTTTGCTCCCGCTTATAGAGGAGTAAAGTGACACTTTTCGAATAGAAGGAATGAAAATATTTATTTTTGAATTCTTGTACGTTGTACTTTTTCTTGTCTATTTTATTTCTGAATGGATTTTGATGCAACTTTTTATTTGAAAGGTCTTGGTCTGACCTAAAATATTACGTTTGTTTGATCGGAATCAGTTCAATAGGAGCTGAGATAGGAGCAAGTCACGTAAGAAGGCTAGTTGTACTTATACAATGAGGAAGATTTTGACCTTACCTGGAGGGAAAGTAGGTAGGTACTCTAAATTATGGAGATAGCGAATTTTACTCATAAGAAACATTCTCTTATTTTTAAAAGAAACAAAACTGCATTCAACGATATTCGAAAACTCACTTGCCACACCTGGTAATCGAACAGACTAAAATCCGAAAAAAAAACAACCTGCATTTGTTTGACAGCTATCGATAGTGTTAATTATAAGGATCAAATCTCTCTAACAAGTATGGTAACTTAAATGAACCCACTGTGTATAGTATACCTACCTTCATTTACAATTCTGCAATAATTCTATTCGCAACAAAACCATCGTTAATTCCGTACACAGGGTTTTCTGTGTATCAATGCGTACACACGTATTTCATTCGGTGAAATCCCTAACAAACAATAGTAGACTTTACCACGACTTATGATCGAATTTCGAAACGGATCAGAGCATTTATAAATAAACAATAGATAAGTATCCTCAGGGCGGACGCACGTTCGCTCCAGAATAAAAGACGTAGACCGATTATTTTCAATATTGGGGACGAAATTGTAAACACATTACACAAAATCATAACCACTAGAGCGAGTGTTTATGTATTCTGACAGCCTCTGTGGCGTGGCGGTAGTGAACGCGACTGCTACGCAGGAGGCGCGGGTTCGATCCCCGCTCAGTGCTAATATTTGTATGCATGAATATGGGTATTTGCATTGGTCTGGGTGTTTCTATGTATAATATGTATGTATTTACAAAAAAAACAAAAAGTATTTAAGTATGTTTATCCGTATTCTAGATTCCATAACACAAGCTAGTTAAACTATGCTTACCATGGGTCTAGATAGGGTTGTGTAGAATGTTGTAGAATATTTATTTATTATTTATTTTTATTCTGGAAGATACAACTTTATTGGTGCAGAAGGCCCTCACAAAACAGCGACTCACTAAGGATACATCGGAGCTCGTATTCAAACCAATTAGTAATGGGATACTTTTAGCAAAATACATCAACATCTTCTCAAATTTATACAAAAGGAAAAAAAAGCCTGAATTGCCATATTTTATCAATATATTTACGAAGATTTGTGGTCGTGTTTACTAGCGGATTTGCTAGATTTTCATCGGGATTATTATCTGAGGAGTCAAATACAGCTAAATGTGGTGTGCAACCTGTCAAACTACCGCAGATCCAATTACTCCGGCAGTTACGAACATTGACAAGAGTTTAAAGACTTGTTTATCTCGTTGATTCACAACAATATGACACTAAGCAACGTTCAAAAACTACATTGTTTGAAACTTAGTTGAGCGTTGGTTGGCCACAGAAGATTGATAGTGCATGGTATTGAAATGGAACATAATCGTATATTTAAAATATAGATTATTTCATTTTAATCTTTTCAGCATCAGCTGGGGTTTTTATTTCTAATATATTATAAAACAAGAGGCTGCAGTCCCATTCAAAATTACATCCTCCTATTGCATCACGCAGGAGTTTAGAACGAATCTAAAGATTAAGTTTTGAAGTTTAAATGTCTAGACTTCTATTCAGTGTAAATTATCAACATTCACCTAATTCATTTTGGCTATAGAAGTGGTTAAAACTTATATTCGAAGCACAAATACGCAATACGAAACATTGGGTTTTTTATGGTACTACAAGTGGCAAGACACTTTTGTTAATTTTTCTTTGTGTTAACTAAATGCGTCTTATTTTAAAGAGAGGTAGGTCATATAGTTATTATGATACATGTGTGACCAAACCTCACGTGTGTCATATGACGTTTTTCAACATACGAGTAAAAGAAATTTTACAGTTATTTAAAATAATATTTAAATTCTTGCGTAATCTTTTGACTGGCACTCTTAGCTTAATTTCAGATATATATTTGATTGATATATGTTTACTATATATTATATACTATTGTTTTGCATGATTGATATTTAGTAGAATATAATCATAAGGCATGTATTATTTGAATGTAGGTATCATAAGCTTAAAATTAACATGCACTGAATTCATTTGTTGCAAGGCGTTGTAAGCATCTTGCAACGCTTGGTCCTTGTCCTTGGACCAAGCGTCCCCGCTCCCCCGCGGAATTTGTTCTCGGGGTTACAATAAAAGGAATGCGACACTGCTTGGCGGGAGAGTTTGGTTCGATCAGCCGGTGTACACACAAGTCTTTGCAGGCTGTCATTAAATTATTCTAACAGTTTTAAACCAGTGTAATTAGTGATAAAGTGGCATAAGTTCGGTGTGCGGCAACTGCGTCGGAACAACGCGCTTTCTGAATTAATTTTCGGAAGGTTCCTAGTTATGTATATATTATTCCTTTTCACCTGATACCTGAACACCCTAAGTATCGTCGCTTAGATAAGTTCTTGTAGGTAAATGTTTGCGGTAATTTCGGAACTTGAGACTGGGTTTCGGAAACGATACAATACCTTTTCCTTTCACCTAAGTTTCCGTGAGATCGTTATAGGAAAGTCTGAACGAGATCACTTCCCATTACCGTAGCTAGTTTTCTTTGTTTTCTTACACAATTCGTAATACATACACACTTGTAAACTCACACACAACTATAAAGCCGTGGTTGACTTTATAGACCTATGGTAAACACTAGGACTTCTAGCTAGGTTAGTTAGATCTCTGTTGATACAGATATAGAACGTTTACAGGAATTCTAATAAGAATTATTGGTGTGCACTGTACATTAAGTTTGATGTGAATCTGTAATTTTATCTTTGTGTTGATATATTGACTTCTTTGGAGACATTGTACATTATATTCGTATATTGTATCATGGTTTAAGATAACACATCCAAACAAATTGTATCGCGATTGAGTTATGGTTGTTATTTCCTAATAACATAGACAGACGTGCATTGTGTTTATTGTTTGATTATAGTTGGAAAGTGATTGCAGCGGGAAGTACCTCCGCGCTACAGAATACCGCGGTTATAATAACTTCGTGTTGTGTTCCCGGCGGTGAGTAGGGTAGCCAGAGCTCACTGGAGAGTTTTTGTGCTGTCAGTGGAATGACCAAAGGCTTGTCCTGCTTTGTCCTCTACACTGACGGCACAAAATCTCTGTTCTTACAGGGTCGGTAGCACGGGTGTGACTCCACTGGTGTTACACACGTTCATAGGTCATGGTAACCACTTTTCATCAGGGAAGCCGTGTGCTTGTCTGCCACCAAAGTTGTATAAAAATACGCTTTTGGTTGCGTTGCGTATAGCGATTAATAATGTGAAAGTCTTTATTTAGTGAGATTTAACAGCAAACGTGCTAAAGGGAACTATTTATGTCGTGTTAGAATTACCTTAGTGGTTCATATATATTACTAGATCTTATCTGCTATATCATACTGAAGCCTAAAATAACATACTTTTACACAGTATTACTAGATGTTAGGATTCTATTCTGTGGCTCTTGGATCATTTTGATACAGTTTTAGGACAACTATGGTTGAAGAGACAATTAAAATACCAATCAGAGCAGTTTGCAAAGTGTAGCGGTCTATGGACCTGCCGAAACCTATCATAGTAATTATATACTCAATAGTAAGTGACAGCCATTACAGCTGTGATGACACAGGAGATTAGTGGAGGTTTTTGCAAACTAAACTAAATTAATTGTGACGAAGTGGAGGAGAGCTTGATGAATCATAATCTCGCTCCTTAGGGCTTGAGATATATACACAAAAAAAAAAAATACTTGATCCTCACATAGTAATCACAAATTAAATAAGATATCTTCAACATTAAAGGCCTATTTAAAAATATACACCTCTAAAAATGGCACAGAAAGTTCAAACTATCAAAGACCTATATTGAATCTAATATATTTCATTCAACCAGAAATAAATACACAGTCTAATCATCATACTATTCTGAATATTTAAAACATAACATAAACTCACGCCTATATCCCCGAAGGGCTAGGCAGAGTTGCTAGCACCCACATTTCGCTAGTTTATATTTGGTCCCAATGTAATAGGTGGCGAGCCTATAGCCATTAACCGGGCACTTTTAAACCCGCAATAAATACACACATAACTTCGAAAAGCATCGAAAAGTCATTGGTGTGTGCCATGGTAGAACCTGGGATCAAACCCGGGACCTCATCTCAGCAGTCCATTACCAATACCACTAGGCTACCGCGGTTTAAAACTATGTGTGTTCTATCGCCTATACAATGGTTTGTGGTCAGGTGAATTGTTTGACATGATGCCCACAACTACATTCTATCATCACACCTCTCGCCATAGGCAGGGAATTCATCCTCATACATTGCGAACTGAGACGGTGCGCACTGTGCGGTATGAAAGAAAATTCATCCCACGTACACTTAAGATGTGGAATAACCTACCTGTTGCGGTTTTCCCAAGCACCTACTAATATGGGGTCCTTCAAGAGGGGCATCAGAAGGTTTCTTCTTGGTCGGCAGCGCGAGTGTAAAATTATGTACAGAGTTAAAATAAAATAAGTAAGATTTGACTTATGAAATTGTTACAATTAACACAAGAAAGGAAATTATATCGGTATGCGAGTGTGCAGTTGTGCACCACACGCGATCTACATGATTATCATTTTGGTGAAAATGTCTGAAACATTGACCCGCTGCACGTCACGCTGGGAGGCCAGCACGCCCGTCACAAACACGTCCTCGAGGCGCGGGTAGCGCTCGCGCGGCGCCTGCTCCAGCAGCGCGCGCACGCAGTCCGTGGTCACCACGTAGCCGCTGCCCGACGCGTAATCCGGGAGCACCTCGTCCGGGAACTGCACTGTCGTCACGTAGTACTTGTTCGCCGTCGTTCGTATCGGTTTCACCTTGCCCCACACCCTGCCCCAGATAGTTCTAGTCGCGTTGATGTTCATCAATGCCGTTGTAAATTTCACCAGACGCTCCACGTCTACGAACATGTCATCGTCAGTCTTGAGCAGGTACGGCGCGTGCGGACAGTACGTTTACATCCACTCCAGCATCGACAGCGTCTAGAGGGTTAGGTTTGAGTAAGAGTCGATATACTGGCCCATGATGATGTCACCGTGCAGACTGTTTTTAGCCTCGATGCTGGGCTTCAAGTCTGGCGGAGGCTCGCCGAGCACGAAGGCGATGCCCATTTCGTAGTTCGTCATGTTCCGCCCCCTCGTCTGGCGGATCTTGGCGCGAGCCGCAGCGTGGGAGGGCTCTGATGTCACGAAAATCATAAGGCGCAAGTGTTGGCCTCGGGAGGGGCACAGCTCGGAGTTGACGTGTTGATAACCGTTCACGTACATTTCATAAGTGTACACGACGCCTGGATCACGAATCTCTGTGCATAACCCAGAACTGCGGCCACCATCCGACGTTGGTCATCACAGACAGCATAGATACTGGTGTAGGCAAGGCGACAGCAGCTGGGCTTTTACTCGATGGCTTGCTGTGGTCTTGACTCAGGCCGAGGAAGGCAGTGTGGTCAATTTGTGGAGGGCCAAAGTTTTGGAAGTGCACCAACAGTATGAGCGACACACACAGCAACACGAGCAGGACCTAGCGCGAGCGCCACAACCAACAGTGGCCTGAGCAAGCGCAGCAATCGTAACAGATATCGAATGCCAATTTTGCTTTACAATAGTTTCTACTATTAACACACCTCTAATCTCCGCAGTCAACGCAAAATTACACAAACTAATCACGTCCTATGCCTCACTTGACCACTATACATTCAAACCCGCACCGCGAAATGTCACTGCGTGATTTTTCACGCAATATGAAACTGATTGAGATATTATACTCGTAGACAAAAAAGCAAATTTTAGAACTCGTCGCAATACGATTTAGATCGCAAATATTATGATAAAGTGTTACATGTAATGAATAGTTCTTAATATATTATAATAACTATGCTACTTTAATATAGTATTTTTCACTAAAAAATAGTTTTTATTACACATTGCTATTATGGAGGTGTAACGAGGAGGAAAGCGGAGGTTCGGACGAAATGACACACATTGCGAGAGGTCTATGTCCGCTACGTGGTGGGCTAATTGATTGATTGATACACATTACAAACTGACAAAATGTATACCAAGAATTTCATTCGCTGTATTTATATTACATTTAAGATTCAGTACTCGGATTATTGATAATAAAAGGCAAGGCAAGATTTAGCTGTGCGGGCTTAGCCTAAATTCTTATATTTAAACATCTTAATTCTGTGTGATTCTAAGTAATTCTGTGGTGCAGAATTCTTTAAAAAGAAAAGATCATTTTACCCTTAACATTGAATCTGTATTCTAAATACTATTTCGCCCTCCACATCGTCTAGTTCAGACGAGCTTTCTATGCGCACACGTCTCTCCACTTTTATTACGCTCTTCACTGTGCCGATAAATCGAAAATAGTTAAGCTTTTTTCTAATGTTAATAATAATAAATTATTTAGACTTCTTCGTTTATACAGTATGATAAATGAGTAAAGATTTTAAATTAATTAATTTAAGGAAAATCCCATCTAAATATATATATAGATATGAAGTTTTCATTATATGTTGCGTATTTATTAGCATAAATATTGCATCGGTTTTGTGGGCGTACGCGACTCCACCGGCAAGTCTTTAAGCAGCTAATCAGCGGCTAAGGATGTACCAAACGATTTATTTATTTATTTATTTTATTTTATTTATTTATTTAGGCATATCAACAGTGTATACACAAACATTGTCTTATGAGTAAGATGGTAAGATGTTAATTAGGTATGTGCTACACCAATTATAGACATGCACAGCTTTGACTGATTGTCATACAATAATAATATAATAATTGAAACTTATACAGAAAATGTCTGAAAAGTGCTTAAAATCTACGTACAACATGTCAGCATAGTCATAGTCAATTAAAAATTAAATCAAAATTCATTCATTCATTCACAAAAAAAAAAAATAGTTCCCAATTAAATATAAAATCAAATAATTAAATAATAAAAAATACAAAATATTTCCTCTGGACCTACTCCATTCATGCGCTTCTCTCTTGTCATGTGCTCTTTCATGCAATACATTCATGTTGTCATGTTTACAGTACCATTTCTTTAATTAATAATTTTTAAGCAACCAGCTGTTACTGTATAGCAAACACACACACAAATTTAGATTACTTTATACTTTTTTTTACAAAACATGGGTCTTAAACCAAAACGTACCTATATCTGATTTTTCGGGCCAGTGGTCAGGACAGTCAGCATCAGATCAATGCAAGGATAGCAGGTACTTTGTTGGTTAAGAAGGATAACTCTACTTACATTATCGAAACACATTCTACCTCAATGCTAAGTCTTTCACAAGTTGTCTTCGGCCCTTGAAAAACAAATCATTCAATACACATATAGCGTACTACAAACGCGTCTTACGATTTGATGAATGAGGTTCGCACAAACGAATCACGTATGAATACAGAAAACGTTTCAGAAACATTCACGCGCTGAATGTTACGGTGCGAGGCCAGTACGCCTGTCACAAACACGTCCTCTAGGCCCATATACGGTAGGTCCGGCGCCGCCTCCAGCAGTAGCCCGATACAGTCTGACGTCATCAAGTATCCAGTGCCCGATGCGTAATCCGGGAACACCTCGTCTGGGAATTGTATTGACGATACATAGTACTTTGACTTCAGTGCTCGCTCCGGCTTCGATTTGCCCAATATCTTACTCCAGATAGTTTGAGTCGCGCCAATGCGTTCCAACATCGCTGTGAAGGCCAGAAGACGTTCCACGTCGACGAACATGTCGTCGTCAGTCTTGAGCAGGTACGGCGCGTGCGGACAGTACGTGTACATCCACTCCAGCATCGACAGCGACTTGAGGGTTAGGTTCGAATAAGAGTCGACGAATCTGCCTAAGATGATATCACCATACAGCATATTCTCAGCCTCAGTGCGGCTTCTTAAGAACCGTGGTGGCTCGCCAAGAACGAAGGCGATCCCTACATTAGCGCGTTTAGCGTTTGAGCCCCACGTCAAGCGGATTGCGGTTCTTGCTGCAATATGTGATGGTGCCGACGTCACAAGAATCATCAGCCTCGGTTGTGACGGGCACAACTCGGGGTGCGGAAACTGATACCCGCTTACGTGTATGTCTCGAGTGTACACCACCCCTGGTATACGGTACTCTTCAGTCGTGCTCTTAACTGGTGTTAGTTTGTAATAGTAGTGCGCCTGCAGCAGTAGCCATACGCCCAGAGCCAACAGAGCAATCACACGCGAGTACTGCAGAATAGTCTTACAGAACTGCAGCGAACGCCGCAACTGCAACATAAGAGAATCACACATTCATTATGGGTGTATTTTTTTAACGGGGCAGTAAAGGCAAGTACCTTAACCGGTATAGTTACATCAAAATGTTCTTAGGAAGCCTTCCATAACTTTTTGAGATACTTTGAACTGCATTCACTGATTTTGGCAAAATCGTAGTCAGCAAGAAAAATGCATACAGTCCAAAATATTTTTTTTAGTCCCAATCGATCCTATTTCATATGGAGATCAAAAGACTCTATTATGGGACCATTTTAGCTTTGAGTACTAAAAAGACAGATATCGCCAAAAACGTTTCCCATACATTTGAGCAAGAGAATCAAGTTTCTACATTGGTCAAACTTGTTGTTTAGGGTAGGAAGTCAGTAGGATAGACTGTAAAGTAATTTAAAAAAATTTTTGCCTACAAATTTCAATGCGATAATCTTTGTCATTCTTAGTTAGAGCTGAGAAAATTCGTATTAAGTAGTTATTATTATGGAATTTCTGATAAAATATCTTCTAATCTAGATATACGGAATATATATATGTTACATGGAACTATCTGTGAGTTATACAGAACCCAATGCTAAAAGAATTTTTGAAATCGGTTCATAAACTACGAAAATATCGAAGAACATAGAGGAGAAGTCGGCTAAAATATACATATCAAAACACACATAAATGTTCATAAAATTAAAACAACTGATCCAAATTTTATCTAATTTATATGAGAATAAATGGCAACAAAGTATTCTGCATCGAACTAAAACAGAAACAAATAAATTTTAGAGTATCTAATCAAATAATTTTATTGTTAAACATGAATATATTAATTATACATCTAAGGTGTAATAATAATATAGAAGAAATCTAAGTTCTATAAAATTAGGCATGCGATACTAGGACAATATAAAAATCTTAAATCTAAACAAAAATCATAACTATATAGATAGTGTCACAATATTACCACAATAAACTTAGAATATAAAAAATAAAATTGTAATTCAAAGTCAAATAATGTAATTACATACCTTACATAATAAGAAACTCAATAAAATTATAAATCACAATGTCCATATTTAAAGAACATTGGCATATTCTTAAGTAAAAGGACAATCCTTTACTTAAGAGCAACCGTTTCTAAAATTTGGTTATCTAAATACAATGATTTTCTAGAATTTTCAGCGTATGTACTTTTTTTAAATACGCCAAACAAAATATAATAAATATTCAACGACATTCTACAATAACGCTATCTGGACCCATGGTAAGCATAGCTTAATTAGCTTGTGTTATGGAATCTAGAATGCAGATAAACATACATAGATACTTTTTTTTGTAAATACATACATATTATACATAGAAACACCCAGACCAATGCAAATATACATATTCATGCATACAAATATTTGCACTGGGCGGGAATCGAACCCGCGCCCCCTGCATAGCAGTCGAATGCTCTACCGCTACGCCATAGAGGTCGTCAACAGTAAAATAATTATGATAAAGTTAATTGACTTGAGTAATATTTTAATGATGCCGTTTCCTTCATTTGTCGTTTGGATATATTCAACGAGTAAATAATTACATGTATTTAAACACTGTCTTTTAGTCTTATCTCTGCCATTGTTAAAACCACAAAAATAAAGCCAGCTTAGAAAAGTCTGAATCATACAATGGAATGGCTTATAAATATATTTGGGATCACACTTACATAAATACATGATGAAGAATGTTTTTAACTGTTTATTAATCACTATTTTAACAACTCCTGGGTTGGCTGCATAGTAATAACTATGATAACACCTAATAGCCACTTAATGATTTAAAATACTGCTACTGTTAATTTTTGTTTATATGTGTCGCTCTAATATCACCCACAATTTTTTTTGATCATGCCTTGCTATTGTGAGTGAATAGGTGGGTAACTATACTATATTTAAGGAGTGATTATACATATTTATTTAAAAGTTAAGACGTCTTTAGTCGTGACGTAGTATGAAATCGTAGAATATTTTCAATCTTTTTGAGGTAACTGAAGAAGATTTAGTACGCTAAACATGCTAAGGCTACAATGAACGATGCCATTCTAAGATCAGACCGTAACAGTGATTGCCAACAAGATTACTGAGTCGCAACCGAAGTCGTCCGAACAGATGTTTGCCTATAATGTCAGTTGTTCTTCTGCAAATAGACAACAATGCCTCACGATTAGAGAGTTCTATTAAAATGTAATGTCAATCATCATCAATATTATACCAGGTTTGTTAACTTGTATATTTCAAGCGTGAAACCGAGTCTTTTGAGATAAGGGATGAGTTGAACAATTTATGAAAAGAAGAAGGTAAATAAATATTTAATCAAAACGTTGTTTTTTACTTGTATCATCCAAAGATTTATCTAATTTTTTTTCGTGCGGTAATCCCCATGAATGTCGTCCCCGCAGGCTAGCGGGAGTGGAGTACATGGGGTGGTAATCTCGGGTTTCAATTATCAGAGTGTAAGATTACCCTATTAGGCTTTTTCCTCATACCTCCGATGACCCTCGTTCATCTACAGCTTACACTAAATGAACGAATGCTTATTCTACCTCCTCTACGTCAAATTTTACAAGTGTATGCAGAGACAGAACGCTCTTGTTATAGCTATATGTTCAATTGGTATAAATCCACCTTCAAGCGAGGAAGGTACAAGGCGAGGAAGTCAAATAAAAGTAAAATGGCGAAATCGTGTTAATCTCTACGACCAACGAAATAATTGAAAACAAGACGAGATATTGCCTTCGTTGTATCTCGTTGTGTTTCTTCTTTACATTAGTATATATTAAGTTTGTGGTGTCTTCGACTTCGATGGTTGAAGAGAACAGAAGAGACACAAACATGTCTATGTCGCACTACAAATACTACACCTTGAAAAATTTAAAACCAAAGTAGTTATGTATATTTATTTTTAGATTACTTCATGAATGGTTATGATAGAAAAAATCTATTCAAAAACGTATTGTGATGTGTTATGGATTTATAAAAAATTAAACGCTGCAAATCAGATTGAACTATTTCGTGTAGGGAGATTGGCTTTTGTTCTTTGCCATCACGTTTTGTCAATAAAGTATCTGTTTTACATCTCTTATAAAGATTTATCTTCAAGATACTCCTTTCATGTGTAGTATACCTTGTTAGTCAATATTTTCGTTACTTCTCTTTTAAATTGTACAATATTTGTAATTTGAAGAATAGATTTTGGTAATTTACTATTTATTCTGATAGGGTTTTTTATGTTCTAGCTATACATCTAACATAAATTCACGCATATATCCCCGAAGGGGTAGACAGCTAGCACCCACATTTCCCCAGTTTATGTTTAGGTCCCAATAGGTGGCGAGCCTATTGCCTTTAACCGGGCACTTATAAAGCTGCGATAAATACACACATAACTTCGAAAAGCATCGATGTGTGCCATGGTAATATC
This sequence comes from Eilema griseolum, assembly GCA_963662185.1. Classification (NCBI taxonomy): domain Eukaryota; kingdom Metazoa; phylum Arthropoda; class Insecta; order Lepidoptera; family Erebidae; genus Eilema; species Eilema griseolum. The sequence goes on along the minus strand of OY759229.1, from coordinate 572,130 downwards.
TCGGATCGAACCCGAGACCTCGTCTCAGCAGTCCATTACCCATACCACTAGACTACTGCAGTACTTTTGTAATTTTCTAATTCTAATTTTATAACTATACCGTAAACTATAGAGTCTCAAATAAATGTAAGTAATCGGTATACTTATATCCAAAAATATAAAAGAAAGATACCGATCGAATGGAGAACCTCGTTCTTTTTGGAAGTTGGTTAATAAACAAGACCAGTTGTATAAGGATTTTTCATATTATATTCATCAACTAGCTACACTCCTCCAGATAGTAAGGCTAGGGTGAAATCCTGTAGACGTTTAGAATTGAAAACAGTAGAGGACTTAGGTTCAAAATGATATATGTATAAAAATTACTTTACCTCTGCCATTGTACTCTTCGTCACCGAACACGCCAGCCTCGTCCAGTTGAGTTCAGCTTTTCTCTTTTTTTGTTAGTAGATACACCTATTACATTATCCTATATCAGTTTTATGCTTTGTAATCACTGTTTTCAGTGCGAGATGCGATCTCAAAAGACAATTTTAAAAAGCCCAGATAACTGTATAAGCGGAATGCCCTCAATTAAACAGTGCAGAGATAGTTAAATAATTATTATAATAAGTATGGTTGGTAAGATTCCGTAATTGACAAACGAATTGTGCCTACAATCGCGCGGCAGCTCTTTACGCCGATCCGCGCTATTTCATCGCTCAATTAAGTTTACTATTTTGATCTAGATTTACTAGTTTAATCAATTGGAGTTCTTATAATCGCACCATTCTGGATAGTAAAGACATAAACCATTGAAGTTGTTTGTGTCGGAAGGAGTATGAAAGTAAAATTTTATTATTCATTTTCTTTCCCCCTCCTTCATCAGCTCCCTGACCTCCTCGTAATGTTATATTAAAGTTTCAGGGTCTATTACGTTTAAATTAACACACAAACATCTTAGTTTTTTAATTCAATTTAATAGTCATATTGAGAAATCACATTATGTATAATTGACATTATTATAATTAGATAAGATCTTATATTTCATTGGTACTTAGAGATATAGGGCCATTTCTTTTAGGATTTTTTAAGGTAAGGGACAGTAAATTATCTTTTTTCTACATCACATTAGATAAGATTAACAATATTATATTGAGCCGACTTCTTTACGGGTACAGGTCGTCATACGCTGGCGGGAACTCTGAAACGTAAATAAATTATTATGAGTATAAAGTGATTAGTAATCAATCAAAGAAAGAAACCGCAACTATATTGAATTTAGTAATGCTGAATAGATGCTAATGCGGCAAATATTCAAATAACACTAAATTATCATTAATTATTTTACCTCTAGCGAATCGGATAGGCTACGGATCGGATAGGCTACGGATCGGTTAGGCTACGGATCAGATAGGCTACGGATCTGATAGGCTATGTTAAAAATAGTTTAATTTCAATATTATAGTTTCATAGTAGACCTCCCCAAAACGGGTCGCGACGTAAGAGTGTGGAGAGTACCTGACACAAGGCAAAGAAGATAAATATACACCTTTTTAGTAAATATAAAGATGCTAACAGACTTGAGTATTGTCTTCTAATGTACAATCTTATGATTAACTATTGGAAAATCACGATCTAAAAAGCATTAAACGAGTCAAGGATAGCCGTGGTCGTATGCCACTTATTCATAGAATGGATTGTTTTGTTGGACTAAGTGGCATACGGCTATCCTTAATATTTTCTTGTTTAAAGCTTATTAGAGCGTGATTTTTCAGTAATCGGGTTTTAATTCTAAAATTATTTTTTATTTATATTATTTTGGAGCAAGCAATATGTATAATTTATATATATTTGAAATGTACTAATTAAGCTCTTTTAGTTGATACTAAACACGACATATTTATCTCAAATTATTTTTTTAACGCAGTACTTTAAGACCGCTAGAGGGCGTCACATTTGATTCAGTGACATATTATATATAGCCCATAACTAGAGGACAACTAATACGCTTCTATCGATACCACATTTGTCCAGTTTTAATACGTGGTTGAGGAGTTATGAGGAAACAGATGATGACACATACATACATAGCCAGTCGAAATCATAACCCTCCTTTTGCTTTGCCGTATTCGGGTCAAAATAAACGAGAGCGTTTAGTGAGCATTTTCGCGAACGGACAGTTAATTTGAATTGATTAGAGCGTTCGTTAAGAAAATCATGAAAATTTTCGTAGCGGTGTTTGGTTCTATGCTCGGCTCGGTTCATTGTCCACTTCGACAACGTTTAAAATGGCAAATACTCGATGTTCTGATACAATGAATGCCAGCGCCATAAGGTTGTATGTGCCAAGGTGGTATCAGTGCCTTAAGGTTGTATGTGAAGGTACAATCTTAAAACGCTGATTGATAGATGCATACATACCTGGATACGACGAAAGCATAGCTTCCTCGCTAGTAGGAACAGGATCGCTTGGATGTGGGGACGCCTCGGCATGCTGACACGGCCTCAGAGATACAGTACGGCATTGGCATGTCACGCGTACTGACGATCCTGGAAAAATTATGGAATTCGCTAGGTGGCGTTGTTCGCAATAATGTTATGCGCTTCGCTAGCTGGCGTTGTTCGCAGTAATGTTTTGGAATTCGCTAGGTGGCACTGTTCGCAATAACATCAGCTCCGTAATTAATTTCACTTACAAATATTACAGTCCAAACAGTTTCAAAATACGTTTTACGTAACTATAAAGGCATAAGTCATAACTACAAAAATTTTATCTACGCAAAATGAAAAGTGTATCAGTGGAAAAAGATGGGTTTGTGAAAAAAAAACTGTTCATAAAAGTGCAAAATCAAATGTAATATGAGCAATACTAGACAAAAACAGTGTCTCAGTTTTAGCTAAATACCATATAATACCAAGTTTGTAACATTATAAGTGATCAAAACACACACTGAAAATAAAATTTGTGAAAGTTTGATTATTCATGACATGAATTACGCTTAGCAACATCTAGTCAATTAGTTGAGATATAGCAAATTGCCGATAAAACAGATCGTACCTATAAATTTTACACATCATATAACCATGTATGATTTGAGATCGACATGGTCTTTAGTGTAAAACTCGCCGGGATATTTACCATGTTTATTAGTTTTGTTGAGCAACCGATATTTCGGCGCTGTTACTAGCGCCATGATCGCGGTGTACTGACGACCGCCGAGCTAGTTGTTATTGGGCAGACCATATCGGTCTATTCTCTTTCGCACTCGTTTGTTGTAAACATACGGATTACTGGATGCCAGACACTCGACAGTTGAAACCCATCTTCCCGGTTGAAGTTCTTGTATTTTTTCATTGGCGGAAGGGTCAAATCACTGGATTGAGTAACACAACCTTCAGATTCTCTCGACAGTACGCCACTATATACCCAGAACGGTAAAAAAGAAGCAATTGAAATGAAATAATACAATAACTTCAACCAGGAAGATGGTTTCAACTGTTGAGTGTCTGGCATCCAGTGATTCGTATGTTTACAAGATCTGATCAAACAAAAAATTTCAAAACCTGTACGAGTCGACTCAGTGAGTGTTGTGACGTGAACGTGACCGAGTACAGTGAGAAAACGCGGACAGTGGTAGAGGAGCTGCGCGTAACAAACGAGTGCGGAAGAGGGTAGACCGATATACACACATACATAAAATCACACCTGTTTCCCATAGGGGTAGGCAGAGATGGTGTAGGGGTCTGCCCATTAGCTGCCCGCGTACGAAGGCTTGCCAAGGCGTACGAAGACCTCCGCCCCCCATGAGCGCCGGCCTGGAGGTGACAGGTGTAGCCGCCTGTCACCCTGGCAGAAGCAGGCCGCGGCGGTGGCGCGCCTGGCGCGCCTCCCCGTTTCCGGGGTCGAGTTGGGGACTCTGTAGTCCCCACACTCGAGAAGAGGGCCGGATCGTGAGAGATGGCCCTGGGTCGGCCGGGGTGCGAGGGATATGCCTGTCAACCTCACCTTCGGCAACCAAAGCGACCCACAGGCGGCGTGCGTTTTAGTCGGTTCGAGTCCGACATAACCTCCTCCACTGGCTCCGGTGGGGAGGTATCCGTGGGGATTTTGAGCACGTAAAAAAGAAAACAAAAAAAATAGGGGTCTGCCCATTAACAACTAGCTCCGCGGCCGTCAGTACACCGTGATCATGGCGCTTGTAATTTATTCTCAGCAATTCAATCAAATACTTCAAGAGTTTCATTTAAAATGCGAAATGAACGAACCTACACGCTTATGCATTGGAACCTGCATTGATAACTTTGCACATAATTTATGGTGTTGTAAGAACGAAGTACTCAAACTGGCAGTATTGGACCATACAGTGCAACTACGAATACTACACGGACCTGTCAATAAGACACGTAGACTTGATTTTTGGAATAACAATATGGAAAAGTTCCTTGACTGTCTCAAGGGCAAGATTTTGCTAAAGTATACGCGGAAAGTAAATATCATTGCGCTTTTAATGTTTCATGAGATATTTTCATAGCATAACATAAACTCACGACTATATCCCCGAAGGGGTAGGCAGAGGTGTTAGCACCCACGTTTCGCCAGTTTATGTTTAGGTCCCAATGTAATAGGTGGCGAGCCTATTGCCATTAACCGGGCACTTATAAACCTGCGATAAACCACACATAACTTCAAAAAGTATCGTAATGTCACTGATGTGTGCCATGGTAAAACCATACCACTAGGCTACCGCGGTTTTTGAGATATTTTCAAGCGCATAGATACAATACATGTTTTCCTAAAATTAAAATTAAAGTCTCTACAAAAATAATACCCTGATGGGTACTTACGCTATTAGGGCTTTTAGTAAAAGAAAGCGTGAACTCTTGTGGCTATACAGACAATGTCCTACTTCTTCTTCTGTTGGTGCTACTGAGCGCAATAAACTAAATTTTAATTAAAGCCTATCTCGCAAGCAAAAGCAAACACAAAAGATACAAAATTTTATGAACGTTCTTCTAAAAATAAACAAGGCCAAAGTTATCCTACTGAAGGTATTGGGCATAAAAGTTAATAATTACAGTCCGTCAAATCTAAGAAGTACCGTTTGACAGTTCTGACAATTGAATGATAGGGATGGGATGAAAAAATCGATTACTATAATATCCGAACTTTAAGAGATCGATTACTATAATATCCGAATTTTAAGAAATCAATTGTTATAATTAAATAAAAGAAATGTTTAGGATATTTTTTTATTCACTACTAGTACTAGTATCGTCGTCTTCGTCATCATCGTCATTTAAATTAATGACCAGTTGATTGTCCATTACATTATCAAAGTGTACGTCTCTTTCGAAGTCGTCCATTATTATTTTCTTTGTTTTTTGTACTACTTTACTCCAATCTTCCTGTGTAACTTGGGCACATGCTTCCTTTAATAAACCTTCCATTTTCTTGACACTGAAGGGTGGTTTTGTGTTGTGTCTTGCTGCATAACCTGTAAAACAATAATGTAACTATTTGATAGCAGACGAAAACCATTGTTTAAATTATAAATGTTAGAAGTACTCGTGTTATTATTATAATATTATAAAATATTACCTTTAACTTGGGCCCAAATCAGTTCAATGGCATTATATTGGCAATGGTACGGAGGAAGTCGTATGACTTTGTGCCCGTGCTCTTCGGCCAATTGGTCAATTACATATGTCGGTTTTGGTGGTTTATGCAATTTCACTAACTGTAATAATTCAGCTTTTAATAGTGACATGTCGGCATCCACTCCTTTTCTTTGCAGCCATGCCACCAAATCTGCTTTCTTATTGGCTGACGTAGGTGCTTTATCAATTTGCACAGAGTGGTATGGGGCATTATCCATTATAATTGTGCTGTTAGGAGGGATATTCTGTAATAAATTTAAGAACCACTCTCGGAACCTTACTGCGTCCATTTCTTCATGATACTCTTTAGTGCTTTTGGATTGGAAAGCTAATAAAGAGTTTTCCACGAAGCCTGTAGACGCTGACCCAGCATGGCATATTATGAGGCGTCCACCTTTTCCTATCGGCACCTTCGAGCACGAAGCTTCAGAATCATCAGTCCATGTTTTCGGCACAGAATGGTTGGAATTTAGCCAAGTTTCGTCCAAAAATATTACATTATCCCAGTTTATAATTTGTTTAACTTCGCGCAGGAATGTTAGTCGCTGCATAATTATGTCATGTCGCTCCATAACAATTTTTCGTTTGTCAACTTTTTTGTATCTGAAGCCAATTCCTGTTATTACCGTTCTCAACGACTCTATGCTTCCCTTATACAGCCCGGCATCTTTTAAAGTTGCACATAACTTTGCCAATGTTGGAAATTCGCCTCTTGTAAAATACCCGTATATATGGTTTCTAATAGCATGACTATCGAATTCATCGATGCCTGTCACAGGTTTATTTCTTTTTCGTTTTTTCGGTGTGTGAAGTACGTTACTGTCACTCCCCGAAGGCCCATATTTTTCACTTAATATTTTGCCAACGGTGCGGCTACCATTACCGAGAGCTTCACCGACGCGATCCCGAACTTGTGTAACTGGCAGTAGAAGTCCACCATTTTGAGATTCACGCTCAAAATACTCGTGTAATTTCACCACCAATTCACGAGCCTGGCTGTTCAAAGTACGTCCTCTTTTCGACATTATTAATAAACACTTGCTTAGTTCGGAGTCCAGTATAAATATTGCCAAGGTAAACGGATAAAGAATGATCAGTCCAGAAAAGTAATAGCCAAGTCACAAATTGTAAAACACAAACGAGAAAGCAAGTACGCGCACAGTCAGCTTCCAAGATGGCGAGAGACTGCTGACGCCGAACCGACCGAGCGGACCGCGTGCGCTTGTAGTTGGCAGTGTTGCCAGAAAAAAAAAATTGTAGAGACTTGGACACCTGCGATTTTGCCTATTGACCTAAAAATAATTAAATTAATTTATTTTAGGGTATCTGTGTATTCAGTGCATTATGCGGTCGCGCAGTAACGTCGTTAATTTATAACATCAGGCAACAACATTTTTGTGAATGGGTTCTACATACCTTATTTTTATTAGTTTTAGACGTAGAAATAAGACTTAGAAGAAAAAATTGTAATTGTAAAATCAATGGATGTGCTTGTTAAAAATTTGTTTATTTCTCTGTAATATGCAAACCCATACTATCATACACAAAAATAAATGTAAAAAACACTATCCCTGACTCCATTTACTATTTCGACAGCGTTAGCGCGAGAAACCCCGACTTATTTGGGCGCGAAAATCAAAAATCGACAAATCGCTTTCGACAACTTTTTAAAGAAGCAAATATATTTGATTTATAAATACGTATTTTTGGCGAATGGGTTTTATCTCATATTTTACGATTACATAACTATTTAGTTATGTAATCGTAATATGTGAGATAAATCCCATTCACATGAAAAAATATTTGTTTGGTTGTCAAGTGTAATTTGTAAATAATACATTGGATTTTTCGTATATGTAAACGATTTTTTTGCATACAAGTGTATCCGAAGAGTCGCAACACTACGTGCAGTGACCTAACTACGTAACTTTGTAATGCGGTCAAGAATATAACTATTAGAAATTATTTACTGTGTAAATATGTGTTATTTTGCTTTGTTTGAAAGTTTTCAATTACATTTAGATATTAAGAATTGTACATTTTTAGATACAATAATGAAATCTTTCTAAATTCATGGTTTTATGAAAAAGGTTATCGAAACTGAATAATGTACGTATGAACAAAGTTGTTTCGGTTTGAAAAATATGAAACGTCAAACGGTACCTCTTAGATTTGATGGACTGTAATTGATACCTAATTCTATGACAATTTCACAAGCATATAATAACTTCTTTGCGGACCAAGCACAATCGATAAACGGTACCAGACAACCTGTTAAACCTATCAAATCCTAATTAATGTTTCTGCTTAAAACTAAGTTTTCCACCGCTTCCTGGGCGCTAGCGGAGAAGAAACGGCGCAGCTTATAAATGAAGATACATGGCTCGTGATTTCTTAAGACTAAATACCGTCTATATAATTAGGCAGTGGTGAATTATCACCCACATTTCACCTATAATTGTATTCGATCCCACGTAATAGTAATAGGAGGTGAGCCTCTTGCCGTATAACGGGCACTATTGTTGACTCGAGCCATGCATCTGAGGCTGAGTCTGGGCTGTATATATCTGTCTGATGTTAACCTTAGTCGCCTTGTACGACACCGTATGGGAAGAGATGGGGTGGTTCAAATTCTACTCTGCCGGGAACCACGCGGCAGTAAAATAATTTACCTAAGTTAAAAAAAAAATTGTAGAAAGCTGCAATTTGGAAAAAAAGTTCACGTGCCTATTACAATATCGTACCATAGTTATAGCATTTTAGGAGAGCCAGACTTTTTGTCTTTAAGGTAATCATCTTTCCTATAGTATGCTTTTTTATGCAGCGTCAGTGAGGATCTCCTACACACCTAGGTACAGTTTATGATTTCCATTACCACATACAAAAAAAAAAAAGAAAAAACTAAACACTAAAACTATTGCACAATACTTACAACAGGCAAGGGTGATATGATAAATTTTTTACGTTATTTTTTTAACAATTTTTTAAAGGACAGATTCATTAGTGAGGAATGAAAGAGGATGAATAAAAGAGTGGGAGTAGATGTGGAAGAAGGAGCAGAGGGAGAGATACGGGAAGTAGTGGGTGAAGGCTTAGAGCGCTGATTGATAGATGGATACATACCTCGAGACGATGATGGCATAGCATCCTCGTAAGCAGCAGCAGCATCGCTTGGATATGAGGTCTCCACACGTCGAGCCGACCTCGCTCCTGAAGGGCTTGCCTGTGAGCGAGCCCTACCGGGATCCGGGGCTGAGAATGTTCAATTTGAAAATACAATCGAGTAACCTTAGGCCATGGTAACTACTTTCCATTACGCGGGCCGTGTTAATCTGGCACCTAATTTTTATAAAAATGTTCTCAATAAAGTAGCCTAGTAATTATCATACAATCACTCTGTGGAGCAGCGACCGTACATCCCACTAATATCACAGACTTTCTGACCGGCAACAGATTCGCCCGTGGTGTATTTTGCAATCGTATATTACTCCTTTAAACTGCAATTTTTTACTCTTCAAATAATGTAACGAGATGTAGTGGATTTGTTGACATTTATGATCTCCCTTACACTTGTCACAAAATAAAAGACCCGTTTTGACATTCGTCTCCGCGGCGAAATTAGTGACGTAACTATACGAATCAGTACTCGATACTCACGATGAATTGAATCCAGTTTGCATGGGGATTGGATCGATTTGAATATGTATGTAAAGTACATTTAATTAAAGTTTTAATTAGAAAAATTACTTAATTCTGATTAGAAATAATTTTTTATTTTTTAGCTGCTGCTCTGCTTAGCTTATTAGAAATTTTATATTGTAGGTATTTAAAAATGAAACAATATTATGAAAGGTCAATTTACTGTAATATTTAAATCAGTCTTCAGAATCACTTTCTTCAGATGATGAGCCAAAGTCGTCAGTTGAGCTATCGCCACCCGTATAATTAAGTATTTCATTTTCTTTTATACTATCAATATTGACGTCTCGTGATAGCAAACAGAAATAAACCGAAAACAAAGCCGAGTCGAGAAATATTATCAATAAAACAAACGGAACGGGCGCACAGTCAACTTCACAAGATGGCGAATGTCTCTTGGTCGGAGAAAAGACCAAAGACAGCCATTCTGTAGAAGTCAATGGTGCCTTTATTTACTGCTTTGAGCTCCAAGTTCATAATTTTCAGTAAAGATACAGCTGGTGAAATTCAGTAATTTATTTGGTCTAAACACTAGTATTAATAAATAAAAATAAAAGTGCACGTCTGGCTTGAAAAAACATATCTTTCTCGATATTTTTTTCGTTAACTGATCTATAATAGTCTATGGATAACGCGCATCGTTATGTACAGCACTTAGCCGAGTGGGCGGTACCTGTCAATGAAAAATGACCTTTAGAACATTTCGATTGGTAAAGAATTGAGAACTTCATGGGCGTGAACTGTCAAAGCGGGCCTTTTATTTTGTGACTACTATAAGTAGTAACGTGATGCTACGAGTATATAGCCTAACCTTCGTCAAGGAACGTACTATTCACTACAAGAAGTAGTTCCTGATTTTAGCGTGTGCGTTCAAACAAACATACAAACTCTTCAGTTTGGGCAGAGGTTTAGATGTTTCGAATCTTTTTTTACTCACTCGCGCTCAAACTAGTAATCTTCACTGTCTTATATTTGGTGCAGGGATATATTATAGTATGGCATAACACATATCCTTTTTATATACGTTTCTAGGCAGTCGTACGAAAATATTTAATAAAATTCCGCAGGATTTGATTGACAAGCCACTAAATAAATTTATAATAGAAGTAAAAAAATCTTTGATGAATAAAAGTTACTATAATGTAGATGAGTATCTTGACGATGTAAATGGGTGGTCAACATAAGTCTCTTGCTTGCTTGCACACTATAAATTATAAACTGAAGCAAATTTAGAAAATAAAGATAAACTAGTTATAATACAGTTCTCTGAGTTTCTTGCTGATATCTTCTCAGTGGCAAACCAGCGAAAGAATAATTTGCCTATTTATACTGTAGATTGATGGCACTTGGTGGAATTTGTTGTTACACATATTGATAACTCCCTTGTACTTTGTACTTTTACCTCCTTAATGAAAACCACTCCTTCGACTCTAAAGTCAACTTTAAAGCACTGCGACTGTGCGACAAAGGCAGAAAAATGAATGCTATGGAAACCCTCGAAATAAATAGAATACTAAATACAAACAGAAATAATATATTAAATCAGCAATTAAATTTAAGCTCATCACCTCTATTGCAATAATGATGACATCTACATAACTATTTGTTTCACTTTATTTGGTTTAGTCTTTTAATTTGGTATACTTTGACATAATATTTGACATGGTTAATTTTCATCTGAAATTATTCACATTTGACATTGTTAATTTTCATCTGACATTATTCACATATGACATTATTTAATTTTCAATGATATTAGTATTTCAACATTTATAAGTATTTCTTATAATTTTATATAATTTTTTAATTGACATTATAACTTAAATACATAATAGTAATAATTCATAAATTCAAAATATATTTTGGACCATAATTTTAAATATAAATTTGAACGATCGAGTGTGGCTACAGGCGTCCCTTCCAGTTCGTCTCGGGGGCCTCGGCGTTCGCAAAATTGCAGATGTAAGTATGCCAGCATTTTTGTCGTCGGTCTATGCCACTGAAGAATTAGTCAGGAAAATTTTATCTCCTTCACTGATTAATTCGGATGTGCCAGGTAAGGCCGAAGCTGTAAATTCTTGGAAAATGACTTGTCCAACTGCCGCCATGCCCGCCAACCCATCTTCCCAAAGGCAATGGGATCGCAAGCAAGCCGCTCACTATTGGTGTTAAAAAACATTTAATCAGTACAGCCACCAGCGCTGCTGAGCGCGCTCGCCTATTGGCTATGGGTGAATGGGAATCTGGTGTATGGCTCCAGGCACTTCCTTCGCCCAACATTGGAACAATGTTGGACGACACGACCTTCCGCATTGGGACTTGCCTACGTTTAGGTGCACCGTGTGTTTCTCCGCATCGGTGTCTCTGTGGAGAAGCTGTCGATAGCCTTGGACATCACGGATTGTCTTGCAGCAGGAGCGCAGGCCGCATGTCCCGACATGGAAACATTAACGACATTATCCGTCGAGCTCTTGTCATCGCCGGCGTGCCAGCTATACTTGAACCTGTTGGCTTGGCTCGCGACGATGGTAAGAGACCGGACGGTATGTCGTTGTTGCCTTTTAAGATGGGTAGGCCTTTGGTGTAGGATGCAACCTGCGTCGACACCCTGGCGCCTTCCCATCTTCCAAGTACGATGGACTGCGCATGCGCTGCTGCTGCATCAGCGGAGACTCTCAAACGGCGCAAATATACCAATTTAACTGGTAATTATAATTTTGAGCCGTTTGGAGTCGAAACGTTGGGTCCGTGGGGTCCAAGCGCGCGCGCGCTATTCAAAGAAATAGCGAAGCGACTAATCGACGCTTCCCGTGACCATAAGGCTGGCCATTACCTCGCTCAAAGAATTGGCATCGCCATTCAGCGTGGTAATGCCGCCAGCCTCTTGGGCACGGTACCAGTAGAGATCGATGGGGAGGAATTTTTCGATGCCTAAAATTACAGTCTCCCTCTTTTTCTCTATCCCATTTTTGTATATATTATATAGTTAGCATAGTTTTATATAAATTTGTAAGTAATTGTATATTATAATAGCATATTTTATTTAATGTAATAAATACTGTTACAATTAAAATAAGAAAGATCTAATTTTGGACCATATATATATTATTTCCCTATATTTTGGGGAAGAAATTTATACTGGTATACGTAATTTTACAACTACCCACATGTGTAATATGTTTGAGTGTCGCAATGTTTCTAATAGGAATGTTCTTAAATGTCATTATAAACCTTTGAGGATGCCGTAAGGCGAAACCGGTCAGGTGTAATAAGCAAAAAAGTAATGTGGAAAAGTACAAGTGAGTTATCAATATGTGTAATCATTTGTCAATGGTTTTTTTACATTATGTAATATTTTAATCTTATTTCCTGACAAAATTATAAAATTTTGACGTACATATGTGCTCTTTATGTGCCTAAACTTAATAATAATAATAATAATTCATTTATTTGCTGACCAAAGGTATATAAAGATGTTGGGTAGTACATTTCAATAGGAAATAAGTTCTCTTCAGCCTACCTTATCGGCATGCAAAAATTTCTTAATTTATGAATTTAGTATGAACGAATGAGAGTTGTACATTTATCATTACTTGTGACAATTAACAATAAAATTATTAAAACATACGGAATGTCAACTATGTCTGCAAGATGTACAGAATATAAGGTAAAATGTCAGATTCAGACAGTAAATAAATGTCAATGGAAAATTACTATCATACTTGCTAATAACAAAATAATAAGATCAACAATACAATTTATAATTATTCATGTCAATTGTCAATAAAATCAAAACCTACTCAATACAATAAAAATTGTTAAAATATACAGAATGTCAAACATGTTCACAAGATGTACAGATTATTAAATGTCAGAATAAGAAAGTAAAATAATAACATAACAAATTACATACAAGTCAAGTCAAGTCAAAATGAGATGTTAATATTCATCGAGAAATTCACTTACTGTATAGTAGCATTTTTCTGACAACAACTCGTGTAAACGTTTTTTGAATAGATTTAAATTTAATTTTTTAATTTCTTTAGTTATCCTATTATATATGACTGGTGCCATGCAGTAGACACTTTTATGCAATAATGCGGTATTGGCTCTATGTATGCGAAGGTTATTACGAGTGTTTTCCCGTCTGTTTCGTGTAACCGTAGCCGTCAGAGTCTCGAAAAGTTCTGGATTACACTTCACGAAGGTAGCTATTTCAAAAATATATAGCGATGGTAACGTTAATATACCATATTTAACAAAATATGGTTTACAGCTATCTATCCTATTTAAACTGAACATTGCACGAATACATGCTTTCTGGGCTTTAAAGACGGTCTCTCTATGGCTTGAATTACCCCAAAACATTATGCCGTACCTTAGATGAGACGCTGTCAATCCATGGTACGCGGTAAGTAAAGCGTCAGTATTTAACACTCGCGTAAGTTTGAACAAGGCATATGCTGAACTGTGGAGTTTTTTTTGCATAATCCTTCTGTGTGTTTCTCAATTCAGCTTACTATCTATAGTGAGTCCTAAGAATTTTATAGTGTCAGCTTCCTCTATTTTAATGTTATCATATTTTACATTTAAAGGTATTGTGGCAAGTCTTTGCGAGAATTGCATTACTTTTGTTTTAGATAGATTGATTTTCAGATTGTTATTATTAAGCCAATTTATTATATTCATTAGTGTAGCATGTAATAATAAAAAAAAATGATATTTTCATCATTGGTTTACTCTTGAATGGAGCAAGTTAAATGTGACAAAGTAAGTGTGTAATCTCCTATTTAAAAAGAAATAGAAATAAAATTGGTTTGTAAGTACATTACCATAAAAGTTCGGGCGCCTTGGAGATACACATGCCTAGGATAATCAGCGGAGATTGGAAACTTTTAATCTGCCGGAGGTGAGCTAAATGAAACCAAACAGTGAGGTTTAAGGTTTTATTGTCCACTCCAGTGTGCATTTAGAAATAGTTGCAATGATACATTCCTAATGTATATCTAACCTTAAATTTAAAATTAGAGTTTTATAAGCTAGGTCAATCTGAACCTATGTCAATATGATCTTATGTCACCAATGCATTTTTTAGGTTATTTTGAAGATTAGATTTAAAATATAATTAAAGTAAGCTCACGGCATCCCTCGGCGAGTATATGTAAACACAGCAGCGAGAAAGCTCGTAGCAGGCGAAGTCCTCAGTTTAAGCCCATGCGGCAAATCCAGGTTTGAGGCGAAAAGTCCAAACCCTCCATAAAGAAATGCAGATGTCCGAAGACAAAGGTCCAAAGAAAAAGTCCAAAGGAAAAAGAAAAAGGCGGTTCCAATTTGGAAACCTGTAATAAAATTGCATGTCATTAGAACAAACTCCAATATGAACACGAGGTCCTAATTTTTTATAAATTTGTGCGACTTACCGCCTTAATTTGCTGGAACAATGCCAATAGCAAAAGAAATCATAATATTCTCAGAGTAAGAGCTGAAACAATAGAATTTTAACAATTATTTTTCAAATTAGGAACGTGGCGAATTTCCAACAAAGTGAATCTTATCAAAAAATGACAACTCACCAGAAATAAACTATAATTCCACAAGAGGATAGTTGTGAAGACACAAACTATTATCCTTTAGGCAAAAACACTCTCATTTTTATGAGATTCACTGAAATTAAGCTACGAAGCCATGAATATCGACCATCCAGCCTCAACGCTAGGAAGAAAGGTGCCTTGACAGCTATACGTCAAAATGTCATTCACTCCGCGTTCCGAAACTTTTCGTTCAAAAATAGAATTAAAACCGGTGTGACGACGTTCGCAGAGCGCGTCGTTACATTACATCCCTCCCCAAAAAGAAAAAAGAAAGAAAGAAACTTCCTTTTCTAATGAAAATTATGAGAGTCCAGAACAAAATTCCAAAAAACCTCAAAAGACAAAATGTCTTGCAACATTTTTCAATAAACAAAAAAGGCAATGCGAAAGCATCTTGCATTGGGTATTGCAGAAACAATCATAAATTAAAGAATGGGAAAGCATTCCTAAAAATCAAAGAATGTGAAAACACTCGAAAAGTAAAGAATTAAGTTGAAAAAGAATTTCCAGTTTCAAATGGAAACAAAGGACACTATCCAACTTAATGGAATAACCGAAACCAAACTCAGAAAAGAGTAAAAACTTATTTCAACACAAAAGTGAAAATAAATCCTTCAATAAAACAAATTAAACAATCCCTACTCAATTCCATTCCAGATATCGATTAGGCAACCAACGCCGTCGAATCTAATCCTTGATCTTAACCAGCCTTCCAGCATCAATACAAAAGTGCGGTTGAGCTCCTACGCCACCGACTCTATACCAGCTATTCCTGAAACAAAAATATGAAACTAACAAGATATCGGTTAAGCACCAACGCTGCCGAATCTGAAAGAAAATCGGTAAAAACAATGAAGTTTTCCCACTGTCGGTTAGGTTGAAAAGCCGCCGACTTCAAATTCCTATTCCAACATCCAAAACGTCAAAACAAAATCACAACAAAAGTGTCGTAATAATATATTTATAAGCATTGTGATCGGCATAACACCACCAACTTTCCGAGCACAAGCAAAATATAAAGAAAATATGACAATTGTGACCAGTACAACACCACTGACTTTCTGAGCACAACCGCATAAGAAAAGTATGACATTTGCGACCGGCACAACACCACCGACATCCCGTGCGCAAAGCATAAAAAATGTAACAATGTGTATAAAAACACAATCGTACAAAAAGAGAAAAACGACAATTACGACCGGCTCAACACCACCAGCTTCCCGTGCGCAAAGCGTAAGGTGTGACTATGTGTATGAAACACAATAGCACAAAAAATTGTAAAGTCCAGTAAGACACAAGTTTCCCAAAAAATGGTATAACAAGGTGTGTAAAAAATGCATAAAATGCGTCCAATCCGAGAATCTTAATACTAAGAAAATAACCCAGAACTGTACAAAAATAAAGTTCAAGAAACTTAATTTTCCATTCCCTAAGTGAGTGGAAATAAGTCAAGTGAATTTAATGTAGAAAATGAATATTAAATTTCACTCCTATATTAGAGTAGAAACTAAATTCCTAAATTTGTACAAAATATACAATATTAAATATACAAGTGTATAAAAATATATACAGGAAAATAATCCTATACAACAAAGATAAATAAAAATATAAGATCTTTTGATGTGGAACAATTTGTTAATATAGAGTTACACAATAACAAGTCCTAAAATGACCTAAGTTATTTTTGAAGGAAACTAAAATTGAAATTAATAAATTGTTGTGAAGTTCCTAACATACATCACCTTTCAAGATCCCTTAGCCTCACAAACATCACCTTACAATGGGATCAAACTTCAAACAAAGTACCAAAGACAAAGATAGACATTGTCAAAACAAGAATAATTTTAATATTTAATTATATCTTTAATATGATAACGACCAGTATAGTTTTTATTAAGGTCTTTTAAAACATAAACATTAGAGGAAATTTTATCTATTATTTCACACTTAACAAACTTAGGTGCTAACTTAGCCGAAAAGAATGCAGGAGCATTAGACTGCACAAAACTTCTCCTCCACACTATATCTCCCACTTCAAAAGAAATGACCTTCCTTCCTATATTATAATAACGCGCATTACGCTTATAAGCTTTAAGCAATGAAGCTTGAACTTTTATAAAAATATCACTAAGTGATTTAAGTGAAAAAGCAAATGAAGACCTATCAACAACATCAAGTTGATTGAGGTTATCAAAAGAATTACTAAAACGGTGCAATGAAGCATCAAAAATAAGTTCTCTACCGAACATGAGAAAATTAGGAGTGAAATCTGTAGCTAGATTCACACTACTATTTAAGGCTAATTGAACATGAGGCAAATATTTTGACCAAGTTCTATGATCATCTTTAACAAAACAAGAAATACATGTTTCGACTGTTTTGTTATATCTCTCTACAGGATTATTTTGAGGTGTATATAAAGTATTATAAAATATTTTACTAATATTATAACTTTTTAGAAAATCTACAAATTGCTTAGCTGTAAATTGGCTTCCATTATCACAAACAAAAATTTTATGTTTAACTAAATGAGTAAGACCTAAGCCTCTCTTTTCATAAGAAATATTTTCAAAAAGTGAAATAATTTTATTTAACTCGTGTTTCTCAGAAGGAGAAAGTTCAGAAACAGAAGTAACTGCATTTACACAAGTAGTGGATTCATATTCAAAAGTAATATTATTCCATAAGTCTTTAGCAAGATTAAATTTCAACCAAAAGTCAAATCCCAAAATAATTGAAGGTTTAAAAGAAGGTATTATCAAAAAATCTACATTTTTAGTTAAGTTATCACAAGTGATAGGTAAAACCATAGTTCCAATAACATTGTGTGCAGAACCATCAGCAGTAACAGCGTTACCTTTATAAGGTTTAAATTTATAACCTAATTGCAAAAATGTTTGATGAATATTAGAACCGAGTACACAACTACAAGCTCCACTATCTAACAAACCTGAATAAAATTTATTATTAATATTAAAATTTAAATAAGGTCTAGTGTCTTTATGTTTAACAAACAAAACAGGAGCAGCCCTGATATTATTAAAGAAAACTTTCAAATAATCCAACCATTCATTAAATTCTTTCTTACAAGTGGCTTCATTCGGAGCACTGCTAAATTTTTTCAACATCGAGTCACCAGAGGTTTTATCAAAAACTAGGGCTCGATGGGACCTGATACGTTTTTTGACTGAACAGTATTCGAATTACAAACTTCGCAATTCTTCGTAGTGACGCCAAGCTTGTGACATTTAAAACAAATTACACCTGGAAATGTAGGGCAATTTTTATAAGAATGTCCAGAGGACCCACATTTTAAACAAGTTAAATCATCTGATTTAACAGCACTAATTTGAGCAGAATATTTTTCTTTTTTAATACTTTTATTCTCACTCAAGTTCTTTCTTGACACAAAATTCTCTAATTCTCTGCTGAGGTTAATAAATTCGTCGATAGAAGAAATAGTTCTACCAAACACAAAAGGTGTGTAAATATTCAACATGTTATGTTTAATAATAGTTATGAGGGTAGCATCAAAAACAGGCATAGACAAACGGCTAGCCACATCCATTATGTCTGTAATAAAATCTGGTAATGACTCAGTTATCTTTTGTTTACGAGTACGGAGTTCATGTTCCAAATGATAATCAAATTCAATTCTATCAAAACGTTTCAACAACGCAGCCTTCAAATCCTGCCAAGAAGCAACACGAATACGAACACCACGAAACCATTTAAGCGCAGTGCCTGACAAAAGATCAGAGAATGAACTAACCAAAAAATATTCATTAAAATTTTTAAACAAGAAATATTCTTCCACTTGAGTAATAAATTCCCTAACGCACGATTTACCATCATACAAAAGCTTACTTCGTTTTAAATCAGGCAACTTAGTAACAGAAGGCAAGTTTTTCCTCAAATTATCATTCAATAAAACATTCATCATATTAAATGAAGATGCGGCTCTCAGACTATGATCACCAGCTCCTCGACTATTCGAAAATGGATCAACAACTTCAGATAAATCAGCCATGACATGAGTAGAAGTACCAACTGGAACATCACCAACAATATTCTCAAACAAAGGCGGGACCTGTATTTCCTTATCCATGTTTGATTTATAAAAGGATGTGAAAATCTAATAAAAAGTTGTATTAAATACACTATAAGTTTCTAATTAAAGTATCAATTAAAGTTTCTAATTAAAGTTAATTAAATTATGAATGAAGTTAATTGCATTGATAGCAAAACGCTAAACTCAAAAGTCAAACAAACTCATAGAATGGAATGTTATTGATGCAAAAATTATTTAGGTCAAATGCCTATAAAGATAAAAATGCATTAGTGATTCACAAAATAAATTATTTATGTCTACTTAAGGTAAACAGCAAATATTCAAATATTACTATGTTTTCACACATGTGAATAAAGGTTAAGAACTAGTAATTATATAATATTACTAAGTGGAAAATCTCACCTGTAATAAACAAAAGCTACATAAGATAAAACAATTATAACAATAACCATGTTATACAAATTGAAACATTCACCTGTAATTGAGAGATACAAACAATAGTACTAACTTGTAGTATGATTAGTTTTGCAAAGTAAACAATAACAAAGATTTACTGTAATACACAGTTATGTAACAGTAAAATACATGAAGAAAACACTGTTCTTAACATGATAAGGTAAAAAATAATGCAAAGGTGACAAGGAATAAAGATATATGCACACTGTCATGTCCCTGTTCGCGAGTGCCAGATGTAATAATAAAAAAAATGATTTTATTTTCTCTGTATCTCCTATTTAAAAAGAAATAGAAATAAAATTGGTTTGTAAGTACATTACCATAAAAGTTCGGGCGCCTTGGAGATACACATGCCTAGGATAATCAGCGGAGATTGGAAACTTTTAATCTGCCGGAGGTGAGCTAAATGAAACCAAACGGTGAGGTTTAAGGTTTTATTGTCCACTCCAGTGTGCATTTAGAAATAGTTGCAATGATACATTCCTAATGTATATCTAACCTTAAATTTAAAATTAGAGTTTTATAAGCTAGGTCAATCTGAACCTATGTCAATATGATCTTATGTCACCAATGCATTTTTTAGGTTATTTTGAAGATTAGATTTAAAATATAATTAAAGTAAGCTCACGGCATCCCTCGGCGAGTATATGTAAACACAGCAGCGAGAAAGCTCGTAGCAGGCGAAGTCCTCAGTTTAAGCCCATGCGGCACATCCAGGTTTGAGGCGAAAAGTCCAAACCCTCCATAAAGAAATGCAGATGTCCGAAGACAAAGGTCCAAAGAAAAAGTCCAAAGGAAAAAGAAAAAGGCGGTTCCAATTTGGAAACCTGTAATAAAATTGCATGTCATTAGAACAAACTCCAATATGAACACGAGGTCCTAATTTTTTATAAATTTGTGCGACTTACCGCCTTAATTTGCTGGAACAATGCCAATAGCAAAAGAAATCATAATATTCTCAGAGTAAGAGCTGAAACAATAGAATTTTAACAATTATTTTTCAAATTAGGAACGTGGCGAATTTCCAACAAAGTGAATCTTATCAAAAAATGACAACTCACCAGAAATAAACTATAATTCCACAAGAGGATAGTTGTGAAGACACAAACTATTATCCTTTAGGCAAAAACACTCTCATTTTTATGAGATTCACTGAAATTAAGCTACGAAGCCATGAATATCGACCATCCAGCCTCAACGCTAGGAAGAAAGGTGCCTTGACAGCTATACGTCAAAATGTCATTCACTCCGCGTTCCGAAACTTTTCGTTCAAAAATAGAATTAAAACCGGTGTGACGACGTTCGCAGAGCGCGTCGTTACAAGCATTGATTTCACTTTCATAAATCCTTCTATTTTTGCACTCAATAGCAATTGTACTATCGTCCGCAAATAATGTAACTGGATGATTGGTTACTTTAGGTAAGTCATTAATATATAAAATAAATAACAAAGGGCCCAAGTCACTGCCCTGCCCCACACCATATTTAACTATGCGCTTATGTGAGACAAATGTTTCTTCTCGAAAATTTGTACTGAAAATTATTAACTCGCCTAAGTTCTACATATTGCTGCCGATTCGTCAGATACGATTTTATTAAGCTTAAGACATTTCCCCTTATTCCATAATGATCAAGCTTTTCATATGTCTCACACGCCTACCATGGCAGGGCCTACGAATAAAAGTTTCAACATTTAGAATGATATACTGTTATGACAATTATATTTAAAATTACCAACACAAAATTCATTTCGCTTGTCACTCTGACCCGTTTTGATATTTCTTAAATCTTCTGGCCCCTCGTCAAGTTACAGTATATCATTTCCATTACGACATACAAAACAAAGAAAAAAAACTAAAATCTGTCGCATAATATTTACTTGTTGTAAATATTGTGCGATAGATTTTAGTTTTTTATAAAACAAGGGAGAAAAACTACAATGATAAGTTTTTACGTTATTTTTAATAAAATAATTAAAGGACGGACTCATAAGTAAAGAATGAAAGAGGATGAGGAAATGAGTAGGAGTAGAAGTGGAGGACGGAGCTGAGGGAGAGATACGGGAGGTAGTGGACGAAGGCTAAGGCGCTGATTGATAAATGGATACATACCTGGAGACGATGATAACATAGCCTCTTCGTAACTAGGAAGATCATCGCTTGGAATCTCGGAAATCTCGGAAATGGAAGGGGTCTCGTCACGCCGAGACGACCTCGCTCCTGAAGGGCCTGCCATTGAGCGTGCTCTGCTAAGATCCGGGGCTGAGGATGTTCAATGCGAAAATATAATCGATAACCATAGGCCACGGTAACTACTTTAAATTACGCGAGCCGTGTTAATATGTCACTTCACTTTTATAAAAAAAATCTCTAAAAAGTAGCTTTGTAATTATAATAAAACCACTCTGTGGAGCATAGACCGTACATCCTACTAACATTACAGACTTGCTGACTGCCCCCAGATTCATTGCAAGGAAACAACCAATTTATGCAAGAGACTTGGGGTTATCTAAAATAATTTAAAAATCAGCTGAAAGTTACTCCGTCCCAGCACAAACCTGCATTCGAAAATGTTATGGTAAAAGGTATTTTATATGTATCACGCCTACCATGGCAAGGCCTACGAATAAAAGTTTCAACATATAGAATGCTATACCGTTTTGACGTTTATATTTAAAACTACCAACACAAAATGCATTTCTCCTGTCACTCTAGCCCTCTTTTGATATTTTTTAAATGTTCTGGGCTCCCATTAAGACAGTTCGCCCACCGCTGGTCTAGACATTTGCTGTTTTAGCGGAGTAGTCATTTTATTATTATTTTATAGCCAACTTTTTCAAGTTCAACTTTTATTTTTTAAATTCAAATTCATTATTTTTCAAAATAGTTCAACGTAATTACATTTTTTTAACGTCAAATTCTGCTTTAAACTAAGTTTACCACCGCTTCCTACGCGGTAGTCGAGAAGAAACTTAAGAAGGCTTAAGACTAAATATGGACGAATATACATTGTCGTCTCGAGTCAAGATAATTTGAAAAAATTCTTATAATAAAATAATTAACCTAAGTTTAACAGTAAAAAAATTCACGTGCCTGTTACAATATCGAGTCATAGTTATAATATTTTACAGTGCACCAGTGAGGATCTCCAACACACCTAGGTACAGTTAATTTCCGCAAACAAAAGAAAGACGAAGAAAAAACTAAATACTATAACTAAACTATTGCACAAGGAGCAGAGGGAGAGATACGGGAAGTAGTGGGGGGAGGCTTAAGGCGGTGATAGATGGATACATACCTCGCGACCACGACAACATAGCGTAGTCAAAACTAGGAAAAGCATCGCTTGGATATGGAGTCTCCGCACGCCTAGCCGACCTCGCCCCTGAAGTGCCAGCCTGAGAGCGAGCTCTTCCAGGATCCAGGGCTGAGAATGTTCAATGGAAAAATACAATCAGATAGCCATAGGCCACGGTAACTACTTTCCATTGCGTGGACCGATTTAATCTGCCACCTAAGTTTTATAAAATTTGTTCTCAATAAAGTAGCCTTGTAATTATCATAAAACCACTCTGTAGAGCAGCAACCGCATATCCCGATAATATCACAGACTTGCTGACCGGCCCCAGATGCGCCCGTGGCGTATTTCGCAATCGTATATTACTCCTTTAAACTGCAATAATTTACTCTTCAAATAATGTAACGAGATGTAGTGGATTTGTTGACATTTATGATCTCCCTTACACTTGTTACAAAAAAAGCTCGTTTTGACATTGGTCTCCGCGGCGAAATTAGTGACGTAACTATACGACTTGGTACTCGATACTCACGAAGAATCAAATCCAGTTTGCATGGGGATTTGGTCGATTTGAATGTGTATTTAAAGCACATTTAATTAAAGTTTTAATTAGAAAAATTACCTGATTCTAATGAAAAATAAATTCTTGTTAGAAAAATTAGCTTAGCTAATAGGAAATTTTGTATTGTAGGTATTTTAAAATTAAACAATGTAATGAGAGGTGCATTTACTGTAATATTTAAGTCAGTCTTCAGAATCACTTTCTTCAGATGATGAGCCAAAGTCAGTTGAGCTATCGTCACCCGCATAATTAAATATTTCATTTTCTATTATACTATCAATATTGACGTGTCGTGATAGCATACAGAAATAAACCGGAAACAAAGCCGAGTCGAGAAATATTATCAATAAAACAAACGGAACGGGCGCACAGTCAACTTCACAAGATGGCGAATGTCTCTTGGTCGGAGAAAAGACCAAAGACAGTCATTCTATAGAAATCAATGCTGCCTTTATTTACTGCTTTGAGCTCCAAGTTAACATGAGTCTCTTGCTTGCTTGCACACTATAAATTGTAAACTGAAGCAAATTTAGAAGATAAAGATAAACTAGTTCCAATACAGTTCTCTGAGTTTCTTGATGATATCTTCTCAGTGGCGAACCAGCGAAAGAATCATTTGCCAGTGGTTTTTTACATTATATAATATTGTAATCTTATTTCCTGACAAAATTATAAAATTTTGACGTTTATATGTGCTCTTTATGTGCCTAAACTGAATAAATTAAATCGATTCTTTGATAACTGGAATAGGCTCCCATGCCAGCTTGTCTAGGGGGGGTCGCGGGGCGCAAAGAAGCGTGCTGAAGTGATTAAGGGACAAAGATTGGCCTACTTTTTTTACCGATTCGGTCGAACACAACAACATTGCAAGGAAATAACCAATTTATGAATGAGACTTGGGGTTATCTAAACTATTTTAAAACTCAACTGGAAATTACTCCGTCCCTACACAAACCTGCATTCGGAAATGTTATGGCAAAAGTAATTTCATATGTCTCACACGCCTACCATGGCAGGGCCTACGAATAAAAGTTTCAACATTTAGAACGATATACTGTTATGACAATTATATTTAAAATTACCAACACAAAATTCATTTCTCCTGTCACTCTGACCCTCTTTTGATATTTCTTAAATGTTCTGGCCCCTCGTCAAGTTACAGTATATCATTTCCATTACGACATACAAAACAAAGAAAAAAAACTAAAATCTGTCGCATAATATTTACTTGTTGTAAATATTGTGCGATAGATTTTAGTTTTTTATAAAACAAGGGAGAAAAACTACAATGATACATTTTTACGTTATTTTAAAAAAATAATTAAAGGACGGACTCATAAGTAAAGAATGAAAGAGGATGAGGAAATGAGTAGGAGTAGAAGTGGAGGAAGGAGCCGAGGGAGAGATACGGGAGGTAGTGGACGAAAGCTTAAGGCGCTGATTGATAAATGGATACATACCTCGAGATGATGATAACATAGCATCCTCGTAACTAGGAAGATCATCGCTTGGAAAAGGGGTCTCGGCACGCCGAGATGACCTCGCTCCTGAAGGGCCTGCCATTGAGCGTGCTCTTCTAAGATCCGGGGCTGAGGATGTTCAATGCGAAAATATAATCGATAACCATAGGCCACGGTAACTACTTTAAATTACGTGAGCCGTGTTAATCTGTCACCTAACTTTTATAAAGAAAATCTCTAAAAAGTAGCTTTGTAATTATAATAAAACCACTCTGTGGATCATAGACCGTACATCCTACTAATATTACAGACTTGCTGACCGGCCCCAGATTCATTGCAAGGAAACAACCAATTTATACAAGAGACTTGGGGTTATCTAAAATAATTTAAAAGTCAGCTGAAAGTTACTCCGTCCCAGCACAAACCTGCATTCGAAAATGTTATGGTAAAGGGTATTTTATATGTATCACGCCTACCATGGCAAGGCCTACGAATAAAAGTTTCAACATATAGAATGCTATACCGTTTTGACAGTTATATTTAAAACTACCAACACAAAATGCATTTCTCCTGTCACTCTAGCCCTCTTTTGATATTTTTTAAATGTTCTGGCCCCCCATTAAGACAGTTCGCCCACCGCTGGTCTAGACATTTGCTGTTTTAGCGGAGTAGTCATTTTATTATTATTTTATAGCCAACATTTTCAAGTTCAACTTTTATTTTTAAAATTCGAATTCATTATTTTTCAAAATAGTTCAACGTAATTACATCTTTTTAACGTCAAATTCTGCTTTAAACTAAGTTTACCACCGCTTCCTACGCGGTAGTGGAGAAGAAACTTAAGGAGGCTTAAGACTAAATATGGACGAATATACATTGTCGTCTCGAGTCAAGATAATTTGAAAAAATTCTTATAATAAAAGAATTAACCTAAGTTTAACAATAAAAAAGTTCACGTGCCTGTTACAATATCGAGTCATAGTTATAATATTTTACAGTGCACCAGTGAGGATCTCCAACACACCTAGGTACAGTTAATTTCCGCAAACAAAAGAAAGAAAAAGAAAAAACTAAATACTATAACTAAACTTTTGCACAAGGAGCAGAGGGAGAGATACGGGAAGTAGTGGGGGGAGGCTTAAGGCGGTGATAGATGGATACATACCTCGCGACCACGACAACATAGCGTAGTCAAAACTAGGAAAAGCATCGCTTGGATATGGAGTCTCCGCACGCCTAGCCGACCTCGCCCCTGAAGTGCCAGCCTGAGAGCGAGCTCTTCCAGGATCCAGGGCTGAGAATGTTCAATGGAAAAATACAATCAGATAGCCATAGGCCACGGTAACTACTTTCCATTGCGTGGGCCGATTTAATCTGCCACCTAAGTTTTATAAAATTTGTTCTCAATAAAGTAGCCTTGTAATTATCATAAAACCACTCTGTAGAGCAGCAACCGCATATCCCGATAATATCACAGACTTGCTGACCGGCCCCAGATGCGCCCGTGGCGTATTTCGCAATCGTATATTACTCCTTTAAACTGCAATAATTTACTCTTCAAATAATGTAACGAGATGTAGTGGATTTGTTGACATTTATGATCTCCCTTACACTTGTTACAAAAAAAGGCTCGTTTTGACATTGGTCTCCGCGGCGAAATTAGTGACGTAACTATACGACTTGGTACTCGATACTCACGAAGAATCAAATCCAGTTTGCATGGGGATTTGGTCGATTTGAATGTGTATTTAAAGCACATTTAATTAAAGTTTTAATTAGAAAAATTACCTGATTCTAATGAAAAATAAATTCTTGTTAGCAAAATTAGCTTAGCTAATAGGAAATTTTGTATTGTAGGTATTTTAAAATTAAACAATGTAATGAGAGGTGCATTTACTGTAATATTTAAATCAGACTTCAGAATCACTTTCTTCAGATGATGAGCCAAAGTCAGTTGAGCTATCGTCACCCGTATAATTAAATATTTCATTTTCTATTATACTATCAATATTGACGTGTCGTGATAGCAAACAGAAATAAACCGGAAACAAAGCCGAGTCGAGAAATATTATCAATAAAACAAACGGAACGGGCGCACAGTCAACTTCACAAGATGGCGAATGTCTCTTGGTCGGAGAAAAGACCAAAGACAGTCATTCTGTAGAAATCAATGCTGCCTTTATTTACTGCTTTGAGCTCCAAGTTCATAATTTTCAGTAAAGATACAGCTGGTGAAATTCAGTAATTTATTTGGTCTAAACACTAGTATTAATAAATAAAAATAAAAGTGCGTGTCTGGCTTGAAAAACATATCTTTCTCGATATTTTTTTTCCTTAACTGATCATTAATAGTCTATGGATAACGCGCAAAAATCGTTATGTACAGCACTTAGAGGAGTGGGCGGTACCTGTCAATGAAAAATGTAATTGCCTTTAGAACATTTCGATTGGTAAAGAATTGAGAACTTCATGAGCGTGAACTGTCAAAGCGGGCCTTTTATTTTATAATAGAAGTGAATAAATCTTTGATGAATAAAGTTACTATAAAGTAGATGAGTATCTTGACGATGTAAATGCGTGGTCAACATAAGTCTCTTGCTTGCTTGCACACTATAAATTGTAAACTGAAGCAAATTTAGAAAATAAAGATAAACCTAATACAGTTCTCTGAGTTTCTTGATGATATCTTCTCAGTGGCGAACCAGCGAAAGAATCATTTGCCAGTGGTTTTTTTACATTATGTAATATTGTAATCTTATTTCCTGACAAAATTATAAAATTTTGACGTTTGTATGTGCTCTTTATGTGCCTAAACTGAATAAATTAAATCGATTCCTTGATAACTGGAATAGGCTCCCATGCCAGCTTGTCTAGTGGGGGTCGCGGGGCGCAAAGAAGCGTGCTGAAGTGATTAAGGGACAAAGATTGGCCTACTTTTTTTACCGATTCGGTCGAACACAACAACATTGCAAGGAAATAACCAATTTATGGATGAGACTTGGGGTTATCTAAACTATTTTAAAACTCAACTGGAAATTACTCCTTCCTAACACAAACCTGCATTCGGAAATGTTATGGCAAAAGTAATTTCATATGTCTCATACGCCTACCATTGCAGGGCCTACGAATAAAAGTTTCAACATTTAGAATGCTATACTGTTATGACAATTATATTTAAAACTACCAACACAAAACGCATTTCTCCTGTCACTCTGGCCCTCTTTTGATATTTCTTAAATGTTCTGGCCCCCCATTAAGTTACAGTATATCATTCCCATTACGACATACAGAACAAAAAAAAAACTAAAATCTATCGCACCATACTTACAACAAGCAAGGGAGAAAAACTACAATGATGAATTTTTTAAGTTATTTTTAAAGGACGGACTTATAAGTGAGGAATGAAAGAGGATCAGGAAATGAGTGGGAGTAGATATGGAGGAAGGAGCAGAGGGAGAGATACGGGAAGTAGTGGGGGGGGGGGGGGGCTTAAGCCGGTGATAGATGGATACATACCTCGAGTCCACGACAGCAAAGCATACTCGTAACTAGGAATAGCATCGCTTGGAAAAGGGGTCTCCGCACGCCTAGCCAACCTCGCTCCTGAAGTGCCTGTCTGAGAGCGAGCTCTTCCAGGATCCGGGGCTGAAAATGTTCAATGGAAAAATACAATCAGATAGCCATAGGCCGCGGTAACTACTTTCCATTACGTGGGCCGATTTAATCTGCCACCTAAGTTTTATAAAATTTGTTCTCAATAAAGTGGCCTTGTAATTATCATTAAACTACTCTGTAGAGCAGCGACCGCACATCCCACTAATATCACAGACTTGCTGACCGGCCCCAGATGCGCCCGTGGCGTATTTTGCAACCGTATATTACTCCTTTAAACTGCAATTTTTTACTCTTCAAATAATGTAACGAGATGTAGTGGATTTGTTGACATTTATGATCTCCCTTACACTTGTCACAAATTAAAAGGCCAGTTTCGACATTCGTCTCCGCGGCGAAATTAGTGACGTAACTATACGAATCAGTACTCGATACTCACGAAGAATCGAATTCAGTTTGCATGGGGTTTTGATCGATTTGAATATGTATTTAAAGTACATTTAATTAAAGTTTTAAATAGAAAAATTACCTGATTCTAATCAGAAATAAATTATTGTTTGAAAAATTAGCTTAGCTAATTACAATTTTTGTATTGTAGGTATTTTAAAATGAAACAATGTAATGAGAGGTCAATTTACTGTATTATTTAAATCAATTTTCAGAATCACTTTCTTCAGATGATGAGGCAAAGTCGTCAGTTTTGCTATCGTCTCTCGTATAATTAAGTTTTTCATTTTCTATTGTACTATCAATATTGACGTCTCGTTATAGTAAACAGATCCAAAAACAAAGCCAAACGTAGTAAAACAAACGGAACGGGCGCACAGTCAACTTCACGAGATGGCGAATGCCTCTTAGTCAGAGAAGAATCCAAAGAGAGCCATTCTATACATAGAAATCAATGCTGCCATTATTTACTGCCTTGAGCTCCAAGTTCATAATTTTCAATAAAGATCACTACACAGCTGGTGAAATTCAGTAATTAATTTTGGTCTAAACACTAGTATTAATTAATAAAAATAAAAGTGCACATCGGGTTTGAAAAAATATATCTTTCTCGATATTTTGTGCCTCAAGTGATTATTAATAGTCTAAGGATAACGTGCAAAAATCGTAAAGCACAGCACTTATCCGAGTGGGCGGTACCTGTCAATGAAAAATGTAGAACATTTCGATTGGTAAAGAATTGAGAACTTCATGGGCGTGAACTGTCAAAACAGGCCTTCTATGTTGTGACAACTATAAGTAGTAACGTGATGCTATGAGTATATGGCCATACAACTTCGTCGTAAACGTACTATTCACTTCATAAACTACTTCTTGTAGAAGTAGTTTCTGAGATTAGTGCGTGCGTTCAAACAAACATAAAACTCTTCAGTTTGGGCAAAGGTTTAGATGTTTCGAAGTTTGTTACTCACTCGCGCTCAAGCAAGTGATCTTCACTGTCTAATATTTGGTGCAGAGATATATTATAGTATGAAAATATTTAATAACATTCCATAGGATTTGATGGACATGCCACTAAATAAATTTATAATAGAAGTGAAAAAATCTGTTATGAATAATGGTCACTATAAAGTAGATGAATATCTTGACGATGTAAATGCGTGGTCAACATAAGTCTCTTGCTTGCACACCATAAATTGTAAACTGAAGCAAATTTAGAAAATAACGATAAACTAGATCTAATATAGTTCTCTGAGTTTCTTGCTGATATCTTCTCAGTAGCGAACCAGCGAAAGAATCATTTGCCAATGGTTTTTTTTATATTATGTAATATTTTAATGAAATTTCCTGACAAAATTATAAAATTTTGACGTTCATATGTGCTCTTTATGTGCCTGAACTGAATAAATTAAATCGATTCTGGAGTAATGGAATAGGCTCCCATGCCAGCTTGCCTATTCGGGTACGTGATGATTGTATTGCGGGTCGTGAGGCGCAAAGAAGCGTGCTGAAGTGATTAAGGGACAATGATTGGCCTACTTTTTTACCGATCACTCGAACACTACTACAAATTAATTCAAACATGCGTTATTTTTTTACGTTTTTCTAAAGGACGGCGAATTAATGAGGGATGAAAGAGGATGAGGAAATAAATGGGAGTAGAAATGGAGGAAGGAGTAGGGGAAGAGATACGCGAAGTAGTGGGCGAAGGCTTAGGGCGCGGATTGATAGATGGATACATACCTCGAGACCACGATAGCATTGCAACCTCGTTAGTAGGAACAGCATCGCTTGGAAATGGGGTCTCGGCACGCCGAGCCGACCTCGCTCCTGAAATGCCAGCGTGTGAGCGTGCTCTTCCGGGATCCGGGGCTGAGAGTGTTCAATGGGAAAATACAATCAGTTAACCATAGGCCACGGTAACTACTTTCTATCAGGTGGAACGTGTTGATCTGCCACCTTATTTTTATAAAAATTTTTCTCAATAGTGTAGTTTGTATTTATCATAAAATCACTCTGTGGAGCAGTAACCGTACATCCTACTAATATCATAGACTTGCTGACCGGCCCCAGATTCGTCCGTGGCGTATTTTGCAACCAAATATTACCCCTTTAAGCTGCAATTTTGTAGCCTTCAAATAATGTAACGAGATGTACTGGATTTGTTGACGTTTCTGATCTCCTTTAAGTAGTAATATGATGCTACAAGTATATAGCTTAACACCTTCTTCAATAAACTTACTATTCTATACAAGAAGTAGTTCCTGAGATTAGCGCGTGCGTTCAAACAAACAAACTCTTTAGTTTGGGCAGAGGTTTAGATGTTTGTTACTCACTCACGCTCAAGCAAGTGAATTTCGCTGTCAAATACACTCGAGAGCAATGAATCCGGGTCACTTAAAGAATCCTAAAAATCTCGGAAACTAAAAATGCTAGGTTAATGCAATAAATTGTATTTAATAGACAATGTAATACTCCTTAAATGAAGGTATTAAAACTTCTTAGTTATTGTAAAGTTATATCATAAAAAAATCAAATTTGAAAAAGGGCCACTTTCGAAGATGGAACTACGAAATTACAGCATTTGGTGTTGCTTTTGTTTGTAATCTGTCATTTATGTGGGTACATAAACCATGTTGATAGTGCTCTATATTCATTAATCAAGCTGAAATTATGTCGCTTACGCCTGAAGAATGCACCAGAATACTTACAATGCTGGAAACCGGCCGGAGTCAGCGCGATACAGCCAGGACTGTCGGTGTGTCGCTGTCAACAGTACAAAGAGTTCTCCGACGTTACGAAGAAACTGGTTCTAACCTACGCAGACCAGGAACGGGCAGAACCAGGTGTACCACAGCACGAGAAGACCGATACTTGGTGAACACCATGCTTCGAAATCGCTTTCTCACAGGAACTGAACTCACCAATCAGTTTCGACGCCTCGGAGGAAGTAACCCAAGTGCATGGACAGTAAGACGTCGGCTTGCTGAATCTAACTTAAAACCCCTTAGACCTGCAAACGGCCCTAAACTGGAGCGTGGGCATCGTATTTCGAGACTAAGTTATGCCCAGAGCCACGTAAATTGGAGTATTGAAGATTGGTCAAAAGTTATGTTCTCCGACGAATCAAAATTTATGCTCTACAAGCACGATGGAAGACACAGAGTGTATCGAAGACCAGGGGAAAGATTCAAGCAAGCATGCATCGAAGAAAAAGTAGCCTACGGTGGTGGGTCTGTACTTGTGTGGGCCGGAATTTCTTCTGAAAGTCGCACAGAGCTGGTGATCATAGAAAACGGCTCTTTAACTAGCGTAAGATATGTGGAAGAAATCCTCAATGATCACGTTGGTCCATTTATGGTCAATTTAGGTGAGGATGCTATATTTATGCATGACAATGCCAGACCTCATACAGGTAGGATTGTGAATGACTACCTTCAAGAGATGAACATTACTCGTATGGAGTGGCCAGCGCGCAGCCCGGATATCAACCCGATCGAGCATGCTTGGGACGAGCTAGGCAGATGCGTAAAACAACGAAACCCTCCCCCAATCACGCTTCGTGAGCTCAAAATTGCTCTCACAGAGGAATGGGAGAATATTCCCCAAAATCGTATAAGGAACTTGGTGTACAGCATGCCAAACCGCGTAAACGCAGTAATGGAAGCACGAGGAGGCAATACGAAGTATTAAAATTCAAGAAAATCGTAATAAAGTTCAAAAATTTCATGTTTCCTATTTTTGTTTTAAGGAGAGATCAGCAGTTTTTTTCTTTATGTAATTTTGTGTTAATAAAATGTATGGTGACTCATATTTTTTTTACTTTCATTTAAGGAGTATTACATTGTCTATTAAATACAATTTATTGCATTAACCTATCATTTTTAGTTTCCGAGATTTTTAACATTCTTTAAGTGACCCGGATTCATTGCTCTCGAGTGTATTTGGTGCAGGGATATATTAAGGAATGGAATAACTCAAAATACTTTTATATACGGTTCTAGGGAGCTGTATGAAAATATTTAATACAATTGCACAGGATTTGATTGACATGCCACTAAATAAATTTAAAATAGAAGTGAAAAAATCTTTGAGAAATAAATGTTACTACATAAATAAGTTGTAAACTAAAGAAAATTCAAAAAAGAAAGATAATCTAGTTCTAACATAGTTCTCTAAGTTTCTAGCTGGTATCTTCTTAGTAGGGAACCAGCGAAAGAATCATTTTCCAATGTTTTTTTACATTATTAAATATTTTTATAATATTTCTTGACATAATTGTAAGTGAGATTGTGTGTGAAGGCATTTAATCCGACCCACCGATGGTCCTCGGACATGAATCATATATGACCCTTCGATTATACTGTTACAGTCCAGAAGTACAAAGTAAATTCTACTTGTTCAAATCATGAACGTATATGTGAAGAGGCCAGCTTGTCTAGGTGCGTACGTCATGATTGTGTCACAGGTCGTGGGGCGCAAAGAAGCATGCTGAAGTTATATTATTAGATTAGCCTACTTTTTTACCGATTCACTCGAACAGTACAACAAATTAATTCAAACCTGCGTTATATTTTTACGTTATTTTAAAAGACGGCGGATTAATGAGGTATGAAAGAGGATGAGGAAATAAGTGGGAGTAGAAATGGAGGAAGGAGCAGGTGAAGAGATACGCGAAGTAGTGGGTGGAGGGTTAGGGCGCGGATTGATAGATGGATACATACCTCGAGACGATGATGACATAGCATCCACATTGGTAGGAACAGCATCGCTTGGATATTGCGACATCTGGGCACGCCGAGCCAACCTCGCTCCTGATGTGCCTGCTTGTGAGTGAGCTCTTCCATGATCCGGGGCTGAGAGTGTTCAATGGGAAAATACAATCGGATAACCATAGGCCACGGTAACTACTTTCTATCAGGTGGGCCGTGTTAATCTGCCACCTACTTTTATTAAATTTGTTCTCAATAAAGTAGCTTTGTAAATATCATAAAATCACTCTGTGGAGCAGCGACCGTACATCCTACTTATATTACAGACCTGCTGACCGTCCCACATTCACCCGTGGCGTATTTTGCAACCATTTATTACTACCCCTTTAAGCTGTCATTCTTTAGTCTTCAAATAATGAAACGAGATTTACTAGATTAGTTGACATATATGATCTCCTTTAAGATCTTCTTTAAGTAGTAACGTGATGCTACGAGTATATAGCTTAACACCTTCGTCAATTAACGTACTATTCAATACAAGAAGTAGGTACTGATATTTGTTAATCGCACGTGCTAATCTCAATATCTCAGGATTTGATTGGCATGCCACTAAATAAATTTTAAATAGAAGTAAAAAAACCATTGAGGAATAAATGTTACTATAAAGTAGATGAGCATATTGACGGTGTAAATGCGTAGTCAACATAAGTCTCTTGCTTGCTTACACACCATAAATTGTAAATTATAGCAATTTAGAAAAGAAAGATAATCTAGTTCAAATATAGTTTTCTGAGTTTCTTGCTGGTATCTTATCAGTAGAACTAACCTACCGACCCAGCGAAAGAATAATTTTGTAATGGTTTATTTTTACATTATATAATATTTTTGTATTATTTCTTCGCATAATTTTTAAATTTTGTCATTCATAAATATGTGCTCTTTATGTGCCAAACTGAATACATGAAACTGATTCTTTGATAACTGGAATAGGCTCCCATGGCGCAGGCCCGGGCTTGCTAACGTTATCAATTACTATAAAATTGAACGTTACCTAATATCAATTTGGATTTGCTTCACATAACGATAATAAGTAACGACATTTGGTGACGTTGCCAATCCGCGACTTTGTATGGAGCACAGTAGAATGATTCCTACTGTAGTTCATCACCCTTATTGTTTTGGAAAATGCTACCTTGTTTCGTCTAAATCCGTAGCGGGTTGTGGCCCGCGAAGGCATTTAATCCGACCCACCGATGGTCCTCCGACATGAATAGTGTATGAGCCTGCGATTATATTGTTACGGTCCAGAAGTATAAAGTAGATTCTACTTGTCCAAATCATGGACGTATAGGTGAAGAAGCAAGCTTGTCTAGCCGCGTACGTTATAATTGTGTTGCGGGTCGTGAGGCGCAAAGAAGCGTGCTGAAGTGATTAAGGGACAAATATTGGCCAACTTTTTTACCGATTCACCCGAACACTACAACAAATTAATTCAAACATGCGTTACTTTTTTACGTTTTTTTAAAGGACGGCGGATTAATGAGGGATGAAAGAGGATGAGGAAATAAGTGGGAGTAGAAATGGAGGAAGGAGCAGGGGAAGAGACACGGGAAGTAGTGGGCGAAGGCTTAGAGCGCGGATTGATAGACGGATACATACCTCCAGACGATGAGAACATAGCATCCTCGTTAGTAGTTTCAGCATTGCTAGGATATGTGGTTTCCGTCTCGACACGCCGCGCCGACCTCGCTCCTGACGTGCCTGTCTGCGAGCAAGCTCTTCCAGGATCCGGGGCTGAGAATGTTCAATGGGAAAATACAATCGGATAATCATAGGCCACGGTAAGTACTTTCCATCTGGTAGGCTGTGATAATCTGGCACCTAATTTTTATTAAATTTGTTCTCAATAAAGTAGCTTTGTCATTATCATGAAACCACTCCGTGGAGCAGCGACTGCACATTCCACTAATATCACATACTTGCTGACCGGCCCCAGATTCGCCCATAGCTTATTTTGCAACCATATATTACCTCCTTAAGCTGCAATTTTATACTCTTCAAAAAATTAACGAGATGTGCCGCTCCCTTTAGTAGTAACGTGATGCTACGAGTTCAAGCCTAACACCATCGGCAATAAAAGTACTTTTCAATACAATAAATTGTTCCTGAGATTAGCGCGTGCGTTCAAAGAAGTAGTCAAACAAACTCTTCAGTTTGGGCAAAGGTTTAGTTTAGATGTTGGGATGTTTCATACTCACTCACGCTCGAGCAAGTGAACTTCACTGTCTAATATTTGTTGCAGGGATATAGTATAGTATGGCATTACACATATTCTTTTAACATACGTTTCTAGAGAGCTGTATGAAAATATTTAATAAAAATTCGCAGGATTCGATTGACATGCAACGAAATAAAATTAAAAAAGAAGTGAAAAAAATCTTTATCGAATAATGGTTACTCTAAAGTAGATGAGTATTTTGATAATGTAAATGCGTGGTCAACATAAGTCTTTTGTTTGCTTGCACACCATAAATTGTAACCAAAACCAAATTTAGAAAAGAAAGATAATCTATATTTTTGAAGGAGGTAGGACACTACGGTATCTCCCATCTCAAATTGAGCAGTCCGTCTGGGGAAGTACCTCCGCCCTTCAGAATACCTCGGTTATAATAACCTTGTGTTGTATTCCCGGTGGTGAGTAGGTTTATCATTATATATGACGGTTATCCGGTTATAATGTCGTGGAATATTTATTATTTATTTATTTATCCGCTGGCCGCCCGCAGGTTGTACGGTTCCCAAACCTGGGGATTACTTAATCTCCGCCCCAGGAGGCTGAACCAGCAGCCTGTGTTAAGTGCCGGAGGAGGAAACCGGAGTGGACTCGGCTACAGTATTTGGGAGGGGACCGGGGGCCCTTCCGCCCGCCGCGCCAGCCAGTTACACAACCCCAGCTTATCTATGGTGGTACGAAGCCTAGCTTTGTCTTCTGCACTGGAAGCACAGAAACTCTCTTTACCTTCCTCCCCCCACCCCCAGAATGGTCATGAAAAGAAATAACAAGGAAAACGTTACTACAGCGGCACCAACGTCCACAGTACATGTGGACTTCTGTAACATCAGGGGCCTACACACCAACCTCAACGCGGTCCATCTCCATTTAGAGACCATTTTTTTCTGAGAGACGCAAATATCATGCCCAGCCGATACAGCCTACTTAATGTACCCCGGGTAAAAACTCGAGCATAACTTCCTGAGTCGCGCCAGGGTATGCTTGTACGTCCGGGATGATCTTTGCTGCCGCCGTCTTCAAGGCCTTGAAGGCAAGGACCTGTCAACTCTTTGGGTACGTACGGATCACGGTGGCCACACCCGTATCTTTGCGTGACTCTACAGGTCCCATAGTGGTGACCTGGGTACAGCTCAATTGTTTGAGCATCTGCAGCGGTCTGCGGACAAGGTAATTGAGCAATACCCTACCGCGGATTTAGTATTCTTGGGGGACTTCAACGCTCACTACGTAGAGTGGCTGGGGTCTCCTAGAACTGATTTTGCGGGAAGGGCTCCTTATGACTTTGCTCTGACCTACGGATTCTCTCAACTGGTGCATTCTATTACTAGAACACCAGAAATAGAGACCCACAGAAGCTCTATACTGGACCTTCTGCTGACTTCGCGCCCGGACGAATACTCAGTAACTGTGGAAGCACCACTTGGTACTTCGGACCACAGCCCCGTTCGGGCGCAAGTGACACTCACGCGGCCTGAACCACCGCGGCCACCTCAATGGCGGCATGTCTGGCACTACAAGTTGGCAGACTGGGATGGACTGCGAGAATTCTTCGCGTCGTACCCGTGGAGGCGGCTTTGCTTCACTTCAAATAATCCCAACTCCTGTGCAACAGCAGTAGCTGATGCGATCCTAGCGGGTATGGAATGCTATATTCCAAACAGCTGGATCGCAACAGGAGAGAGAAAACGCCTGTGGTTTAATAGGCCCTGCAGAGAAACAAAAGACCACAAGCAATCTGCATACAGGGCTTGGACCACGGCTCTTGCCAATAAAGAACCAAATATCGCTGAATTGAAGCGAAAGTTGAATGCCGCCTCAAGGTCTAGTAAAAAAGCTACATCCAGGGCTAAGTTTGAGTTCATCGGCAGAATGGCGAGCGGCTTGCGCGCTACCCATCTGGCAGTCGTGCATTTTGGTCGCTCGCTAAAGCTGCCGAGGGAAACTTCTGCCAGTCTTGCCTTCAACCGCTGCAAAAATCCGATGGTATGATGATGACCACATAAACATAAACGCTGGTGTCCCACAAGGCTCCTTGTTGTCTCCGACGCTGTTTCTGCTGCATATCAATGACATGCTGTCGGATGGTTCATTGTTATTCGGCCGACAGTACCGGAGACACGTGTTACACGGGCCGTGCAAATATCCCTCAGTCCGAGGTGGAGAAGAGTCGCGAACGACTTGTGTCTGAAATTGAGACTACTCTCTCTGGAGTATCCGATTGGGGACGACTAAACCTAGTCCAATTCAACCCCACTAAGACACAAGTATGTGTATTCACCGCTAAGAAAACCCCATTCATTGTGGCGCCGCAATTCCTGGGCACACCACTTACCATCTCCTCGAGTATAGGGATCCTTGGTATCAATATCTCCAGCGACGTCCAGTACCGAAGCCATTTGCAGGACAAGGTTAAGTTGGCATCAAGAAAGCTCGGAGTGCTCAACAGGGCGAAGCAGTACTTCACTGTGGGGCAGCAACTCCTTCTTTATAAAGCACAGGTCTGGCCTCACATGGAGTACTGCTGTCACCTTTTTGCATGAGCACTTGCATACCAGCTTGACCCCTTCGACTCAGTGCAAAGACGGGCATTGAGGCTGGTTGACAATCCCATACTCACAGGTAGTGTGGAACCTCTTAGCCTTAGGAGGGATTTTGCCTCACTGTGTGTGTTCTACCGCCTAAACAAAGGTTTGTGCTCAGATGAATTGTTTTACATGATGCCCGTAGCTACATTCTATCATCGCACCTCTCGCCATAGGCAGGGAATTCATCCTCATACATTGTGTCCTGAGACGGTGCGCACTGTGCGGTATGAAAGAAACTTCATACCACGCACACTCTAGCTGTGGAATGACCTCCCTGCTGTAGTTTTCCCAAGCGCCTACAATATGGGGTTCTTCAAGAGGGGCATCAGAAGGTTTCTTCATGGTTGGCAGCGCGAGTGTGACACCCCTGGTGTTGCATACGTCCATAGACCACGGTAACCGCTTCCCATCAGGTGGGCCGTGTGCTTATCTGCCAATTAAGTGGTATAAAAAAAAACTAGCTCTATTAGCTCTATTCACTCTATTTCTCTATATTCTCTATACTCTCTCTCTATTCACTAGCTATCTTCTCAGTAGGGAACCAGTGAAAGAATCATTTTCCAATGTTTTTTTACATTATTTAATATTTTTATAATATTTCTTGATATAATTGTAAAATGTTGACGTTCATTATGTGCTCTTTATGTGCCTAAACTGAATACATGAAACTGATTCTTTGATAACTGGAATAGGCTCCCATGGCGCAGGCCCGGGCTTGATAACGTTATCAATTAATATAAAATTTAACATTACCTAACATTAATTTGGAATTGCTACCCAGATAACGTTACTGAATATGTAACATTAAGTCACCGTAACTACTTTCCATCAGGAGGGCCGTGTTAATCTGTCATCAATTTTTTATAAAATTTGATTTGTTATTATCATAAAATCACTCTGTGGAGCAGCGACCGTACATCCTACTAATATCACAGACCTGCTGACCGGCCCCACCTTCGCCCGTGGCGTATTTTGCAACCATATATTACCCCTTTACGCTGCAATTTTGTAGTCTTCTAATAATTTATCCATACATTTAATGAAAATGTATCTTTTACTAAATTTAAATTCAAATTCAAATTCATTTATTGTTTGTATTACTTCGCAGATTCAATACAAAAAGTATGTCCTGGAATTAGCGCGTGCGTTTAAACCAACAAACAAACAAACTCTTCCGTTTTGGCAGAGGTTTAAGTGTTTCGAGGTTTGTTACTCACTCGCGCTCGCGCAAGTGAACGTCACTGTCTAATATTTGGTGCAGGTATATATTATAGTATGGCATAACACATATTCTTTTAACATACGTTTCTAGGGAGCTGTATGAAATAATGGTTACTATAAAGTAGAAGAGTATTTTGATGATGTAAATGCGTGGTCAACCTAAGTCTCTTGCTTACTTGCACCACCATAAATAATAAACAAAAGCAAATTTAGAAAATAAAGATAATGTTGTTCTAATATAGATCTCTGAGTTTATTGCTGGTATCTTCTCAGTAGGGAACCAGCGAAATAATCATTTTCCAATGTCTTTTTACATTATTTGATATTTTTATAACATTTCTTGACATAATTGTAAAATTTTGACGTTCATATGTGCTCCTTATGTGCCTAAGCCTGAATACATGAAACTGATTCTTTGATAAATGAAATAGACACCCATGGGTGCAGGCCTAGGCTTGATATCGTTATCAATTAACATAAAATTGATCGTTACCTAACATTAATTTGGAATTGCCACCCAAATAACGTTATTAAATATATAAGATTATTAGTTAACGTTTTTTTTTTTTTTTTTTTTTTTATATATTAATTGTTTTTAATTACATTCTAAATGTAGGATTATCATTTATTAACTAGATGTGTAATGTATTATTTTATACATATTTGACATGGAATATAAAATAGAAACAATATCTCAATTCTAAGTAATCTATACAGAAATAATTTATAAATATTAAATACAATAAAAATAAAATAACTATTATACAACTTATAGCTAAGAACAATTAAAATGCGTCGTAGAATTCCTCCGCATCGCATGCCTCTTGTGGCAGCGTTCCCAGAAGACTGGCAGCATTGCCACGTTGTATGGCAATGCTTATTCTCTGACCTAAAAAGAGGCCAGCCTTCTGGTCACGAGAAGCGTCGACCATACGCTTCGCAATCTCACGGAAGAGGTTGCGAGCGCTCGGACCCCATGACCCCAAAGTCTCGACTCCAAACGGCACAAATTCATAATCTCCGATGAGATTGGAGTATTTGCGCCGCTTGAGAGCCTCTGCAGAAGCAGCAGCAGCTCCAGCACAGCCAGCCGTGCTAGTTATATGGGTAGGAGCCATGGTATCAACGCATGTGGCGTCCCACACCAGAGTCCTACCCATCTTCCATGGCATTAACGACATGCCATCCGGTCTCTTGCCATCGTCACGCGCCAAACCGTTTGGTTCTAGTACAGCTGGTACACCGGCGGTGACAAGAGCACGGCGGATTATGTCATTGAGGCTGGCG
Organism: Eilema griseolum; assembly: GCA_963662185.1. Lineage (NCBI taxonomy): Eukaryota > Metazoa > Arthropoda > Insecta > Lepidoptera > Erebidae > Eilema > Eilema griseolum. The sequence goes on along the minus strand of OY759229.1, from coordinate 531,196 downwards.
TGCCGTGGAATTCGCCCTGCGCTCCTGCAGCACGACAGACCATGGTGTCCGAGTCTGTCAACGGCTTCTCCACAGCGGCATTGATGCGGAGAAACACACGGCGCACCTAAACGGAGACAAGTTGCGATGCGGAAGGTAGTGTCATCTAACATAGTCCCTACGTTAGATGACGGAAGAGCTTGTAGCCAAAGACCCGATTCCCACACTCCAACCGCCAGTAAACGGGCACGCTCAGCAGCATTGGAACATGTATTTAGTAATTTTTTTCCAACTAAGCTGCAGAGCGGCCCGTCCCACTGATGCTGTGAGAAGAGGTTCCTTGGGAGATCGGTGTTTGGACATGCAATTTTCCAAGCGTTCACTGCATCAGTCTTACACAATACTTCAGAATTAACTAGTGTAGGTGCAAGGATTTTCCTAGTTAATTCTTCGGTACTGTGGACTGAAGACAGGAACGCTGGTAAGCTGACATCTGAAATTTTGCGAATACCGAGCCCACCCAAGCGAATCGGTAGAGTCGCTTGTAGTAAAGCTCGGTCATCCAAGGCCACATTTAAAATTTTGGTGAGGGTATTTCCTATAATTTCGTCCATTTTTTTCAAAATCGTTATATGTTTAAAAAATGGCGTTGATCGTAGGGCATGGGTGAATTTTGGAACGAATAGGCAATACCGAAGAATAGTGAAAGCCGAGTGTATATTAATTTTGAGTAGGCGATCCGAAATGTCACTAAAATTTTGAATTTTTTCCTCTATAAATGGGGTATAGGCATCTTCTAGGATTGGGGACCCGAGGAGACGTAAAGAGTCTTTTTCTAAAATTTTGATGGTGGGAGCTATGGAATTGAATTTAGAGATAGTAGAAATTTTGTCCGAAACGTCGTTTAAAAAAATCTCGCATTTGCTGTCATTTAGTTCTAAACCAATTAATCTAAATTCATTTTTAATAAACGTTAAATTATTTTAAAGTTATGCACTAACGTTTGTTTTAAGTGAATGTTAACGACATTGGGTAACGTTGCCATTCCTCGTACTCTGTATGAAGCACAGTAAAATGTGTCCTACTGTAGTTCGTCACCCTTATTGTTTTGGAAAATGCTGTCTTATTTCGTCTAAATCTGTAGAGGATTGTGACACGTGAAGGCATTTTATCGGACTCACCGATGGTCTTCCGAAGTGAATATTATATGACCTTGCGATTATATTGTTACGGTCCAGCAAGCTTATCTAGCCGCGTACGTTATAATTGTGTTGCGGGTCGTGAGGCGCAAAGAAGCGTGCTGAAGTGATTAAGGGACAAGGATTGGTGTACTTCTTTATACCGATTCACTCGAATACTACAACAAATTAATTAAAACATTGCAAGCAATGAACCAATTTATAGATGAGACTTGGAGTTATCTAAAATAATTTAAAAGTCAGCTGAAAGTTACTCCGTCCCAGCACAAAACTGCATTCAACAATGTTATGGCAAAAGTAATTTCATATTTCTCACAAGGTTGCCATGGCAGACCCTTCGAATAAAAGTTAAATTATAATTTTCAACATTTAGAATTCTATACTGTTTTGACAATTATATTTAAAAATTTCAACACAAAATGCATTTCTCCTGTCACTCAGGCCTATTTTTGAAATATCTTAAATGTGCCCCGATTAAGAAAGTTTACCCACCACTGGGCTAGATATTGTGTTGTGTATTGCTGTTATAGCAGAGTAGTCATATTATTTTTTATTTTATAGCAGACTGTGCTAGCCTAGATCTCCAACAAACCTAGGGACAGTTTATCATTTTCATTATCACATACAAAGAAAAAAAGAACAATTACGAAAAACTAAAACTAAAGTATTGCACAACAATTACATCGGGCAACGGAGAAAAACTATAACGATATATTTTTTACGTTTTTTAAGGAGGGACGCATTAGTGAGGGATGAAAGAGGATGAGGAAATGAGTGGGAGTAGTGGACGACGGCTTAAGGCGCGGATTGATAGATGGATACATACCTCGAGATGATGACATAGTATCCTCGTAAGTAGGCACAGCATCGCTTGGATATATGGACGCTGAAGATGCTGAAGTCACAGCCTGTGAGTGAGCTCTTTCAGGATCCGGGGCTGAGATCGTAGCGACAGGAATAGATTCAGAACGGCATGCGCATGTCATGGGTATTGACGATCCTGAAAAAACATTAATGCGCACAAATGTTTAATTGAACATGTATTTTTTAACACAAAATAAAAGAACCTTCACGAAAGCTTCAAGGAAAGTCTTACGCGGATTTTATCTTTAGGTATATCTGCAACTATTTTTAAGTATTCGGAGCTTTTATTTTCTAAAAGTCGGTTCATAATTTTTTGGTATGAAAATACTTGTTTTTTTCCTTTTTAGTGAAATTTAGTTAGCAATGTTAATTATTTTGAAAGTAAACAACCTAAAAGTAGACATTAGTAAATGCGAACTTACCGTAGAAAACTTTAAAGCGTAGTGCTTTCCTACCGCAGCTGATTTACTACATTATTTAATATTTTTAAATTATTTCTTGACATAATAGTAAAAGTTTGAAGTTCATATGTGCTCTTTGTGTGCCTAAACTGAATAAATGAAATTGATTCTTAGATAACTGGAATAGGCTCCCATGGGTGCTTACGTTACCAATTTACATCAAATTTAACGTTACCTCATATTAATTTGGAATTGCTACACAGATAACGTTACTAAATATATAACATTACTAGTTAACGTTATGTTATTTTTAACGTTATGTACTAACGTTAGTATTAAATGAATATAACGACATTTGATGACGTTGCCATTCTGCGTACTCTGTATTGAGAACAGTGTAATGAATCCTACTGTAGTTTATCACCCTCATTGTTTTTGGAAATGCTGCCTTGCTTTTTCTAAATCAGTAACGGGCTATGGCCCGTGAAGGCATTTAATCGGACCCACCGATGGTCCTCTGACATGAATAGTATATGACCCTGCGATTATATTGTTACGGTCTAGAAGTATAAAATAGATTCTATTTGTTAAAATCATGGACGTTTAGGTAAAGAAGCCAGCTTGTCTAGATACGCGTCATGATTGTGTTGTGGTTCGCGGGGCGCAAAGAAATGCGCTGAAGTGATTAAGGGTCAAAGATTGGCCTACTTTTCTTACCGATTAGCGCGAACACTACAACAAATTAATTAAAACATTGCAAGGAAACAACCAACACCAGCGAGGATCTCCAACTCACCTAGGTACAGTTTATTATTTCCATTACCACACACAAAAGAAAAAAGAAAAAGAACAAAAACTATAACTAAACTATTATAAACATGCAAGAAAAAAGTGAGTCCTACCTGTTATGACTTACGGTGTCGAAACGTGGACACGTACAGTGGGACTGGTCCATAGCTTAAAAGTCGCGCAGCGGGCTATGGAGCGAGCTATGCTTGGAGTTTCTCAGAAGGATAGAATTCGGAACGAGCAAAAAATTAGGCATCGTGAAATTACCCTGATTAACATGCCAATAAATAAATTTAAAATAGAAGTGAAAAACTATAATAAGTAAAGGTTACTATAAAATAGATGAGTATCTTGATGATGTAAATGCGTGGTCAACATAAGTCTCTTGCTTGCTCGCACAAAATAAATTGTAAACTAAAGCAAATTTTAAAAAGAAAGATAATCTAGTTCTAATACTTAGTCTGGCCATAAATACTGTTACAATTAAAATAAGAAAGATATTACATTTGAATTTGGAATCTGTCATTTTTATGGCGCCAATACATTGTACAATATTTTGCTATATTAAAATGGAGTGGGGTGATAAAGAAAACCGAATCGCTGTGATTGCATTACACAAAGTTGGTATGGAGCCGAATGTAATTTTTAAAACTCTCCATACGCTTGGTATTAGTCAAATATTTGTGGCCGGGGCTATTAATAGGTACAATGAGACCTCCTCTGTTTGTGACAGAAAAAGATCTGGCCGTCCACGTAGTGTTCGTACGAAAAAGGTGGTCAAAGCAGTAAGGGAAAGAATTCGAAGAAATCCTGTCCGAAAGCAAAAGATTTTATTTCGGGAGATGAAGATAGCACCCAGAACCATGTCGCGTATTTTAAAAGATGACTTAGGACTTGCAGCCTATAAGAGACGCACTGGTCATTTTTAACTGATAATTTAAAAAAGAATAGGGTGGTAAAATCGAAGCAACTACTGAAGCGGTACGCAAAGGGAGGTCACAGAAAAATTTCGTTTACGGATGAGAAAATCTTTACAATTGAGCAACATTTTAACAAACAAAATTACCGTATTTATGCTCAAAGCTCTAAGGAAGCTTCCCAATTAGTCGACAGAGTGCAACGTGGGCATTATCCGACTTCAGTGATGGTTTGGTGGGGTGTTAGCTATGAAGGAGTGACTGAGCCATATTTTTGTAAAAAAAGGTATCAAAACATCGGCACAAGTGTATCAAGATACCATTCTTGAGAAGGTAGTTAAACCCCTTAACAACACCATGTTCAATAACCAAGTATGGTCCTTCCAACAAGACTCAGCGCCGGGTCATAAAGCTCGGTCCACGCAGTCTTGGTTGGAAGTGAACGTTTCGGACCTCATCAGAGCTGAAGACTGGCCGTCGTCTAGTCCCGATCTTAATCCGCTGGATTATGATTTATGGTCAGTTTTAGAGAGTATGGCTTGCTCTAAACGCCATGATAATTTGGAGTCCCTAAAACAATCCATACGAGTGGCAGTGAATAATTTTCCCATGGAAAGAGTGCGTGCTTCTATTGATAACTGGCCTCAACGTTTCAAGGACTGTGTTGCAACCAATGGAGACCACTTCGAATAAGCTTTTATATTTTGAATTGTTTTATATTTATGTATTAAACTAACACACTGTAAAAGTAATAAATATTATTTGCAATAAAAAAAAATGTTTTTTCTTCGTAACAATATTTATGGCTAGACTAGGTAGAGTTCGCTGAGTTTCTTGCTGGTATCTTGTCAGTAGAACTAACTTACCGAACCAGCGAAAGAATCATTTTCTAATTGTTTATTTTTACATTATTTAATATTTTATATTATTTCTTGACACAATTGTTAAAATTTGTTGTTTTTTATACCACTTAGGTGGCAGAAAAGCACACGGCCCACCTGATGGAAAGTGGTTACCGTGGCCTATGGACGTATTCAACACCAGAGGTGTTACCCTCGCGCTGCCGATCATGAAAAAACCTTCTGATACCCCTCTTGAAGAACCCCATATTGTAGGTGCTTGGAAAAACCGCAGTAGGGAGGTCATTCCACAGCTTGAGTGTGCGTGGGATGAGTGAGTGAGTTTCTTTCATACCGCACAGTGCGCACCGTCTCAGTTCGCAATGTGGGAGGATGAATTCCCTGCCTATGGCGAGAGGTGCGATGATAAAATGTAGCTGTGGGCATCATGTCAAACAATTCATCTGAGCACAAACCATTGTATAGGCGGTAGAACACACATAGCGAGGCAAAGTCCCTCCTAAGGCTAAGAGGTTCCACACTACCTGTGAGTATAGGATTGTCAACCAGCCTCAACGCACGTCCTTGTGAAGGGGTCAAGCTGGTATGCAGGCGCTCCAGCAAAAAGATGACAGCAGTACTCCATGTGGGGCCGGATCTGTACCTTATAAAGAAGGAGTTGCTGCCCCGCAGTGAAGTACTGCTTCGCCCTGTTGAGTACTCCAAGTTTTTTTGATGCCAACTTGCCTTCTTGAGCACGCTTTAACGTTTAACGCTTAAATATGACGACTCAACGCTCTAACCTCTATTCTCAAATCTATAATTTACAACATAACCGACATCCGCTCGGACGGAGCCGCAAGCAACAACTAGTAACAAATAATGCAAACAGGTTGCAAATAATGCAAACAGGTATGCAATATAAAAAGAAAAATAATTTACTAATTGTTTTTTTTTTATATGGGACACAGACTTTGCCTCGCCTGATGGTAAGCGGAACGCAAAGTCTCAGAAAACTTTACTTCAATAAAAAATCAATGGGTACCATGAAAACTGCCATACGAATAACTACTTCGAGTAAAAAAAGTTCTATGTGGAAATCAATTTGGGTACCGTACCCATATTGATTTGATTGAAAGACAGTCCGCCGTCTTTGATCGCTGATTATTACAAATTATTTTATTGATTTAAATGAGGTGAAATTTTATACTGTGCAATATTGTTAAACTTTAAATTTAATAGAATTAATCTTTTTGTTTATTTTTAGGTTATTTTAGATGATGTTTAATATGCTATTATAATATACAGAAAAATATTTACAATTACTTATAGATTGAAACAAAACTATGCTAAATATACAATATGTACAAAAATGAATTAGAGAAAAAGAGGGAGACTGCAACTTCGAACGTCGAAGAATTCCTCTTCGTCGATCTCTACTGGTACCGTGACCAAAAGGCTGGCGGCACTACCGCGCTGAATGGTGCTGGAACAATCAATTAAATAACAAATACTTTACAATGTCATGCGAAAGAATTATTATCATTGAGGAATTCCTCAATGGTATAATAAGACTTATCTGCTAAAGTTTTTATTAGTTTACACCTAAATACGGTAATATTTTATTATAGGAACTTTGCAGGTATTTGTTGTAAATAGAGGTTGCTATACAAAACACACTACGACATGAGAACTGGTTTTACTTTGCACGACTTTTAAGTTAAATGAAAAAATGTAGCTACCACAATAATATATATTGATGGAAGTGTTAAAATATCCAACTTACTGAATTTAGTTCTGCTAGGTTCCATATTTTTTTCAAACCTATCATACAACGAATGCAGGGTTTTTGAGCAATAAGTATTCGCAACTTTACAGTTGAGTTGCCCCACAATATTATGTCATATCTGAGAATACACTCTGAATCTCTCTCTCTACTACACAAGAGCAAACGAGAACTTATTCTCATTGTATTTTTATATATTATCATGTAAACTAATGTAATAAGATATAAACTAATATTTATAAGAATATAAAATTGGATACAAAAGGTTCAAATTAAGCATCGAAAAATTCCTTCCCATCGACGTCGACTGGTAATGTGGCCAAAAGGCTGGCGGCATTGCCCCGTTTGATGGCAATGCCAATCCGTTGAGCGAAAAAGAGGCCAGCACTTTGGTCATGTGAAGCATCGACCAATCGTTTTGCTATTTCGATATAGTCTTATCAATATGTATATAGTTTCCAATTAAGTTTATCATCTATTGTTAGTCCCAAAAAGTGCGTGGTATCTAGATATATTTAAACCTGGATTATCCAATCGGTTGGTCTATATAATTGAAATCCATAGGTAATGTGTATCTCTGTAAAATTAATTTTTAAATTATTAAATGTCAGCCAGCTTTCAATTGATGTCAATGTCTTAACGATGTCCTGTTCTAAATATTTATGGTTCTCATTTATATAAACATAATATAATTTGTATTTTATATGTATTGAATAAACTGAAAAACAACTGGACCGATTTAAAAAAATCTTTTTATATTAGAAACATTACATTATCACTAAGTAACATAGGCTACGTTATATTTTCAAAAAAATTGCGATCCTTTCTAAAACTGAAACTGATAAAACATACTTACATCTGTACATACATCTGTATGTATGTATATACGTGTATGTACATATGCATGTAAGTACATACATACATACATGCATAAATACATACAAATACTCATGCCTTTATCCCCGGAGAGGTATGCAGGCGAATTAATTAATAACAATAAACAGTTTAAAAGAAATCGCGATATGTAAATATCGCGGGAACGAAATAAATTCAAGCTTGCTGGTTCAATCATGTTATTTCTTATTATTATTTGTTTATTACCAATTTCTCAAAGGTCTTAAATACATAGAAAGAAAGCAAACCATAAGCCACTTGAGCTTATCTGGAATGCTGTACTTGTTTTATATGTATAATATTATTATGTACCACAATAACTAATTACTCAAAGCAATGCCCGTATTTACAAGTACAATAACTACATTTCTTAAAAAAGATGCCAATATCTTTTTATTAATTCTTAGCCAAAAATAATATTTTTTATTCAAGAGTGTTTCAGTACCTGTTGATTATTTTTTAAGAATAAAAAAAATATTCTCATAAAGACATACACAGTCACTTCCATAAGAACATAACAATAAATAAGTACTTAAATAGGTCACCGACAATTCAGAGAGGGGTGCTCATTTGGCGGTTTCAATCTCAAAAAAATACTTTGCTAATTAGGTTTAAATTTTTGAGATTTATAAGTTCAAATCGAGCTTACAGTTTGTAATGTTATGTTATGTACGTATTTTTGGCAAAACAAGTAAACTAGGCCGACGAACACTACATTTAATAATTCTTTTATATTAGAAAGTTACATTATCACTCACTAATATAGGCTACATTGTAGGTATTTTCCAAAAAATACAATGTAGCCTTTTTAACTTACTTACTTATCATCGATTGGTTTGTAAAAATTATATTGGTGTAGATGGTTTTGTCTATTTTATTTCTAATTAATACACAAGTGGTGTACAGATATAGATACAGTAGGGTAAAAATACATACCAAGAGGCGCACGGCGGCGGCGGCTGCGGCCACGCCTGCAGAAACAGCGCCAGTATATAAGAAATCCAGTGAGCACAGCTACCGCCCCGACTGTCAGCACTAGTGGTGATAGCTTCGAAAGGAAATAAAAACAAAATTTAAAAATTCTTTACAAATATATAATAAAATTGGAATGGATTCTAGAAAGACTTTGATTGGGGGTCTCTATTAACGTTATGGAAGCTAAAACAACGTTTGTTGGAATTCTGTCAGTTTATCTGTTTGTCTTTGCGTTTGTGCACCTAATCTCAGAATAGGTTAAAGCGAGTTGATTGTGGAAGGCTTCACTTAACATTTTGCGTTTTTTTTATTGAAATCGGTTCATTAATAAATTTATGTCAATAACAGAAGGACGGAGGTAGGATACGGCGGTATTTCCACCCAATTGAGCAGTCCGACTGGGGAAGTACCTCCGCCCTACAGAATACCGCGGCTATAATAACTTCGTGTTGTGTTTCCAGCGGTGAGTGGGGTAGCCAGAGCTCACGGGAGAATTTGTGCTGTCAGTGGGAAGACAAAAGGCTTGTCCTCTTCTACTGACGACACAGAAACTCTGTACGCACAGCGCGACTGTGACTTCTCTGGTGTTACAAACGTCCATAGGCCACGGTAACCACTTTCCATCAGGTGGGCCGTGTGCTTATCTGCCAACTAAGTGGTATAAAAAAAAATAGTCAACCACGCCTAACAATTGTGTTGTGTTAATAGATAAATGCTTAAGGAAAGAGCTCATTTCGATCATAGGAATCTAAAGAAGTTCTAGAGGCAAGAGCTACTGCATCTCAGCAAAGTTACATATACTCGAGAATCTTCGACAGAATTCACATCATTTTCCAAAGGTCTTCTCTAGAATTCAATAGAATAGTGAACAGACGATTTGGTAAAAAAAGCACCTAAATCTTGCATATTTATTAATATCATCACGCCATTATAATAACGAATGAGGCTGAATGTATTTTGCTGACATATATTATATAAGCATCTATTTTGCGCAATAGCTTCATTGTGATTGTGGTCCAGTAGGTCTGTGGCGGACTTACATCTTTTCTGATGCGCGTTTGAACCCATTTATTATATAATTTATTTTTTAACAGTTTTTTAATACACTTTCCCAATTTTTTTTTTAAATAATAAGCAAATATACTGCGCTACTCCGGCAATTATTATACTAATTAATGGGCTATTAAATCATATTACATAGAGTTCAGTTAAATTAAGATCTAATCTATAGGTTAAATAAAACTATTATATTATAATATATACATTAATTAAAATAATAATTAAATAAAACTATAATACAATTAAAATATTGTCCACATTTTTGTACAGTCAGAGTGACAGTCTAATCTATTTTTTTTAATTTTTTTTTTAAACCTCAGTATCAGAATAAACGCGATATTTAACATGTTTCATTATTTTGAATTTCCGAGAGTGAAACTAATAGTAGTGCAGATACGTGAAGTAAAAGAACTCGAAAGAGGGTAGATCGATATAATTACTCCTAGGAAAAAACTTTTTTTTTGTTCACCGCCACTACTCCAGTTCCTCCGTAATCATGGTAGGTACTTGCAACAGCGCCGAAATATCGGAAATTCAAAATAATGAAACATGGTAAATATCCCGTTTATTCTGATACTGATGTAGTGACCATGATAGTTTAAATACCTATATTGTTTTAATCCTCTTTGTCCATAGGTAAACACATAATAAAATCGTGATAAAACTAGGTTATGCGATTGAAGTTGTAGAACAACATAGATCTTAGCTTAATATTTTTATAATTACGATGAAGACAGGTAAGATGATCCCACCAGCCCGAGAAGTCGACAGTAAATCTGAGCCTGCGGAATATACGAACAAGAACCAAGCGGTTCAGTGAGTCTTTCTTTTGTCGCACCATTAAGGTCTGGAATTAATTACCAGCTCACGTGTTTCCTTCTTACTACAGTCCCGGGTCCTTTAAGCGGGGCGTGAAAAAGCATATCATGAGGCCGTCAAGCTGAGTGTCACCATTGTTAGATGGTGGTAAGTAACGGTGATCCTATTTTCTGAGAGGTTGATTTAAAAAAAAAAAGGCAAAGTTTAATTGACGTGTCCTATATAAAAGAAAAACAAACGTCACATGTCAACAACAAATTCCAAAAATGGAAAAGGGGCATTAACTTTTAACTTTATTCAATCCGTCTATATGCGGTATACTCCATAGGTACCACGACACCGGGACTAACCCCCAAATCTCCAAGCCGATACCCATGTCGATTTTATTTAAAAAATTTGATCCACCATCTTTGTTCGCTAATTGGATAGTGTGTTCGCAATAAGGAACCCCGAAACCCTCGAAATCGATACCGATGATTGTATTGAAAATTTCGAGCCCGCCATCTTTAATCGCTAAATGGATGATATATTCGTAATCAGCAATCTTTAAAACCCGAAAACGATACCCACGTCGATGTTATTGAAAATTTTGTGTCCGCCATCATTGATCGCTAAATGCATAGTATATTCGTAATCAGCAACCCCGAAAACCCGCAAAACGATACCCATATCGAATTTATTAAAAAATGCGGGTCCGCCATTTTGATCGCTAAACATATAGTAAATTTCTTTACACGCTAACCTCATAAATATTATAATAACATATAACATATAGTGCAATTTTTGAGAACTCACTCAGGGAACATGTAAAAAGATCTGTGCCGTCCGCTACTTCATTGAGTATATGTAAGGCGCGCGTTATCACAGCTTTGCCTAGTAAATTAGTTCTAGCACTAGGCACAGCTAGTACGCCGCCTACGCAACACGTAATTATTGGGAATACATAGGTTAATCTCTTTCAATACCCCCGGATTCGACGTCTTACCACGCAATAATAAAAATATACGTGGTAATAGCCATGTACCTTCTTCTATCCAATTTGGTAAAATGGGTATACGCCATACAGCCTTAGGTAAAAGAACCTCGTAAATTTATTTTGGATACGTTCCAACATGAGGCTATATTTAGCTTCATGGGGAGCTCAGATAATTGCGTTACTTTCTAACTGGCTTCTCACTAATGCATTATACAAGGTGGTTATCGCTGTGATGCTTGTGAATCCCTCGCTCTTCTGAGTACAAAGCCTAAGCTCCTGTAAGCTTTTTTACATACATTTTATATGTGATTACGAAATGTTAGCTCAACGTCCAGGTTTACTCCCAAGTCGCGCACTGTATCCGTCTTTTTCAGTACTGTGTTATTCAGGGTGTGGTTGTAGTTGATAGGCTTTTTCATCGGGCTGAATGTTATAATTGAGCACTAGCTGTATTTGAACTTAAAGGAGGTAGGAAACGGTGGTATTTCCACCCAATTGAGCAGTCCGACTGGGGAAGTACCTCCGCCCTACAGAATACCGTGGTTATGATAACTTCGTGTTGTGTTCCCAGTGGTGATTAGTGTAGCCAGAGCTCACTGGAGAATTAGTGCTGTCAATGGGGTGAATGAAGGCTTATCCTGCTTTGTCCTTTACTGAACTGACTGCTCAGAAGCTCTGTGCTTACAGGGTCGGCAGCGCGAGTGTGGCTTTTCTGGTGTTACACACGTCTATAGGCCACGGTAAACACTTTCCAAAAGGTGGGACGTGACCTTGTCTGCCACCTAAGTGGTATAAAAAAAACTTAGAGGTATTGAAAAATGGTTTATTTTTCTTACTCCACTCATCTATACTATCAATATCTAACTGAAATCGCTCACAATCTATTTCTTCCTTTCATCCGCAAACAACAGATATGTGGCATCCCTGACCACGCCCGGCAAGTCATTTATCATAATAATAAACAGAAGAGGTCCCAAATTACTACCTTGACTCACACCCGATCTCGTATAATAAGGTTCTGACGTATAACCTTCATAATCGACATACTGTTTCCTGTCCCTCATGTGATCCGCAAAATATTTTAACAATTTAGGAGTGCATCCGACTGTTGCCAGCTTAGTCAATAAGATGTCATTATCAACCATATCAAATGCTTTTTGAAAATCAAAGTATGCAGCGTCGACCTGCACGCCCGAATCAACGTTAGAAACCACATATGTAAGTCATAAAATTCAGTAGGTTATTTATATTAGCGTGAGTTGATGAGAATCGAGTTAACAGGAATGCAACATGGTGAATTCACAAAGAGTTCCTAATTAGGGGTTAAATTTTTTTTAGCATTTATTTATTTATTGGAAATTTAACAGCTAGTTTACATAAAGCTTGGGTAAACTTAAATATTACGTAGGATTCTAAGCCAATAATAAAGTTTCGACAAGTAAAATATAGCATACACAACAACTAGGTACCCAATAAATAACGAATTAACTTATCTAATACAGCTTCATGTGGGCAAGTATGACTATAACTTACTTACTAATAATGTGTTTCTTGAAAACACTTTTTGAGAGGTGGAAGATGTCAACATCCTCAAAATTATCGTTGTTGGCAAGCGAGTGAGAATATTTTCACCGTAATTATAATATAGATCTTATCATCTGCGTATTACAGATGTTGGGTATTGCTAAAGCATTTTCCTATGTCGTATAAATAAACTGCCGAAATGTGGGTGCTAGCACCTCTGCCTACCCCTTCGGGGATATAGGCGTGAGTTTATGTTTATGTTATGTTATGTATAAATAAGCGCAACAGAATAGTGGTCCAAGTTAGGAGCCCTGACCTGGTACCCCAGAAGGTACATCGATAAAATTAGACTCGAAACCTCCTACAGTAACAGCTTGTGAACGTTCAGTTAAGTACGACCATATCCAGCGTAACAAATCCCCATGAATTCCCAGTCTATGTAACTTTGCAAGTAGTACGTCATGGTGAACGCGGTCAAACGCCTTTTCAAAGTCTATATAAATTGTATCCACTTGCACAGCCGTCTCCATCCCACACAATTCTTAATTACTAAACAGAGCAAGATAAGAATTAGTAGAACGGCCCTTCATGAAACCGTGCTGGGTATGCGGAATGATCTTTGTGATAATAGGGTTAATAATGTTGTATATGAGCTTCTCGAAAACCTTGCTTAACATTAGAAGGATGGATAGTGGACGATAATTCTGAATGACCGATTTTGACCCCTTTTACTTAGCTTGAAACAAATATACACGTTACAGCAATATGTGACAATACCCAAGTAGAAATAAAGGCCGCCTCTCAGCTTAATGCTGTCCGCGTTGTGTGCAGGCGGACAGCACAGATTTTCAGAGGCCGTCTCTGAAAATCAGCGCTGGTTTTGACATTAATTTAATCCAAAGGTTAAAAGAACCACAAACCATCATGATGCACAATGGCAACAAAAAAGCATTACAAAAATTAAAACTAAAATAAAATAATAAGTAGCAAAAAAAATAACTGGTAACAATTTGACACTGCAGGACGCTCCCCGCGCTTCCGCTAGCGAAATGTCATCAATGACAAGTGAACTCCGGTGCACACACACATGATGTGTGTCCACGTGATCCGTATATACTAAGCTTTTTTCGTCACAAGTTACTTGATATTGGCGTCTCGCCATTCATAATTTTATAAACATTAACAATTTACTTAACATTAGCATAATTGCAGCGCTTTCCTGAAGAGGCCATTAATAAAAGAACATTAAACATATACACTAACTAAAACGCAATACAGTACCATGTGTCATATTATAATGCCACGCTATGTCGAGATACCCATCGTACAGTGTAGCCACTGCAATTTCGATTATACTTTAAGATTTATGAGCGTCATCACAAAAATACAACCCACAAGTCAGCACACCGATGCGATGCAGCTGTGAATTAACAATGGTAAGCAAATTCCCGTTATGAAGTCAGCTCGACGTGTGTAACTATAAATGCAATTAATAAACATAAACTTTTCAACTTTCAGATACGGCATCTATCCTTCCATCAGCAAGCAGTAGCAGAGCATCAAGTCAGAGAACGCTGGGCAATGGGCACTCTCCACACGCCTCTCGTTGAAGGTTTGAAGGGTAAGTAAGAGAAAAATAACTGTAATCCGCTCAAGATTAGCAGGTTGATATTATAAAGAATTTATGAATGGATATAGGTACTTAATAATTTGGATGAAAAACTAATACATATTATTATACAATGATTGATATGAATACTGTGTACACACGACTCATAATCTTGACACTGCTCGTCTATAAACAGCCAGAGGAAACAATAAAGATAATATTCTAATCCGCGTACAATTTTTATTCTAAAATTGGCTTAGACTGCTCCACCTTATACATGGTCTTGAGACGGTGTTGATGCGCTTTTTCCCACATGGATAGAAATATGCAAAGCTGCAGTGATTTTCGGAAAGTCAAACTAATTAGGTATGGCAGATTACTGGCACATTTATACAAAAATATAGCTGATATTCCATCAAAGTCGGGACCTTTGGTCATGTCAAGCGCCCCAAACATATTGAAAACCATATCTTCTGTTATACTTTAGACAAAACATTAAGATGAGTATCACATTCTGCTTTAAGTGTGGTCTCGAAGTAATCAGAAGGATGTGCCTTCTTAGACATACTGTGCAAAAAGTTGTTGAAGGCTGAGCATACGGCCTGTCTCTCAGTAAAAGTAACACCTGATACAAACTGGTTAGGGCTAGCACCTCTTGCAGACTACTATACAACACTATATAGAGCTAGTAGATTATACTGCTTATTTTTTCTGTTCGCGGTGTTGCCTGTCACGAAGTATAATCACGGGGATAGCCGAATTTTTTGCACATTTTATGTAATTTATTCTTTTCTTTAATAATTTTCACCATGCATGGGCTAAACCATGTATGATATAGACAATAAAATTATTGTACTTTTATTCTAAAGGGACAAACATTTCAATACTGTCGTTGATTATTTCGTAAAACCTAGTCACGGCATCGTCTACCGTACCACCATGCAAAACTCCAAACCAATTAGTCTGACTCAAGTGCTTATTTAGAACATCGTAGTCACAACGGTGAAAATTATGTCGTCTATTAGGTGGTTCAGCAAAGGATGTAATATATAAGTCCGCTATTTCGATCGTGAAGGCAGGATGGCACGTATCTTCCTTCACGAGCCTAGTTGAGTTGATATATTAGGGGTGCCGGACGGGTTATATACTAATTTTAATACGTACAAGTAGTTATATAAATTAACAAGTAATGGATATTATTGCCATAACCGCATATGCCGCCTTCGTCTAGGTCTAGCTAGACTATTGGTTTTCAAACTAGGGGGCGCGCCTACCTGGGAAGCGCGAAAAAAGGGCACCGTTGGTAACCCGCGAATAAGTAAATTCTGCCCACACGAACTTTCTCTGCTGTGTTGGGATAAACTTTGAGATATTTAACCCAAAACTGCCTTGTTCATCTTTTCAAAGTCATATTGCGCAACAGAATCAAGCTCTAGTAATGCATCTGGAAGCATGTCTATGACGACGTGAAAAGGACTCCAAAATTTTGCATTTAAACAGTTCCAACTTCTCTATGTATGCCGTGAGAGCATCCGATGGTTAATAATATGTAAGTAATTAGTATTAATTAATAAAAAAACCTTGTAATTTTAAGTTCGAAGTGTTCAAAGATTCGAAAATATCTGATAGATTAGCGAATAGGTATTAAGTACTTGGACAAACTTAAATTCTACAAACAAGGCACTTTGTTTCTGAATTTCTACAACCTGAATTGTTTCATCTCGCTGTTCAAAAAAAGACGAGTATATTAATGTGGTGGTTAGAGTTGGCTATGGTAAATTCGTGTGTTCTTATGTGACAATTCTGTGGAACGGTAGCTAGATAGCTCCCTTCGAGTGTTCTGTATGTTTCATGTTCGCAAGATATCTTCACTTTAGTGGGGACGGGGAAGCTTACAGTATAGTGCTTATCGTTGAGTTGTTCTACAGCTTGCTTCTTTAGGGTGACTGGTATCATCTTGCAAGGTGGTTCAAGTTCCTGGTTAGTGATGAGATGCTGAATACAATCGGGTTCATCTTGAATCTGGTGGTTTATTTTTTATTCACACAGATGTAAGGTGTTAATCTTCGGGCATTCAGCCTTCAATCATATCCAGAAATCACAATGAAAGGTAAGACTGGTAATAGTTGTATGATGTTTGTTAGGGACAATGGATAGTTTATAAAGGGTATAAATTGAAAGGAAAGTAATCGGCATTTTAACACTACAACTATCTGATTATCTATATAAAAGTAACATCGTAATATTCTCTTAATTGGGTATTAGACTGACCAGTCAAATTAGTTACTTTTTACTACACGTCAAAACGGTAAGTTACAAGGAAACTTGTATGAAATAATTTATTGTGACGTCATAATATGTAATAGTCAACTCATTGAATAGGTTGGGTAATTAAAAATAAATAGAAACGATAAAATAGAAACCGACGCAAATTGTACCGCTCTTTTATCATTCTTAATTAAATGAGCTTAGTTAAATAATTTAATGAGCTTAGTTAAATAATTTAATGAGCTTAGCTAAATAATTTAATGAGCTTAGTTAAATAATTTAATGAGCTTAGTTAAATAATTTAATGAGCTTAGTTAAATAATTTATTTTAACTACAGGAAAATATCCAATTCTAAGTCTAGAATTTCTTTATCTAACATGACTTATATTTCAGCTAAACTTATAGCTGAATGGGGCTTGCTCGATGCACGTATAAAAGCTAGTGTATATTCTAGTCTATGAAGCTCCTCAGATATACTGTCTATATAGTCGTTTAGTATCATGAGATATTGAGTCATATGAGCGTAGTGAACTAAGTCTGGCTCCTTACTGTTAAGTACACGGTTTAATACATGAGAGATGCGTATCTGATTTCGGTTTTGTTCGTTAATAATTTTTAATTAAGTAAGACCCAGGTTTTAATTGTAAATGACCTACCAAAAGTAACTCATTATGACACAGTTCTATTTGCAGATGACAGTACAATTGTTTTTACTGGGAATAATAAAGTGCAATTAGAACGAGAAGTAAATGTAACATTAAATAGTACAATTAATTGGTTGACATTAAACAATTTAAATATTAATATTGATAAGACAAATCTTATGACATTTAGAAATAGAGTGAATAAAATTCAAAATATTGACATAAATTATTTTAATAAAAAAATTGTAGAGGTTTGCACGACAAAGTTTTTGGGCCTGAACATTGATAACAACCTACGTTGGGAAAACCATATAGAGTCACTGTGTAAGAAGGTTCATTCATTTTCATATGCACTTTACATGCTGGGAAAATCAGCAAGCCAAGCAACCGTTTTGACGGCCTATAATGGTTATGTTGCACCTCTCTTGAGATATGGTATCATGTTCTGGGGCAACTCATCCGATAATGAAGACGCATTCGTGGCACAAAAGAGGTGTATAAGGTCTATATGCCACTTAAAACCTACAGACAGCTGTAAGCCTTACTTCTCAAAATTAAAGGTATTAACACTACCATGTATATACATTCTGGAGGTGCTGCTATTTAAAAGGAAAAAAAATACTCTAAGTATTCCATCAAACAAATCCACATTGATGAATAGTAGTTTTCTGTGTATGGCTCCTAGAATTTATAATAAATTACCAAGAAAAATTCAAGAAATATCAGAACTGAATATTTTTAAAAAAGAAATTAAGATTATTTTGTTAAATAGGTGCTATTACACAGTAAATGATTATTTAAATGACAGCACACTGGAGGTTAAATGAATATCAATGACATATGATTTTGACATTGTTATTTTATATTGTGTTTTGATTTTATTAATGTATGACATTGTTACTTTATATTATGTTTTAATTTTATTAATGAATGACATTGTTATTAGATAAGACTTTTGTTAATTGTAATTGACTATTTTAATGTATCTTGCATGAAAATGATTAGGTACTACTGTTCCGAAACACGGACATCTATAATTTTGACAACATATATTATAATGATCTATTCTTTTCCCTAATTCTGATAAGTATGTAATTAATTATTAAATTCCCAAAATTTTGCTGTCAATTCTATAATATGAGATTATTGCATGTCAATTTGACCGAAATATGGTGAAACTATGTAATGCATAAATTGTAACAACTGTGTACCTACCCATATATCGCAATAAAATGAATTTGATTTGATTTGATTTGATTTAAAAAAAATTAAACTAACATGCTGCTTTAACTGATACTCTAATTTATGTTCGTTTTCCTCAAGAATTCTTATGGCGTTATTATATTCAATTGCTTCGGTTTGGTCCAGATTACCAGATATACTCTTAATAATAGAACCAAGACCTTTTATAAGACCTCTCCTGGGTCGGCTATGTTCAAACTATTCTAATTGTACTGATATTTATAAATATTTTATTAAATAAAAATTAATTAATATTTTAGTTATAGTGAGACTCGAATAAGAAATAAGTTTTATTATTAAGTTTGGGTCTGAATTCAGTCATTTTAGAACTAACTAACTCAATCTGATCTTGAATACTATCAAGACTGACGTAGTTGAGGAATGAGTGATAATGGGAGACGATTCGTGTCGGTCCTAAGTTGAATGGGAGTAAGCTGGGACCCTTACCTAAGCTGTCAAGTGTTCTTGCCCTCGGGTCATTTGGAGTAGTAGTAAGAGCAACATCTTGTAACAACACAACGTCTTTAGGGCTCCTCTTAACGCGAGACTTAGGTTTAAAGACATTTATTTCTCATAAAAACATAAAGTTCACTTAAAATGAGATTTACAATAATTGAGAAATTTACAATACTTAGTCTGGCCATAAATACTACAATTAAAATAAGAAAGATTTAACATTTTGGATTTGGAATCTGTCATTTTTATACGATTGTTCATTGTGTTTTTTAATTTTAGCGCCAATACATTGTACAATATTTAGCTATATTAAAATGGAGTGGGGTGATAAAGAAAACCGAATCGCTGTGATTGCATTACACAAAGTTGGTATTGAGCCGAATGTAATTTTTAAAACTCTCCATACGCTTGGTATTAGTAAAATGTTTGTGTACCGGGCTATTAATAGGTACAATGAGACCTCCTCTGTTTGTGACAGAAAAAGATCTGGCCGCCCACGTAGTGTTCGTACGAAAAAGGTGGTCAAAGCAGTAAGGGAAAGAATTCGAAGAAATTCTGTCCGAAAGCAAA
Organism: Eilema griseolum; assembly: GCA_963662185.1. Lineage (NCBI taxonomy): Eukaryota > Metazoa > Arthropoda > Insecta > Lepidoptera > Erebidae > Eilema > Eilema griseolum. The sequence goes on along the minus strand of OY759229.1, from coordinate 511,385 downwards.
AAAAATTATCTCGGGAGATGAAGATAGCACCCAGAACTATGTCGCGCATTTTAAAAGATGACTTAGGACTTGTAGCCTATAAGAGACGCACTGGTCATCTTTTAACTGATAATTTAAAAAAGAATAGGGTGGTAAAATCGAAGCAACTACTGAAGCGGTACGCAAAGGGAGGTCTCAGAAAAATTTTGTTTACGGATGAGAAAATCTTTACAATTGAGCAACATTTTAACAAACAAAATGACCGTATTTATGCTCAAAGCTCTAAGGAAGCTTCCCAATTAGTCGACAGAGTGCAACGTGTGCATTATCCGACTTCAGTGATGGTTTGGTGGGGTGTTAGCTATGAAGGAGTGACTGAGCCATATTTTTGTGAAAAAGGTATCAAAACATCGGCACAAGTGTATCAAGATACCATTCTTGAGAAGGTAGTTAAACCCCTTAACAACACCATGTTCAATAACCAAGTATGGTCCTTCCAACAAGACTCAGCGCCGGGTCATAAAGCTCGGTCCACGCAGTCTTGGTTGGAAGTGAACGTTTCGGACTTCATCAGAGCTGAAGACTAGCCGTCATCTAGTCCCGATCTTGATCCGCTGGATTATGATTTATGGTCAGTTTTAGAGAGTATGGCTTGCTCTAAACGCCATGATAATTTAGACTCCCTAAAACAATCCATACGATTGGCAGTGAAGAATTTTCCCATGGAAAGAGTGCGTGCTTCTATTGATAACTGGCCTCAACGTTTAAAGGACTGTGTTACAGCCAATGGAGACCACTTCGAATAAGCTTTTTATATTTTAAATTGTTTTATATTTATGTATTAAACTAACACACTGTAAAAGTAATAAATATTATTTGCAATAAAAAAAAATGTTTTTTCTTCATAACAATATTTATGGCTATGTTGGGTTGGTAGACTAGGTAAATGTTTTCCTCTATTCTGCCTACTTTAAATGATTACATTTGTTGTACATAGTTTTACACATTCAAATTATCAATATTTTCAATGTTGTTAGGTAGTTTATTATAAAGCTGTGCTCCATCGAATAATTTCGTTTTTACCATAGTTAGTACGTGGACGAATTAACTGAATATTGTCTGTTTCTTAGCAAGTGAATTGATTCCCTCTTAGATAACTGTATATTAGTTTGGATCGAATTAGTTGTAATTTTTTTAACTAAAATGCAGGTCGTGTATATGTATAGTTGTTTTATGTTTAGTTATTTTGTTTCGTGATATATTTGATTTGTTGGAGTCCGATAGTGATAGTGAAATAGTGCTTTTATTATTTTATTTTGAGTTCTTTGTAAAGGAATTAAATTTATAACGGCAGCTGTACAGGCTCATGACTGTACATCGCATGTTTTGTGTCTTGACTGTACCTACATGCGTTGCTGACGCTGCACTCAGGCCGCACTGGTACCGCGCGTCATTACTTATTTCGTAACATATGCTATTTATATCCACTACAAACAATTAAACGGTGAGACAATTATAGAGACTATCATCACGACTACAAGTGAATACTCTCAAGGAAAGATCGGCCACTTAGTTACTCTGTTAACTTTAACACTACAATATACGTTTACTCGTTTACTGTCGGCTATCTTTTCTTCGTCTCCACACAACAACTACAACAACCACATACTCCACCACAGGAGTCGATGTACAGGATAACGTCCCGTACATTTAATGGTCCTTCGAGGAAACTGAACAGGTATTTTGGCATCTTGTATTCGTGGGCGATAGCGAATCGGTTCAATTGGCTTCCCACCAGCGGGTCCCACCAGTTGAATTGAGACAGGACGCACATATCGTCATACGTGTACGAGAAGCTGACCTACAAGCGACCTACTTGATCTCGGCGGATTTTGAAACTTACGGTTAAGAAGTTCGTTGACGGGTTCTGAAGAAAGCAAAACGATACAACGGGTCATCTTCGGTTCCTGAACTACACTGCTCTACATTGCCTGCCACAAACAACTACGTGCCAGGTTCACTGTGAGTTAAAACAAACTAATCAACACTACTTGCCTACTACATCAAAACACTTACCATGTTGAAACTACAACCGGAGGGTTTTGACAAGATCAAGGCATTGTGCGCTAACTACAAGAAGGACGGTGCACACAGAAAGACGGAAGATTACTTGTGTCAGCGGTTGGAGACTCTTGAGAAACTTTGGCAAGACTTTCAGGAGCGGCACTTGTTACTTTTGGGTGAAACTGAAGCCCAAACCACACAGTACTTCACAGAAAAGATTTACGAAAACGTAGAGTTGCTTTACAAAAGCACTAAACACCACATGGAAGGCTTACTGCAACAGATACGTGATCGTAAACATGTATCCTTTGATTCTACCGGGATGCGGGATGAATTCACGGACAACAACATACAACGTATGCTGTGCAAACAAGAATGCAACTTCAAGGCGTTGGACCGTGCTATGTCAAAGGTTGACGTTGCATCTGTCACCGAGAAGTGGGAGATGGAGGATCATCTCTCTAATTTGAAGGAAAAATGGAACGTCGTTGACAGGCAACACTGGGAGTTGGAATCTGTACTACAAGGCTCCAACCTTCAGTACTACAACAATTTCGTGGCTATGGAGGGGAAATATGATGACCTACGACGAAGCTTAAATACGAAGATTTGGTCTACCATTCACCAAGAGAAGTCGGCTCCTAAAATAGATATTCCAGTATTCTCTGGTAACTACAAAGAGTGGATATCCTTCAAAGATCTGTTCCTAGAAACTATACACAGTAACCCAAGTATAAACAATGCCCAAAAACTGCAACATCTCAAGAGTAAATTGAGAGGTGAGGCTGCTCGGCTGATACAACACCTCAACGTTCGTGCCGACAACTACAACTCATGCTGGGACATATTGACTCAGCGCTATGATAATCAGCGCCTTCAATTTACATCATTCATCAACACCATGCTGAATCTACCTGTCATACAACAGGCCGACAGCTCCAACCTTAAAAGGTTGCATGACGTAATTACGGAATATCTAAATGGACTGGCGAATATTGGCATTGACACGACCACCTGGGATCCTCTCATAGTTCACCTGATGGTACAAAAACTTGATACAACAACCCATACGGACTTCATGACGGAGTCGCATGACCATAGAGAGCTGATACGCTTAAACGACTTCCTAACATTCCTGGAGAGCAAGTTCATGGCCTACGAAAGCATACAAAATGCGAAGAAAGGAAGTACGAACTCTCAGAAGTCATTACAGGAAAAGCCAAACCACAAAATTTTTGCCACCAAAAAATCTTATAACGAGCAACAAAAGATGTCAAGAACCTACCATACGACATACGGTCAATGCCCTCTTTGCAATGATAGCCACGTGCTGAGACAGTGTCCTAAATTCATACAAATGGACACAACACATCGCAGCAGCATCGTTGCGAAATTGCATGTGTGCAGAAATTGTTTATACAGACACAATAATGATGAATGCAATTCTACGCAAACATGCCGAGAGTGCAATAAAAAACATCATACACTATTGCACAACTCGAAGAAAACTGGGCCAATGCGAACGGATGTTGAAAAACCTTCGACTTCCTGTCCCCCCAGCTCTAATCACCTGGCAAATAAGGATGTGGAGATCTTGTTGGCCACGGTTCAATTACGAGTACAATCTGCAAACGGGACGTACGTCACCCTTCGTGCGTTACTGGACCAAGGCTCGCAAGTGAACCTTATAACCGAAAACGCGGCTCAACTACTACGACTTCCACGACAACGGCTAAACGCAATAGTTTCTGGCGTTGGAACTGTCTCCGGTGACTGTAAGGCTCGCATTCACCTCGCCTGCAAGTCAATTCATTCGGAATTTACATTCAAAACTCAAGCACTTGTTATGAACAAGTTAACTAAAAACTTGCCTAACTCATCGTTTGACGACACATGGCCGCATATAGAAAATTTGAAACTAGCAGGTTGTGACACGTTGAACTGAGGGTCACTCAGTTCAACGTGTCACAACCTGTTGACTTACTACTAGGAGCTGAGGTATACTCGGAGATTATCCTGGACGGAGTATTGAAGGGTGGGAACAGGGCACCTATTGCTCAACAAACTCAGCTAGGGTGGATTCTCTGTGGCAAACTACAAACATTTAGCTGTCACATGACCTTAATAGACATTAACGAAATTAACAAATTTTGGGAGAGTGAGGACATCCAGGCTACTCAGGACATCCCTAAGGAAGACCGGTGTGAGGACTACTATGTCAACACTTTACAAAGAACGCCGGAAGGAAAATACGTCGTGAAAATGCCTCTCATCCCCAATTACGAAACCAATTTAGGGAACTCAAGATCTGTTGCTGTTTCGCAATTTTTGCAACTAGAGAAACGACTAGAGCGTAACCAAAAACTTGCGGTCATGTATCGAGAGTTCATGAAAGAATACAGGGATTTACAGCACATGAAACCGGTGGCAAATAATATCCCCGAAAATCCCTCGTACTTTCTACCACACCACGGTGTTTTACGCATACACGCTGCTACAACTAAATTGAGGGTTGTATTCAACGCTTCACAAAAAACTACAAGCGGCTACAGCCTCAATCAGCTACAGCAAAAGGGTCCTAATCTACAGAAGGACATCCAAGCCCTCATCCTGAAATGGAGATCTTACCGATATGCATACACTGCAGACATAGAAAAAATGTACCGCTGTATAGAAATCGCAGACGAGCAACAATGTTTGCAAAAAATCATTTGGCGTCACTCACCGGCACAAAGATTACAAGAATATCAGCTTTGTACCGTAACCTATGGAATGAAATGCGCTTCCTGGCTTGCAATGAGGACTATACATCAATTAGCCTCCGACAACTGTACTAAGTTTCCGGAAGCTGCGGCTGCACTGAAGAATGAGATGTATGTAGATGATCTCGTTAGTGGTGAAAACTCGATTGACGCAGCCAAATACCTACAAACTACAGTAATCAATTTACTAAAAGGTGGCAGAATGAATCTACGCAAGTGGTCCGCCAATCACCCCGCTTTACTTGAAGATTTGGCGGAAGAGCAAATTTCAAAGCAACCCAGCTTCGATTTTAAACAAGAAGAATCATCGAAGACGCTCGGCCTTGGTTGGGACCCGAGCACTGACACATTTACATTTAACTGGAACCTTCCAAACAAAACCAAACAGCTAACTAAAAGAAGCCTCCTATCTGAAATTTCGAAACTGTACGACCCGCTAGGATGGCTGGCGCCCGTCACAGTAGCTGCAAAATTACTGTTTCAACAAGTATGGGCCAGTAAGCTTGGATGGGATGAGGCTCTGTCCCCCGATATACAAGAAGAATGGTTGAAACTCAAAAACGAACTCCCTGTGGTAAAAAGCATCAAACTGAACAGGTGGCTTGGCGGAGCGCAGCAAGACATCCAACTACTGGGCTTTTGTGACGCTAGCGAAAAGGCTTATTCGTGTGTTGTTTATAGTCGTACTAAGAATACACACGGATTGTCGATTACAACATTGCTGGCCGCTAAGACTAGGGTTGCCCCCTTAGCACAAAAAACTACGTTACCGAGATTGGAGTTATGCGGCGCGCTTTTACTCTCACAACTAGTTGAGAAAATAAAGAAAGCATACGCAGGATACGATTTAACCACGTATGCTTGGAGCGACTCGCAAGTGGTGCTCGCCTGGTTACAAGGAGATGTGTCCAGATGGGATACTTACGTGGCCAACAGAGTCACTAGGATCAAACAAATTATCCATCCCGAGAACTGGAACTACGTAAAATCGGAACAGAATCCCGCAGACTGCGCATCCCGAGGGTTGTATCCGTCGAAGTTACGCAACTTCACCCTCTGGTGGAATGGGCCTGATTTTCTACAAACATACGAAAAGGAAGACATCCTGACAAACCGAGCGTGCTTACATACAACTGACGTTGAAACAAACCCCATACCTGCGACAACCTTGCGTCCAAAACAACGCAAACACTTTATCGATGAATTACTGTACAAATGTAGTTCATTGCACCGGGTAATAAGAATTGTCGCATGGGTGTTACGTTTCATAACAAAGGCACGTGACGGCAAACATCCAGATACCGCTTACCTCACTACAACCGAACTAACAACTGCTACAGCACAAATAATTAAATGTGTACAGCAAACGGAATTCCAAATAGAGTACTACCAACTCAGGAAAGGAGAGGCTGTATCACAGAAAGGTTGCATTTACAAGCTCCACCCATATTTGGATGAAACAGGAATCATTCGGGTCGGCGGTCGCCTCAACCACTCGCACCTGCCATCCGGGATGAAAAACCCTATTATCCTGCCCAAAGGGGGGCGCTTTACGCAACTACTTATCGATCAAGCCCACATTAGGACACTACACGGAGGCGCGAGACTGACTCTGACGTACATACGACAACGTTATTGGATCGTCGGTGGCAACAGAATAGTAAAGACGCGACTACGTAATTGCATACGATGTCACCGTCACAAGCCCACTGAGAACTATCAACTCATGGGTGACTTACCATACCCCAGGGTTACCCCATCCAGACCATTCACGCACGCCGGCGTCGATTTTACTGGCCATGTGGAGGTCAAAGCCAACAAGGGGAGGGGGATTAAAACAACAAAAGGGTACATAGCTATCTTTGTTTGCATGGCAACAAAGGCAGTACACATTGAACTTGTGTCCGATCTTAGTACCGAGAATTTCATCGCAGGTTTCCAACGAATGTGCGCCCGGCGCGGTACTCCCAAGCATGTCTACTCTGATTGCGGAACCAACTTTATTGGAGCCTCTAAGATGTTGCGAAGCGAGTTTGAAGACTTCAAGCAAATGTTGTCACCGGAGTTCTTCGACGAAATTGGCAAGCTAGAGGTGACTTGGCACTTTAATGCTCCTGCATGGCCAAGTGCTGGCGGATTGTGGGAATCGGGAGTCAAGTCGATGAAGCACCATCTACGTCGCGTTCTGGGTGACCAAAAACTTACCTACGAAGAGTTCTCCACGTTGCTTACGAAGATAGAAGCATGTATGAATTCCAGGCCATTATGCCCATTGACTGAAGATCCAGAAGAGTTCTACAGCTGTTTGACTCCGGGACATTTCCTGACTGGTGGGCCAACATTGAGTCTACCGCTCTCGGACTATAGTGACGTCAGAACCATCAGCATACGTAGCCGATGGCAACTAACGGAAAACATGCTGCAACAGTTCTGGAAATCGTGGTCTAACGAATACCTAACACAGCTCCAAAGTCGCTGTAAATGGAACAAACCAAGTAAAAATATCAAACAAGGTGACGTTGTCTTAGTCAAAGACAACAACCTACCTCCAGGACGCTGGGCACTGGGACGTGTCCTAGAGGTTCACAGCGGGTCTGATGGCCTCGTACGAGTGACGACCCTAAAGACACAATCTGGGATAATCAAACGTCCCATAGTGAAACTTTCACCACTTCCCAATATGGAACCAGAAACAATCACAGACAAGTCCGAAATAACAAGCCTACCAAAATACCAGAAAACTAGCAAGAAATGCTTCTGGACTCTGTTTGCCACATTATTATTAATGTTTACTTGCACAACGGGCACGCGTGCCGCAAGCAGCAGTGTTCCGACGCGAGCTCTTATTACAAGACTCGAACCAGACCGACCGATTTATTACGACACACTCAGCAAATTACAAGTGATGCAAGACGAGTGGAATTTAATTATGTATTACAACCTGACAGATTATTGGGTCAACACACAACGGATAGAAAACTATCTACTCGATCTGACTGCTCTTTGTACCAAAACTGATCCAAGGTACTGCAAACCAACCCTAACTCAATTATCCCATGAATTAAATATCATGCATCACTACAACAGCATCCTGTTGGCACCGCACCAGCACTTATCTACACGCAAGAAACGAGGTTTGATCAATGGAATCGGTTACGTCGCAAACGAGCTATTTGGCATCCTAGACCAGAACTTCGCAGACAAATATCAACAGGATATCAAATCAATTGAAACAAACGAGAAATACCTGCTAGAACTCATGAAAAACCAGACGTCCATTATTGAGCTACAGAACAAGGTCCTAAGAAAAACTGAAGATAATATCAAACAACAGGTTCAAATGATGGACGGTTTTATGAACGACACGAATACAAACTTTGCTAAGGTTACTTCTGCCATAGAGATCATGATGGCAACCAGTTACTTCAACTCCGCTTCGCTAGCAATGTCCCTGCTACTGAACAACTTGAAGTCAATGCAAGAGATGCTATTCAACACTTTGACCAACGTGTATAAAGGTCATGTACATATACACCTCCTTACGCCAGCAGATTTGATTGAACAGCTGAGCATTATCTCCGGCAGACTTCCGAAGTCCTTGACTTTGCCAATACAAGATGTCAGAGAAGACATTAGAGATGTTTATAAGCTTCTCTACATGAGGGCACGCGTCACGGCTAACTACTTCCTTTTTGAAATCCATATACCTCTAACGTCAGACGAAGAGTTTCAACTATACCAAACATTTCCACTGCCTGTGAAGATCTCCACCGGCACAACTATCATCCAAACACAATCGCAGTATATCGCTGTAAACTTTCACAAGAACACTTTCATCCCATTGCAAGAAAGGGATGTGAAGATGTGTACCCAACTTAACTCTGAAGTACTCATCTGTGGCAAAAATATGCCAGTCTACAACCTCAATAACGGCAATGCTCCCTGCGAAGCAAAGTTATTGAGTCACCATTCAAGCACACCGTGTGACGTCATAGAAACACGATGCGCGGAGTCATGGGTCGCATTACATACAGTAAACAGCTGGTTGGCGGTTTGTTGCGGAGCATGCAGTTTACGAGTAATATGTGACAGTGAAATGACGTCATACACTATGACGTCTTCGAGTATAGTTCAGTTACCGCCAGGATGCATGCTCCAGTCTCAAGATCTCAACATATACTCACACATTGAGTATAACTCCAACATCAGGGTGAACTACCAGTTCGACGTCCCTTCTTTTAACTCTACGGTGAACAATATTGTAAACCTGACTCATCACCACATTCCGCGGGAACTCACGCACCAAGATTCTGATCTCCAAGAAGTGGACAAACGGTTGCAGCGACAACTGGAGCACGAAATTCTTCCGGAAACTATTTCTGCTCACGACCTACACCAATACATCGTATGTTATACTGTGCTGGGAGCAGCTATTGTGGTATCCGGCGTTTGGCTATTTAAAAAACGGTGCTCACCTCGCCTTTTAAAGAAGAAACACTTTCCGGTAATTCCGGAAGACATCGAATTACGTCACGTGCGGAGCCATAAGGATGCTGCGCTGCAGATATCGACGCAGACGCAAACGGCAGCAGCAGCGGCGACGACGGACGACGTCACATTTAACTTAAATTAATTTATACTGCACTAACGTTCTTACTTTTTTACCTTTGTTTACTTTTATTTATACTCTAGTGTTATTTTTTTTGCTTTGTACTGGCTAATCTTTTCTTGATAGTTAACTTCTTCTTTAATTTGGCTTCCTGTTGGGGTTGCCAATATGTACAGGCTCATGACTGTACATCGCATGTTTTGTGTCTTGACTGTACCTACATGCGTTGCTGACGCTGCACTCAGGCCGCACTGGTACCGCGCGTCATTACTTATTTCGTAACATATGCTATTTATATCCACTACAAACAATTAAACGGTGAGACAATTATAGAGACTATCATCACGACTACAAGTGAATACTCTCAAGGAAAGATCGGCCACTTAGTTACTCTGTTAACTTTAACACTACAATATACGTTTACTCGTTTACTGTCGGCTATCTTTTCTTCGTCTCCACACAACAACTACAACAACCACATACTCCACCACAGGAGTCGATGTACAGGATAACGTCCCGTACAGCAGCTGTACCCCATATTTCAATTAATCAATTAAATATTCGAGGTGTGTCTTTACTAAAGAGTTAAATATAATTGTACTTATTTTTTTTTGGAATAATATTTTATGACTTTGCTACGGGACCCCGCTTTTTCTTGGGAATGAATAGAGAGGTTGGCTAAGACCGCGTCTTGTGCGAATTGCGGTGCTAGTTTTTTCTTGTTGCTCAGGGCTGTATTCTTTTTCGGGTTCACGGTCTTTGTTGCGGTTTTCAGTTAATTCTGTAGAGGTAGGCAGAGATCACGGATCTCCATTTGCTACGATCCTGACATACTACTCTCGCTTCATTCACTCTCATTACATTCTTCATGCATGCTCGTCGGTTTAGAGTACTCCTGACCTACCCCTTTTCTAAAACTTCCCCGATTTGGTCCAGGTATGTGCGCCTAGGTCTTCCCCTTCCGGCGGTACCATCCACACTCGCCTCATACACCTGTTTCGTTAGTCTTCTTTCATTCATTCTCTCAACATGACCAAACCATCTCAACATTCCTCTCTCAATTCTCATCACTACATCTTCTATCACTCCACATCGTTCTCTTATCACGCCATTTCTCACTCTATCTTTCAAGGTCAAGCCACACATACTTCGCAACGCACGCATTTCTACTGCATTCACTCTACTCTGATGCTTTTTCTGCCACACCCAACTTTCACTACCATACATAAGAGTCGGCACCAATACTCCTCCATGTACAGCCAGTCGTGCCTTTTCGGACACTTTCCGGCTGCTCATAAAGTTGTGTAGTGCCCCATTCACTCTATTTCCAGCCATCACTCTCCTTTCAACATCTTCTTCATGCTTTCCATCTCTCGTAAACAATGTTCCCAAATATATGAACTCATTCACTTGTTTCACTTTTTCTCCATCTATACAAATCCTACACTCTGTCACGCATTCATCTCTTTCAAAAACCATAACTTTTGTCTTACTAACATTCACTTTCATTCCTTTCCTCTCAAAAGCTTCATGCATAGTTGTTACCATCTCCTGCAACTCATCGGCATATATCAATTGAATATATAATGCGAAAAGAATCGACAATGTCGCTTACTTAAATAATCATTCAACGAATAGAACATTTGATCTAATAACCATATAAGTAGTTTCAACCTATTTTTAAATTTAGTTGTCGGCAATTCTCTTATAGATGATGGCACCTTATTAAATATTTTGATGCACATGGCGTAACAATTTTTATGGAACAATGCAGTTCTAGGAACAAAATCTAGAACCAATCTTTCACTGTCACGAGTGCTACGTGGATACATATCCTTGGCCGTTTTAAAAAGATAGTGTTACTTTTATCAAATATACAGATTTCAAAGATGTACATACAATGCAGTATTTTAGTGTGTCAATATTTTAAATTTTCTAAAATATGGTTTACACGATTGATAGGGAGGGATTCCTGCCATAGCCCGGATGCATCTCCTCTGGTTGGATTGAATTTTTTCTCAGTCGGTTAAGCACGTAAACGAAACTATATGAATGAAACGAATATGAATGAAAACGTTCTACTATACCGTTGTCGTTAGGGGTATGTGCAAGTATTTTATGATGCTGTATTTTGTGGAGACGTACAAATTAAGAAAATAAGGCATTTGTGAATTCGGGTCCTTGGTCCGCTACGATAGTATATGGGACGCCATGATGGGTGCAAAACTGTGCCATCTCTCAGATAGTAGTTAGATCAGAATAGTGAGCATATTTCTAGAAAGCATCAACCAAAGTAAGGCACTTCTCATTCTGAGCTGTAAAAAGGTCTAGATGTACTGTTTCGAAGGGTTTTGGTGGGCGGTGAAACTATAGCAAGCTTTTGTTTAATAGGGTTGCGATCGTATTTTGCTTGACAGCAGATACTACACTCTCTAATATATTTAGTTATACTTTCTTTCATTTTAGGCCAGTAGTAACGATACGACAAGGCAAGGAAACATTCAGTTATACTGCGATGGTTTGTTTTACCTTCGTGACAATTTCATATGAAAGCACACATAGAAAAAATTAGCACTAAACTGGATCGTTTTGTATATCCATTAAAGGGACTTAGAGACGCTACTAATATAGACTCTGCAATGGTATCTTATGTATCATCAGTGCTCAGGTACGGCAACATCATATGGAGTAATTCAACAGAAATAGACAGAGCCTTTAAAACCCAATAAAAATGCATAAGAGCGGTATGCGGGGCCTCTAAGAATAAGAATAAGAATCTTTATTTCCTAGAATATGGTTGGTTACAGGTGTTGGGGTGACTTAGGATATACAGCATATTCTGCCATTTGTGGCGTGCAAATACTAAATTTCTATTTCCTACCAGCTTTATTACATGCATTACCTTCACACATTTGTAATTAGTAATTGAAATATTTATTTAATGTCCGAATCTACTTAGTTATGTCAAAATATAATAATTGAGAAAATAGAATTTATACATTTAAAAAATTGTCATCAAAATATTCCATAATGTTGTAATAGTTCTTGTTACTTAAAAATTCACAAAATTTTTTGCGGAATAGGCTCATCGGTAATTTCTTAAGACCATCAGGCACATGGTTATATATTTTAATACACATGTAGTAAACATTATTTCTAAATATTTCCAGATTGATTTTTGGTATTTGAAACCTGTCTTTATGCCTCGTTCGACTATTTTCGGAATCTCCTAACTTTTTAAATAATGTAGGATGTTTCTTTACAAAAATGCAAATTTCAAACAGATATAAGCATGGTAAAGGGAGAATTTTATGTTGTTTGAACAGAGGCTTACAGCTGTCAATGGGGCCCATTCCACATATTGCTCGGATGCACTTCTTTTGAGCCTTGAACACTTTATCGACTTCTGTCGAGTTACCCCATATAATAAGTCCATAGCGAAGTATTGAGGCTACATAAGCATGATACTTAACAAGGGCTGCCTCAACACTTACCGTTTGGGATATCCTCCTTATAGCATAGATAAAACGGTCAATTTTATTGAGAACTTTATCTATGTGGGGTTTCCAATTCAGAAAATGATCAACTACTATACCCAAAAATACGCAATTTTCGCTGTTATTTATAATCTCATCTTTGTGCGCTATTCTAAGGTTCGGTACTTTTTTATTATAAGTTTTAAATTGGATGAGGCTGGTTTTATTAATATTTACCTTTAGATTATTTAGTTCCATCCAATGAGTAGCTCTATTCACCGTGTTCTCAATTTCTAATTCCTATGTCATCTGGTTATCACTCTTGATAATAAGTGTGGTATCGTCAGCAAATAGGATACATTCATGAGATAAAGCGTCCGGGAGATCGTTGATATACAGTATAAACAAAAGAGGAGCTAAAATACTGCCCTGGGGAACACCAAATTTATTATGCATATATGTCGACTGATATTTTACTTCTTGATTGCCCTTTATTTTTGTCAGTTCAACACATTGCAATCTGTCATCCAGGTAACTTTTTATCTACGTGTGGGCAATTCCTCTTATCCCGTAATTGTACATTTTCGAAAGCAATATTTTGTGACAGACAAAGTCGAAGGCTTTCGTCATATCTAGAAACACGGATGCTATCATTGATTTGTCGTTAAGTGTTTGTGTAATTTCTCTCACTAGTGAAAAGCACGCTAGGGAAGTGGAGTTATGTTTTCTGAAACCATGTTGTTGATTTTTGAGTATATTGCATGATGTTATAAAAGAGTATATTTTGTTATACATAACTTTCTCGAATACTTTTGCTAATATTGGGATTAGAGTTATTGGTCTGTAGTTATTTACATTGGTTTTTGGGCCTTTTTTATATAACGGCTTAACTATAGAGGTCTTCATACGTGTGGGAAATATGCCTTCTGATATGGAAAGGTTAATTATATATGTAAGTGGGGCTAATATGCTTAAAACAGATTTTTTTATTAATTTGGTGCTAATATGGTCGTATCAAGTAGAGTTGGTATTTTTAAGAGTGTTAACAATTCGGAATATGTCAGTTTCATCTACGGGAGACAAAAATATACTGTTAGGGTTCTGCGGAATTTTTGTCATGTCACTTTGGGTGTTAGTTTGTGGTTTTTTATTTGTCATATTATTAATATAAAATTGATTAAAAAGTCACATATTTGGTTTGGGTCATCGTATATTACGTTGTCAATTTCTATAGTATCGATTTCATGTCTGTCAGTATTGTTATTCGTCTTATTTTTAATTACATCCCATGCTGCCTTGCATGTGTTTTTGGATGTGGTAATGTACTGGTGGTTTGTAATTTGTTGCGCTTTCCCTATACATTTTTTGAGTATACGAGAGTATCGCTCATAGTTGACTTTGTTTTGTTTTTTATTATCTTTATGTAACCGATATTTTATGTATAACATGCGTTTTTTGATGGAGCATCGTTTAATGCCTTTTGTTAGCCAACTATTTTTAATGGGCTTCGATGTACATTTGACTTTTTTTATTGGAAAGCACAAATTGTAAAATACTGTTAGCGTGTCATGAAAACTGTTAAATGCGTCATTTGTATTATTCATATCGTAGACTTCAGAAAATGAAAGGCAGGATAAATATTCTGTAAACTTTTGTATGTTATAATCACACAAGTCTCTGATATTCTTGAACCAAACCCTAGGTTTTTTCTTTGGGTTGTAGCGAGTTTCCAGGTTAACCGTTATCAACTGCCCAGTTTCATGGTCTGAGAGTCCCAAATAGCATATATTTGGCTTGACATCACAGATATTACTAGCTATTAAGTCTAAGCACGCTTTACCTCGTGTGGGCTTTGTTATGTGATTCTGTACATTATTATTGTCTAGTATGGACTTCAGATCACCTGTTGATTTGGTATTTTTAAGAACGTTAATATTCCAATCACCACATATTATAACCTTCTTTTTGTTATTTTTACATAGTTGGTTAGCAAGAATTTCTAATTTTTTAAGGAATATGGTAACACTCGACTGTGGTGTTCTATATATGCATGCTACTATAAGGTTAAACTCGGGTAATTCCGTAGCACAGCTTTCGAAGTAGTGGGGGATGGGGGGGGTTAGGTTGTTTATTTCTTTATATTCTAGTGATTTTCTAACTAGTATACATGTCCCGCCTCTGCGTTTGTCTGTTCGAGAGTAACATGACACCAACCTATAGTTATCTAGTGTTAAGTTTGATTCTGTACCTCGTTTTAAAAATGATTCGCATATGCAGATGATATCAATCTGGTGGTTATTATTTAAGTTTTGTAAAGCAATTGTAAGTGTGTCCTGCTTACTCAATATTCCAGCTATATTCTGGTGTAGGAGTGTGATCGTCTCATGCTTAGTTTTGTTCACGAAATAGCTGATTGGACGTTGAACCTTTATTTTGTAGGCAATTAGTAGGCTTGAAATAGTTTGTGATTTTCTTTTGCCTACTTTTAATTGGGGGACAGTGACAGTTTTATAGTTATTTACAATGAGTTCTATATTACTATTTATCATATGTTCATTTAGATAGGGGTTATAGTGTACATTTGTTATAAACACAGAAAATGTACGGAGTCTATACAAAACATTGCACAGTTCTGATATTAGGTTATAAGGGTGTCTATCATTAGATCCTATTGCCAACACAATGATATCATTCTCCGAAAGGGTCCTCACGAAACTGTCGTTGCAACTGCTTAAAACACGCGATGACGTAGCATATGGCTTGATAGTTGACGTAACGCTGTATCTGTGGTTCCTATTGTTCACTCCATATTTTGATAAATTCTTACATAAGCCCTGCGCCTGTTGGTCTCCAAAGATATATACCCTATTATTGGCCAGTTCTTGGGTTTCTTGTACAGACGGTGAGGGTTCTGTTATGTTCAGTTTTTGCAAATGGTTTTCAAGGTTTTGCTGGCTAGTCGAACGGGTGGGGTTGTTTAGTGAACGTGTAGGGATTTCAATGTTCGCTTGAGAATTAGTTTTCGGTAATCTCTCATAATCTGCTGGTGATTCTATTTTTTTGGATTTCTCATTATTTGAAATTGGGGAGTTTGCCGCGCTGTAAGTTAGACAACGATCGCTCGTTCTGCGACGGTTGAATAGCGTTGTTTTCTTTACAGATGTTAGCGGGCTGCTGCACAATTGTTTTAGTACAGTGATTTCTTTATTTAACTGGTCAATATGTTTTTTGAGATCTCCATTTTCTATTATGACATTATCAAGTTCATTTTGTGTTACTATCAAGTTTGATTTTAAGTCATCTAGCTCGATCCTTAGGTCTTGTAAGGCCTGAGAGTTTGAAATGTGGTTTGATAGGTCTAAGCTTTTACCAAGGAAGTCTTCGGATGTGGTGCTGTTTAGTGAACTACTTCTATTTAGATCTTCGTGAGACTTTGTTTTCGTAATTTGATGTCGTCTGAATGTGACATTGGCTATTTGATCCATTTACCCTATTTTGTTTACAAACTTTTTAGTTTAGTTTCTTGGATGTTAGGTGGTGTTGTTGTGCTCTCAAAGTATTCTCACAAGTATAATCAAGCGAATACTAATTTCAAGTGTTGCCGGAGCGCTCGGGATCGAACTCGCGTCGATTGCGTACCGATCCGATAGACAGACCTCACGGCCAAAGTTTGATTAATGTGGGAAGTTAAAATAGGTGTTCTGTTCAATAAGCTAGGTAATTAGGTAATGTAGATAGGTGTCAGCACCGAGTAGTTAAACAGGTTTGTCGTCAACTTGCATGTCATTGAGTTTGAATTTGCATTTTTTCTAACGTTCGTTACTATGTTTACAAAAACGAATTTGCTTTTTATTAAACTGTTTTTATATATTTATGATTTAGGGCACTGTCACTTTGTATATTTAGCTATTACGACATTTCACTTAGCAATTTATTAAGTAAATTATACACTGTTTCACTTAAATACACTCGGTCACTAGCTTTGTGTTTATTTAATAATCGTGTTAGCCTGCTCGAAGATAACATTTGTACTTGTGTATTATTTAGTTTTGTACTGGGTTCATTGCTTTTTTGCAAAGAATTTGCACTTAAACTATTTTTTAAAATAAATATATAGCAAGTCGATGATGTCGTTACGGCTCACTAGCGCCATCCTCTTTTTTAGACAGCTGTAAGCCATTATTTAAAAAACTCAAAGTGCTATCATTACCCTGCCTTTATATTTTTGATATATAGATAGATAGATAATTCTTTATTGTACACATTGGTGTACAATAAAGAATTATACGCATAGATACGGGTGTGGCCACCGTGATCTATGCGTACCCATAAAGTTGACAGGTCCCTATCCTCAAGACCATGGAGACGGCGACAGCAAATATCATCCCGGGCGTACAAGCATACCCCGGCGCGACTCATAAGCTATGCTCGAGTTTGTACCCGGGGTACATTAGGTAGGCTGTATCGGCCGGGCATGATATTTGCGTCTCCGTCAGAAAAAGCAAGGTAGGCTGCGCGGTCTCTAAGTGGAGATGGACCGCGTTAAGGTTGGAGTGTAGGCCCCTGATGTTGCAGAAATCTGGACCACGGCTCTTGCCAATAAGGATCCGAACATTGCTGAAGTGAAGCGGAAGTTGAATGCTGCTTCAAGGTCCAGTAAAAAGGCAACGTCTAGAGCAAAGTTTGAGTTCATCGACAGAATTGGCGAGCGGCTTGCGCGCTACCCATCTGGCAGTCGTGCATTTTGGTCGCTCGCTAAAGCTGCTGAGGGAAACTTCTGCCAGTCTTGCCTTCCGCCGCTGCATAAATCCGACGGTAGTCTGGCCCATGGCGCTAAGGAGAAGGCCGATCTTTTGGGTAATCTCTTTGCGTCAAACTCGACTATGAACGACGGGAACGCCGAACCACCCATCATCCCCAGCTGTTGTGCTTCGATGACCGAAATTAAAATCACACAACGGGTGGTCCGGCGCGAGCTTAAGTCCCTAGATGTTCGGAAGTCGAGTAGGCCGGACGGTATACCGGCGATGGTGCTTAAGCACTGTGCCCCCGAGCTGTGCCCTGTACTTACACGCCTTTTCGCACTCTCATACTCCGCGAGGCAGGTGCCGGCCTCGTGGAAGACTGCATTCGTGCACCCTGTACCTAAGAAAGGTGACAGGACAGATCCGACCAATTACAGGCCTATCGCTATAACCTCCCTTCTCTCGAAGGTTATGGAGCGTGTTATTAATACACAACTCCTGAGGTACCTTGAAGGAAACGATCTACTGAGCGACCGAAGGTACGGTTTTCGCCACCGTCGCTCTACCGGTGACCTTCTTGTGTATCTCACAAACCGGTGGGCGCAAGCCATCGAGAGTCGAGGTGAGGCACTAGCGGTCAGCCTCGATGTAGCGAAGGCGTTCGATCGGGTCTGGCACAAAGGTCTTCTTACGAAGTTGCCATATTATGGACTCCCCGAGGGATTGTGCGAATGGATCTCCAGCTTTTTGTCCAACAGAAGCATCCAAGCCGTCGTCGACGGCAGCTGCTCGGACCGCATGAACATAAACGCTGGTGTCCCACAAGGCTCCGTGTTGTCTCCGACGCTGTTTCTGCTGCACATCAATGACATGCTGTCTGATGGCTCCATTCATTGTTATGCGGACGACAGTACCGGGGAAACGTGTTACACGGGCCGTGCAAATATCCCTCAGTCCGAGGTGGAGAAGAGTCGCTAACAACTTGTGTCTGAAATCGAGACTACTCTCTCTGGAGTGTCCGATTGGGGACGACTAAACCTAGTCCAATTCAACCCCACTAAGACACAAGTATGTGTATTCACCGCTAAGAAAACCCCATTCATTGTAGCGCCGCAATTCCTGGGCACACCGCTTACCATCTCCCCGAGTATCGGGATCCTTGGTGTCGATATCTCCAGTGACGTCCAATACCGAAGTCATTTGCAGGACAAGGTTAAGTTGGCATCAAGAAAGCTCGGAGTGCTCAACAGGGCGAAGCAGTATTTCACTGCGGGGCAGCAACTCCTTCTTTATAAAGCACAGGTCCGGCCTCACATGGAGTACTGCTGTCACCTTTTTGCTGGAGCACCTGCATACCAGCTTGACCCCTTCGACTCGTTGCAAAGACGGGCATTGAGGCTGGTTGACAATCCCATACTCACAGGTAGAGTGGAACCTCTTAGCCTTAGGAGGGACTGTCAACCTCACCTTCGGCAACCAAAACGACCCACAGGCGGCGTGCGTTTTAGTCGGTTCGAGTCCGACTTAACCTCCTCCACCGGCTCCGGTGGGGAGGTATCCGTGGGGATTTTGCGCACGTAAAAAAAAAAAAAAAAAAAAAAAAAAAAGCCTTAGGAGGGATTTTGCCTCACTGTGTGTGTTCTACCGCCTATGCAATGGTTTGTGCTCAGATGAATTGTTTGACATGATGCCCATAGCTACATTCTATCATCGCACCTCTCGCCATAGGCAGGGAATTCATCCCCACACATTGCGACCTGAGACGGTGCGCACTGTGCGGTATGAAATAAACTTCATCCCACGCACACTCAAGCTGTGGAATGACCTCCCTGCTGCGGTTTTCCCAAGCGCCTACAATATGGGGTTCTTCAAGAGGGGCATCAGAAGGTTTCTTCATGGTCGGCAGCGCGAGTGTGACACCCCTGGTGTTGCATACGTCCATAGGCCACGGTAACCGCTTCCCATCAGGTGGGCCGTGTGCTTGTCTGCCAACTAAGTGGTATAAAAAAAAAATTAAAACTGCTCGCAATCGTCTCATGCACGCTGATGTACGTCATTATGGTGCTGAATAAATTTTGACACTGCTCATAATATTCCTGTGGCGTTGCCGAACCTTGCGTTAAGAGAGCCAAGTCGTTGTACAGGGACGTCTTGTCCCGTTTGTCCGCAAAATTATTTATTAAAGCACTCCTAATGCCCTGCCAGCTATCTGGGATGCCGTTCGAATTAATAGTTCGAGCGGCCGGGTCTACAATTTTGTTTAGGATCCCATTCAAGAGCGCTAAATTTGTTAAATGAAAAGCGGGATCATCTCTCACGTATTGCTCCACTATCTGATCGAATAATTTTATAAAGCGAGTTCATACATTCGAGTTACCGTCGAATTCTCGGACCAATCGCAGGGCCTTGTAAATGATATCTAATGAGTCAGGCATTTCCGTAGGAGCTTCGCTATCACTATTGTTAATTTCTAAATTAGGTTCGTCTAAAATAAGACTTTCTAAATTCCTATCAGCATCAACCATGAGGTGTCTGCTGGTGTTTAACCAAGGGGACCGAGATTGCCGTGGATGGAAAATCTTGGTTTATAAAGTAGGGATACTCCTCCGGTCTGGTGCCCTCGTATATTCGGATATTTGACACGTGCCTTGATAAACGCCTGGGCGACTCGCGAACGCTGTCACTGTTGTTATGTGCAGTAATGAGGTAAATGCATATAAACTTTCGCGGCGCTATGTCACTACGTAACAAGCGTTGTCCATTACAACAACAGAATTCGGAGAAATGTTTGGTAACAGTTTTTCATCGATCCAGTTTTGAAAATTTGTGACATTCATGTCTCCATGACAATCACCGGTCTTGGAATGTGATTTGAACATCAATAAAACATTAGGTACAAAGCCATTGCTACTGCCAGTGTGTACAATTACAATACGAGGTCCTTTACCGATGTTTTGCATAGCCCCGCGTTCTGTATTAGACTGCCAGCATTGTTTTTATACAAGTGGCATAAAAAAAATGCTGGCAGTGACAGGAGGCAGACAAGCGCACGGGACACCTGATGGAAAGTGGTTACCGTGGTCTATGGACGTGTGTAACACCATAGAAGCCACACTCGCGCTGCCGACCCTGTAAGCACAGAGTCATTTTTGTGTCACGTGATTTTTATTCATGTAGGTTTCATCTAGAAATATTATTGACTTACTCTCTCGGCGGTATTTTTTTATGTCTTTGATGTAATGCCACTGCAGGCGCACGATGTCGTGACGTTCAATTAATAGTTTCCTCTTTGACTTACATGTTAAATATTTGAAACCAAGCCTAAGTATTGTCCACCTCAAGTATTCACATGAGCAATGAAGTATATTGTCTTGTTCCAATTCCGTATTCAACTTTTTCAACGACGCGATACATTTTTTGACATACTGTCAACCATTGTGTAATTGATGGTTAAGCAAATTTCCCTGTAAGTGACGTTTGATGATGCAACTTTTCATATAATTATGATTATACGAGACGTTGCATCCTTGAGATTTATTCTTTACTTCACTTGGTAGTTCACTTCTCATTCTACTAGGCATCGCACAATATTTAGAGAACTTTAGTTCTCACCGCTTCCGCTCTAACCGGTGGCGGCGCTACTGTCTTATGTCATACATTTCAGAGCTTTTTCCTATTTCACGCAATCGGGAGGCTTCCCTTTTGTAATAAGCATGCCAGGGATTGGGCGGGTAATAAATCTCTTCGGGTGCAACGTTTCGTATAATTATGGTCAAACGTCACTTATAGGTAAGTTTGTTTAACCATCAATTATACTACGACGTTGCATCCTCAAGATTCATTCTTTACTTCACTTGGTAGATGTTTAGCGCTGATGTGAAATACGTAGAATAGGAAAATGAAAGAAAATTTGTGCAAAGGAGATAGATATAATCTGACACTATTAATGTGCCAACTAACAGTTACTAACATAAAACATTCAGTCAGAATCACATACAATTGTTACGAAGCTATTACCATCCTCCCTGGCCAAAAGGTCTGTTATAAAACCTTGCAAATACAAGCGAGTTTCCGGTCCGTGCCGTAGTTTTCTTTATAATATCGACGGATATGCCCCTCCGAACAGCTGCTGAGGTCGTAGGGGCATGGCGCGTGCTGTTCTCCGAGAAGACAGTGATTGACTACACTCTCCGTCATTACATTTTTGATCCAACGGCTGATCATTGGAGTGGTGGCATTACGGACAGGTCTTTTAGTGGTTAGTATTAACCTATCGGTTTGTGGATGGTCCTGGTAACCTTTAGTAGCCTCAATATAGTATAGTAATGTCCTCGCAGTACATATTTGTTGCATATTAGGAAAAAATGGAATGAATAATGTAGGCGTTGCGCGGTCTCGTGCAGATGTTTTAATTATGTCGTTAATTATTATCATGATCCTATCGGTGTTGACACTGATAGTAGCCAAAGGAATCAAGGATAGCATCTGCACGCGTTGTGCTGTCGACAATGCGAGAAGAGCAGTCGGTTTTTTAGACAGTTAGTCTATGCTCAATGCATCATTTGGATACCATGTGGCCAATAGGACCAGCACTAAACTCGGGTCCCAGGTTGACTTAAATCTACCTATTTCATCGTTATTACCTACTTGTTTGTCTAATATTAGAGCCAAGGCCAATCGGAGAGTATTTAAAGTAGAATATTTTTATAGGAGTCCTACACGACGGTATTCCCGTCCGAATTGAGCAGCCCGACTGGGGAAGTACCTCCACCCTACAGAATACCACGGCTATAATAACCTCGTGTTGTGTTCCGGTGGTGAGTAGGGTAGCCAGAGCTCACTGGAGAGTTTTTGTGCTATCAGTGGGAAGACCAAAGGCTTGTCCTGATTTTGTGTTCTGCACTGAGGGCACTGAAAATCTCTGTTCTTACAGGGTCGGTAGCACGGATGTGTCTCCACTGGTGTTACACACGTTCATAGGCCACGGTAACCACTTTCCATCAGGTGGGTCGTGTGCATGTCTGCCACCTAAATTGTATACAAAAAAAGCTAGCACCAGCTGCAAACTATGATGTTAGAAACGTTAATAATATAGGGATTTATATTACGTAATATTTCAAATTTCTATCAGATGCAGAAATGCCACCATTTTTTAATTTATCTTATTGTTTAATCGAATTTGTGGACAATGATGCAATCATAATATCTATTGTTTGTTGTAAATTGTCTTGCGTACGCTCCCCTGATAATAGAGATGCCCCCAGGGTAAGTTACCTCCAAAGGGGGTGGCGGGTCCTGGAAGGAGACAATAGCAAACCTGGCTTAGGTTTAAAGTGTATAGGCTTTGATTTGAACAATTTGAGAAAAAGAGGATACCACAGCTGGCTTGGCGGTGGTGTTATCATTTCGTCATCCGTGGCGTAGCGGTAGAGCATTCGACTGCTATGCAGGGGGCACGGGTTCGATTTCCGCTCAGTGCAAACATTTACATACATACATACATATAATCACGGCTTTATCCCTGGAGAGTTAGGCAGAGGTGAATTATCACCCACATTTCACCAATAATTGTATTCGGTCCGACGTAATAGGGGGTGAGCCTATTGCCGTATTCCGGGCATTACTGTTGACTCGAGCCACGCATCTGTGGTTGAGTCTGGGCTGTATATATCTGTCTGATGTTAAACAGCCCTATCCCTTAGTCGCCTTGTACGACACCGCATGGGAAGAGATGGGGTGGTCCTAATTCTACTCTTCCGGCAACCATGCGGCAAAACTATGTATGTATGTATGTTTATCCGAATTCTAGATTCCATAACACAAGCTAGTTAAGCTATGCTTACCATGGGTCTAGATAGCGTTGTGTAGAATGTTTTGGAATATTTATATATTTACTAACAACTATTTAACACCAGACAGTACACTTTAGGGTCGTGGCTCACCTAGCAAAACACCTATATTAGGAGGTAGGACACGGCGGTATTTCCGCCCAACTGAGCAGTCCGACTGGGGAAGTACCTCCGCCCTACAGAATACCGCGGCTATAATAACTTCGTGTTGTGTTCCCAGCGGTGAGTAGGGTAGCCAGAGCTCACCGGAGAATTTGTGCTGTCTGTGGGAACTAAAGGCTTGTCCTGCTTTGTCTTCTACTGACGGCACAGGAACTCTGTACTTACAGGGTTGGCAGCGCGACTGTGACTCCTCTGGTGTTACAAACGTCCATAGGCCACGGTAACTACTTTCCATCAGGTGGGCCGTGTGCTTGTCTGCCAATTAAGTGGTATAAAAAAAAAGACAAATATATCAGACAGTCCAGACTCAGCTTTACACGCTCGAGTCAACAATATTGCCCGGAAGTCGGCAATAGGCTCACCCCCTATTACGTCGGACTGAATTCAATGATTGGTGAAATGTGGGTGTTAATTCACCTCTGCCTGACCCTCCGGGGATAAAGGCGTGATTATATGTATGTATGTATGTACTAACAATTTTCTGTAATCATTTCACGATTAATGAAAAGGGAAGGAAGGCATAAAAAAAATTCCCTCCAGACTATAGTAAATGCATCTACACTATAAGCTTCGGGATCTCGTTGCCATGAGATGTATGTTAAGCATTTGGCATAATTTTTAGTCGCAAAGAGGTCTATTTCGGGATAGCCGTACGTGTCAACCAATTTTTTGGAATGATAGAGTATCGAAGTCCATTCCGTGTATATGATACTTCTCCTTGACTCCTCGTCAGTTTCGCGGTTGTCCTAAGACTTAATATACGAAGCGAATATATACAGCTGCCTACAATCTCACACCATTGCCATATGTCTCGAGCGACCTTATTGAGGTGAGGAAATTGAACCCCTCCGTATAGATTTATGTAGGGGATTGTCGTAGTGTTAGCGATTCGTAGAAACAGCTCTTTATGCGTAATGTCGGCGGTAAAACACTTCAAGCCATTCAAAGCCGCTTTTAATTCTAACCATGCAAAGTGATTCCTAATCTCAATTTCATTCCAAAACCGCCTGTCCTCTCCCCGTTACAGAATGCCCCCATCCTGTTGGCGAAGCATCTGAAAAGATTTCTAAGGCGTATCGCCCATGGCAAATGGAGTTTATAGATTGTGGGATATTATTTTTCCACCACGGAAAATCCTCCGTAAGATAAGAGGGTATTGTCATATTGAGGTCATAGTCCTCATTGCATTCTCTTAATGCTAAAAATTTCTCGCGTTCGAATCGTTTGGTATATAACCAACCGTATGACAGGCAGAGCACAAGAGTCCATGGCCTAGCGGTAGAGCATTCGACTGCTATGCAGGGAGTGCGGGTTCGATTCCCGCCCAGTGCAAATATTTGAATTCATGAATATGTATATTTGCATTGGTCTGGGTGTTCGTTCATATATATGATATGTATGTACTTACAAAAAAAAAGTATCTAAGTATGTTTATCCACATTCTAGATCCCATAACACAAGCTAGCTAAGCTATGCTCACCGTGGGTCTAGATAGCGTTGTGTAGAATGTCGTGGAATATTTATTTATTTATTTAGCGATGGCAATACATGTCGTTTAGAATACTTTTCGATGTACATACATACAAATAATCACGCCTTTATTCCCGGAGGTTTAGGCAGAGGTGAATTAACACCCACATTTCACCAATAATTGTTTTCGGTCCCACGTAATAGGGGGTGAGCCTATTGACGTATTCCGGGCACTATTGTTGACTCGAGCCATGCATCTGAGGCTGAGTCTGGGCTGTATATATCTGTCCGATGTTAAACAGCCCCGTCCCTTAGTCGCCTTGTTCGATGTAATCTGCTAATATTGTACGTTTTTGATTCGGTAATTTTAAACACATACTACGTGAATCTAATTCAAATCCTCACAATATCTGTGCCTGTTTTGGTATCAAGTTACTTTTTGTATAGTTAATGACAAAACCGAGCCTTAAAAGTAGGTTTCGAGTATTTACAACGCATTTTTGACAGTCCAGGAATGTAGCTCCTAAGCAGATAATGTCATCTAAATAAATTGCTAGCATGAAGCCTTTGTTTCTTAAAAAAGGTTACTACGAGTTTCATAATTTTTGATAAAAATTGATCAGGTTTATAATCACACTTTATTATTGCCCCGAGTACCTATAATTTAGACATTTCTAGCGCTATTTGTTTAATTTCGGCAAGGCACAAGGGTGTGTTCCAGTTCCCCTGTGAATATTTGCAGGTTGATGTGGTACCGTCGGTACGCTTTATTTTGAGTCCCGACTTTTCGGCAGTTTATGACGCCTTTATCTTCTCATTTAGATGTTCTCTGTATAATACTATACTGTGTGTTCCAAGCGTAGTATAGCACCTTCAGTCGATAGACCCGACCGAAAGCCGAACTGCGCATCGTGTAAAACTAAATATTCATTTAAGCGTCAGTCTAATAAGCTGTCTAACACTTTAGCCAGTACTGTCGCCAGCGATATAGGGCGATAGTTCTTTTTATCAGTAATATCACCAGTTTTATTTTTAACTGTGGATACTACAATCAAAAGGTCCCCATGAGATCAAGAGGTAGACAGGAGTGAACTAGACACAATGAATAGAACATCGATAACACTCTAGGTAGGTTTTTTTTATTTTTTTATTTATTTATTTCCATATTATTACATTAGTTCATCTCATAGAGTGAGGTCCCGCATGCTTAAGATGCTCGATGCTGAGACCGTCGTGACTCGGAGACTTCCCACGCTTCATTTTCTAAATTACGGCTGCAACATCTCTAGTCGAAAATCGTATGCCATCCAGTTCACAGTTGGTTTCAGCCTAGATCATTAAACGCGACGGTTCCAGAGGAGATTCCACTTTAAAGTGTTGCTGAAACAAGTCTGCTGTCCCAGAGTTAAGACTTTTTGTGGACTTCCAAAAACTATTGAAGTTGCTATAATGTCCATCCGGATCTGCTCTTTATGGTTTTGACACCATATAAGCTTCCCTCTCAATACAAGTCAGAAAGACTTGCCTGCATAGCCTCATAAATCTCACCTGTGATAGCTTTATTGTGAAGAAGCCACAACTGATATCTAAGCCTGGCCTCCCCGTGTGACTCTGCAACATGTCTAATCCAACCCGTCAACTAGCGCCTTCTTCTACCATGAACTAACTTATGTGTACACACAGCAGCTTTTGTAAGCATGCGTATTATCTCTGTGTACATTTCGTCAAGCAAGCGCTTGTGACAGACATTGCTACAATGTTTATTATCCGAGCATACATTAATAGCACGTGGAAAGTAAACACCGCCCAGACGACTGTTACATAAATTAGTGAACATCTCCTTTTGTTCATCATCTCTATTACCCCAAATAACTTTATTACATTTAGTAGCTCGGGTCAGACAATTTACAACGCACATAATGAAGGTTACATTTCATAATAACTGGGAAGTGATCAGACCAATAGACTCCGTAAGCCACACGTACTTCGTACGTACGTACGTTCTGAGGAGGTGGAACACGGCGGTATTTCCGCCCAATTGAGCAGTCCGACTGGGGAAGTACCTCCGCCCTACAGAATACCGCGGTTATAATAACTTCGTGTTGTGTTCCCGGCGGTGAGTAGGGTAGCCAGAGCTCACTGGAGAGTTTTTGTGCTGTCAGTGGGATGACCAAAGGCTTGTCCTGCTTTGTCCTCTACACTGACGGCACAAAATCTCTGTTCTTACAGGGTCGGCAGCACGGATGTGACTCCACTGGTGTTACACACGTTCATAGGTCATGGTATTCACTTTCCATTAGGTGGGCCGTGTGCTTGTCTGCCACTTAAGTTGAATAAACAAAAAAAAATATCGGTATCTATCAGTGTATTAATTTTACTAAACACGTCTATAAATTCTACTAAATTATCTATAGATATAGAGTTAGTAGGCATGTAAACACTGAAAATCATAATAGACTGAGAACTTAGATTAGCTCTGATAGACGAAAGTCGTTCACTATTGCACGGCGCTACTGAAACTAACTAAAACATAGTACCTTTACGCCGCAGTTTACCCACACCACCGTATGGTCTTCCCTGAAACACACCTGTAGAAATATCCACAGCTGATTTTCCTGTGTACTCGTAATCCTTGTGTATTGTCCCAAGAAAAGGTAGATCATACGGGAACAACCAGGTCTCCTGGAGGGCCACTACATCCGCAGACTGACATAGCCAGCGTACATCATTAACTGAGCGTTTAACTGACTTACAGTTAAAGCTCGAAAAAGTAATTGTATTGTTTGTAACTGCTTGAGTCATTAAGATGTTAATGTTCGTGTGACGCCACATCCCTGGTATACTTCAGCTGTACAAACCGCCTAAAGGATATTCCTTGAGGCCTCGTATGCACTCAAAAACAAATTAAGTTTTGTATCAGGCACATACAATTTGAATGCGTCATATTTTTCTTTCTTTTCTCATTTTATTTTAATAAGTGTGACTTTCTCTTCGGTTTTCTCTTTAATATATTCCACTATACCTTCTCCTTTGTACCCTTACTCACATTTGATATAAATACATGTACTCGATTTCTGCTGCTTTGAACTTGCCCTCAAAGTCTGAACAGGCCCTTCCTCTATGTCCTATAAATTTATATTTCATATATTCTTCTTTTTATTCGCAACAACATACCATACCTGCGGCAGGATACGGCAGTTTTTCCGCCCAATTGAGCAGTCCGACTCTGTGGCGTAGCGGTAGAACATTAGACTGCTAAGCAGGGGGCGCGGGTTCGATTCGCGCTCAATGCAAATATTTGTATGTATGAATATGTATATTTGCATTGGTCTGGATGTTTGATATGTACGTATTTACAAAAAAAAAGAGTATCTAAGTATGTTTATCCGAATTCTAGATTCCATAACACAAGTTAGTTAAGCTATGCTTACCATGGGTCTAGATAGCGATGTGTAGAAAGTTGTAGAATATTTATTTATTATTATAAAGGTTTGTCCTGCTTTGTCTTCTGTATTTACAGGGTTGGCAGCGCGACTGTGACTCCTCTGGTGTTACAAACGTCCATAGGCCACGGTAACCACTTTCCATCAGGTGGGCCGTGTGCTTGTCTGGCATCTAAGTGGTATAAAAAAGTGTCCCAAGCAGCGATATAATCGGGCTCGCCGACTGTCATCACTGATTACGCGGCTCCAGCCCGTTGCGCAGATTATGTATTACCGAGTATTTGTTGATGCATGAGGGAACTGCAGAGGTTAGTCGCATTCTCACATTCACCAGGAGTTGGCTCCGGCGTTACATGCAATCAATCAATCAGCCCACTGCAGTCCACTGCTGGACATAGGCCTCTCCCAATGTGCGCCATTTTCTCCGATCCTCTCCCTTCCGCATCCAGTCTGTCCCAGCCACCTTTTTCAGGTCATCAGTCCATCTGGCTAGGGGGCGTCCTACCTTTCGTTTACCTTCTCGCGGTCTCCACTCTAGGACTCGTTTGCTCCAACGGCCATCGGTCCTTCGGCAAACGTGGCCAGCCCACTGCCTCTTTAACTTGCTTATTCTGTGGCCTATGTCGGTAACTTTGGTTCTCTGTCGAATAACCTCGTTCCGAATTTTATCCTTCAGAGAAACTCCAAGCATAGCTCGCTCCATAGCCCGCTGCGCAACTTTTAAGCTATGGACCAGCCCCACTGTAAGTGTCCACGTTTCGGCAACGTAAGTCATAACAGGTAGGACGCACTGTTCAAAGACCTTTGTTTTGAGGTATTGCGGTAGGGGTGAAGAGAAAACTCGACGTAGTTTGCGAAATACTGCCCAACCCAGCTGGATCCTTCTGGCTAGTTCTTTCTCGAAGTTGTTTTTACCGAGCTGGATAACCTGTCCCAGGTAGATATATTTTTGAACAACTTCGAGTGTCGCCCCTTCGATGGCAATCGGTCTCGGTGCAACATGTTCGTTGAACATAATTTTGGTTTTATCCAAGTTTACACCGAGGCCGACGCGTCGAGAAGCTCCATCTAGGCTATGCAGCATTTCGCCCAGTTGTTCCAACGATTCCGCTACTATGACGATGTCGTCGGCGAACCGAAGATGTGAGATGTACTCACCGTTAATGTTTATACCCCGCCCAGTCCAATCCAGAGTTTTGAAGACGTCCTCCAACGCGTTGGTGAATAGTTTGGGGGATATAACATCCCCCTGTCTCACTCCACGTTGGAGGCTAATAGGTTTCGTCTTCTGGTCTTGGAGCTGGACGGACATTGTGGCAGTGTCATACAAGCATCTCAGCACCGCGATGTATCGCCAATCGACACGACACCGCTGTAGGGCATCCAGAACTGCCCAGGTTTCGATGGAGTCGAAGGCTTTTTCGTAGTCCACAAACGCCATACACGGCGGCTGATTGTATTCTTGGGCCTTTTCTACAATCTGTCGAACAGTATGGATGTGGTCCACGGTGCTATAACCTTTTCGAAACCCGGCTTGCTCCGGTGGTTGGAACTCGTCGAGCTTACCCGCAAGACGATTTGTGACGACTCTCGAGAACAGCTTGTAGACATGACTCAGGAGTGAGATGGGCCTGTAGTTCTTCAGCAAGGTCTTATCTCCTTTTTTGAAGAACAGTATCACCGCACTCCCGCTCCATGCCCTAGGTGTTATACCTTGTAGGATGACGGAATTAAAGAGGCCTGCTAGCTCTTTCAGGATTGGAGTTCCGCCTGCTTTCAGGAGCTCAGTAGTAATACCGTCATCACCTGGGCACCTGTTGTTTTTCAGTTGTCTGAGAGCCGCCTCCAACTCGCACTGCTCGATATCGGGTATCTCCTCGGTGTAATGGCGCGTAAGTGGGGCTCTGTGGTCTTCATCGCTGTGTCCCGTAGGTTTACTCGTCCGTGATGCATATAGCTGTCCATAGAACTTTTCGATCTCATCGAGAATCTCGAACCTTGAGGCAGTCATTTTACCATCCGCAGTTTTAAGTTTCGTCAGATGGGGCCTCCCCAACTGCTGAGCGAACACTTTCGACCCCCTATTTCGCTCAATCGCCTCCTGGACGATATGGGTGTTGTAGCGTCAGAGGTCGCGTCTAATCAGCTTTTTAATTTGTCGGTTTAAGGCTCTCTCATCTGACGAAAACGACGGTGTGGATGACTTCTCACGTCTCTTTCTCATAAGTTCGAGAGTCTCAGGAGAGAGCTTGGACTCTCGCTGTTTGCGTTTCCCGGGAAAGAACTTTCGAGACACTTCCTGTAATGTTTTGACCACTGTGTCCGTTTTCTCGTCAATGCCGTTTGTGGTTTCCAGTGTTGCGAAACGATTTTGAAGTTCCAATTGGAACTTTTCGGACCCTAGAGTGACTTGGAGTGGCGTAGGTCGGAGAGTAGACCGTATCATTCGGAATCTTTCAGCCTTGATGTTGATATTTAGAGAGCCTCGGACAAGTCTGTGATCGCTTCCGGTTTTAAACTTGTTGATCACAGAGACGTCTCTAAATATGTGCTTACTGTCCGTTATCAAAAAGTCTATCTCGTTTCTTATCACGTTGCCAAGTCCACTTCCTGTGGGGTTTTTTCTTAAAGAAACTATTCATTAAGAAGAGCCCTTGCGCCTCGAGGAAGTTGACTAGCATTTGTCCCCTGTGATTTCTGCACCCCACTCCATAAGGTCCGATTTTCGTCTCACCGCGTTCTTGTACTCCCACTTTAGCATTGAAGTCCCCCATAACAACGTTGTAAGTGGCCTTGGCGGTGTGATTCATTGCCTTAGCAATATCTTCATATACGGCCTCGGCACTTTCGTCGGGGTGAAGCGAGGTCGGCGCATATACCTGTATCACCTTCAGCGAACGACTGTTCGTGATTTTTACGATAAGGTACGCTACCCTGTTCGACACGCTACCGATTTCAACAACGCAGCTAATGAGGTCCTTTTTTACCAGAAAACCGACACCTCCCTGGGAGAGCTGTTCACCTTCTCTGAAGTAGAACAGGTCGCCTGACTCAGTGGTTGTCGTGTCCTCCCCAGGTCTTCGGATCTCGGACAACCCTAATATATGCCAATTTATGCGACCTAGTTCTACCTCTAGTTCCACGAGGTGCCTGTCCAGACGAAGTGTACTGCAATTGTACGTTGCCAGTAGTAGTCGCCGGTTTCGGTAGCCTCCCGTAGCCCGGAGATTCTTCGCACCCCCCGTCCCGCCGTTACCCGAACCGCTACCTTGGCTGGGAATAGCGGGACCGCCGGGAAAGTACATCCATCTTACAGAATACCACGGCTATAATAACCTCGTGTTGTGTTCCTGGTGTTGAATAGGGTGGCCAGAGCTCACTGGAGAGTTTTTGTGCTGTCAGTGGGAAGACCAAAAGCTTGTCCTGATTTTGTGTTCTGCACTAAGGGCACATTAAATTTCTGTACCTACAGGGTCGGCTGCACGGATATGACTCTAATGGTGTTACACACGTTCATAAGTCACGGTAACCACTTTCCATCAGGTGGGCCGTGTGCTTCTGCCACCTAAGTTGTATAAAAAAAAATCAATACTTCACTGATTACTATATTGCAACCACAACATTTTATTATATTCGAAGCCATTATCCTCTTCACTTAGATGTTACTAATCGCGATCGCAAACACACCGGCACGCTGCAAATGGTGACCGATGAAAGTAATAAAGGGGCTTTAGCCAGGCGAGAGTCTGTAATGAAGGTCAGTTATCTCCTGTTTTTGCTCTTTAGTAGGGCCATCCGTTACGATATATAGCACCCAACGTTTAGCGATTTCATCGGGAATAGCAGGGCCATTGACCTCATCTTTACTCTTTGGGTACCCAAGTGCATCTAAGATGTCACTGAACAGAGGTCGCATTAGCCAAGTCGGAACTAGTACTTGCAGTTGCTTCCATTGGATTAAACCCCGATAGTGTCGGCTCCGTAGGAGTTGGGTCAGAAGATATGGACGGGTTGGCCAGTACGGCGTCTATATCAAAAATGTTCGGCTCAGACAAAGACACTGGAATGTCTTTATTGACATTTTATATAGGAGCGGGAAGCACTAGGGATCTGATAGTAAGCTACCGTCAGAATCAGAGTGCAGTTCCCAGGTTTTAATAGTTGCGGGTGAAACGGGCCACGGCCGCCTCGCATCACCTGTGTGTGTGTTATCCTCGTTAGGCAATTCTGCCAGGACAAAACAGGAAAGATTGCGTTACCAGTACTTTCGCAGTAGTGTATTCTTAATAACATCTAAGTCATTTTAGTGCTTTGAGTCATTGGGCGTAATCACGTTACGACACGAGACTGTTAGTTATCACTATCAGCCGTGATCTCGTCACGGAGAATAGCGAGTAGCGTACCGCTTTAGCGGAAATTAATAGATGAAATAGAGATATTACCATCTTCACTAGGTACCCGTAAAGTGTTGGTATCCGTAATTATCAACTATGTTACATCATAGATAATAGCATTTTGCTAGGTTATGTACACAAAAGTACCTATCTATTCCCAAAATAACAAGGAGTAACGGACAAGTACGTTTAGGTTTAGGTTTAAAGAATTTTATTCACATAAAGACATAGGTATTTACATCACTTACATGAGAACATAAAATACAGTTATAGAATACACATATTATGTTCGTTGTCACATTTAAACAGATAAATCAGGTAGGTACACAAATACGATCAGTACACCGAGATAATGTGTCTGGCTAATTGTTTTTTAAAAACATAAAACGAGTCAATACATTTGATGTCCGAGGGTAACTTGTTAAAAAGGCGCGCTCCCTCGTATGTTTACGTTAAGTTAGGTTAGGTTAGGTACATTAGGTTTTCTTATCATTGTACTGCGTTGTACCATGTAGGTACCTACGACAAGCTAACTTGTAAAAGTATCTTGAACTTTCATATTATAACACAACATAATAACGTTATATGTATAACCCGACCGTATTAAATAGAAGAAAGTTGTAAAAAGAAAATAATATCATGAATATCCTCATAAGAGGTAGTGTCCGAAGAATAATTTCGTAATTGGTTTTCTAATCGCCTAATTTACTTAATCATAATATGTTTACTCTTGCATTGTTTACGTTTTCCCATATTCAATTTACTTAATACACACGAAAACTAGTCAAATCTATAATATGGGGTTCTTCAAGAGGGGCATCAGAAGGTTTCTTCATGATCGGCAGCGCGAGTGTGACACCTCGTGTGCATACGTCCATAGGCCACGGTAACCACTTCCCATTAGGTGGGCCGTGTGCTTGTCTACCAACTAAGTGGTATAAAAAAGAAAAGAATTCACCGAAAAATATTTAATTTAATTACGTGTTGCGATGCCCGCACAAAAAAAAACGAATGATGTAAGACAGAAGCGGCGCCACCGGCTAGAGCGGAGGCAGTGAGAACTAAAGTTTTTTTTTCCAAGATCTCTAAATACTGTGCGATGTCCAGTAGAATGAGAAGTGGACTACCAAGTGAAGTAAAGAATAAAGGATGCAAGTATAATTTTTCTTCGTATGACACCTTCCGTAAAATTGACGATTTTAAGCCTTTTTTGGGGAAACGGTTTTTCCGTGGTGATTTGAAACTTGCTGTGCTGCCTTGTGCCCCTTCAGCTTCAAGGACCCACTAAGTAGACCCACCGGTGGGTCTCAGAATACTGATATGTCTCTAAAGTTGTGCTGTCCACCGGCAGCATACATTGCTATGCAGACAATAGCACCTTAGGCCGCGTGGTTCCCGGAGGCCGCATGGTTCCCGGCAGAGTAGAATTTGGATCACCCCATCTCTTTTCATGTGGTGTCGTACAAGGCGACTAAGGGATAGGGCTGTTTAACATCGGACAGATATACATATACAGGCCAGGCTTAGCCTCAGATGCATGACTCGAGTCAACAATAGTGCCCGAAACACGGAAATAGGCTTATCCCCTATTACGTGGGACCACTTTGTTCAGGAGTCCGAGTTTCCGCGAAGCTGTTTTGATGACGCTCTCGATGTAGTTTTTGTTATTCAGTTTGCAGCGAACATACATACATACATACATACATACATATAATCACGCCTTTATCCCTGGAGGGTTGGGCAGAGGTGAATTAACACTCACATGTCACCAATAATTGTATTCATAACATAAACTCACGCCTATGTCCCCGAAGGGGTAGGCAGAGGTGCTAGCACCCGCATTTCGCCATTAACCGGGCACTATTGTTGACTCGAGGCATGCATCTGAGGCTGAGTCTGCGCTGTATATATATCTGTCTGATGTTAAACAGCCCTATCCCTTAGTCGCTTTGTACGACACCGCATGGGAAGAGACGGCGTGGCCCTAGTTCTACTCTGCCGGAAACCACGCGACATTGTATATTAATAAAACATACAATAATATTATTGTGATTATATTTTAAATGAAATCACGTAAAAACCTTTATTATTTTGCATAAAAATGACCTATTAATGTCTCTGTTTCAATGCATAATTAATTTGCGCCATGAAAACAGTTCCATCGTAGTTTTACCTAGTAATGAGATAGAATGTACTCGCTGCAAATTTATATATCTAAAATAATCGTTTAGACTCTCTAGTTGGTTCAAATAAAAAGTATTTGAATGAACCCCGGTACCTACTTGTAATGAACAGGTACAAAATGTTGGATTAAAAAATACAACAACCAAAAGTAGTACTGTAATACTATTTTTAATTATAAAGAATCGTCTTCTTCGTATAACCAGGAATCATCATCACTTGAGTTCTCAGTAATATTGACTATCAATTCTTGGACAGATATATTGTCGAATTCAACATCCCGATCCCAAACCGACATTATCATCTTTTTTGTTTTCTTTTCTACAACACTCGCCCAGTTTTCAGGAGTAAATTTTTCACACGCTGTTTTTAGTAAGCCCAGCATTATTTTTTCGGTAAAAAGGGGAGTTGTATTGTTCCTCGCAGCATAACTTATAACTTGTGCCCAGATCATTTCAATTTCATTACATATATTGGCAGTGATATGGGGGAATTCTGAGGACGGTATGGCCAAGCTCTGCTGCCATCTCATCTATTATGTATCGTTTTGGCAGCTTCTTTTTTTTTAATATTTTTACTAAGTCTATTTTTGTAGGGACTCGTCCACCTCCTCGCCATTGTCACGGAGCCAGTTTATGATTTCATGTGTTTTGTAGGCCTGTGTTGGCATTTTATTAATTTGACGAGAGTGATAGGATGTATTATCAATAAATATTATTGATGGCTCTTCGAGTGTTGTAAGCATTACTCTGAACTACTTTTCATACATATCCGAATTCATCTCCTCATGATAATTTCCTGTTTTCTTGGATTTGAAACCTAATAGAGTGTCTGGCACAAATCCTTTTACTGTTCCTGCATGGCAAATAATCAGTCGTTTGCCTTCTCCCATTGGTACTGCAGAAGTGGAGCCAGCAGTGTTGTCAGTCCAGTGTTGTTTGTCCTTTAAGTACTTTGTTTTTTGGCATTTTGATAGTATCGAAGGTAGGAACGACACGCTCTCATTTCCTACACAGGACAACACGTGCAGGGCTTAGATGTCACCCTCAACTGTGCAAAATATGCGAGCAAGAACCAAGCGAATCAGAGACTCTTTTCTTTGCCGCACCACCAAGACCTGGAATTCATTACCAGCTCACGTGTTTCCTTCATCTGCAGCATCTGATGAGGCCGCCAAGCTTAGTGCCATCATTGTAACATTACTAAGTATCTATAATGGTGACCCTCTTTCCTGAGACTGCCTTTAGCTTATATTGTGAAGTGAAGTTGGCGTGTTCTAGATAAAAAAAACACCTCTACTTAAACAAGGCTCAAATATGGACAAAAACTATTACCGACCCATTTTATTGACTCCAACACTATCTGAGGTCTTCGAAAAAGTTATGTACAAAAGAATGGAGAGATTTCTAGCCAGGTTTGAGCTATTAGCTGGGTAACAGTTTGAGTTTAGAAAAAACAAGTTGTGCTCAATGGCAGCATATAATTTATTTATAAACTATCGCGGTGTGAAATCATAATTATACAAGGTATCGGGATTTCCCGCGAATTAAATCATGGAACTTACTATTTCTGCCGACGTTTCGGATGCGTTGCAGCACCCGTGGTCACGACTTGACTAGTCTGCGAGCGTCGAGATGTATGCGGGGAACATTTTTTGACCGCCTTTACACTTATTATGTAAGTACGGTTAGGCTGGCGACACACCACACTCACTGTGTCAGTTTTTAACGGCACTGTGTTTTTTGTTTTAATGACTGGATTCCACGTTCCAGATAGTTTGAATCCATCTTCAATATTGAAATTTTTATATTTTTTTTATTTCAATGGCTTCACGCACAATCCGTGAATAGTAATGGCGATCAGTGGAGAGGACTTTGGGTTGATGAAGCTCAATCCAGTGATTGGTACCCGACTCAAGATGTTCTGCTATCGCCGATTTATTAAACTGACGGTTTTCACAGCTGCGTTGTGTTCTTTGACTCTCTCTGCAATGGTTCGCTTGGCCAGACCAATGTAGGAACTACTGCAGCTGCAATCCACTTTATAAACACCCGGTGTTTGTTGAGTGTAGTATTTCGCTACTTTAGCGAACGGTTTAAAAATCATCTTGATGGAAAAATTCCGTAAGCAAAATCGATTTTGTCCGTTACACCTTTCACGTACGGCATGTATGCCTGTTGACGGTCAGC
Organism: Eilema griseolum; assembly: GCA_963662185.1. Taxonomy (NCBI): domain Eukaryota; kingdom Metazoa; phylum Arthropoda; class Insecta; order Lepidoptera; family Erebidae; genus Eilema; species Eilema griseolum. The sequence goes on along the minus strand of OY759229.1, from coordinate 474,062 downwards.
ACCCGGCAGCATTTTCCTCGATGCACGTTCCGGCTTTCTAGCACTCGTACCATACCCGTTCACCTCAAGAACTTCCTGAACATGATCTAACTTCTGCTGTTGGTGCTCATAACCATAATAGTAAGTTCCATGATTTATGTACAACATAGGTATTTAAACTATCATGGTCACTCAAATCAGTATCAAAATAAACGGGATATTTACCATGTTTCATTGTTTTGAATTCCCGATATTTCGGCGCTGTTGCAAGCACCTTGATCACGGAGGAACTGGAGTAGTGGTGGTGAACAGAGAAAAAGTTTTTTCTAGTAATCATATCGATGTAATATAAATAAATATATTCCATAACATTCTACACAACGCTATCTAGGCCCATGGTAAGCATACTAGCTTGTGTTATGGGATCTAGAATATATTTAGATACTTTTTTTTGTAAATACATACATATCATACATAGAAACACCCAGACCAATGCAAATATACATATTCATGCATACAAATATTTACACTGAGCGGGAATCGAACCCACCCGCACCCCCTGCATAGCAGACGAATGCTCTACCGCTACGCCAGGTCGATCTACCCTCTTCCAAGTTCTTTTACTGCGCGTATCTGCACTACCACTGGTTTCACTCTCACTACAAACTCGAACCCGATCTCGATCACGTTCACGACACACGATGCTTACTGTATCCACTCGCGATTTTGTTTTGACTTGTTCCCGGTTATTTTTGTAAAGACGGACCACTGGATGCCAGACGTTCGGTAATTGAAACCCATCCTCACAATTGAAATTTTTATACTATTTAAATTCAATCGCTTCCCTAACCAGTCTTGGTATATAGTGGCGTTCTGTCGAGAGCATCTGAGGGTTATGTAGCTCGATCCAGTGGTTCGTACCGGACTCCAATAAATGTTGAGCGATTGCAGATTTATGAGGTTCATTGTTTTTGACTGCCCTGATGTGTTCCTTGATTCAGCATGTAACCGTTGTTTTTGTCCATCCCGTTTATTTTGATACTGATTATTGTACAATACCTATGCTCGCAGTGTGTTGGAGTTTAACGCAATTGTATGGAATCCCACAGAACAACTGTACATACTGATGGTTGAGAGAGTTCAGCGTAAATGTGCTCTATACCTGTACAAGGGTACCTGTGGATACTATCCATTTCTTAACCCATCCATCTTCGTGTCAGGGTTGATCGGCCTTGATACATTGCGGCTGCACGTGATACACTATTTTTTTTTAAGTAGATAAACCGTCGGTGTCCGTGTGTTACCACTTCTATGTGCCGGACAGGTACATGCGTGGCGCTGGACGACGACAGCATCAGCTCTTGACTTGCCCACCAGCTTGGCGCTTTCTAGCCCTACTTATAGAGTTGTTCAATACCTAAATGAATTTTTGAAAAAAATCCAAATGCAGATTTATTCTATGATAAGCCAAGTGTCATTAGTACAAGTGTCACAAAATATTTGTGCAATTTATAACATAACATAAACTGACGCCTATATCCCCGAAGGGGTAAGCCGAGGTGCTAGCACCCACGTTTCGCCAGTTTATGTTTAGGTCCCAATGTAATAGGTGGCGAGCCTATTGCCATCAACCGAGCACTTATAAACCTGCGATAAGTACACACATAACTTCAAAAAGCATCGAAAAGTCATTGGTGTCTGCCGTGATAGAACCTGGGATCGAACCCGAGTCCTCGTCTCAGAAGTCCATTACCCATATCACTAGGTTTTTTTTTATATTGCAATTTATAGCACCCACTTGTATGCCTAAAATTATACTTAATGTATTTCATTTCATAATATGTATTGTATAATATATTTTTTTGTAACTGACAACGTATTTCTTCGTGGTTTCTTCAAGGTCGGCGGCGCGAGTGTAAGACCCTGGTGTTGCATACGTCCATAGGCCACGGTAACCACACCCCAACAGGTGGGCCGTGTGTTAGTCTGCCACCTAAGTGCTATTAAAGAGAAAATATAAGCACTTTGGTGCTAACTGTAAGCTTATAAATGAATAATAGTAGGCTTAGGTAATTCTATACTTCTTCATCTATAGATCTGAGGCGGTTTTAATGGGTGAGAGCAACACAACGATCGTGAGCCGTCGGGGTTGGTATTCGAGGGAATTTTCGCAAATAAGTTTACAGGATCAGACCTTGTTACTAAAAAAACCCTGTATCCTGTTTACCCTTAAATCGTAATAAATTGATTATATTTTATTTCATTTGATTTCATTAGATTCATAATTGCAAATGGGTGCCGCGCAGGCGCCTGCTACGGCAACAGGTAAATAATTTCATCCGTTAATTTCACTGAAACACGCTTCTGGTAAAATGAAATGCTATTCATATTCAAAAAGCTTTTGATGATAAATGTATTGCAATCATCTTAGCTACGTACTATCCATTTGTACATAGTTGAGGCGTTTTGCGATCGATACCACCTGGTATTGATTTTTAGTTTATTAAGAGGTTTGTTCATAATTATGTCCTCTTTAATGTCTACAATATGATATCTACACAAGGAACCGATAACAAAATATTACTTTATGAGAAGGGGACATCTGATAGATTTATTTATACGTACCGACACAGACTCCATGGCCGGTTGCCCTGTAGCGTCCATTTTCTGATGAGTTCTAATACGTCCAGCTCAAGTAAGCTTCGCCACGGGTCTGAAGCGCGTGTCAATCAATGAAGTGCACGTACTGTTTTCGATATTTGTCTTCTCACTTGCACTGATGACTCGCTAACAAAAGATAAAAATTGCTTTAATGAATACTGTACTGTACTGTGTAATTTTTGTACATGATTTTTAATTTGTATGAGGAAGAAAAGAGAGAGGTGGTAAAGGTCTCGGCTTGAATTCCCTCACAGGTGAGGCTGACTCAGGTGCCAAATAGCTCAGTCCGTCTTATTTATGGGTTATTTAAAATTAATTTGATTAGAAATGAGTGGAAATAACCTTGTACGTCGATGCAGGGGTGTTGAAAAAACCGACCCGCGCCACCCCGTGGAGGGCGAACTGCGCAAGTGCGACCGGGGACTAAGGCGACCGCTCGGCGCGACTATCTCTCGTAGGGCTGTCACCTTCATTCAATCATTTGACAAAAACCAATAACGAATATTCATTTCAAAAACAACGTTTGACAATATTATACTTGATAAATTTAACATTTAACAAACTATTGTTTAATAAACTACTTATTGTATGTAAGTAATGGCGACAATCTTTTCTGAGACTTTGCCTTCAGCTTACCTGTAAAAAAACAAATATTTACTTGAAATTTCATTAAGTTAAAGTTAAAATTTAATTATGCCTTAACATCATTACACAAATTGATTATTTATTAAACATGTTCGTTGGAAAAACATACAATAAAGGATTTTTGTCAGTACCAAATCAAGCAATATATTAAAGGTAACAAAGTGACTAATTTAGATTATAATAACTTTTAAACTATTTTATTTTGTTCCGTGATATATAAATAGATAATTTTAAAGGGAATTAACACGATCACAGTTCAACACCGGCCGCGGTCTCAGCCCTGAACTAACTGCGACCACGGCCGGAGTAACCTGGTCGAAACATGAGACAAATCAAAGGGAATTAGTATATGAGATGCAAAATTATTACTTACTAATAAATTCATCTACTGACTTGATTTAGTCCAATGATGGTTTACAAAATAAAATTTTAACAATTTAAATATTTCTTAAGTAATAAGTACATTTGCGAAACCTGTATTATGTCAAATAATAATATATTTGTGAAATGAAAGTTTGTCAAATAAAGTTATGTCACGCGTTTTTTGTTAAACAATACCTAGTAAACCCTCAATCAGATAATTTTCAAATTTATTTATCTACGAGCTGACCCTCCCTAGGCTTCAGTCGTTACGTACTTGCCCACTTTTCACCGCTTTAGGTCATATTACCCGTTGTTGATTGCTTGCTCGGTTTTTGACATCTATGAATACTGTTTCGCTCCCTTGGGAAGTAAAGTGATCACATATGGCTTACTAAGTCCCCCAATTGCTGACTATTATTTTAATATATTATTATTTTTATTTCTTGTATTTAGTACAAGAAATGGGTGTCATCCTTGGACTATGGTCTCGAAGCATGGCGCCGGAGTGTCGGCCACACTTGTTGAATCATCGCGTCTCTCTCACAGCCAGTGTTACCAGGTTGAATAGGGCCAATATCAGGACAGATATTAAAGATAATCGGGATTTGGGGTTAGAAATCGGGACGAATATTTTTTTTTTAAGATAACAAGCTTTTTTTATCGTTTTGTATTATTATTGACGCTTAGGACAGCTCTCGCCTCGGCTGAGATTTGACGCAGGAGGCAGCGTCTCCCCTGTTGCTTAATTGGACGCATTGACATTGGAGATACAGGAAGAGAGCCTGGTGTGGCCCCTGTATATGCCGACGATATTGTTCTCGTTGGTGAAAACGGATTAGGTCTACAGAAATAGCACTGTAGACTGGTAAGTGCACCTTGAAAATCAGTGAAGCCAAAACTAAGTGTTGTTCTCTGATTTCGATGACCACATGTTTGAAACTACAGAGAATTTCACACCTATGGTGGTAGACGATGCACCAATACCAGCATGGTCTAATTTCCGGTACCTCAGCTCTTTTATCCAGACCTTTATGGAAAGTGATCGTGTATGAAGTGCTTCATGCACAATCACTTGTGTATTAATTCTGTAGGCCGGTCAGAGGCATGTTATACGACGCCTATGAGCCTAAGGGGAAACTTTGTAATACTAACTGAGATATTTAGGAGTGTAGGCCTACCATGCAGTATGTACCAGGCAGTCACGGATCTTAGTTTTGGGTATTACGTTCCATGGAACATGTTTATCGGTCGGCTCAGGAAAAGGTGGATGCAAAGCGTGTAAGAGGATATGATTAGGAAGGAGGTGACTGATGAAATCTTATAGAAATGTATGGAAGAGAGTGACATGTGGCGCTGATACCGAGTAACTGGTACGAGGGCAGATGGATGACGATTTATCGGGATATTTTGCGTCCCGATCCGGGGCATAATAGCATACTCAGACCCCTAAAAATCGGGATGTCCTGCGTAAGTCTCTCCTGGCAAAAGATATCCCGTCAACTGTACTCACAGCTCACGCCGGGATTCCAGCTACACGACTGTACACACTCGTCTTCATACAGCCTCACGAGCAAGTAGTGCCAGTGAGACACAGTGTCGTTGTGTTTTGCAATTGAGTAGTAGTTTGTGTACGACGCTTCAGTTATAAGATAAACTGCCATGATGTCGTCACGCAGCTTCAAAACTATGATTTTTATATTATTTTGCATCGATTTCGGTGCGAGTGTCGTCAGTAGACGTTACTAAGAAATGTTTATCAGTGAATGATTGAAACACTGCAGGATGTAAAGGGTGAATTGAGATTACAGTTGAATCAGGTGAGTCTCGTGTTCTTTATAACTACCTAAGATTTTGCGAAAGGGAGGGGGAACTGAGGGCTTCGCATACATTCCAGACACAGCGCTAACATGATGAAGAGGATTTCGCCTAGACTCCTTCTATTGATGATTCTGGTTTAATACTACTTTCCTTGCTGTTCTGTTGGTCCAGCACGTGCGCGTGGAGTGCAGGTGGATATACGGGCAGCATGGGCGTGCGAGGCAGCGGCGGCGTTGGCGGCGGGGTGCCGCGCCATCGCCCCAGCCACGTCGCCTACTACGTGGCGCTCGGCGGCATCCTCAGCCTCCTCGCCATGCTGCTGCTGTACTTCTTCTACTTCTTCATTAAGAAAGTCAAAAGTAAGAGCCCCTCTCACACTTTGCCTATGTCCATTATCTTAGCAAAATGAGCTGCTTTTGATGATTTTTCCGTGAGTCTTATAAAGCCCGTGAGTCATATTTCGAGGACCTTCACCTGAATCATAGAATGAAAAGGGCTTCATTATCACTTTGCGATGTTTTCACCAAGTTGTATTTCTTTTTTTGCTTTTTTCATACAAAGATTATTCAAATCAAATCAAATCAAATATATTTCATAATTGTTGTATAAAACTGTAATGGGTTCTTAATCTATCGTGCGTTCATATTAGTATCATTGTGCATAGGTAGGTATGTTAGGTATGTATAATATATATTTGTGCAGTTAATTATCTTACAGAGGTTTTTGCTTAGGAATGTTATCCTAGCTGTATCCGAACTAGGTAGTCCTGTGCTTCAGGCTTCAAGTGCAGATTAATAATATTTCTTAAATGCTATTGCAGATACAACAAATTTACTAATAATAATACAATGCTAGAGTGGTTCACTACAGTTAACACTAAATATTTATTTTAAACCAGATATTAACTCCTCTTTGTGATCGTAGGAAAATCTTTGGAGAATATTCTTTAGTCTTTTTTAGAGATAAATGCTCGTTATTTATCCTTTTGTACATAAATGGTCCTAAAAACAAGTAAAATTGAACTGTGTACTCGTGTTTTATCGCATTTTTTTCGTGTAATCAATATCTTTCCGCCATTTGTTAGTAATTTCGGTGCTATAGGGAAGTGCTGCGTGCTGTGGTAGTACTATGCCTAATATTATCGCAATACTATCGTGTGAGCCTTGTTGTTCCAACTATCTATATGACCGTATCATTCATCTTCATTGTCATGATTCTCTGAGATTTTCCCAAAGCAGTTGAGGTCGGCTTTCTAATCTTATAATCCGTGAAACGACAGCCATCTGACTTCCACCTCCACATCAATCGGTGGTATCTAAGTTCTGTAGTTGAATTAATCGAACTTTTGAGAGCTCCGACTGCTCGTCACAACTGTCGTGGATGATCGTATGGCACTGGGACCCATTGTTATGTATATTATTACTGTATCAGTATGAGCTAGTTAATATCTTCAAATAATGTAATCAACATTTAACCTCATTTGTAAGAGTATTCAATTTTCCTTATTCGAAATTCGAAATCAGTCATTCGTTGGGCTACGGTTGTCGTTTTACCTCGGCATTAACGATATACAAACAGCATTAACATTATACAAGTGTTGCCATTATCTGTTAGTCTATGCTTCAGTACTTCTGTATTATGTTAACTGTAGTGTTATGATATCTGTGGTATTATGTTATCTGTGATGTACACTCGTGATTTGAATTACTTTTTTTCGCTAGAGGGTGCTGTTCATATAGGTATATAAAAAGTTCATATAAAAAATGGTTTAAGTTATGTAATAATGATTAATTTGTGAACGAAACCTAACACAAATCGTTATTATTTTCTTTCTTTCTTTATATTACCTATACTCGTAGCGTATTTATTAAGAAATTAACAAAAGGAATGGAAAATGTTGCTGTTTTTGAATCTGCTAACTGACATCAACACAATTCATAAGTTGTGAACCATCAAAACCACTAAAGCTGTCAACCATTTTATTTGCGGAATCAGAATTGAGCACAGTTCATGTCAATTTGTAACCTTTTTGCGTTGTTGTCGTTATGTTAACCTGTTTTTTTCAATATGACACATATTATTATCCTAATACGATTTCATGCAAGTGGCCTTTTTAGACCCGCTGCTTTGATGCCAATAATGATGAATGATGATAAAATGAGTAGTGAGAAAGACAACAACAATTTTTTTTTTATTTCTTAGTATCATCTTGACTACAATGTCTCTGAACTAAAGGTGTGAACCACAAATCAGAACCATCAGTCAACAAGAAGATAAAATCAAGGCATTAAGACCTGCTGCTGACCGTACCTAGTTGTTTTCTACATAGTCACTAACAGTTTGTATCAAAATTTCCTTGTATATAGCCAGTTTGTGTATTTCAGAGCTCAGTTCCATGGAAACGCCAACACTGATAGCTACATCATGCCGCCCACCACCGATTACAGCTCCTGCCTACCCTGTGCAACCAGGTAATATCAAATTAAAAACATTCTCTAGAAAAACCATGAAAATGTACTTTAAGAAAATGCCCGGAAAATGGCAATAGACTCACCCCCTATTACATGGGACAAAATACAATGATTAGTGAAATGTGGATGTTAGCTCTTACTTTTTCCGATCCAGTATATAACATTAAATTACTCACTCATATAGCCCGCTGTACAGAAAGTGAAATAGACAAAATAATAGATGGCTTGAACAGTAATACTAGTTGTGGAATTGATGGTATAACAGTAAAATCTGTAAAATGTGTTAAGAATCTAATTGTTTCTATGTTAACAAAATGTATAAATAATTGTTTGAGCAGTGGTATTTTTCCAGACAGTTTGAAAATTGCAAAAGTGACACCTATATATAAGAGTGGGTCTAAGAGCGACCCTGGAAACTACCGATCCATTTCAGTGTTACCGGTAATATCCAAAATTTTTGAAAAGGTATTTTATAACCGCCTATTTGAGCATTTATCAAGCATTGACTTCTTATACAAACATCAATACGGGTTCAGACCACACTCAAACACACTTACCGCAGCAATCGACCTAGTAACTAAAATTAAAGATAATATAGATAAGAAACAGCTAGCATTAGGAGTATTTATTGATATGAAAAAAGCATTCGATACAGTCAGTCATTCCATCCTTCTAAAAAAGTTACGGAACGTTGGAATCGTTGAAACAGCATATAAAATATTTGAATCATACTTGAAAAACAGGCAACAAGTTGTTAAACTTGATAATTACTTAAGCCAGCTCTCGAATATTCCCTGTGGCGTTCCTCAGGGATCAATTTAAGGACCATTACTCTTCCTTATTTATATCAACGATGTTAGTGCTGTGGGACTGACTGGACACATCACTGTATGCAGATGACACTTGCTTATTTTATTTCGGACACTCAATTACAGACATTATCACAGATGCCCAAAAAGACCTCAACCTTCTGGAAATGTGGCTGAGGGTAAACCTCTTAACTATAAATGTTAGCAAAACTAATTATATTATCTTTTCAGCTAAAAATAAAAGTATACCTGACTTTCCGCCACTTGAAATCAATGGTAAATTGGACTTATATTAGACAATAGTTTAAGTTTTAAAGCTCACATATCCTACGTAAGATCAAAAATAATCCCGCTAACCGGCGCGTTGCGATACATGGCAAAATGCGTACCCTATCATCTGCGATACACAATTTATAACACCCTAGTAAAACCTCACCTTGAGTATCTGATACAGTTGTGGGGGCAATCTGCAACAAGCAACCAGCAACAGTTGCAAAGAACTCAAAATAAAATTATAAAAATCTTGTTTAACTTTGATTATTTGACACCTACTGAACTAATTTACAAGAAAACAAAATTATTTAATATAAAGCAGCTATGCACTTTTCACACATGCATGATTATTCGGAAAATAATGACCACTAATATTCATTCACAAACCACATTCCAACAAAAAAGTCACAGGTATAATGCCCGTCGTAAAAACAACTTAATGGTGCCCCTAGTCAGAACTTCTTATGGCAATAACAATATCAGACATGATGGAGTTAGACTATATAATAAATTACCGGAACATATCAAAGAATCTGCATCAATACCTATTTTTAAGAATAGATTACGAACTCATATACTAGGGATAACATAAATTTAACTAACCTACTTATTGTGTCATTTGGAATCGAGTTTTTCTTTTTTAATTTGTTGAAATGGGTGATGATGGTTTCAGATATGTACCTACTCGCGAAAGTAGCTATAATACTTATCTACTAACAATAGTACTATCCTATAGTTATAGTTGAAGGCCGTATTCGAGCATTTTCTTAAAGGTAATTAATGTAATAAGTTTCTCTTTTAAGTGAACAATGTAAGTTCTTTGAGAAAAAATAAAAAATCTTTAAACCGAATTCATCTCTGCCTAACCCTCCGAGAATAAAGATGTGATTATGTGTATGCATGTATGAAAAATGGAATTGTAGGAGGTAAGACACGATGGTATTCCCGTCCCAAATGAGCAGTCCGACTGGGGAAATATCTCCATCCTATAGAATACCACGTCTTTAATAACCTCGTGTTGTGTTCCCGGCGATGAGTAGGGTAGCCAGAGCTCACTAAACAGTTTTTGTGCTGTCAGTGGGAAGACCAAAGGCTTATCCTGATTTTGTATTCTGCACTGACGGCACAGAAAGTTGTATAAGAAAGCCACCTAAGTTGTATAAACAAAGTTAACTAAGTTGTATGTAACATTCCAGTGGTTCGTGAAGGTGCAAGCGAAATGGCGAAGCTATGCACGCAGGTGCCTCCCGCAGGCAAGGGCGGCACGGTGTATCCCGCGTCAACTTCGCCTGCAGCCATCCGCACCGACACCGGTGATCGGCCACAACCTGACGCTGCAGTACCAGAAAATGATAGTCCTACAACTCCAGGTGCTCCGACAATTCCTGACGCAACTGCCACCCGTCCTGACCCACAGTTGCCTAAGCCAGCACCTCCAGTGTCTGCCGTTGAAACCATAGAACCACTAGCAGCACATTGATGTTTTCATAATTTATTCAATTTTAAATTTTTAATCTTGTACTTGTTAGATGGCTAACTAAAGTACTTTCGTATATTTGTATTAATCAAGTTTCCTACATATGACTTTAAACTTTTATACGTTTTACAAATTGTATTCAGAGCATGGTAATTACTAATATCTTAAGTCTTAAGTACTATATCTGTAGATACATATGCTAACTACCTCATTAACTATAATAGTACCTACGCTTGTGAATTTTGTTAGTGTTTTCACTCTTTTCTCTTATGCCTGGCGTTATTAATCGTGATAATCGCCACTCGCCCGTGTGCACTTTCCACTATACCTCTTGCTGGTCGCTTTTCTTTGCGTTCTTTTCTGTGGCGGCACGTGTGGTACTACAAGTCGGCAGACTGGGACGGACTGCGAGAATTCTTCGCGTCGTACCCGTGGAGGCAGCTTTGCTTCACTTCTGATGATCCAAGCTCCTCTGCAACAGCAGTCGCTGAACCGATTCTAGTGGGTATGAATGCTACATCCCCAACCGCTGGGTCGCGACAGGAGCGAGCAAACGCCTGTGGTTTAATAGGCCTTGCAGGGAAGCTAGAGACCTCAAGCAATCTGCATACAAGGCTTGGACCACGGCTCTTACCAATAAGGATCCGAACATCGCTGAAGTGAAACGGAAGTTGAATGCTGCTTCAAGGTCCAGTAAAAAGCCAACGTCTAGAGCAAAGTTTGAGTTCATCGGCAGAATTGGCGAACGGCTTGCGCGCTACCCATCTGGCAGTCGTGCATTTTGGTCGCTCCCTAAAGCTGCCGAGGGAAACTTCGGCCAGTCTTGCCTCCGCCACTGCAAAAATCCGACGGGTAGTCTGGCCCATGGCGCTAAGGAGAAGGCCGATCTTTTTGCGTCATCTCTTTGCGTCAAACTCGACTTTGAACGACGGGAACGCCGAACCACCCATCATCCCCAGCTGTGGTGCTTCGATGACTGAGGCTATGGACAAGCACGGCGAGTCACGAGAAATTAGTCTTGATATCGCCAAAGCTTTCGATAGAGTCTGGCACAAATCGCTTCTTTCCAAGCTACTAGCCTTTGGTCTGCCTCCTAGGCTATGCAACTGGGTTGCTAGCTTCCTGCAGGGGCGCCGTATTCGTGTCCTTTGTGACGGACGAGCTTCGGAGTTTCTGCAGGTGTCTCAGGCACCGACATGCTTTTGATCTCCTAGACTGAGCAACTGGGTAGCTACCTTCCTGCGGGAGCGCCGTATTTGCGTCCTCTGTGATGGACGGGTTTTGAAGTTCTTGCAGGTAAATGCTGGCGTGCCGGAGGAGATTATCTCCTACTCGCTTTCTTCTGTGTAACGTCAACGTCAACGACATGCTGTCCACCGGCAGCATACATTGCTATGCAGACGATAGCACCTTACACGCGAGTTATCGCGGACATCCTGCGGCCAAACAGTCTGAAATCGCGGAAAAAAGACAGCATCTTGTCATTGAACTGGACCAACACCTGAATCACATTTCTCAATGGTGCTCTGTGAACCTTTTCGAGTTCAATGGCAAGAAGACGCAGGCAAAAGAAAAAAAGAAAGGTATCTTCTTTCCTTCCCCTTCCCACTCTTCGGAGCACGCCACTGCTACTGCAGGACCATCTCAATATCCTAGGCATGGATGTTCGCTGCAAACTGAATAACAAAACTATATCGAGAGTCCCATCAAAACAGACTCGCGAAAACTCGGACTCCTGAACAGAGTGAGACGTTTTTTCACGTCGGAGCAGCGGTGTCTTCTCTATACGTCACAAATTCGCTCATGCGTGAAATAATGCTCGTACTTCAGGAATGGCTCCGCGAAATACGTTCTAGATGCTCTCGACAGGTTGCAGCGACACGCGGTCCGCATTATTGGGAATCCTGAGGTCACGAACACTTTCTTCGAGCCTTCGCAAACGCGTAGAGATGTTGCTTCCTTGGCTGTATTTTATCGCCTCTACCATGGTGAGTGTTCTGATGAGCTCTTCCAACTAATCCCACCCTCTCACTTTAATAATAATAATAATAAATAAATAAAAACTTTATTTCAAAAAAACTGTTACATTTTTTTTTTCAATTTTCTACACCGGACAACACGTGCAGGGCTTAGAGTCACACTCACACTGTGCAGAACATACGAGCAAGAACCAAGCGGTTCGGAGACTCTTTCTTTTGTCGCACCACCAAGATCTAGAATTCATTACCAGCTCACGTGCTCCCTTCTTTCCACAGTCCCGGGTCCTTCAAGCGGGGCGTGAAATAGCATCTTATAAGGCCGCCAAGCTGAGTGTCACCATTGTAACGCTACTTAGTGTTTGTAATGGTGATCCTCTTTCCTGAGACTTTGCCTTTAGCTTACCATCAGGCGGGGTGAAGTCACGTTGCGTATGCTAGATTAAAAAATACCACTATCAGCATCACCCTTAGTACCAGAGCCGATATCACTATCTCGAGTCATTATGATGCTGTGTGTATATCATTAGATGTTGTAAGGCTTAAAATCTGGCCGTGATAACAAAAACCGAATTTCAAAAAGCTAAGAAAATCAATATCTAACATAATAAGATTACCAAATTTCGTGAAAATAGAGGAGGGTTAGGTTCTGCAAGCCTCCATGACTGGCCTTGTCAGTGGCAGCAGCTTGCAAAGTTGCGTTTTTTTTTTTTTTTTTTTTTTTTTTTTTTACGTGCGCAAAATCCCCACGGATACCTCCCCACCGGAGCCGGTGGAGGAGGTTATGTCGGACTCGAACCGACTAAAACGCACGCCGCCTGTGGGTCGTTTTGGTTTGCAAAGTTGCGTTTGAAACTAGGTATCTAGTATGATCAAATTACCAAAAAAACCAGGCTCATCTGAAAGATCACCAAATTTTATGTATGACAAACCAATTCTGCACATCTTATACACTAGCGAAGGTGTTCGTTGCACATTCTAATACTACCTATTCGTATAATTTTACCCGACAACGGCGGGCAAAAGGAGGGTTATGTTTGTAGGTTTTTTTTTATAAAAAACACGTCAATTAGACTTCGCCTTGCCTGATAGTAAGCTGAAGGCAAAGTCTCAGAAAAGAGGGTCACCATTACTTACACATACTGTGTGACAATGGTGACAGTCAGCTTGACGGCCTCATCATATGCTTTTTCACGCCCCGCTTAAAGGACCCGGGACTGTAGGAAGAAGGAAACACGTGAGCTGGTAATGAATTCCGGGCCTTAATGGTGCGACAGAGGAAAGAGTCACCGAACAGCTTGATTCTTGATCGGATGTTCTACACCGTGTGTGGGTGACATCTAAGACCTGCACGTGTTGTCCTGTGTAGGAAAGGGGAGGGTGGGACTAATTGGAAGAGCTCATCAGAACACTCACCATGGTACAGACGGTTGTATAGAAGACACCGCTGCTCCGTCGTGATAAATCGTCTCACTCTGTTCAGGACTCCGAGTTTTCGTTAGGCTGTTTTGATGATACTTTCGATGTAGTTTTTGTTATTCAGATTGCAGTGAACATCCATACCTAGAATATTGAGATTGTCCTGCAGCGGCAGTGGCGTGCTCTGAAGAGTGGGGAGGGGAAGGAAAGAAGATACTGTAAACGCACATGCCTGTGTCTTCTTGGCATTGAACTCAACCAGGTTCTCAGAGCCCCATTGAGAAATGTGATTGAGGATCCCGTCAAGCTCAGTGACAAGAAGCTGCCTTTTCTCTGCGATATCTGACTGCTTGGCCGCAGGATGTCCATAATAACTCCCATGTAAGGTGCTATCGTCTGCATAACAATGAACATTGCCGGTGGACAGCATGTCGGTGCCTGAGACACCTGCAGAAACTCCGAAGCTCGTCCGTCACAAAGGACACGAATACGGCGCCCCTGCAGGAAGCTAGCAACCCAGTTGCATAGCCTAGGAGGCAGACCAAAGGCTAGTAGCTTGGAAAGAAGCGATTTGTGCCAAACTCTATCGAAAGCTTTAGCGATGTCAAGACTAATTACAAGTGACTCGCCGTGCTTGTCCATAGTCTTACCCCAAAGATGGGTAACGTATGCTAGAAGATCACCCGTTGACCGTTTCGGCCTGAAGCCATATTGCCGGTCATTAATTAAGGAGTGATCCTCTAGTGCTCGAACACACCGCTGAAATATCATCCGGACCGCTGGCTTTCCGGACATCGAGTGATTGCAGCACTGCACGGACATCGCGTTACCTGATATGGATATCAGGCATTGCGTGGTCACTGTCGGGTAGTGTCGGTGGCTGCGTACCACAATCATCGATTCGGGAGTTGGCCGCAAAGAGATTAACCAACAGATTTGCCTTCTCTTGCGGCTCATGGGCCAGGGATCCATCAGGGTTACGCAGCGGAGGCAGCGAAGGCTGGCAGAAGTTGGCTTGCACGGCTTTAGCCAGTCGCCAGTAGCCACGGCTTCCCGTTCCCGTTCCAGAGCAAATGCGTGAGCGGCTCTTCCCCCATGGTCTATTTTGGCGGAGCCCAACCAGATCTCGTGGTGGGCGTTAAAATCCCCCAAAAATACCATTTCGGCATTCGGAAATCGCTCCTGAGCATCATCTGCCGCCTGACTCAGATATTCAAAGAGTCGAGTTGTCTCGGCATCTCCTGTATGGGAATGGTAGAGGCACACATAGATCTGACTCGTAGGGCCATGGTCTACGTGTACCCAAAGAATAGAGTTGGATGGGTCCTCTAGGCAGCGCAAACGGCGACAGCATACATCCGCCCCAACAAACACGCACACCCCGGCTTTTGCACAAAAACTTTCCTCAAGAACGTAGCCGGGGTAGAGTAAGTAGGTTGTGTCGTCAGGGCGGTGTATTTGTGTCTCCGTTATAAAAAACATGGCAGGTTTCGCCGTCTCTAGGTGTTGGTGGATGGGGTTGAGGTTTGCATGGAGCCCACAGATGTTAGTGAACTCCACTTCAAAGAGCAAGCTTTTGGGAGTGTGACGAGCCGCTGTGTTGCCTAGTTCTCTAAATTGCGCTGCCATGAGTTTGGGTGGGAGAAGGCGTGAAAAAAGAAGCGATTGCCGCCGCAGCACCGTGTGACAAAGCGCAGGACATCGGTTTTATCTATAAATGTGAGGCATGGCGAGAGCCGACGTGCCGATCGGAAGGGCCCCCGTACCCCCCCCCCCCCCCCCCCCCGAGTATGGTCGCCGGACTCCCAAATCCGGTCACCAACCGGCACGACGAACCATATCGGTTTTATGCGCGGCCTAGTGAGGCAGCCTCCCAAGGTGGTTAACCCCAGTTGGGCCCCTGTACTATACCGCGGGCGGCCAACGGCACCACCGTTTCTACAGGTCTCCCTGGTCGGCGTGTCGCCTCGCGCCATTCCCACAAGACAACGCCAAGACCCACTGGTCCCACTAGTGATGCGACAACCACCACCTCTGCCCGGCTATGCACTTGCTGACCCCTGAACACAATCCAACCGAGATTGAATTGCTATGGAGGGTTTTTCGCGATAGTGCACGGTGGTACACACCCGGTCGAAACTTGAGACAAATTTGTGCCATCAAACTACCACCAGGAAGTAGGTTCATCTGTTCCCTCATAGCTCCTCCACCACTAATTAGAACTGGACAAATGAGGTATCGTTAGAAGCATCTTAGTCGTCCGCTAGTTATAGGCTATATAACGTGTCACTGAATCTAATGTGGCGCCCTCTAGCGGTCTTAAAGTACTGTGATAAAAAATAAATTTGAGATAAATATGTCGTGTTTGGTATCAACTGAAGGGGCCTAATTAGTACATTTCAAATATGTACCTAGTCTAGCCATAAATATTGTTACGAAGAAAAAACTTTTTTTTTATTACAAATAATACTTAATAACTTTTACAGTGTGTTAGTTTAATACATAAATATAAAACAATTTAAAATATAAAAAGCTTATTCGAAGTGGTCTCCATTGGCTGCAATACAGTCCTTTAAACTTTGAGGCCAGTTATCAATAGAAGCACGCACTCTTTCCATGGGAAAATTCTTCACTGCCAATCGTATGGATTGTTTTAGGGACTCCAAATTATCATGGCGTTTAGAGCAAGCCATACTCTCTAAAACTGACCATAAATCATAATCCAGCGGATTAAGATCGAGACTAGACGACGGCCAGTCTTCAGCTCTGATGAAGTCCGAAACGTTCACTTCCAACCAAGACTGCGTGGACCGAGCTTTATGACCCGGCGCTGAGTCTTGTTGGAAGGACCATACTTGGTTATTGAACATGGTGTTGTTAAGGGGTTTAACTACCTTCTCAAGAATGGTATCTTGATACACTTGTGCCGATGTTTTGATACCTTTTTCACAAAAATATGGCTCAGTCACTCCTTCATAGCTAACACCCCACCAAACCATCACTGAAGTCGGATAATGCCCACGTTGCACTCTGTCGACTAATTGGGAAGCTTGCTTCGAGCTTTGAGCACAAATACGGTCATTTTGTTTGTTAAAATGTTGCTCAATTGTAAAGATTTTCTCATCCGTAAACAAAAATTTTCTGTGACCTCCCTTTGCGTACCGCTTCAGTAGTTGCTTCGATTTTACCACCCTATTCTTTTTTAAATTATCAGTTATAAAATGACCAGTGCGTCTCTTATAGGCTGCAAGTCTAAAGTCATCTTTTAAAATGCCCGACATGGTTCTGGGTGCTATCTTCATCTCCCGAGATAAAAATCAAAGCTTTCGGACAGGATTTCTTCGAATTCGTTCCCTTACTGCTTTGACCACCTTTTTCGTACGAACACTAAGTGGACGGCCAGATCTTTTTCTGTCACAAACAGAGGAGGTCTCATTGTACCTATTAATAGCCCGGTACACAAACATTTGACTAATACCAAGCGTATGGAGAGTTTTAAAAATTACATTCGACTCCATACCAACTTTGTGTAATGCAATCACAGCGATTCGGTTTTCTTTATCACCCCACTCCATTTTAATATAGCAAAATATTGTACAATGTATTGGCGCCAAAATTAGAAAACACAATGAACAATCGTATAAAAATGACAGATTCCAAATTCAAATGTAATATCTTTCTTATTTTAATTGTAACAGTATTTATGGCCAGACTAAGTATAAACTATACCTATTTCTTACCCCAAATTAATATAAATAAAAAAAATTGGTTTATAACTAAAACTCGACTGATGAAAAAGTATTAAGCAAGATGCCACTTAGTCTAACAAAACAATTGATACATTACAGGGAAAAGTGGTATACGACCACGGCTATCCTTGATATATTCTTCCTTTCTTCCTTAGTCGGGTTTTAGTTTTAAACATATTTTTTTATTAGTTGTTTTTATTTTAAATTGAATTAGTGCACGAGAATATATAACACTTGAGAGCTTTGGGGGACATAAATGATACATATATTTACAGCTTATGTTATAAAAATGTACAGATATTGCCACTTGTAAGGTTGTTATCTGAACTATGTCGGTGGCAGTATGTTCGTTTGTGTATTGCTCCAAAGATGAGACTTTGCCGTCCAATGTATTTTAAATAAGACGGTACAGAAACGTTCTGCGCTTAGAGGGTCGGCAGCGCGAGTGTTTCACCCCTGTTGTAGCTCACGTCCATATGCCACGGTTACCACTTTACATCAAGTATGTCGTGTGCTTGTCTGCCACCTAAGTGGTATAAAATATAAATGCATATATTTTTAAGTCTTTTAGCATTTTTGATATCACTAATATTATTGATAACCAAATGTTTGTGAGTCATTTTATAATATTTGATACGAGTTTATCCAACCGTGGTTTTTAACAAGGTAAGCTTGGTTCCAAGGCTCCTCGTATTTTTCTCATACAATAGAATAATATAACTATAGGTATAATTGTACAAACTCTTTATTGTCGGTTTTCATAAAGAGGTCTATATTTGTACATTTTGTCAACATTACATCTCCTAATTTGCTAATGAGAGAGACTTGCGTTTAAAAAAGCTATAATTCTTTACATAGACAAAAGCAGCGTATTACTTGTATTTTTTATGTATTTAATGTCAAAAAGAATCATCGGATTTGATTTAGATAACATTTTTATTGAAGGTGCTGAAAAATATCAATTGCTTACACTATAATGAAAATGAAATAAAAAAGTAATGAAATTTAAAAAACAATTTAGTATGCTCACTATTCAAATCGATTAATATAGGATTTTCATCAGGAGGGATTCAAACCGCGATCATTCCCATAAAGGGCGAATGCTCTAACCATTGAACCACCAAACTATCCGTCTTACGGCGACTGTGGAAGCCATCTACCGATACTCGTTCGAACTGTCGGAATCAATGAATGTTGCAATCATTTTTTAACATTAAATTTTGATGACTCCGCCTCTTTCTCTCTCTCTCTCTCTCTCTCTCTCTCTCTCTCTCTCTCCCAACATAACGATTGCATAATCTGTGTACTACAAGTCTACAAACTATAGTTAAATATTTACTAAATATCATAAATTTAGTAATACTAGACGAACAAAGTGTGCAAGTGAGATACATAGGCTTATATATAACCTTGGTGTGAGAAAGAGACAGAGTGCATTATACGGTGAAGCGTTTATTTATCAACTTATAAACTGACATAAAAAAATTAATTGTATCATAATTTAATTCGTCGAAATTTTATCAGATTTTTACAGAATAATATATAATAAAACAATGTTTACTTGTTGTGTATCAAATTGTGGCCTTACCTGTAGCAATAATTCAAATAAAGAGACATTTCACAAGTTAATACCTACTAATAGTTCACACTCAGTACTTTCATGGTTTTCGTAGAACTTATACAAAAAATAGTTCTGTATTAAGTTCAATATTATGCAGTAAACTCTCTATTTTCTTAATATTATAACAAATTTAGAAAATGTGATACCGCTTGTCACTTAACTGCCACTGACAATACTGACATTTTAAATTCGATAACGCAGAAATGAGGAGACTCCGTTAGATATTAAGTTTATGCTTAATATACTTAGTTGAAACATGTACACCAACACCTTTCAAAATAAACGGAATATTTACCATGTTTCATTGTTTTGAGTTTCCGATATTTCGGCGCTGTTGCAAGCACCATGATCACGGAGGAACTGCAGGTAAATATTCCGTTTATTTTGATACTGATGTGAGTGACCATGATACTTTAAATAGGTACCTATGTTATTGTATTATTATTCTATGGGATGAGTGAATTCAAGAAACAAAACAGTATTGTCTAATCTGTGTTATAACTTTGTAACAAATAAAATATATTAATTATAATAATGTGAACAGGAATGATATATCTTAGCCAAATGTAAGGTGTCAATCGTTTGTAACTATCACTGTTCTGCCTACGCTAGTACTATTAGCTGTTGAGCGGTACTACCTAGCTAAACTTATTTAAGATAGAAGATAACAACAAAAAAATTTTGAAGATTTTGTGATGCTTTTGATAAGGCTTGGTGTCTATAACCATTTGTACTTGTTATAAAATAAAATATAAACAAAAAATGTTTCTTTTTTTCACCAATTGAGCAGTACGACTGGGGAAGGAAAAAACCATGAAAATATACTCTAACAAAATGGAATGCCCGGAAAACGGCAATAGACTCACCTCCTATTACATGGCACAGAATACAATGATTGGTACTCCGAGGATAAAGGCGTGATTATGTGTTTTTTTTTTACGTGCGCAAAGTCCCCACGGATACCTCCCCACCGGGGCCGGTGGGAGAAGTTATGTCGGACTCGAACCGACTAAAACGCACGCCGCCTGTGGGTCGTTTTGGTTGCCGAAGGTGAAGTTGACAGGCATATCCCTCGCACCAATGGTGTGACTCCCTTGGTTTTGGCTTATGGACCACGGTAGCTACTTTCCATCAGGTGGGCCGTCTGCCACCTAAGTGGTATTAAAACAAAAACTGAGTTGTATGAAAACATTACCAGCAAACCTCATGCCGCTGACAAACGTACGAATCATCACCATGGACTTTACCGACGGGGTAGGGGGTAAGACGGCAGTCACTCCCGTAGAAGAGGAAATAGAAAGGAAGAATAGGAACGTCAGATGCAACGGGGACAGACACTCGGGAGAAAAACATTTTGGGTACGTACGCCGAGATCCAATCTCACCGACCTCGGCTGAGAATTAATAAATAAATAAATAAATATTCTACAACATTCTACACAACGCTATCTAGACCCATGGTAAGCATAGTTTAACTAGCTTGTGTTATGGAATCTAGAATACGGATAAACATACTTAAATATATTTTTTTTGTAAATACATATTATACATAGAAACACCCAGACCAATGCAAATACCCATATTCATGCATACAAATGTTTGCACTGAGCGGGGATCGAACCCGCGCCTCCTGCGTAGCAGCCGTGTTCACTACCACCACGCCACAGAGGCTGTCAATTGACGGGCAGGCTCTGCTTTTCCTCTCGAAATTAGGGGGTTAGACGGTGAAAGTATTCTTAAAGAGGGGCGGAAGTGGTGTGCACCGAGAACTAAATATTATGAGCGGATAAGAACATTTTTAAAAATAAAACGACAATTGCGGCCTTAAATGTATGAAGTTTGAAGAGTAAAAAATTGTTTATATTATACCAAAAACTACTATGTATTAAAAAAACTAATCGAAGTCTAATTGATGTATTCTATATAAAAAAAACTGACTTCAAAAACTAAAAACTATGAAATAGCTTTGTAAAGATAAGAGAACTATTACTGAATTTTATTTAAAGGAAATATTGATTAGAGAACATTATAGAAGAAGTCGGTTAAAAAAAAACATGTCAAAACTCACATAATGTTCATAAAATTAAAACTAATGGTCCAAACTATGTCAAGTGTGAACTATTATATATCAAACTAAAATATTATAGTATAGTACAGTTACTAGTACTGTGTACGTACATTAAAGAAAGATACCAATCGAATTGACAGCCTACTCCTTCTTCGAAGTCGGTTAAAAACAATTTCAATGATAATGATATTATTGGGTAGCTTGTTACTCTCAATGTCCTTTATTTGTATGTGGATTATTGAAATGAATGAGGCCGTCAAGCTGAGTGTCACCATTGTCATATGGTATATGTAAGTAATGGAGATCCTCTTTTCTGAGACTTTACATTCAGCTTACCATCACGTTTTGAATAAATGACAAAATGAATAGCATTTATGTCAAAGATACTCAATACGTGCTTATTGTGAAAGTATCAGCTAACACACACACGGTTTTGTGGGTTTAGGATCACATACATACATACACTAGGTACCACCATCATCTGGGATGTTGGTAGTCGCCTCGGAAGTCGGTAACCTCGTGATATCATTGACAACAAGTTGGTACAACCACTAAATAACAGACGAGTCTCGGCCGCAAGCTTTTCTTCCAGGATTGGGACTGCCGTCTGATCACTCCCGGAATCGTCGTACTCGCTGAGGATGATGATGATGACGCTGATATAATCTTTTCTGCCTTCAGGGTAGGCAGAGACAGTAGCACGCACTCAGCTTGTCTTTACACTCTTCATGAGCTACTTCTACTGTGTCATGAACCCTTTCATGCCTACAATCCACTATTTGAATTCAAGCAACGGGAATCGAACCCGCGAATTGACATAGGAATCGTAAGCTATACCGCCACACTACACTGGTACCTAACAATGCAGTTTAAATAAAACAAACACATTTGTAACATAAACTTTATTAACACTGCACCATGAACTGGAATGTCCAGAAACACTGCCTTATACACACATCAACAAAGTCTAGGGAACAAGGACATTTCTAGTTTTTATTTAAAAACCCTTTCTTGTAATAGTGAGTGTTTTATATCAATAGAAGGATATTTTTATACCGTTTTTAATTTTAATTTTAATAAAAACATTTTCATACCAAATTTTTTTTTTTAAGAAAGAATTGAATAGTGCCAATATTGAGTATTACAACCTTCTATGATTAGGCACAAAAATAACGAGGTAGTAAGAAATACAGTAATTAACCGTACTTTAAACGTTTTTAATAATCTGTAGGACCTCCTAAAGCATTAGCAACAGCTCGACAACGGCGTGGCATACTTAGTATGAGATTGTCAATCATCGTCTGTGGAATATGGCTCCATACACTGCGAAGGTGTAAAAAAAGTTGATCTTCAGTGTTCAGATTTTCCAAACAATCACTGAAAGCTCTTCTCCCAAGCAAATCCCAGGCATGCTCTATGGGATTAAGGTCGGCAGACTGAGCAGGCCATCCCAAAGTCGTCATATTGTGCTCGCTTAACGCATTGACCACTACCCTCGCGGTGTGTGACCGTGCATTATCTTGCATGAACATAAAATCTTGACCGAACTGCTGTCGATGAGGGATTACCATGGGGTGTATAACCTCCTGAATGTATTGGTTTGCATTCAAATTGCCCCGTATCCAAACGAGGTCGGTCCTTCCACCAACGCGAATTCCAGCCCATACCATGATTGTTCCACCTTGGTAAGGATGAACTTCTTGCGGATTCTGGAGACGATTCCGACGTCCAGGAACTCGCCATATACGCACTCTTCTCGAATCAGGATGAAAACCGAAGCAAGATTCGTCGGAAAACAGAACCCGTGCCCATTGATGGTCGGTCCACTGTAAATGTGCGTTAGGCCACAATAAGCGACGACCTCGATTTCCACGTCGAAGAGCTGGAACCCTAAGCGGTCTGCGAGCATAAAGATTGGCTTCGTGTAGTCTTCTTCTGACAGTTTGATCGCTAATAACCACTTGATGCTGAGACTGGATGCCTGCGACCAACTGACGAGCAGTAATCGTGGGTTGCCGCCTTGCGGAATTTTGCAAGAAACGATCTTGTCGCGGGGTAGTAACCCTATTTCGTCCTCTGTGACGTTCGGCAACATCCCCTGTAGACCTGTAGCGTGCCCATAATCTGCAAATTACGCTTGGTTGGGTGTTGACAGCATCCGCTACGTCGCGTTGAGTTCGTCCAGCTTGCAGCATACCAACAGCCCTTAACATCTCTTCGCGACTTAAATGACGACGTGACATGATGACTACAGTCACAAAAATGCACAAACCATACGTAAAAGACGTATTATTGATAATAAACGTTATTTACAATCAAATAAAATAATTTTTATTTTGCCTCAGAGAAACTGCACAATCAAACACTTTCAAAAGTTTTCTCTCCATATTCGAAAATCATTACTTATTTAAATTTATTTTTAAATTTCGAACAACTCTGTAATCTACTTTATTCTATTTTTATTTATTTGCTGCCAGTTATTTGCAAAACAAGATTTACACGAAAAAAAATTATTGGGGTCATCTTGTTCCCTAGACTTTGTTGAGGTGTTTATCTATGTGCAGTAAAGCGACGATCTGTATGTATTGTAATATATATCTGTAGATCTGTATGTATAGTAGTAGGCAAGCAGTTGCCTAACTCAAACCGAACCCGTTATCTCCGAGTTAGCAGTAGAACCCAATACCGCTTCGCCACAGAAGTCATCAGCTTAAACTGAAATTACGGCTGAAACTACGCACAAGCGAGATTCAATAATTACATAACCCCGAAGACGTAGGCAGAGATGCTAGCACCCACATTTCGCCAGTTTATGTTTAGGTGCCAATGTAATAGGTAGCGAGCCTATTGCCATTAACCGGGCACTTATAAACTTACCATAAATAACATAACATAACATAACATAAACTCACGCCTATATCCCCGAAGGGGTAGGCAGAGGTGCTAGCACCCACATTTCGCCAGTTTATGTTTAGGTCCCAATGTTATAGGTGGCGAGCCTATTGCCATTAACCGGGCACTTATAAACCTGCGATAAATACACACATAACTTCGAAAAGCATCGAAAAGTCATTGGTGTGTGCCATGGTGAAACCTGGGATCGAACCCGAGACCTCGTCTCAGCAGTCCATTACCCAAACCACTTGGCTATCGCGGTGTGAGGCGAGATTCTATAAACCTACTAAAATACATAGAAACCATTACAATAAGCAATTGCACGTTGTCAATAGAAAATAATTGTGTAACAGAACACTTAATTGACGGTAACTAGATTTGGGACAGGGCCGCACTCAGGGGTTACTCGAGTGACGGGTGCGTCGATGCACCCATAGGCCCTCTTCATTGACATCAACAAGGCAATATAATTTCTTATAAATTACTCTCACTACGTGTCACATTCAATGTTAGGTCTTCACCTATGAAATTGCCGAAATTTTCTTAATGATTCATGAGTTCGTTATTCCTGTTATTTAATAGCTATTTCCATTATTTTTATATTTTGTTTGAAAGTTGATTTCAAGATTTTACAACTTTGTATTAAATTATGTTTTTATTGACCGCTTGATAAATTATATTCGATCTTCAAAACCAGTACTTCCTAAATGCTATACATTTTGATGATAAATTTCGTATTACTTTTTTACAGCTGTCACTTTTCAAAAATGTAATAAAAGTGTGTGTCAGCTTAAAGTTGTCTCATTCATACACAAAAAAAAAATTAAATTTGGATTGGTCATTCCTAAAGAAAATGCAAAAATGAAAATTGGGTTTTCTCCAATTTCTTCAAAAAAATCGGCAATTTTATATGTAAACCGACCTATTATGTACATATATAATATATTTTGGCCAAATAATATGAAAGAAAATCATTGATCATTGTTATATAATAATATACGTATTACCTCTCTTACTTTTAATGTTAACCCTAAGGTAAAGAAGCCTTATAACATTGTACACTTTTATGCAGAACATTTACAATAAAAATATATTATACCCTAATATTTTGGTACGACGTGAAATTATTTTTGTTGGCATCTTTGACGTAGATATGGGATTTGATAGTAGACCCCATTCTCTAAGTGATTTATGCTTAGGTAACTCCAAACAATTGTCATCCTGGCAGCTACCGAAAGGATAGTTGATGTTTTAAACAACTTACCCGTTTCTAGATATTTTTGGGTACAAAACAGCTTCGAAACATTATCAAGATCACGAATCTGTAAAGCCTATTTCAATGGCATTATTTATAAATTTTGAATAAATTTTAGCAATATTTAATTTGCATACAAAATAGATTTCCATAAAAATTAAACTATCCTAATCAATGCGAAGTCAATGCTCTGGTGCATTATATGGCTGTCTCCTTGTGGTCATGGGCAGCGTATTGATGTATCTCGTCGTATGCGGGAGGACGCTCCTCGCATTCTTCCATCTCCAGGTCCAAGTCACTCTCTGTAATATAGTATTGATTAGTCAGATCATAAAACGTGTACTATCCAATCATGATGACAACTATTACTGTCTACATAAATCTACATCACATAAACAAAAGCATAGGAGTTAATGTACTAAATGTAAAGAAAGGTCAAAATGAGACAACACTTTAATTCCGAGAAGGAAATAAATATAATACTATTTTTACTTCTACTTAGGTGGCAGACAAGCACACGGCCCACCTGATGGAAAGTGGTTACCGTGACCTATGAACGTGTGTAACACCAGTGGAGTCACACCGGTGCTGCCGACCCTGTAAGAACATAGATTTTCTGTGCGTTCAGTGCAGAACACAAAATTAGGACAAGCTAATACTAATAGAATTATGAATGCTATTGCTGAAAAGTGCGATAATGACGAGCAAAATTTTTTTATTTCTTAAGAACGAGTGAAAATAATAATTATTATAACAATGTGTATGAATAGAACCGAATTCTTCCTTCATGCACAATGGCCCATAAAAGAGACTAAATGCGGATAAAGGTGTCCTCTTTCCATTTCTGAACGAAATTATTTTAGTAATGTCAGTTAAGTCAAAATATTATTTTTTACGTTTTTATCGAATATTGAAGCAGTGTAGTGAATTTTATACCTATTAAGAAAAAATGCCATGCTTAAAGTTGAGTTATGCAAAAATTATTTAGATTACAACGAGCTGCAAATGAAGCGATAACTATAAAAACAAGTTTCGCAGTGACGCCACATTGATACCCGTCACTAAGCATCACCTGAAAATGCTCCAGACTCGGGCCTATGCGTTGGCGCAAGAATATCTCCATCACTCGCGTGCCTCGCTCTCATTACACCCAGTGACGCCACTCTTGACTCCGGTGGCGCCGGCCCTGCCCTCTCGGCGCGGGCCCGCAGCTCCGACATATCACCGACTTCGGCCAGGTAACACACGCCACCATCGTACCCCACCGGCTCTGTTCCACCATACACATGCAGCCAGACACACACGTGCGACATATTGCACACTAAGCATTGGCTTTGATCTGTAAAAGCTTTTCGAACGGGCCACAGAAAGTGAGAAATAGAGAAGCGACAGAGTAGTTTTGGATAATTGTTGATAGAATAATAGAAAAAAAGTACAATAGATATGAATTACAAGAACAGGAGTGGTTTTGTTGTGGTTATTTTATAATCCCAAGTGAGTATGATTCCGCCAGCCACCTACCGAGTGCGTAACTTTAATGTTTAATCCCAACCCAATTATCTATGCAAAACTATTCCTCTATATTAGTAAACTTCATTAGATAAATTAGTATATTTTAATCGCTAACAAGAATTTAATAACATTGGACAGTCAACTTTTATAAGTATTTCTAAATCTAGGTTGGCATCTCCGTTCTGTTGTAATTTAGTATCCTTATAATGTGAATATTTCTTCTCCTTAAAGAGAAGTCACTCTAAAGCTTAAACAATCTAGTTTACCCGTTTAGAATAGAAATGGTTACTTGAAATTCAGTTCCACTTTTCCTCAGCAGTAAGGGTGAAGACATCAAGTATCTGTGATTGTAAAATCATGCCATACTATTGAGAAACATGCCTTTTTGGACCATGCATTTTTTATTATATCATCATTCAAACAGTGCCAGATACTACTTTAGTTTCGAGCATGATCTAAAGACATATCTTAAACCTGGATTGGGCAGTTCTCATACACAGTAACTGCTACTGGGTTTCATTTAATGCTTCAATATAGAAGTGCTTGAGTTACCATTTATGAGAAACACAAATGCAAAAACATGAAAAAAGAACAGCACACAGGCCAGGTTAGTATAGCAGCAACATCAAATAGACTTACCAACGGACGGTGGGGGGAAAATTTGCTTGCTGATACTGATCCTCGACTCGATAGTGTGGTGCTCCGCGCCGGATCGGTCCAAGGTGTCTAGTTGCTCAATGACATCGTCGAAATTGAAACCAAGATTGTATGTCAGAGTTTCATCTACTGGAGCAAGAGAACCTCTTGGACGCTCCTTAGATCTGACAGACTCGTTGAAAGACTGCTTAGCATCTTTGGCTTTCAAAATAACCTTTGGTTGCGGTTTGTCGCAGGCTTTTTCGTTATTTTTTAAGATATTTTCTTCTTCATCTCCGATATAGAAGTTGGATTCAGTGGCATCGGTGTCTTTGATGTCAGTGGATTGTCTTTCCTTCCTACCGCGGGATGATTTTATATTAGTGTAATGCTTTTTACAAGTCTTGCCACCAATGTGATCTTCGCTCTTAGCTTCTATCGAAGAGGACTCCGGCTCAGCATATGGTGCTATGTCAGGACTTTCACTGGAATCAGACGCTATAGCCTCATTGCTGTTTTTTTCTGGGTTAAGCGGAATGTAAAGATCTTTGCTTGATCGCTCCCAGTCTCTTCGGTGAAGTACCTCATCGATGACGCTAGGAGCTGAATGGTATCGTGTCTCCGGGTCGTTGGTGTCCTGGTTGGACTTGCGACGGTTAGGAATTTCTTCGTGACTGCGGTGGGCTGACAGGGGCTGTTTGTAACCTGGATAGCAGAGGACAGAATTTAATCACAATACAATAATAATATATCACACATACACATAAAGTTATAACAAGTTATGGAGATGATAGAACTTGTTATAACTTTATATGTGATTTAAAACTGCATTTATATGTTGAACATAAACTTAGGGCCATTGTTGTTATAGCAAAGTTAGTACTACCTGCGAGCTAACTTTATAACGACAGTAAAGCTAACCGAAGCAGTCGTAACGAGTGCAACTAAAAATTCTTGGCTCACTACCAAGGTTGTGGTCAAGTGGGCCAAGGTGAACAATTGCGTCTTCGTTCAGGGATCATTATTTTGATGAATCGCTAAATCACTGGGGTCAAAGTATCAAATGACAAGGCGATTAGGGATTTTTATTATGTGAAGTTAATGAAATAATTATAATATTCTTTCTTCTAAGACTCATTCTCAGATGCATGGCTTGAGTCAACAATAGTGCCTGGAAGACGGCAATAGGCTCACCCCCTATTACGTGGGACCAAATTCAATGATTGGTGCAAATCTGAATGTTGATTCACCTCTGCCTAACCCTCCGAGGATAAAGGCGTGTGTGCTGCACAACGGCAACTGTAGAAAATCTTATAGAACCATAGCGCTGTACAGCAATGATGAACTATGTGACAGTGTTTGTTTTAATGGACGTTACAATGGAACTACTTATGCCGTGACGAGCGACTTTTGTGACTGCTAGCATGTTCTCCTGGATTGGTTGATTACCTGAAGTACTAGGCAGGTGTAGTGACACAGCGCTGCTGCCAATGCGCCGTCCAAAGATGTCACTCGAGCGTCGCCGGGAACCAGATTCTGAATTAATTACTCATTATGAGCTGGCCCCACGTTGGGCGCCAATTATATATTATTTTGATCTACTAAACTAAGCTAGGTTCTGTGGCCCTCCGTGATAGCTTGTGAAGATTTTTGGGTGTAAAAGGCGCCACCAACGTCCTCGATGGCGATGAAGGCGAATACTTACTTAGATAAGTTCAAAATTTGTACTTTATTGTTTTGAACTGGTCCAATCGGCAGACGTGAACGCAAGGTTAGATTGGACCGAGTGTTATATTAAATTAATTAACTTTATTTACAGAAATGTGCAGTACATACCTTGAACTTGCGCCAAAACCGGTCGTTGTGGGTGTTTGCCTGACGCGCTATCTGCAATAACACCGTACGTGATACGTTCATAAATTCACCCTTACAACCACTGATTAATGATAGTCAGTATCAATTACAATCAATCAAGTCAATATGTAAATTATGAAAACTGCAAAAACATCAAAACTTCTAGTCAAGATTGTTTGTAGTTCAGCAAAAAATGGACCCGTCCAGGAAGATATCCAGTAAGAAATTCAGTACTCAGCCGAATTTTTTGTTTGTTGCCATGGATTACTTTATCTAATTAAGTATAATTCTTTAATTCATTTAGTATTATTTATATATTGTACAAATCTTATTGTATAAAATTAGTTACATGAAAAATAAATTAAGCGGAATGTCTTGTTTGAGTAAAGTAAACAGATCATTTGGAAGCTTATTTGTTGTCTCAATATTATTAGATACAATAATAGCCCTTCCAAGTTTAGTTATGACTTTTCCTATTACCTATTCTCATTGGAAAGCTTATTGTAGAAGCGAATATATTTACCGTAGGATGAATAATCTAAGTAATGCACAATCGGCAATATTGTTTTTATATGTCACTTTGACCTAACTTAATACACTGGCCTGGAAAAGAAGGTATAACACTCATATATGTGACGATAACTTCTGCACTATTTATGTTAGAAACTTGAGATAAAATGCATTATATTGAAAATGTCGTTTTGTTAAATAAAAACGTCTTTTTGACAACCTCATTTTAAAGGTTGACGGAAAAAATAAACATAAATTAAAAACGTTCCCTTTTTAAATGCTGTAATTTTTCTATTCATAGCTTCCTGCTTTTGTTTTCACATTTGTTTTTTGATCATTAACATTTCATTCAAAAGCTAAGGTCTCTTCAGCTCGTTAACATTTATTATCGTGCCTCTTTTACCTGAAGAATGTGCTAGAATAATGGCACAACTAGAACTAGGCATCCGCATGCAAAAAATGGTGGTTGGTTGTGACATTATTAGAATGTATACTGTTTTAAGAAATCGTCACCTCAATGCAGTTCAAGTCCAACAGTAGCATCTCCTAACAAAGAATAAAAAATATATTTTAATTTATTCACTTCAGCTACATAAAGAGCACTAAGGAACGTCAAAATTTTACAATTATGTCAAGAATATTATATAAGGTAGAAAAATCATTAGAAAATGATTTTTTCGCTGGTTCGGTAGGTTCATTCTACTGAGAAGATACCAGCAAGAAACTTAAAGAACTATTTTATAACTAGATTTCTTATCTTTTCAATCGTTGTGAAGTCAATTTACAATTATTATTTTCTTCACGAATTTAAATTAGTCTGTCGTCAAGATAATTAAAATTAAATTACAAAAACTAAATTAAAACAGTTTTATAATGAAACGAAAGTACCTACAAATAAAGCCGCCAGCCTAGTACATACAATATTGTCAACATTTTAGAAGGGGCCTGCACCATGCTCTTTGTCTTTCAGGCAATCGTCTGTCCTATGGTATGCTTGTTTACATAAGGCGGTCTTTATAAGTATTCTAAATTCATTGTCGAGCATACCAAGGACCAATTCAGGCAGTTTATTATTATAGAAGCGTACACCGTCCCCATTAAAATAACTAAGTATCTTTGTTAAGCTGATAGTACGGAAGAAGCTGTTTATTTTTATTTTTCAGGTTTCTGTCTGTAATGTCACTTACTTTTGAGAAATTAGATATATTTTTTCTAACATACCCACAGTAAGTTTTTGAAAATATATAGAAAAGCTACAGTTAAAATATTGATATTTCTAATCCTTCCCTAAGAGAATCTCTCTTGCTTAAACAATAAATGGCCCGAACTGCCCTCTTTTGTAATAAAAATATAGTTTTTAAATCTGCTGCATTCCCCCAAAGTAGTATTCCATAAGACGTCAGAGCCATAGGAGGCAGCACCGGTTACTAAAAATGTGATTTTAAGAACACACATATCTTTTTCAGGTTCCTTTAAGATTTTGCTATTCACTAAAAATGGTTACTTTTTGTTATTATGTTTCATTTATATTAAAAACATTAATTTAAATACAATAACTTTATGTTCAATAATATTTGTATCTATTCTCTAAATGTTGTTTTATATTTCAAGATAAAGATAAGATAAAGATAAAGATACACACAAGATACAAGTCACTAAGTTTAATAGTTTAAGAGTAAAATGAATTTAAAAACTGTTATACTTTCTTTAGCGGGCCAGTTTAGTAAGTAGGTAGTACCAGGATTTAGTTCACCTGAGTTGGTATCATCAGGCCAGCAGCACAACCAGCACAGCAGCAGCAGCGGCGCGCACACCTCCGCGCTGAGCACGCCAGCGGCCAGCCCCGACACGCCACCGCCCATACCCATGGCTGCGGATGTGACGTCACCTATGAACGATAGGTAAAACCAATAATAATAATATTTACTATTTCATTTATTCAGAACAGTGATACAGTGAGTGGCCAGCTGCTTTCCTATATAGACTACAAGTAGCCTGCGTTAAGGATAGTATAAGTGTTAAGGATAATAATACACCAATAAAACAGCTCTTTGTGCATTCCTTATGAATGTTTAAAAAGTGGGCTTTGTACCCACTCGTAACAACTTAGTGGTAGAAGTTACGAATACCTACTAGATTTTTCGGTATGCTTTAAAAATCTTTTTGTGTTTTTCTATCTGTCTTTGTATAACAAAATTAATTCTCAGAACTTTGGGGTTTTTCAGTATCGGTAATTATAGAATACCGCGGCCATAATAACCTCGTGCTGTGTTCCCGGCGGTGAGTACGGTAGCCAGAGCTCACTGGACAGTTTTTTTACTGTCAGTGAGAAGATCAAAAGCTTGTCCTGCTTTGTATTTTACACTGACGGCACAAAAACTCTTGTGCTTATAAGGTTGGCAGCGCGAGTGTGACTCCCTTGGTGTTGCGCACGTCCATTGTAATAATTAAAAAATATGGGTTATTACAAAGTAAAAAAATTGGTTCGCAAGCGTCAGATGTAATAATAAAAAAATATGTGTCATATGACAATGAAAGAAGTAAGTGTGTAATCTCCTATTTAAAAGAAATATAAATAAAATTGGTTTGTAAGTACATTACCATAAAAGTTCGGGCGCCTTGGAGATACACATGCCTAAGATAATCAGCGGAGATTGGAAACTTTTAATCTTCCGGAGGTGAGCTAAATGAAACCAAACTGTGAGGTTTAAGGTTTTATTGTCCACTCCAGTGTGCATTCAGAAATAGATGTAAGGATACATTCCTAATGTATAACTAACCTTAAATTTAAAATTAGATTTTTATAAGCTATGTCAATATTATCCTACGTCAATATGATTCTATGTCACCAATGCACTTTTAGGTTATTTTGAAGTTTAGATTTAAAATATAATTAAAGTAAGCTCACGGCATCCCTCGGCGAGTATATGTAAACACAGCAGCGGGAAAGCTCGTAGCAGGCGAAGTTTTCAGTTTAAGCCCATGCGGTACATCCATGTTTGAGGTGAAAAGCCCAAACCCTCCATAAGGAAATGCAGTTGACCGAAGACAAAGAAACGCCGAAAAAGGTCCAAAGAAAAGAGAAAAGGCAAAGACAAAGGAAGGCGGTTCCAATTGGAAACCTGTAACAAAATTGCATGTCATTAGAACAACTCCTATATGAACACGAGGTCCTAATTTTTTATAAATTTGAGCGACTTACCGCCTTAATTTGCTGGAACAATGCCAATAGCAAAAGAAATCATAATATTCTCAGATTAAGAGCTGAAACAATAGAATTTTAACAATTATTTTTCACATTAGGAACGTGGAGAATTTCCCACAAAGTGAATCTTATTAAAAAATGACAACTCACCAGAAATAAACTATAATTCCACAAGAGGATAGTTGTGAAGACACAAACTATTATCCTTTAGGCCAAAATACTCTCATTTTTATGAGATTTATTGAAATTAAGTTACGAAGCCATGAATATCGACCATCCAGCCTCAACGCTAGGAAGAAAGGTGCCTTGACAGGTATACGTCAAAATGTCATTCACTCCGCGTTCCGAAACTTTTCGTTCAAAAATAGAATTAAAACCGGTGTGACGACGTTCGCAGAGCGCGTCGTTACATTACATCCCTCCCCAAAAAGAAAAAAGAAAGAAAGGAACTTCCTTTTCTAATGAAAATTATGAGAGTCCAGAACAAAATTCCAAAAAACCTCAAAAGACAAAATGTCTTGCAACATTTTTCAATAAACAAAAAAGGCAATGCGAAAGCATCTTGCATTGGGTATTGCAGAAATAATTATAAATTAAAGAATGGGAAAGCATTCCTAAAAATCAAAGAATGTGAAAGCACTCGAAAAGTAAAGAACCAAACTCAGAAAAGAGTAAAAACTTATTTCAACACAAAAGTGAAAATAAATCCTTCAATAAAACAAATTAAACAATCCCTACTCAATTCCATTCCAGATATCGATTAGGCAACCAACGCCGTCGAATCTAATCCTTGATCTTAACCAGCCTTCTAGCATCAATACAAAAGTGCGGTTGAGCTCCTACGCCACCGACTCTATACCAGCTATTCCTGAAACAAAAATATGAAACTAACAAGATATCGGTTAAGCACCAACGCTGCCGAATCTGAAAGAAAATCGGTAAAAACAATGAAGTTTTCCCACTGTCGGTTAGGTTGAAAAGCCGCCGACTTCAAATTCCTATTCCAACATCTAAAACGTCAAAACAAAATCACAACAAAAGTGTCGTAATAATATATTTATAAGCATTGTGATCGGCATAACACCACCAACTTTCCGAGCACAAGCAAAATATAAAGAAAATATGACAATTGTGACCAGTACAACACCACTGACTTTCTGAGCACAACCGCATAAGAAAAGTATGACATTTGCGACCGGCACAACACCACCAGCTTCCCGTGCGCAAAGCATAAAAAATGTAACAATGTGTATAAAAACACAATCGTACAAAAAGAGAAAAACGACAATTACGACCGGCTCAACACCACCAGCTTCCCGTGCGCAAAGCGTAAGGTGTGACTATGTGTATGAAACACAATAGCACAATAAATTGTAAAGTCCAGTAAGACACAAGTTTCCCAAAAAATGGTATAACAAGGTGTGTAAAAAATGCATAAAATGCGTCCAATCCGAGAATCTTAATACTAAGAAAATAACCCAGAACTGTACAAAAATAAAGTTCAAGAAACTTAATTTTCCATTCCCTAAGTGAGTGGAAATAAGTCAAGTGAATTTAATGTAGAAAATGAATATTAAATTTCACTCCTATATTAGAGTAGAAACTAAATTCCTAAATTTGTACAAAATATACAATATTAAATATACAAGTGTATAAAAATATATACAGGAAAATAATCCTATACAACAAAGATAAATAAAAATATAAGATCTTTTGATGTGGAACAATTTGTTAATATGGAGTAGAGTTACACAATAACAAGTCCTAAAATGACCTAAGTTATTTTTGAAGGAAACTAAAATTGAAATTAATAAATTGTTGTGAAGTTCCTAACATACATCTCCTTTCAACACCCCTCAACCTTTCAAACATCACCTCATAGTGGGGTCATACTTCAAACAAAGTACCAAAGACAAAGATAGACATTGTCAAAACAAGAATAATTTTAATATTTAATTATGTCTTTAATATGATAACGACCAGTATAGTTTTTATTAAGGTCTTTTAAAACATAAACATTAGAGGAAATTTTATCTATTATTTCACACTTAACAAACTTAGGTGCTAACTTAGCCGAAAAGAATGCAGGAGCATTAGACTGCACAAAACTTCTCCTCCACACTATATCTCCCACTTCAAAAGAAATGACCTTCCTTCCTATATTATAATAACGCGCATTACGCTTATAAGCTTTAAGCAATGAAGCTTGAACTTTTATAAAAATATCACTAAGTGATTTAAGTGAAAAAGCAAATGAAGACCTATCAACAACATCAAGTTGATTGAGGTTATCAAAAGAATTACTAAAACGGTGCAATGAAGCATCAAAAATAAGTTCTCTACCGAACATGAGAAAATTAGGAGTGAAATCTGTAGCTAGATTCACACTACTATTTAAAGCTAATTGAACATGAGGCAAATATTTTGACCAAGTTCTATGATCATCTTTAACAAAACAAGAAATACATGTTTCGACTGTTTTGTTATATCTCTCTACAGGATTATTTTGAGGTGTATATAAAGTATTATAAAATATTTTACTAATATTATAACTTTTTAGAAAATCTACAAATTGCTTAGCTGTAAATTGGCTTCCATTATCACAAACAAAAATTTTAGGTGTTCCAAACTTAAGAAATATTTCTTTTTCAAGTATCCTACAAATTACTTTAGTGGTAGCACTAGTCATAGGAAATATCCAACAATATTTTGTAAAAACATCTATGATTGAAAGTATATACTTATGGCCAGAATAAGCTTTTGGAAGAGTTCCAATAATATCAATAGAAAGCATTAACATTGGTTTATCAACTTTCTTAGGATTAACCATAATTCCATGAGGTGGATTAGTAGAAGATTTATAAGCTTTACAAGTGTCACAAGAAGAAATGTATTTTTGAACATCAATAAACATACCTTTCCAGAAATAATGTATTTTTAATTTATTTAAAGTTTTATGAATTCCTAAATGTCCTGAATTAACATCATCATGATTAGATTTAATAGTGTCTAAGATGTGTTCTTTAGGTATGACAATTTTCCAATTTAAACGATTATTAGGATTATATTTATCTTTACAAAATCTATACAAAGTATCACTTTCAACTTTGAAATTTTTATATTTTCTAGGAAACTTTTGACAATTTACAAATATTTTTCTATACCAAGGATCAACGATATCCTCATTTGGCATAACAATAATATTATTTACAGGAATATTAATAGCAGAAATTTCTATTCTGGATAAACAATCTGGAACTAAATGTAAAGAACCTTTTTTATATTTAACATCAAAAGTAAATTGAGAAATTCTAGCAGCCCAACGTGCAAGACGACCACTAGGATTATTAAGTTTAAGAAGCCAAGTTAAACTAGCATGGTCAGTGATAACTGTAAATTTCATTCCTTCAATATAAGGTCTGAAATGTTCAATAGAATCCAATATTGACAACAACTCTCTCTCAGTTGTACTATAATTACGTTCACATTTATTAAGTGATCTAGAATAATAAGCTACAGGATGTTGATCTCCATTATCATCATCTTGGCTCAGGACACTACCAATTCCAACAGAACTAGCATCGCAATGTAAAGAGAATGGTCTTTCAAAATTCGGACAATGTAAAACTGGTGCAGAAATTAATGCAAGTTTTAAATTATGAAAAGCAACTTCAGCTTCTTCATTCCAGAAAAGAGATTTTTTAGAATTCTTGCTTCCGGCCGTTAATTTTGTTAAGGGCGAAGCAATATCAGCAAACTTATCAATGAATCTACGGTAATAAGAACATAACCCAAGAAAACTTCTTAATTGTCTAACGCTTTCTGGGCGTGGGAAACTTTTAATGGACTCCAATTTAGCAGGGTCTGTATGTAAACCATTACTATCAACAATATAACCAAGATAACGCAGTTTATCTTTACAAAAATTACACTTTTTTAAATTAATAGTTAACCCAGCATCTTTAAGGATTTTATAAATTTTATTTAAATAATCTAAATGATCAGAGAATGTAGAATTTATCAATATGAGATCATCTAAGTAACAGAATGCTACATTATCAAATTCTGGTCCAAACAACTTGTCTACGAGTCTCTGTAACTCTGCAGGTGCATTAGTCAAACCGTACACCATCCGGGTAAAATGAAATAAACCTTTCCCAGGAACAACAAAAGCAGTCTTCTCTCGAGAAGATTCTTCTAAAGCGATTTGCAAAAATGCTTTAGACAAATCAATAGTAGTTATATAATTAGCACCCCGAAGGTTATCTAAAATTCTAGAAGGGTAAGGTAAAGGATAAGAATCTTTAACAGTAACTGAATTTAAACGTCTAGAGTCCAAACATAATCTTGTTCCACCATCGCGTTTTTCAACGGCTAACACTGGAGAACACCAAGGAGATTTAGAAGGTTCAATAATATTTTCCTTTAATAAAACTTCCACTTCATCATAAAGTTCTTTTTGTTTAGCAGGACTAAGGGGCCAATAACGTTGTTTAAAAGGTTCACCAGTAACATTAATTTTATGTTTAACTAAATGAGTAAGACCTAAGCCTCTCTTTTCATAAGAAATATTTTCAAAAAGTGAAATAATTTTATTTAACTCATGTTTCTCAGAAGGAGAAAGTTCAGAAACAGAAGTAACTGCATTTACACAAGTAGTGGATTCATATTCAAAAGTAATATTATTCCATAAGTCTTTAGCAAGATTAAATTTCAACCAAAAGTCAAATCCCAAAATAATTGAAGGTTTAAAAGAAGGTATTATCAAAAAATCTACATTTTTAGTTAAGTTATCACAAGTGATAGGTAAAACCATAGTTCCAATAACATTGTGTGCAGAACCATCAGCAGTAACAGCGTTACCTTTATAAGGTTTAAATTTATAACCTAATTGCAAAAATGTTTGATGAATATTAGAACCGAGTACACAACTACAAGCTCCACTATCTAACAAACCTGAATAAAATTTATTATTAATATTAAAATTTAAATAAGGTCTAGTGTCTTTATGTTTAACAAACAAAACAGGAGCAGCCCTGATATTATTAAAGAAAACTTTCAAATAATCCAACCATTCATTAAATTCTTTCTTACAAGTGGCTTCACTCGGAGCATTGCTAAATTTTTTCAACATCGAGTCACCAGAAGTTTTATCAAAAACTAGGGCTCGATGGGACCTGATACGTTTTTTGACTGAACAGTATTTGAATTACAAACTTCGCAATTCTTCGTAGTGACGCCAAGCTTGTGACATTTAAAACAAATTACACCTGGAAATGTAGGGCAATTTTTATAAGAATGTCCAGAGGACTTACATTTTAAACAAGTTAAATCATCTGATTTAACAGCACTAATTTGAGCAGAATATTTTTCTTTTTTAATACTTTTATTCTCACTCAAGTTCTTTCTTGACACAAAATTCTCTAATTCTCTGCTGAGGTTAATAAATTCGTCGATAGAAGAAATAGTTCTACCAAACACAAAAGGTGTGTAAATATTTAACATGTTATGTTTAATAATAGTTATGAGGGTAGCATCAAAAACAGGCATAGACAAACGGCTAGCCATATCCATTATGTCTGTAATAAAATCTGGTAATGACTCAGTTATCTTTTGTTTACGAGTACGGAGTTCATGTTCCAAATGATAATCAAATTCAACTCTATCAAAACGTTTCAACAACGCAGCCTTCAAATCCTGCCAAGAAGCAATACGAATACGAACACTACGAAACCATTTAAGCGCAGTGCCTGACAAAAGATCAGAGAATGAACTAACCAAAAAATATTCATTAAAATTTTTAAACAAGAAATATTCTTCCACTTGAGTAATAAATTCCCTAACGCACGATTTACCATCATACAAAAGCTTACTTCGTTTTAAATCAGGCAACTTAGTAACAGAAGGCAAGTTTTTCCTCAAATTATCATTCAATAAAACATTCATCATATTAAATGAAGATGCGGCTCTCAGACTATGATCACCAGCTCCTCGACTATTCGAAAATGGATCAACAACTTCAGATAAATCAGCCATGACATGAGGCATCTCATGAGTAGAAGTACCAACTGGAACATCATTAACAATATTCTCAAACAAAGGCGGGACCTGTATTTCCTTATCCATGTTTGATTTATAAAAGGATGTGAAAATCTAATAAAAAGTTGTATTAAATACACTATAAGTTTCTAATTAAAGTATCAATTAAAGTTTCTAATTAAAGTTAATTAAATTATGAATGAAGTTAATTGTATTGATAGCAAAACGCTAAACTCAAAAGTCAAACAAACTCATAGAATGGAATGTTATTGTTGCAAAAGTTATTTAGTTCAAATGCCTATAAAGATAAAAATGCATTAGTGATTCACAAAATAAATTATTTATGTCTACTTAAGGTAAACAGCAAATATTCAAATATTACTATGTTTTCACACATGTGAATAAAGGTTAAGAACTAGTAATTATATAATATTACTAAGTGGAAAATCTTACCTGTAATAAACAAAAGCTATATAAGATAAAACAATTATAACAATAACCATGTTATACAAATTGAAACATTCACCTGTAATTGAGAGATACAAACAATAGTACTAACTTGTAGTATGATTAGTTTTGCAAAGTAAACAATAACAAGGATTTACTGTAATACACAGTTATGTAACAGTAAAATACATGAAGAAAACACTGTTCTTAACATGTTAAAGTAAAAAATAATGCAAAGGTGACAAGGAATAAAGATATATGCACACTGTCATGTCCCTGTTCGCGAGTGCCAATTGTAATAATAAAAAAATATGGGTTATTACAAAGTAAAAAAATTGGTTCGCAAGCGTCAGATGTAATAATAAAAAAATATGTGTCATATGACAATGAAAGAAGTAAGTGTGTAATCTCCTATTTAAAAGAAATATAAATAAAATTGGTTTGTAAGTACATTACCATAAAAGTTCGGGCGCCTTGGAGATACACATGCCTAAGATAATCAGCGGAGATTGGAAACTTTTAATCTTCCGGAGGTGAGCTAAATGAAACCAAACTGTGAGGTTTAAGGTTTTATTGTCCACTCCAGTGTGCATTCAGAAATAGATGTAAGGATACATTCCTAATGTATAACTAACCTTAAATTTAAAATTAGATTTTTATAAGCTATGTCAATATTATCCTACGTCAATATGATTCTATGTCACCAATGCACTTTTAGGTTATTTTGAAGTTTAGATTTAAAATATAATTAAAGTAAGCTCACGGCATCCCTCGGCGAGTATATGTAAACACAGCAGCGGGAAAGCTCGTAGCAGGCGAAGTTTTCAGTTTAAGCCCATGCGGTACATCCATGTTTGAGGTGAAAAGCCCAAACCCTCCATAAGGAAATGCAGTTGACCGAAGACAAAGAAACGCCGAAAAAGGTCCAAAGAAAAGAGAAAAGGCAAAGTCAAAGGAAGGCGGTTCCAATTGGAAACCTGTAACAAAATTGCATGTCATTAGAACAACTCCTATATGAACACGAGGTCCTAATTTTTTATAAATTTGAGCGACTTACCGCCTTAATTTGCTGGAACAATGCCAATAGCAAAAGAAATCATAATATTCTCAGATTAAGAGCTGAAACAATAGAATTTTAACAATTATTTTTCACATTAGGAACGTGGAGAATTTCCCACAAAGTGAATCTTATTAAAAAATGACAACTCACCAGAAATAAACTATAATTCCACAAGAGGATAGTTGTGAAGACACAAACTATTATCCTTTAGGCCAAAATACTCTCATTTTTATGAGATTTATTGAAATTAAGTTACGAAGCCATGAATATCGACCATCCAGCCTCAACGCTAGGAAGAAAGGTGCCTTGACAGGTATACGTCAAAATGTCATTCACTCCGCGTTCCGAAACTTTTCGTTCAAAAATAGAATTAAAACCGGTGTGACGACGTTCGCAGAGCGCGTCGTTACACCATAGGCTACGGTAACCACTTTCCATCAGGTGGGCTTTATTATCCACTTAGGTGGCAGATGGAAAGTGTACCCTACTCACCACCGTGTCTTACCTCCTAGTACAGTTGGGCTGTGTGCTTGTCTGCCAACCATGTGGTATAAAAAAAAAATTAAAATACTGAAGACAACACCTGAGGACTTTGAAAAACGTTTAAAAAATGTTAGGCGGCATTCACTGCTACAAAAGCCAACCTGGTCAAATT
Organism: Eilema griseolum; assembly: GCA_963662185.1. Taxonomy (NCBI): domain Eukaryota; kingdom Metazoa; phylum Arthropoda; class Insecta; order Lepidoptera; family Erebidae; genus Eilema; species Eilema griseolum. The sequence goes on along the minus strand of OY759229.1, from coordinate 432,666 downwards.
ATGGAAGGAAGAATGGGAGAGCGAGTTCCAGGTCTCAAAGTAAAACCTTTGAATGCAACCGGGGCCCGTGCTGGAGAATGAAAAAGATCTTCCATACTTTGACAAATATCGTAATCATGGTATAGTTATGGAACTATACCAGAATCATTTGTTGAAAAACACCCTTCTTCCAGCGAGACCATTAAAACGTCGTAAAACTGAACTGTAACTTGGCAAGCACAACACATAAAGGTCACTTCACGATTGTCAAACTGCGGTTGAAAACAATGTGCTTCCAGTTTAACAAAAGGGGGTCCGTCGTGTGGCCTCGCTTTACATATTTTACGACCGATCTTACATGTGCGCGCACTACAATGACATTTAGTAAGAATATCTATCAATGGCGCACTAGCTGTTGCCGGCGGCTCTGGATGACCCTTCTGCTCAACCAAGTGCAATCAAACATTCGTATAAAAATCCATCATTAATTTTAGCGTCCATTTTTTATTTTAAACAACTTTGTTGGCAGACAAGCACACGGCCCACCTGATGGAAAGTGGTTACCGTTACCTATGAAGGTGTGTAAAACCAGTGGAGTCACATTCGTGCTGCTGACCCTGTAAGAACAGAGATTTTCTGTGCCTTCAGTGCAGAACACAAAATCAGGACAATCACGCCATCGCCAAAAAACATAAATTGAATTCCAAAAAATATAACATTTTTATATTTGTTCAGAATCCCACCACTCCCTCTTATGTCAACGATTCCAGTTCCTCTATGACGCACATACGAGATGCCTGAGGTCATCCTAGAATTTAGGCTGAGAATGCCAACGCGTAGTTACCGATTACCGATACCAAAGTTATTTTTTTTAAATACATCCAATGTAACAGACTCGATTATTAAATGCGGTATGACATTCAAGTTGACCTACAAACTAGATATACGCGTGAACCCTCTCATCTGTGAATTATTAATCTGTTTCGTAGATACTCATGTAAGTGATAGACCATCACAGCACGCCCCCGCTTGTGAAGTTCCTCTAGTTAATTAATAGAACGCGGGACGTCGAGAGCGAAGTGCCTCTTATTAATTTGCGACTAGGCTTATTAAAAATCGATACATTGAGCAGACTATCTATTATTAGTACCTATTGGAAGTTTTCTGTTAAAAACACACTTGTGAGTGCAGCGAGGTATACAAAGTAATTACTTTCAATTTTCAATTTAATCTTTATTTGCGAACACAGGTACAAATTGTGGTGTGTGTATACCTCGCTGATCAAATTACCTTAAATCCTCGGATTACATCGCCCGGGGAAAATAGAAAATTGTATGACAAGCGAGCAAGTTTTTTTTTACGACGAGGATCACGGTGAACCAAGATCAAAGTATGTACATCGCCCGAAGGAAAAATAATTAGCTCTCGTATCATTTACTCTACTTATCGTCCCCTTCTTATGAGAAAATATGTCCCGACTAATTACGTTAACAGAGACTTATCTCCCACTTATTTTCTTTTGGTTTGATTGTTTGTTACCAGCGCCCTGCGGCCATCACTTGCCAGCCAGTAATCATCATAATTTGCGTTCCATTTCTATCCCCTCGTTTTCACCTATTAATCCAGCAAAAAGTCCTGATTATTAGTGGGGATCTTTAATACCCTAATATATTAGCCACGTGGTTCCAGGCAGAGTAGAATTTGGGCCACCTCATTTCTTCCCGTGCGGTGTCGTACAAGGCGACTAAGGGATAGGGCTGTTTAACACCAAACAGACATATACAGCCCAGACTCAGCTTCAGATGCATGGCTCGAGTCAACAATAGTGCCCGGAATACGGCAATAGGCTCACCCCCTATTACGTGGGACCGAATTCAATGATTGGTGAAATGTGGATGTTAATTCACCTCTGCCTAACCTTCCGGGGATAAAGGCGTGATTATAAGCAAGTAAGTATCTTTAGTACACCATAATACAAGAGATATCAAAAGTCCCCATTAGTTGGACTTTTGCATTTTTTTTTTGTATTATTTTTTTTTGTTTCATTTGTATTTATTGTATTCTCGCATTTTTCTCGTCAACAGCAAATGCTATCACAAAAGTAGGTTGGACAAAGTTGTAAATCATGTAATTGATGATGACACCAATGACACCAATTTCGTCCACTTTTTTGTATCGATAACCATTTCGGAGATGTCGCGATTTTTAAATTGAAAGAAGTCAAATCTATACTATCTATACTAATACACTCGAGAGCAATGAATCCGGGTCACTTAAAGAATCCTAAAAATCTCGGAAACTAAAAATGCTAGGTTAATGCAATAAATTGTATTTAATAGACAATGTAATACTCCTTAAATGAAGGTATTAAAACTTCTTAGTTATTGTAAAGTTATATCATAAAAAAATCAAATTTGAAAAAGGGCCACTTTCGAAGATGGAACTACGAAATTACAGCATTTGGTGTTGCTTTTGTTTGTAATCTGTCATTTATGTGGGTACATAAACCATGTTGATAGTGCTCTATATTCATTAATCAAGCTGAAATTATGTCGCTTACGCCTGAAGAATGCACCAGAATACTTACAATGCTGGAAACCGGCCGGAGTCAGCGCGATACAGCCAGGACTGTCGGTGTGTCGCTGTCAACAGTACAAAGAGTTCTCCGACGTTACGAAGAAACTGGTTCTAACCTACGCAGACCAGGAACGGGCAGAACCAGGTGTACCACAGCACGAGAAGACCGATACTTGGTGAACACCATGCTTCGAAATCGCTTTCTCACAGGAACTGAACTCACCAATCAGTTTCGACGCCTCGGAGGAAGTAACCCAAGTGCATGGACAGTAAGACGTCGGCTTGCTGAATCTAACTTAAAACCCCTTAGACCTGCAAACGGCCCTAAACTGGAGCGTGGGCATCGTATTTCGAGACTAAGTTATGCCCAGAGCCACGTAAATTGGAGTATTGAAGATTGGTCAAAAGTTATGTTCTCCGACGAATCAAAATTTATGCTCTACAAGCACGATGGAAGACACAGAGTGTATCGAAGACCAGGGGAAAGATTCAAGCAAGCATGCATCGAAGAAAAAGTAGCCTACGGTGGTGGGTCTGTACTTGTGTGGGCCGGAATTTCTTCTGAAAGTCGCACAGAGCTGGTGATCATAGAAAACGGCTCTTTAACTAGCGTAAGATATGTGGAAGAAATCCTCAATGATCACGTTGGTCCATTTATGGTCAATTTAGGTGAGGATGCTATATTTATGCATGACAATGCCAGACCTCATACAGGTAGGATTGTGAATGACTACCTTCAAGAGATGAACATTACTCGTATGGAGTGGCCAGCGCGCAGCCCGGATATCAACCCGATCGAGCATGCTTGGGACGAGCTAGGCAGATGCGTAAAACAACGAAACCCTCCCCCAATCACGCTTCGTGAGCTCAAAATTGCTCTCACAGAGGAATGGGAGAATATTCCCCAAAATCGTATAAGGAACTTGGTGTACAGCATGCCAAACCGCGTAAACGCAGTAATGGAAGCACGAGGAGGCAATACGAAGTATTAAAATTCAAGAAAATCGTAATAAAGTTCAAAAATTTCATGTTTCCTATTTTTGTTTTAAGGAGAGATCAGCAGTTTTTTTCTTTATGTAATTTTGTGTTAATAAAATGTATGGTGACTCATATTTTTTTTACTTTCATTTAAGGAGTATTACATTGTCTATTAATAATCTATACTCTGCACCTATTGTAAAGTGTAAACGCTTAGTTAAAGACTCGCTCCTAACACAGGCCTACGTTGACACGGAGAATCTACTTAAACATATCATTTAGCTCCCATTTCAAAACTGTATAACTTCTATACAAATCAACAACCGTTACACCTGGTAATTTATTTGATCTCACAACTGTTGCAACATATAATAGTATATTCACTCACCCTTCACCCCACATTCACTCACCTTACATTCTCTTACACACGCACTCATAACACACACAACACACACACAACATATAATACACACATACAAATGTTCCCATTAATAACCTAAATAAATTTTTGCTCATTTTACTTTATGTACCTGCTTGTTACCAGTAACACTCGTTAAGCAAAATCATATCCTGGCAGGTCAAGTTTGCCCATTACTAATGACTTGTTTTTCTAACTAGTCTATTATTATAGTTTCTTGTTTGTACTAATATTAAGCATCCCATATTCTGGACGGGAGACCCTGCATCCTGTGATACACTCTTTAACTAGTACAGGATGCAGGAGATCTTTTCCACTGCATAACATCTCGTAACAAATTGTGCGTATACCTAAGTAAAACAGTGGAAAAACAAATTTGTAACACATTTTATAAATAAATAAATAAATAAATAAATAAAATAATATTAAATACAATTTATTGCATTAACCTATCATTTTTAGTTTCCGAGATTTTTAACATTCTTTAAGTGACCCGGATTCATTGCTCTCGAGTGTATTATAAAGCTGCAGAGTTTGTTTGTTTGTTTGTTTGAACACGCTAATCTCTGGAACTACTGGTCCGATTTGAATGATTCTTTCAGGGTTGGGTACTCCATTTATCGAGGAAGGTTTTAGGTTATATATCATCACGCTACTACTTAAGGGAGCGGAGCATTGATAATAAATGTTAACAAATCTGGCAATTATTCATACATATTTTGAAGACTAAAACATACGGGCTCAAAGGGATATGAAGCTTCAAAATATACCCCGGGCGAAGCTGGGGTGGGTCAGCTAGTCTGTTATAAATAAATTTCCTTGTTCCCATAATCGTTTCATCCACGCAGGGTCTGAACCGCTGGCCCTATAAACTTGAAAATTTGGCTGTAGATACTTTTCACTTGCTTGCATCCTCTAAGAATGGAATATTGGAAATTTTGTTGTTAAAGAGGTAAAATAAAGGATAAAATTTTTGTAGAAGTTCATTCCCATTCATCCCTAATTTAAATCCCTTAGAAACAAAACATTCATAAATTCTTTTTTGGTGCATGTCAGCAATATAAAAACTTTTCACTGCCAAAATTTCAAGTTTATTCATGATCTACAACTTTATTCAACGTAGCACTTGCTATTTACGCGAAAAATGTTTAAAAAATAATTTAAACCGTTGACGTTGAACAAAATAAATGCATATGTCTAATCGATGGGGACATTTGATATTTCTTGTATTATGGTGTACTTAAGACTCCCACCAATTTTCAGCTATATGCGAATTTATGCAAGCTCAAATCTTTATTTTGTCTGGATTTTGAGTTTAAAAAAACATGGTATTTAACAAGTTACAATATGTCACAGACTTCAGTGTGAACGCAATGTTTTAAATTTAAACTTATATTCAACTTGTTGGTTATACGTACTATGTGAACGAAAAAGTATAACATGTATTGTGTTTTGACAGTCTTAAACAAGTTTTAAACAAGTGTTGTGTCAAACAAGTTTACTACTTGTTTCTTGGTATAAACGAGGGGTATGAATGATATAAGCAGTGTTCCAAATTCAAATTACCTTTCCATCCACCCACTAAAAAATTCCTGACAGTAACGAGGTATTTTGTTCCCACTTAAAAAAGAACAAATTGTATAGAAGGTATGAAAAATAATTTGGTTTGGAGTCTTATACCTGCTTTACTTTTCGTCCCCTTTCTATCAAAAAATAATACTCGTATATGTAGTGATTGCAAAAACAGAGATGAAATTCGTGCGCATTTTGTGTTTTTTTAGAGTTAAGTAGCTCCTTAGCGCGGCTCCCCATGCCATTCGGCCAACGCTTACGAGCCAGTAATTTACACGATTTGCGTTCTATTTCTATGTTCCAAATTCAAATCACTTTTTCGCCCGCTAAAAAATCTTAAAGGAAAAGAGCAATGTTGCTTGGCAAGTTGTGGTAACGCACAGAAGCCATTCAGTAAGAATTGAATTGAATTGAGCAATTTTGCTGCCAGTTATAGAGAACCAAAGCTACACATTATCGAATAGAGAGATGAAAATACACTTTTAACTAACATCAGACACCTCAACTAGTGTGTAACGTGACATTAGAATATTTTGGGTCGAGAATTTACAGTTGGACTTTAAAAAAGAGCTACACAAATCCAAACTAGAAAAATAAAAATAAAAGACATCTGCTAACAATTTCCTGTCTTTCTTATGGGATCTTCCGATATCAAATATAATCTCGATACCTGCATAAAACTTGACAAAAGGAGTCTAAGTAGAAGTAGAATTCACTGAATAGTCTCCCGATAAACTTTGATCTTAGACCCGACCGCAGCGCTGGTGCGAAAGGTTTTAACTGATTCTCTCAACTCTCACTAAGTTAGAGTAAGTTATGAAAAACCTCAATTATATCAAGATAAAATCCATTTGTAACTATGTAACATTCGCTTAAAGTTCCTACAGTAACATTCAGTTTTAAATAAAAATCAGTACGAACCGGAATTAATTAGATTAAGTAACTTTAAAAATATAATATTCTAAGTTCAAATATTCATATTTGAATCGTGTAAGGAATCCAAAATGATATTAATTTTCACTAATAAAGGGTTTTTTTTTCATCCGAGCTTAATAATATCAACACTTACCTGTATTAATTGAAGTCCAACACGCTGTCCGCACTTAGAATGCTTAACATCTCTTTCCTGTCCTAGGTATGTACTGTCGATGCTCACGGTGTCTTGTCAAAAATGATAGCGAGTAGAGGCGTGAGTGCGTGCCCCGTAGTGGACGATTGTGAGGGTTTATCGTTGTTTACTGTGTCGGAGCGCGCGAGGCGAGTGCGACTGGACCCTGCCGAAGCCGAAACTCTCGCCAACGAGAGTAAAATTTGCGGGTTTGTGACACACTGGGGCATTGTGCGTATGTATTAAAGAGATTACAAATATGTGACGGATTTTGTGTGTTATATGCTCATTCCTAAAGTACAATATCAAATGTATGGTACAGTTGGATTATGTACGCTGCAAATAAACAATAATAATTAGAACATACGACGAAGCGTTAATAAGAAAGCATCATGAAAACTTGGTTAAGATATCTACTGAACCACTCGAGACAGCTTGAGCAGTGTCTTTTACACAGTAATTCGCTCTGAACCGATTGCAGTGCATGCATTACTAATCATTGTGAGGCTGCCTAGGGTCTAGGGTAGTAATAAGATCGAGTCTCTCCAGTAATCCAACACAAACAATAACAGCTTAGAATCTTGTACTGATATTGAATCATTAATTTTCTTTTAAACCACTAAGGTGGCAGACAGGCACACAGTCAACCTGAAGTGGTTACCTTGACCTATGGACGTATGCTGCCAACCCTGAAGAAACCTTCTAATGTCTGTCTTGAAGAACCCCATATTTTAGTCGCTTGGGAAAACCACAGCAGGGAGTTCATTAGACAGCTTAAGCGAGCGTGGGATGAAGTTCCTTTCATAGCGCACAGTGCTCACCGCTTCGGGTCGCAATGTGTGTGGATTATGGAGGACAGAATATTATTGCATGAATGCATGAACAACACCCGTCTTTGCACCTAGTCGAAGGGGTCAGGCTGGTATGCAGTCGCTCCGGCAAAAGACGACAGCAGTACTTCATGAAGGGCCCAACATGTGCCATATTAATGAGGAGCTTTTGTAGAATTGCGACGCTACAATAAATGGGGTAAAATACATATATAGGTGGTTTGGGAGGTTCGATGGCAGTCGCTCCCGCAAAAGTTATGAGTGGGAGGACGGATCCCGAGCTCCAAAAACAAGCTTTGAGTCTAAATCGAGTTTTTTTTTTACGTTAAAATGTCCAACTGTGAGTATGTAACATAAATTCAATTTAAACAAAAAACTTAAACCGACTTCTAGAAACAAAATAGAAGCGAAAATGCTTGCTATGGCTTAGCTATGGCTTCTAGAAAAATAAATGAATATGTTAGAATTCGGTGCCTAGCCCGAGAGGTCATATTTCAGTTCAGGCACAGCAAACAAAGTAACTGACTAAAGGTACTGACTTCTAAGTCTTCTAACAGATCAATAAATCTGTAAATTCATTTATTTTTCGCTTTACGGCGCCTCTATTTCGTTTCTTGAAATCGTTTTAAGTATTAAATTAATTTATTTTATCTTTTTCAGTGAGCTATAAGTTTATAACCGATTCATCTTCTATCATTTGCTTAGATTTTTATCGTCAGTTTAACTTAACTAAACTTAAAAAATATTTTCAGAGGCAAATACTCAAATTATGTAAATGCAAACGAACAAAAATAAGTTTAAAACTAAAACCCGATTACTGAAAAAGTATTAAACAAGAAAATATCTGGGGTAGCCGTGGTCATATGCCACTTTTCCCTACAATGTATTGTTTTGTTACACTAAGTGGCATACAACCACGGCTATCCTAGATATTTTCTTGATTAATGCCTACTTTTTCAGTAGTCGAGTTTTAGTTTTAAACTTATTTTTTAAATTATATTATTTTGGAGCAAGCAATAGGTATAATTTAAACGTATTTGAAATGTACTAATGTGCCTTTCAGTTGATACCAAACACGACATATTTATCTCAAATGTATTTTTTATCACAGTACTTTTAGGCTCGCCACCTATTTACACAAGCCTTTACACATTGGGACCTAAACATAAACTGGCGAAATGTGGGTGCTAGCACCTCTGCCTACCCCTTCGGGGATACAGGCGAGAGGTTATGTTATGTTTCTTTATGACCGCTGGAGGGCGCCACATTAGATTCAGTGACACGTTATATAGCCTATAACCAGCGGACGACTAGGATGCCTCTAACGATACCAGTCCAGTTCTAATTAGTGGTTGAGGAGCTATGAGGGAAGAGATGAATACATAGCCTGTCAAAATCATAACCCTCCTTTTGCTTCGCCGTAGTAGGGTAAAAACAGTACCCTGGTCTACATTTTGAAGATTTCCATTGATCCCGTCATTTGCCTCCCTGGATCCCGTAATTTGATTTTGACTTTCAGATAAATTCGTTAGCATAAAAATTCTTTTCGCAAGTTTTGGTACGGCTTTTACTTACAACTATTCATCGCCTATTTTGCCCCCCTAGTAGTAAAATTTTGTAAAATACTGATATACGTATTCCTTTATGGCTCTATTGGGGTATTTGCTCCATTTAGAACATGTACCTACTTAAGACTGATGAAAGCCATTGTACACAACAACGACATTCATAACAACTCAACACAATATTACATATTAATACGTCAGTGCTGTAAAGAATCACTATTAGGCTTTATTTTATTAATTATCCCTAAACTTATTGTTATTATAATATACAACGCCTAGGCATATTCAAAAAAGTCACATTGATGGTGCTGATTGCTAATACAAATTAAACAGGCGCCATTTTGAGGGTTTCACCGGGTTTTATAGGAATTCAGCATTAGATACGGATTTTTTGAATATGGCACCTCTCTGAAAGTATAGCCTATCGGAAACCTCAAGGAGGGACGACGGTATTTTCCTCCAATTGAGCAGTCCGACTGGGGAAGTACCTCCGCCCTATAAAATACCGCGGTCATAATAATCTCGTGTTGTGTTCCCGGCGATGAGTAGGGTAGCCAGAGCTCACTGGAGAGTTTTGGTGCTGTCAGTGGGAAGACCAAAAGCTTTGTTTTTTACACTGACGGCACAGAAACTATCTGTGCTTACAGAGTTGACAGCGCGAGTGTGACTCCCTTGGTGTTGCACACGTCCATAGGCCACTGTAACCACTTTCCATCAGGTGGGCCGTGTGCTTGTCTGCCACCTAAGTGGTATAAAAAAAACCGCAAGAAAACAGAACTCTATTCATTAATGTCTTTATCGCATAACAAACAAATAAACTTAAAAGAACCTCCTCCTTTTTTGAAGTCGGTTAAAAATGTGAAACGTTCTGTTACACAGATCAAGTGACCAAATTTCTTTGTGTGGTTTTAAAGTGATAAGTAGCCCGCGACGAGGAGCCCAGTTAGATTTTTATTTTATTTTTTTAGATTACTTAGGTACATAATACCTTTCAAATGTGATTAAATAAACAATCAATCAATCAATTAGCCTATCGTATTCCACTGCTGGACTAGGCCTCTCCCAATGTTGGGAGGCTTTGGCCTACTGGTTCCACACTGGCCAGACGAGTTGGTACATAGTTTCATTTCGATTTTTTCTTCTCTCGCAATGATACCGTCTGCGTATTCTTCTGTTAGTCGCCTTTAACGATACCCTGCGGAGGAGTTGGTGTGGTGATACTTGTATTCTTTCACCACAAGAGTTTCGATCAGGATTGCAACGCTCCCGGTGTGCTCCGAGCGCGCCTGGCGCCGGAGTGTCGCGCCCGGCATCGATCCCGCGCTCCCTCTCCATTGATTCGCGACACAACTGAGCTACAGCCTGCGCCACTACACCGCAACTAGGTTAACGCACAAACTGACACACATCATGGCTTCCAGAGACGCCCGGAAATCTTTCCATTTCACTTTGAGTCTCAAGTACGAAAGAAAATCGCAGGCAAAATAACCTAGCGGGTTACTCTTAGGTGAAGCTTGCAAATTTTTAAACTCTCCTCTTCCTTCATAAACGTTTATGAAGGAAGACGAGAGTTCTATTAAAAGGAAGGTCTATTTCTGAGAGCTACCCTGAAACAGGTACGTACCTGTTTCAGGGTAGCTCTCAGAAATACTTAGACCTTCCTTTCTGCCACAACATAAAAAGTAATACTTATTAGTCAACTAATACCGCAAGAAAAGTCTGTGCGAGACCCTCGTCTGTAGATCAGCAAGAGCTGTGACTTATAGGCGATGCCACGAGCATTCAAATAAATAATAGTATAGTCCTTGTATGCTTAGGTTCATGGTGTATTATAAGGTGACACCAGCTACAACAATGGCCAACACCCTAGTAATTAAAATGTAACTTTTGCTGCTAAGCAATAAAAAACATATTACCTTGTACGGTTCCGCGCTGAACACGTTATGCAGAAACTTTTTTTCGCAACCACAATTTTAAGTGTTTTGCCTGTCTATATTTACGCTTGAATATCTACAATGGGTAGGCAGATGTGGATCAACACCCACATTTGATCATTGACGTTTATACCCATTAAGACTATAAATGGGCAGACACAACAGTCGTATTCGTACCCCTACACCACTGGTGGAATATGTCCCCTTCCCGGTGTTCCAATAGTGTTGTTTCCTAAGGAAAGACCAGGTTCTCGGCTACAGGTTGCCATCACGGAACACAGTTGGTTCAAAACCAACATTTTTTTTTTTTTTTTTTTATATAGGACACGTCAATTGGACTTCGCCTTGTCTGATGGTAAGCTGAAGGCAAAATCCCAGAAAAGAGGGTCACCATTACTTACACATACCGTGTGACAATGGTGACACTCAGCTTGACGGCCTTATCATATGCTTTTTCACGCCCCGCTTAAAGGACCCGGGACTGTAGGAAGAAGGAAACACGTAAGCTGGTAATGAATTCCAGGCCTTAATGGTGCGACAGAGGAAAGAGTCCCCGAACCGCTTGGTTCTTGATCGGATGTTTTGCACCGTGTGCGGATGACATCTAAGACCTGCACGCGTTGTCCTGTGTAGGAAAGGGGAGGGTGGGACTAATTGGAAGAGCTCATCAGAACACTCCCCATGGTACAGACGGTAAAATACAGCCATGGACGCAACATCTCTACGCAGCTGTAAAGGTTCTAGGGTGTTCGTGATCTCGGGATTCCCAATGATGCGGATCGCACGTCGCTGCAACCTGTCGAGAGCATCTAGTAAGTACTTTGCTGAACCATCCCAGAGATGCGAGCAGTACTCCACACAGGAGCGAATTTGTGTCTTGTATAGAAGACACCGCTGCTCCGGCGTGAAAAATCGTCTCACTCTGTTCAGGACTCCGAGTTTTCGTGAGGCTGTTTTGATGATGCTTTCGATGTAGTTTTTGTTATTCAGGTTGCAGCGAACATCCATACCTAGGATATTGAGATTGTCCTGCAGCGGCAGTGGCGTGCTCTGAAGAGTGGGGAGGGGAAGGAAAGAAGATACTTTTGCTGTAAACGCACATGCCTGCGTCTTCTTGGCATTGAACTCAACCAGGTTCTCAGAGCCCCATTGAGAAATGTGATTCAGGACCCCGTCAAGCTCAGTGACAAGAAGCTGCCTTTTCTCTGCGATATCTGACTGCTTGGCCGCTGGATGTCCATGATAACTCCCATGTAAAGTGCTATCGTCTGCATAACAATGAACATTGCCGGTAGACAGCATGTCGTTGATATGCAGAAGAAAGAGAGTGGGTGATAAGACGGACCCCTGGGGCACGCCAGCATTAACCTGCAGAAACTCCGAAGCTCGTCCGTCACAAAGGACGCGAATACGGCGCCCCTGCAGGAAGCTAGCAACCCAGTTGCACAGCCCAGAAGGCAGACCAAAGGCAGGTAGCTTAGAAAGAAGCGATTTGTGCCAGACTCTATCGAAAGCTTTGGCGATGTCAAGACTAATTGCCAGTGACTCGCCGTGCTTGTCCATAGCCTCACCCCAAAGATGGGTAACGTATGCTAGAAGATCACCCGTTGACCGTTTCGGTCTGAAGCCATATTGCCGGTCATTAATTAAGGAGTGATCCTCTAGGTGCCGCATGAGCTGTTTGTTAATTATGTGCTCGAACACTTTGCACAGCACTGAGGTGACGGCTATGGGTCGATAGTTGGCTGGCTCCGAGCGATCCCCCTTCTTGGGAATCGGCTGAACATTCGCCTCCTTCCAAGGCAAAGGCACTGTACCCGAACTGTAGGATAGCCGGTACAGGCGCGTAAGCATTGGAGACAACTCCGCTGCACATTTTTTCAAAACTACCGCTGGAATACCATCCGGACCACTGGCTTTCCGGACATCGAGTGATTGCAGCACTGCACGGACATCGCGTTGCCTGATATGGATATCAGGCATCGCGTGGTCACTGTCGGGTAGTGTTGGTGGCTGGGTACCACAATCATCGATTCGGGAGTTGGCCGCAAAGAGATTAGCCAGCAGATTTGCCTTCTCTTGCGGTTCATGGGCCAGGGATCCATCAGGGTTACGCAGCGGAGGCAGCGAAGGCTGACAGAAGTTGGCTTGCACGGCTTTAGCCAGTCGCCAGTAGCCACGGATTCCCGTGGGATGCATCACTAGCTCTTGACCGAGCCGCGCTATGCGCAGGGCATCCGCTCTGACATAGGCCCTTCTACAGACCTTTGTGGCTCTGTTGTACGCCGCCTTGAAGTGGCCCAGATTGGGATGGCGCGTGGCGCGCGCCATTACCCAAGCGCGGTACGCAGACTGTTTTTGTTCAACAGCTTCCGCGCACTCGCGCCCGAACCAAGGGCGCACCCCGCGGTCACCGGTGACATCGGTGTATGAGATATAGTATTCCATACCCAGACCGATCTCACCGGCGACAGCAATAGCACAATCCGATGGGTTCTTACCTTCAAAGCAGCGCTCAACCCACGGGATGGACGCAAAATAGTCACGAAGTCCATCCCAGTCCGCTGACGAGTAGTGCCAGAGACGCCGCTTCCCCCGCACTGGTCGTGGAGGCACCATAATAGGCACCGTGGAACAGACCAGGCAGTGGTCAGAGTTGCCTAACGCGGCTCGCACCGATACACTGTACCGGTCCGGATCACTCGTCAGCAGAAGGTCTAGCAGAGAAGGTGCTTGGCCCGACCTTCTTGGTATCCTAGTGACCTCGTGCACCAATTGGGTCAGGCCGTGCGCCAGAGCAAATGCGTGGGCGGCTCTTCCCGCATGGTCTGTTTTGGAGGAGCCCAACCAGATCTCGTGGTGGGCGTTAAAATCCCCCAAAAATACCATTTCGGCATTCGGAAATCGCTCCTGCGCATCATCTGCCGCCTGACTCAGATATTCAAAGAGTCGAGTTGTCTCAGCATCTCCTGTATGGGAACGGTAGAGGCACACATAGATTTGACTCGTAGGGCCATGGTCTACGTGTACCCAAAGGACGGAGAAGGATGGGTCCTCTAGGCAGCGCAAACGGCGACAACAAACATCCGCCCTAACAAACACGCACACCCCGGCTTTTGCACGAAAACTTTCCTCAAGAACATAGCCAGGGTAGAGCAAGTAGGTCGTGTCGTCAGGGCGGTGTATTTGCGTCTCCGTTAGAAAAAACATGGCAGGTTTCGCCGTCTCTAGGTGTTGGTGGACGGCGTTGAGGTTTGCATGGAGCCCACAGATGTTAGTGGACTCCACCTCAAATAGCAAGCTTTTGGGAGTGTGACGAGCCGCTGTGTTGCCTTTTTCTGTAAATTGCGCTGCCATGAGTTTGGGTGGGAGAAGGCGTGAAAAAAGAAGTGATTGCCGCCGCAGCACCGTGTGACAAAGCGCGGGATATTGGTTTTATCTATGAATGTGAGGCATGGCGAGAGCCGACGCGCCGAACGGAAGGGCCCCCGTACCCCCCCGAGTATGGTCGCCGGGCTCCCAAATCCGGTCACCAACCGGCACGACGAACCATATCGGGATTATGCGCGGCCTGGTGAGGCAGCCTCCCAAGGTGGTTAACCCTAGTTGGGCCCCTGTACTATACCGCGGGCGGCCAGCGGCACCACCGTTTCTACAGGTCTCCCTGTTCGGCGCATCGCCCCGCACCATCCCCACTAGACTACGCCAAGACCCACTGGTCCCACTAGTGCTGCGACAACCACCACCTCTGCCCGGCAATGCACATGCTGACCCCTGAACACAATCCAACCGAGATTGAATTGCTATGGAGGGTTTTTCGCAACAGTGCACGGTGGTACCTACCCGGTCGAAACTTGAGACAAATTTGTGCCACCAAGTTTCTACCACCAGTAGACATAAGTACTCCGTCGCTGATCCCATGTGGTTATACCCCATGGGTTTACCACATATACCTACACAAAATATATAACTTGTCGCTATCCGAAACTTAATATCAATTGAGAATTTCCCTACAAAATTATTAATGGCTCAAGATACATACATTATCATACTAATAAATAAATTATCATAATTGGGTGTCTACCTCCGCTCGTACCACCGCGCCGTGTCGGGGAGAACCTTGAACTAGGTGACGTCACGCACAAACCCGACAGAGCCACACTCACTGACAGAATACTTTTACAAAAAAAAGTAAAACATACAGTTAACAAGGAAATGAACGTATTGTTATGTACAGTAAGAGCCAGAATGATCTTGACTAAGAAGTCTAAAAATCTTGATACTAAGGGAAAATGAACTGTTTTATTAATTTAAATTGTATTATTGTACAAAAGTGTGTACCAAACATCAGTTAACAGGAAAGGGGAAAAACGAGGAGGAGGTTTTTTTATACCCCTTAGGTGGCAGACAAGCACACGACCCACCTGATGGAAATTGGTTACTGTGGTCTATGGACGTTTGCAAAACCAAGGGAGTCACACTCGCGCTGCCAACCGGCACAGATAGTTTCTGTGCCGGCAGTGTAAAAGACAAAGCACGACAAGCTTTTGGTCTTCCCACTGACAGCACCAAAACTCTCCAGTGAGCTCTGGCTACCCTACTCACCGCCGGGAACACAACACAAGGTTATTATGGCCGCGGTATTCTATAGGGTGGAGGTACTTCCCCAGTCGGACTGCTCAATTGGACGGAAATGACGTCGTGTTCTACCTCCTTCCAGTAGATGAGTATGAGTACTTGGTTTGTCAAGAAGACCGAGCTGATGCTGACTGTACCGTACTCTTTATTGTACAAAGCTAGGTAAACAAACCGAATGAACAGGTATAGGGAACCCCAGCCAGATTATCTTGACTTGTCTTTATGAGGAGGTAGGACACGGCGGTATTTCCGCCCAATTGAGCAGTCCGACCAGACTGGGGAAGTACCTCCGCCCTACAGAATACCGCGCTTATAATAACTTCATGTTGTTTTCCCGGCGGTGAGTAGGGTAGCCAGAGCTCACTGGAGAGTTTTGTGCTGTCAGTGGGACGACCAAAGGCTTGTGCTGCTTTGTCCTCTACACTGACGGCACAGAAAATCTGTGCTTACAGGGTCGGCAGCGCGAGTGTGGGTTCACACCGACTCCACTGGTGTTAAACACGTTCATAGGTCATGGTAACCACTTTCCATCAGGTGGGCCGTGTGTTTGTCTGCCACCTAAGTTGTATACGGAAAATATATATAGGACACGTCAATTACACTTCGCCTCGCCTAGTGGTAATCTGAAGGCAAAGTCTCCGAAAAGGGCGTCACCATTACACACATATACCCTTTTTTTTTTACGTGCGCATAATCCCCACGGATACCTCCCCACCGGAGCTGGTGGGAGAGGTCATGTCGGACTCGAACCGACTAAAACGCACGCCGCCTGCGGGTCGCTTTGGTTGCCGAAGGTGACGTTGACAGGCATATCCCTCGCACCCCGGCCGACCCAGGGCCATCTCTCACGATCTGGCCCTCTTCTCGGGTGTGTGGGGACTACGGAACCCCAACTCGTTCCCGGTAAACGGGGAGGCGCGCCAGACGCGCCGCCGCCGCGGCCTGCTTCTGCTAGGGTGACAGGCGGCTCCACCTGTCACCCCCAGGCCGGCGCTCACGGGGGGCGGAGGTCGTTCATCGACCTCCGACGCTCGAGTTGCCTTCGTACGCGGGCAGCTTGGCTTGCGATCCGTCGTCGCTCCCGCTGCCGCTCCCACCCCGCCTCCTCCTTCACGAGCAGTACTTGCTCGCAGAAGGAGGCGCCGCCCACGCATCTGCGCAGCGGACCATCGCCGCGAGCAAGGTCGAGAGCGTGAGAACCCTCACTCCCAGGGCCACCACAAGCTCCCGCCTCGGCGTCTCCCACGCCGGACACTCGGTGAGCGTGACACACACATATACTCTGTTACAATGGTGACACTCAACTTGGCGGCCTCAGCATATGCTTTTTCACGCCCCGCTTAGGGGATCCGGGACTGTATAAAGAAGGAAACACGTGAGCTGGTAATGAATTCCAGGCCTTAATGGTGCAAAACAATAGACGACTGTTCTCACGGAGCTGGAAGGGTAGCAGCAATCGCTTTCGTAAAAGTCAACAAGCCAATCATAACTATTAAGCGCACGACGGATTTTTCTTTATACCACTTAGGTGGCAAACAAACACACGGCCCACCTGATGGATAGTGGTTACAGTGGCCTATGGTCGTTTGTAACTTCAGAGGAGTCACACTCGCGCTGCCAACCCTGTAAGTACAGAGTGTCTGTGCCGTCAGTGTAGAAGACAAAGCAGGACAAACCTTTAAGCTTCCCACTGATAGCACAAATTTTCCAATGAGCTCTGGCTACCCTACTCACCACTGGGAACACAACACGAAGTTATTATAGCCGCGGTATTCAGTAAGGCGGAATTACTTCCCCAGTCGGACTGCTCAATTGGGCGGAAATACCGCCGTGTCCTATCTCCTAGCACGAACTACAAAACTGTAGACGCGATTCAGAAATTGCTTTAAGACCAAAAAAAGAAAAGATTTTCTTGACGGTGTCTTGCTTGCGAAACAAGTATTTTAAACATCAACGTTTTGTAAGTTTTTTTTTATACCACTTGGTTGACTGACAAGCACACGGCCCACCTGATG
The DNA here is from genome assembly GCA_963662185.1 of Eilema griseolum. Lineage (NCBI taxonomy): Eukaryota > Metazoa > Arthropoda > Insecta > Lepidoptera > Erebidae > Eilema > Eilema griseolum. The sequence goes on along the minus strand of OY759229.1, from coordinate 415,052 downwards.
GAAAGGAAAATAAATGATGTTTGACCTTAACCACAAGGATTTTCTTAAATAAAGACATAAAGTTGCCGTTTAAATTGAACAAGCGAACCTCCGGGAGAGGACCTTGAGGGCAATTGATTGCTATTTAAATTAGCTCGTAAAATCATTCACTAATAAAAAGAACAGAGTCAACCAAAAATAATGTAAAAAATTGATAGCAATACTATTTTTTTTTATATAGCACTTAGGTGGCAGATAAGCACACGGCCCATCTAATGAAAAGTTTCATCGTAAGGACGCGTCTAAAACTAAGCACCAACACTCGCCCTGCGAACCCTGCAAGCATTGAGAGTTTCTGTGCCGTCAGTGTAAAAGACAAAGCAGCACAAGCTTTTGGTCTTTCCACTGACAGCACAAAAACCCTCCAGTGAGCTCTGGCTACCCTACTCACCGCTGGGAACACAACACGAGGTTATTATGGCCGCGGTATTCTGTAGGGCGGAGGTACTTCCCCAGTGGGACTGCTTCATTGGACGGAAATACTCCTCTGTCCTACCTCCTAATTCTGAAGAAATCCGAAGAGGAGTGACTGCCGTCTGACCTCGATGCTGGTTAAGGAAAACCTGCGCCAGTGCACACCTGGTGAGACCCTGCCGCCGTTTTACAGACGAAGTTGGCTTGATTCCGAAGATCTTAGAAGAGACCCATAGAGTTTCCACCATGTTAAAGTACTACCTACTGAGCTAAGTATCTGGAGAGGCACTGAGGAGCCAACGCGCTAATCCAGACAATAATCTAACTCCAACCCAGTTTCTCCCTATTCATTTATCCATTCTGGAGAGCGCCAGTAATTCAACCAAACATTCGCTTTTTTATATAGGGCACGCTGAAGGTAAAGTCTCAGAAAAGGGGGTCACCATTACTTACATATACCATGTGATAATGGTGATACCTACTCAGCTTGACGGCCTAATCATTATGCTTTTTCACACCCCGCTTAAAGGAACCGGGACTGTAGGAAGAAGGAAACACGTGAGCTGGTAATTAATTCCAGGCGTTAATGCTGCGACAAAAGAAAGAGTCTCCGAACCGCTTCGTTCTTAATCGGATATTCTGCACCGTGTGCGGGTGACATCTAAGCCCTGCACGTGTTGTTCTGTCGCTATCTAAAAAACTAAAATCCCGGGATTAAAGATTATAATCTACCTATCCCAGTGGCAAATTTTGTCCAACACATCGAGCCTTTCTAGCCTGATTGACGAACAAACATGCATCCTTATGATCTTTCGCAACTGTAATATTAATTAAATCTTAGCGTGGTCCTTGTTCGGCTTGACCAAACGTAACGGAACTACGCAGGTCCGTACTAGCCGACACATTGAAATTGTAATAGCTTTACACTACTTCAATGTTATGCGTTAACCAATTGAAATATACCGCCTGCTCACGTTTCGACTGTGATTAAAACTCATTGTCAAGTGGAATAATGTCCCTGTAAGGTTCAGAAAAGGTAAACATGCTAATACAGTTACAGTCTAGAGGCGAGAGTCGCAGGGCGCAGACGCGGGCCGCCACGCCTGCGCACAGCGCGCCGTGTCCGACACTCCGCGCAGCGAGACACACCCGCCACCTATTTATTTAACAAGATATTACCGACGAAAGCGAACGTCTAACAATCAACAATTAAATAAACGAAAGTGAAGGTGCCAATGTCATGTTATTCGGCAGTGAATGATTCCTGAACTCGGAGGGCGAGTTTCAAAGCCTGCTGTTGACACTACGCTCGCGGTGAGTGCCTATTTCGTAACAATTGATTGCAGTTGAACCGACCTTGACACTTGCGGACCATGTTTAGCCACAAGCGACTATACAGCCGTGGATTATGTGGACACACTGTCTTGATACTTGAAGAATACTTTTCAATTGTAGATCTGACATTTGAATGCTTAAGGTTTCCTATAAAGAATTCGAGTAGATGGCTTCTACATCGTTCAACTACATTTTACCCCTCATAAAGAGACAGTTGTAGGTTTTAAGTCCTTAATTTATCACACTTTGTTAAGGAACATTTAAAGTTTCTCTTTGATACGCGTTCAAAATCGTTAAGAACATCAAAATCATTGAAATTAGTAGCACCTAGGTAAGGTATTCCACGACAATTTATGATAAATCGTTCATGGTACAGATAATACAGTTATGGAATGCAATACCAGTACCGGGTCGGTTACTAGTCATCTTCAAGAGAATGGTGACAGGACCCTTTATGGGCACGTTCACGTCTCCCCCATTTGCTGCTTGCGTTTTACGCTGAGTGACTCTTGCGCGAATTTTTTTCATATAGTATAAGTTAAGTATGCATGTAGCTTAAGTATTTTGTATGAGAATATGTTTTCATATTTATACGAGAATAGCAATGTATTGTGCTTATCAGTCATATTGTCTTTCCTACTACACATATTGAAAACACATTTGTACTTTTTTACTCGACTACGACGTAAGAAAAGGAGGATTATCATTTTAACAGGCTATGTATATATATGTATGTACTTATGTAGGTTCATCTGTTCCCTCATAGCTCCTCAACCACTTATTAGAACTGGACAAATGAGAAGTATCATTAGAAGCATCCTAGTTGTCCGCTGATTACAGGCTATATAACGTGCCTCTGGATCTAATGTGGCGCCCTCCAGCGGTCATAAAGTACTGTGTTAAAAAAAAATTGAGATTAACATATTGTGTTTGGTATCAACTGAAAGGGCCTAATTAGCACATTTTAAATATGTATTAATTATACCTATTGCTTGCCCCAAAATAATATAAATTAAAAAAATAGTTTAAAACTAAAACCCGACTAGTGAAAAATCACGCAATAAAATTTTTATACGACTTAGGTGGCAGACAAGCGCACGGCCCACGCGGTACCGTGGCCTATGGACGTGTGTAACACCAGAGAAGCCACACTCGCGCTACTGACCCTGTAAGCACAGAGTTTCTATGCCATCAGTGTAGAGGACAAAGCAGGACAAACCTTTAGTCATCCCACTGACGGCACAAATTCTCCAGTGAGCTCTGGCTACCCTACTCACCGCCGGGAACACATCACGAAGTTATTATAAACGCGGTATTCCGTAGGGCGGAGGTACTTCCCCAGTCAGACCGCCCAATTAGACAGAAATACCGCCGTCCTACCTCTTGTAAAAACTATTAAACAAGAAAATCTAGGATAGCCGTGGTCGTATGCTACTTTTCCCTAGAATGTATCTTGTTAGACAAAGTGGCATACGACCACGGTTATCCTAGATTTTTCTTGTTTAATACCTACTTTTCTTTAGTCGGATTTTATCCACAGTAGTTTTTATTAGACATAATAACATAATCCAATAAGTGTCATGAATCAACCGTATAAACAGTCCAGATTCCCAATATAAGATTTGCCTCTACTAGTTCGTGCTCATCCGAAGGTTGCCTGGATAGCGATAAGGCTGCCATTTGTACACAATGGTAATTGAATTCCATTTATCTGTGTAATTTATCGTCGACAAATTAATTATCTACGATAAATATTTATTCTATTCTGTTATATTATATTTATTTTGGTTAATGTTCTGATTGCTAAAATAACAAAAATCTAATACGGTTTATCGCATCGTGCATCCGTAATTAATAAATAACTATGAACAAATGTAAATGATTAATGCGAAATATACAGCCTTAATCAGTATAACAAAAACGAACAGGACCTTGAATCACAATATTTATTAAGAACACGCATCTACAAATTTAAATTATCAACAAATTACCAGAAATCAAAACTGCTCAACATACGTCTGCTAAACAGGATTACTTACATAAGTAGTTGGTATGGATTGTCGAATGTTAGTACTTTATTATAACACCCCTCCCCCCTCCCTCCTCCCCATGTCTGTTGCTTTTCAGCAGCCATGGAAAGTTCATGGGGTAGTTACGATAGATAGATAGCGACGAGTCTCACTCGAGCGATAGAATTATTTCGGTAATATTCCCGTATCGACAATAATCTTTTTCTATGTTGTCCCCGATGGGGCAATAATACGCTGTAGTGCTAATAACCAGCTTCGCGAACATACCAGAAAGGAGCTTCCTCCTCTAAATGTGTCTCGACATCGAATATTTATATCGCAGAATACTGTTGGGGCTGTTATCGATCTGTGTGGGTTCACGAATATGTTTACTCATTAATGCCTACATAAAGCGACGTTGGCAATGTGCAGTGAACGCTATTAGAAATAGGTTCGAATTGCAATAAGTTATTTATCAAAAGTAAATTGTGCGATAGCAAATGCAAAACTCTGCGCTCAGAAACTTACCATCGTATTTATAAAACTGAAAGTGTTGTAAGCATTAAACAACATTTTTGTTTCATTAATGCAATGAATTGTGAAAATATTCTGCAGGAATTTCGATTTCTAAATTTATAACATTTTAAAGTAAAATGATGCACGTACAACTACCGTACCGGGATGAGATACACGTAGGACTACCGTACCGGGATGAGATACAAGTAGGACTGCCGTACCAGGGTAAGATACACGTAGGACTGCCGTACCGGGATGAGATACAAGTAGGACTGCCGTACTGGGGTGAGATACATGTAGGACTGCCGTACCGGGATGCGATATACGTAAGACTGCCGTACCAGGTGGGATACACGTGGGACTGCCGTATCGGGGTGAGATACAAGTAGACTGCCGTATCGGGGTGAGATACACGTAAAACTGCCGTACCGGGGTGGGATACACGTGGGACTGCCGTACCGGGATGAGATACAAGTAGAATTGCCGTATCGGGGTGAGATACACGTAAGACTGCCGTACTCCGTATCCGGATGAAAATTATTACAGATTTCCAACATATTATATTTCTATCGGAAAAATTATGAAATTTTATATCGTTTTTCTGTTCTGGTAATTAAAGTCACATAGTCTTAAAATATATAGTAAACAAAGCGGAACTCTGGCCCTAAAGTAAAAGCTTTGGATACAACCGAGTCTATCCATAATTGAAGCGAGGGCATAACTTATTGTACAAACATACATAAAATCACGCCTGTCTCCCATAGGGGTAGGCAGAGATCACGGATCTCCATTTGCTACGATCCTGACATACTACTCTCGCTTCATTCACTCTCATTACATTCTTCATGCATGCTCGTCGGTTTAGAGCACTCCTGACCTGCCCCTTTTCTAAAACTTCCCCGATTTGGTCCAGGTATGTGCGCCTAGGTCTTCCCCTTCCGACGGTACCATCCACACTCGCCTCATACACCTGTTTCGTTAGTCTTCTTTCATTCATTCTCTCAACATGACCAAACCATCTCAACATTCCTCTCTCAATTCTCATTAACTTATTGTAACTATCTTTGATCACGAAAATTTAAATATCAGTTAAATCTGGACGCGTCTCTTAAGTACAGCGGGTTACCTTGAGACACAATTACGTATTCAGCAATAAACCACATATTTTGAATAATTGAATATTCACAAATATGTTAAATGCTAATGTAGGTGTGGGTGAACAATATCGGCGATAGTAATGTATACCTAATTCCGGTAATACCGGTTCAGTGGGTTTGATTTATAATCGCATCACACAGTTTAAGTTCATAATGCCTCTTAAAGCTTAAACAAGCCCCAGTGAAAATGGATGTCGAATTTGTACATCACAGAATAATACTGCAGTACGAAAGAATACAAGAATCACTACCCCGTTTTATCCGAAGGGTTTCCTTAGAGGCGACTAGACAAGGAAAACTCGAAATAAAACCCTGTAACAGGGTGAAAACAGTAGGCCAAAGCCTCCCAACATTGGGAAAGGCCTACACCCAGCAGTGGACAGCGATTAGCTTATTGATTGATCGGAAGTACTCGTACATACTGCGAAGGGCATAGCGGCGAGGTCTCCGCACTCTCAGCCATATCTTTCTAATCTATCTGTACATCGCCAAATCAGTTCGCAAGTATAATTTAACGCTGCTTGATTTCAATATTCATTTCCCATGAAGAAATAGTCGCCAATTAATTTGATATTAGGTGAATTAATTACATCCCGTCAGAAGTGAAGACGCATGTGAACGTAAGTAATTCTCCTTCTAACTTTACAACCGGATACGCAAGGCAAAGGATAAAGTCATAGTCAAAAGTATATTTATAATAATTTATCTCGTGTCCAGTGTGTGAAGCAACCATAAAAACCGCACTTACATAAAGTAAAAAAAACTTGGAGATGTTTAAATTGCGTAAAAGTAAACTCACAAGTTTTTTTTGTTTTTTACGTGCGCAAAATCCTGACGGATACCTCTCCACCGGAGCCGGTGAGAGAGGTTATGTCGGACTCGAACCGACTAAAACGCACGCCGCCTGTGGGTCGTTTTGGTTGCCGAAGGTGAGGTTGACAGGCAAATACCTCGCACCCCGGCCGACCCAGGGCCATCTCTCCATCTCAGATCGTGTCTGGCCCTCTTCTCGGGTGTGGGGACTACAGAGACCCCAACTCGTCCACGGAAACGGGGAAGCGCGCCAGGTGCCGCCGCAGCCTGCTTCTGCCAGGGTGACAGGCGGCTCCACCTGTCACCCCAGTAAACTCACGAGATAAGAAGTATTGTAAGTATGTAAGTAATTACAATATAGTGTTTACGAATTAAAAATATTTAACCCGATTAAAAATATTTAACCCCCGGTACAAATGGCGTAGCAGTCTGCTACGCCATTTGTGCGTATACTAATATCTCTACCTTTCCCCATCGCTGGAATGCAGGGTGGTTTTATAAAGGTTCAATCTGATTGTGTAGTAGTTAGTGAGTCTGTGAAACCCCCTTCGTTAACATTTAACATCGCCGTGAGTCATCGCTACCCACAGCGCTTCACCCTGGCCGGGGGTGAAAATGTGTGTCAGACTTGACATTCATTTGTAAGATCGAAATATACCTATATACCTCCCGGGAAATCACCCTCTCATTGTAAATTGATTTTAACCTTCGTATACCCACGATGCCAAGCGTGACAACTGTCGAAAAGTTAGAAAATGGACCCTGGGCTCCGAGATGAAGGCCTGCGATGGAACAACACTGAAATTATAAATGAGTACAATATACTTTTATAATGTAATCGCCCCCTTAAAGCTTATATACGCTATCGATTCCCATTCAATGCAAATATTTGTATGCATGAATATGGGTATTTGCATTGGTCTGATCGTGCCTCGGAGAGCACTTTAAGCCCTCAGTCACGGTTGCTATGTGAGCATCTATGGTAGTTGGAGACCTAAAAAGTCCATCAACAGGTCTACCTGCAATGATCAGATGAGCTGAGGGAGATGAGGGTTGTGAGGTCAGATGGCAATTGCTTCAAAGAAACTATCAAATTTCAGCCGAATCCATAATGAGACTGGTAAAGCGGACCCCAGACTTTGTGGTAAAAGCTTCAGATGCGACTGGGATTAACGCTATGATGAATAAGGGCGTGGATAACATGACTCTGGTAGAATTTCTTGGAAAACTTGACATTGTCGTCTCCACATTAATATGATCCACATTATTTCGATGATTTGCTGCAAAAGCCATCAAGAAGAAGAGGAAAAAGGATGAAGAATAAGACGCTACATCGGGAAGTTCGGCGCAGTAATCAGATGTTTCAAATCAATACGGCTATTTCGAGTGGGCATTGATAGTGGGGGTGTACGATACGTTGAGTGCAGTGCCGACCGCCACGTCAGAGGTCGTGACTCACACACCCGAGAGGCTCTCGCTACTTTCAAGAAAATGTTAGCCACTGTGAATTATTGTTTGTACATTCCGCCTTTGTGAATTTTATAATAACCCGGATACCGGCGCGTGCTGTAAACCACATAGACATGTACGAGTAATAGACGAGTGTTGTTGCCTTACTTTACGGTCTAGTAACTAGTGTTACGTGGAACAACACACAGACACAGTCGCTGCACAATTGACTAAAACGCCAGCAGCCATGCAATAACCTCTGGATACAACAAAACACGTTTTAATTCGGATCAGTTGCATTTATGTTGCATTTATTTTTGGAGGAGGTAGGACAATTGAGTAGTCCGAATGGGGAAGTACCTTCGCCCTACAGAATACCGCGGCCATAATAACCTCGTGTTGTGTTCCCGGTGGTGAGTAGGGTAGTCAGAGCTCACTGGAAAGTTTTGTGCTGTCAGTGGGAAGACCAAAAGCTGCTCCTGCTTTGTCTTTTATCACTGACGGCACAGAAACTCTTAATGCTTACAGGGTTGGCAGCGCGAGTGTGACTTTCTTGGTTTTGCAAACGTCCATAGACCACGGTAACCACTGCCACCTAAGTGATATACAAAATAAATTATTTACCAAGCATGTGGCCCAGTCCCGACTTCGTTTGAGTTAAAGTTGTAAAACAATTCTCATCAAGTGTCACCTACGAGGTCCAATGGTGAATTTGAACTATCCAGGCGTCTATAGGTACTGTACAGACACACAATTCATGTCTCTTAATCTCTCGCTAGAGCGTCGTCAGTTGTGTCCCATACCCCAGCAGGCACATGCTGTAATAATGGTTTGAACGATCAAATGTATTCGAGAGCTAAATATGCAGTGAGAGTTCAATTTCGCATGCTGTAAATCGAGCACAAGTCGATAGTGATGTAAGTTTATGTGCTCGACAACGTGACGTCACCAAATTTACAGCATACGAAATTTAAATCTCAAAGCGGATCCAGCTGTCGTTCGATCCTTCGAAACATCCTTACAGCATGTGCTTGCAAGTCCTCAGTGATTATCACATGATGGAATATTCTTCAGAGGTGCTTATCCGTGTTGCAGTGCCATGCGTCCCACGAATCCGCCGTCGTGGCTGGCGTGGTACCGGCGCCTGCGCCCCGCCGAGATGCCGCGGGCGCAGGACGTAGGAGTGCCACGCGCGCGCGCCCCCGGCCGCGTCGCCGTCTATACCAGCGTGTTCAGGGGCGACAAGCATCTACCCTATCTGAGGTATTTACATGATACTATTTTTGAGTATCCTAATTTGGGAATAACATTTGTAAGTACAAGAGAAAGGTAGACGATACACTAACAGATTACATCACCAAGTTTTGAGAAAGTTATGTTAATACTCATGTATGTACCTGCTTACCATATCATTAAGTTCATAGCAAGCGCTCTGCTCGGGTTGCTATGAATTAGAATCTTGGCTGCTCAAAATTTCACACTGCTTATTTAAAGGTTGATGTGTCTATGTACAGGTTGGAGGAGATGCTGGGCCATGACCGGCCGCTGCCCACTCCGTCCACCGAGTGGCTGAAGCGGCTCAACCTCGGCCAGGAGATGTGGAGAGCACACATCTCGCCTGATCTCTCGAAGGTATACCGGCAATTTTAATATATAACCGACTTAAATAGATGGTTCTCTGCAGAGTAGGATTTGGGCCACCCATCTCTTCCCATGCGGTGTCGTACAAGGTAACTAAGGGATAGGGCTGTTTAGCATCAGACATGTTGACATGTTGGATGTTCAAAGACGTAGTTTAAATTTTTCATGTGATGGCTCACCCCCTTTTACGTGGGACCGAATACAATGATTAGTGAAATGTGGGTGTTAATTCACCTCTGCCTAACCCTCCGAGGATAACGGCGTGATTATATGTATGTATATAGAGTCTTCTTGGGGTCCCGTCAAGATCTTGGTGGCCCGAGCTAACCTCGCTTCCAAGCCGGTCACCTGCTGATTGAGGACTTGACTGCTTTAGGCTTTCCTCTAGAGATTGGGCGGTCAGAGGGCGAGGACGGCAGTTCGGTGATGATGATGACAGTTTCACACAAAATCCAGTCATGGATATACATTTATAGGAATATACATATACAAATAATATCCTGTTCAGTGGTTTCATTAATCTAATTTTAGAACCATTACTGACGCGGTGACGCGTTTGCCTGACGTGTCCCTTAACCACAGCAATAATGTACTCCTAAGCTAGCTATAGAATACTCTACCACCATCAGAGATTTATTTTATGTTCAATCCGTCAATTGACTGCATCCTATTGGATGGCAAGAAGCTGGGACGAAGTCCTGATACTACTTACCACCATTTCAGATATTATCATAGAAAACATTATTTCTGTTTAGATTTAAGTCGAAAAAACAACATGCAGGACATACTGCCCGACCAGTTCATTCAGAAAAAGTTCGTATACTGCCAATTGCTTCAAAATTTCATTAAAATATGGTTTCCCGTTTCAGGATTCTCTGGACTACCACCAGCGGTTCCACAACTACTCGCCCGTGTCAATCATGCTGCCACCCAACGTGGGCCCCGTGGGCGTGGGCGTGGGTGCTGCATCCGGTGGGGCCCCCCGCCGCGGACCGCATGGCACAGTGGGGGGTGGCGCAGTTTGGGGAGGCTGGGCGGCAGGGGCCGTTCTGCTGGCGCTGCTGGTGCTCGTCGTGCGCGCTGCCGAGAAGTGCCTCGACAAGAAGTTCTTCAACTGTAAGTCTGATCTGAACTGTTCCGGGTACATCAGAGCACTGTTCCGGGTACATTCGAGAGCTTGGAGCCCGTCTGACCTACCTACAGAAGGCCACATCGGAGCTTCGTCCGACAATCAGCGGATGTGCAGACTTAATGGTGTGGTTGGCTTTTGCCCCGATGCCTGGTAATTAAGGTAATCACGGCCTGAAAGAATGGAGCGTAATGTTCCATCGACACAAAGAGAAGATGCGGCACAACGCCAATTTGATACTGGAATCTTTCCAAGCATGATCTAGCATCGGTATTATAGCTTGACTTTGCCAGATAGTGACGATGGATGTAGTTTCATCGCAAAGACATAAGAAGAAAGAGAAAGACATGTTTATATAACAGGAGTAGTCCCACTCACCCGCTCACTTTGTAACTCACAACGTAAAGTCAGCCGTCATATATACATACATAAAATCACACCTTTATCCCCTGAAGATTAGGCAGAGGTAAATTAACACCCGCATTTCACCCATCATTGTATTCCGTCCCACGTAAAAGGGGGTGAGCCATCCCATGAAAATATTAAACTACGTCTTTGAACACACGCAAACTGATTTTTTACGTAAGTGAACCATGACCTTAAGAACTCAAAATTGAAATATATCTGTCTGATTTCAGACACAAGACGACCGTCAGAAGAGTGGCACACCCCTAACGTCACAGCCACTAGTCGTAAGTAACATGCGTTATAGTACAATTAGCTCAATTAAGGGGCAAACCTAGAAAAAATGCCAAGTAAGCTTGAGGTATTCGTTGAGGAAGGTTACTCGCAGTCTAAATTTAGATTTGCGTGGTATTTGGTTCGTTGCGTCCTCGACTATCTTGAATTTGAGGGTGAAACTTTGTTTTCTTAATGAATCGTTAAAAGGTAAATTTAATTCTATAATAATTATGGCAAGATTCAGTCTTGCTATTTGTTCGTTTAGAATGAAACGAAAAAATAGCAAGACTAAATCTTGCCATTATTCGTATAAAGTTCATAATAAACGACTTATTTAGCAAATAAAAATTCACCCTTAAATTAAAGATGGCAGAGAATGCACCGAACTGAACACCACGCAAAACCGAATGTAGACAGCCAGTGAGTTTCCTCAACGAATTCTGAAAAAAAATTGCTACTAGGATTTTTTCCTGTGTCATAGAAATCAAACTGTGATTCTCCTCCACCTTTTGGGTATAAAATAAAATATCAATCCTAGGAAAATATGATGATGACTACAATTATAGGAAATTTAATTCTATACAACATTGGAATTGTCATTTTTCGTGTCAAATTAAAAATAAATGACTTATTCGGTAAACATAATTTTACCTTAAATTGCAGATTACTCAACGAACCAAATACCACGCAAATAACAAAATTTAGACTGCCAGTTTTCAAACCTTCCTCAACGAATTCTGAAAGAAAATTGTTACTGAGTAATATACTTATAATATTTTAATACGTGAACGTAATCACAGGTTGACATGTGTGCGTCTACCAGGACGCCAACATTTTTGTATAGTATAGACGTTCACGATGCTAAAAGTTAGTCTCTATACCAAATATCAGTACATACAGGCACTCACCAAAACTCTGTAAAAATCACAACTTCGTTTTTTATTACTAGCAATTCAGCATCTTATGACTACCCTTGTTTTTATCATATATAATTACTAAAAATATGATAATTCTATTTCAGTGCAACATCAGGGCGTAGATGGCGGCTCTCTGCCAAATTTAGACGATTCAGAGTTTTCTTCTCCTAGCCACAATAACGTTGACCTGCCACCGCCGTACTCCGAATGTGCTCCAAACAACGATCCCAACGCCAACAAAAATCTTGACAAAGAAGACACTGAAGAACCGCCTCCTCCATATTCTGCATGTGTTGTAAGCTTCTCTAACAAGGACATACCGACTGTGCATATACACAGGCAACCCGCTATCGAGGAACCGCAGACTAGTTCTGAAGTAGATAATGTTCACAACGATCTGATAGAAACCAGACAGATAATCAATGGCGAATCGAGCAATTGCGACGAAGCACCCATTAGAGTAGAACTAGTGTTCGACAATGGGCGAATAGTTGAGAGAACAATAGATATCGACCGTACCGACAATGTGCCAGAAATAGTTGCCAATGTGGGGGAAGCAGTTATAGGTAATAAGAGTCTCGACGACAGCCTACCGTACGCAGACGATGCTGTCACCGACACAAACTTGCAAGATCGAGTTGTATTTGTGTGAGCGACATCCGTCACACACACTTGCGTATAAATGTAAACATCTCGTTTTTGAGGCGATATAAACTCGTTAACCGATTGTGTAGTTGTGTCTATAACTACCCTCGTTTGGAAATACATTTATTTCACATCTGATGACCTTTAGACAGGTATCTAAACGTCACCAGCTGCATGGCCGCGATAAAAATCATGTTTATTGATTTACGTTTTTAATGTTAGAGCTATGTTAGACCTGGTAATATTTGAAATGCAAAGTTATGTAGGCCCGTGACAAATTTATTTTGTGCTCAATGTCTAAAGCAATGATCTGCAATATAGGTAATATGAAAAATAATATGGGTGTGATAGGTATAAAATATTTTTGTATAACGTTTAGAAACTCAATATACTCAAATTAATAGAGTAATAAGGAACTGAAAGGAGTCAGATTATTAAATGGATGTGAGGGGTTTATGATTCTGGTCAGAAGTAATGCACTTACAGACTAAATATTGTAGAATTTGAGAATTACTTACAGAAAAACATCGACATTCTGCATACATGAAATCAAAGAGGAAGCAATCGCTTGGAAGTATATGAACTGAAAACTTTAATTATAATATATAAATGTTTACCTACCACATTAGTCGATGTTTAGACCTTTCACCGTTTGACATCATTTATAGATACAACAGTAGAAGCAAACATAATAAATAGGTACAGTATGGAGGTTTCAAATAACATTTCATCAACAATTTAATTATAATGATGGAGTTTTGAAAATTAATCTAACATCTGAACCATTTAAGCAAGAACGTGTTGCATTTTATAGACTAGAAGAGTTGATGAGACCTCAAGTCAACTGACTCGAATGCCGGTATTCTAGAAAGACACTCAACCCTGAATCTTGATTTGTCTGAGGACAGATTGACCGACTTGATAGATAATGTACATACAACCTGTCTTCAGATAAATCCAGAGTCAGAAAGGCCCAATAATTCCGACGTTGTGATGGTATGCGTCCGTGTAAGCGTGCGTTGTGTGAACCCACCCTTCTGTATCTACGCATATGTATTATGAAATAATTGTAAGGTATTTATCTTTCAAATACGTACATAGAGAATATTTACCAGATCTTGATTTACATGTCTATTAGATGTATAACATTTTCTAATGAATGTATTAACGTCAAATGCATATTCAATAGAAGTATAGATTTTATATTCTACGGAAGATCTCATTGTACACATAATATGTTTAGTCAAGTCTATTCTAGTAGTTTACCACGTTTTACCACTTGCTGGGATCCTAGTACCTATCTTCCGTTTCTTCTACTGGCATGAGGATTATCTTCCAGTTACTTTTACCCTGACTTAAACTCTTCAATCTACTTGACATACGGATGCTTAGGTCGACTCTTATCTGTTTCGTAAATCTTCTAATCCTGTCCTATCTTTCCCCCGTATATTAACCGCCACGGTACCCGTTTCTTTGGTCACTACATATTCTACAATTTCATTGTACTTCACTATATAAGGGTCTTCAACTCTACTATGAGAATATACTGTTAATGGTTTCTCATCAACTATTACTTCTTCCGTAACAAAAACTGACTGACTGCGAACTTTGTCAGAAGACCGAGTCGCTTGGTGACTTCGATCGCACTTATTTAGTATTTACACCGGATCGTTAAACGACTTCGACTATCTATATCGAAGTCATCCTATCGAACTAATGTGAGAGATTTATTATTTGAAGCACGCGTGTGACTGGAGATCGAACTTAAATCTCTTATATACTAAGGATTAGCTCGGCTTTTGCTATTGCAATGATATACACAATGCCAACACTTAAAACATACCTGCAGACCTACATTATAATTATTTTGTTGTCTTTAAAAAGCAATTATCTCTGTCGATTTATGTATTTTGTGTACCATGCGTACGTAGAGTAGTCGCTTACCAAAGATACCTGATACCTGAACCCGTTAGTTTGTAGATATTTTGTAATTTTGTAGAAACGACTCTAGTATTAGATTAGACTGCAATACTTCACATTCCAGGCCTATTTAATGAACGTCACATTGACAGGTGACTGGGGGGACACGTCACAATCTGCAGTTGGACAAAAACTTAATTGTACATGCCAACTTATCTATCTTTATACATATAGGGCAACATATACATGTACAAAAGTGACAGGTCGTGGCATTGACGCGTTCATTAAACAGGCCCTTAAAAATTTTTATTGTACATTTAAGAACTCTTTATTGTATTGCGATTGTACCGTCTTAGAATTTTTAATAAATTTAATTTAATTTAATAATGCTGTTTTAATTCTATCTCGAAGCCATGGCGCGTTCAGCCTGACACATGATGATATTGATAATACTGACACTATACAGGGTGTATTTTTAAAACTTACAGTTGGCAAAAAAAATGCAAAAAGTCCAAAAATTTTTTTAAAAAGTTTGAGACCATTTAAGCTTTCAGTACTAGGAAAGACGTTTCCCATACATTTCGGCAACAGAAACAAATTTCTACGATGGTCTAACTTTTTGTTATGGCCAGGAAGTGGGTAGAATTGACTGTAAAGTAAATAAAAAGAATTTTTACCCTCAAATTTCGAATTTGATTCGAAAATCTGTGTGTTATACTTAGTTTCAGCTGAGAAACTTCGTATGAGTTATTAATTAAGGATTTTCGCTAAAATGTCTTCTAATCGTGAAAAAATTGACTTATTAGAAGCGTATTTTGTCAATAATCGAAATGCGGGAGCTGCATTAGTGTGGTACCGCAATAAGTATCCGTTGCGGCATGTGCCAACAAGAAAGGTTATTACAAATCTTTCGAAAAACCTGGAATTGCAGAGTTCTTTCAAAAGAAAGCGGCAGCCTCGTGTGGACATGGACACGGAGATTGCGGTTCTGACTTATGTCGAAGCATATCCAGAGGTATCGTCCAGGCAAGTCGCCCTTGAAGTAGGTGTATCCCACTCCCTTGTGATAAAGATATGGAAGAAATACGGCTACAAGTGCTATCGATATGGGCGCATAGTTCAAGTGTTACATCCGGGTGATGATGTTCGAAAGCTTACTTTTTGCAGATGGCTAAGAGGAAAAATAAGCAGAGATCATGAATTTTTAAATTACATACTGTGGTCAGACGAAACGAATTTTTCCAATAACGGTATGTACAACAGAAAAAATTACCACTATTGGTCCAAAGAAAATCCACTAAGAGTTACGGCAAGTCATAATCAGGTTCGCCTCTCATTCATCTGTTGGTGTGGTATAATGTCCAATCGAGTCATAACGGTGGAATTTTATGAAGGGAAACTGAATTCTGCCATGTATAATGAAGTCATTTACACCATCTTGAAAACGAGATGGACGAATGGCCCCTGTCGGAATTGCGAAAAGTTCATTTTCAACAAGATGGTGCTCCGCCACATAACAGTCACCTTTCACGTTCCAATTTGAGCCGCCTATTCGGTACACAGTGGATAGGTACACATGGTCCCACACAGTGGCCACCTCGTAGCCCCAATCTAACACCACTTGATTTTTTTTTATGGGGCTTCGTGAAAAACGAGGTGTATAAGACGACGTACGCCAGGGTTCAAGAGCTCAAGGATGCATTAATGACCATTTTACGTAATATTCATCCCAGAACATTATTAGCCGCCATTCGTTCAGTGCAAAAAAGGATAGACTTATGTATTCGTGAAAATGGAAATCATTTTGAGCAATTTATTTCATAAACCAATTTCTTAAATGTTTAAATGATTTTTTTTATTTAAAAAAGTTCAAAATTTTACCTGACCTATGAGTTTCGAGTTGATTTATCATATTTCCGTACGAAATGTATGGGAAACGTTTTTGGCGATTTCTGTCTTTTCTAATACTGAAAGCTAAAATGGTCCCATAGAGTTTTTTGATCCCCACATGAAATAGAATCGATTGGCATAAAAAACAATATTTTGAACTTTTTGCATTTTTTTTGCTAACTGTAAGTTTTTTACAAAATCTGTGAATGCAGTTCAAAATGTCCCAAAAAGTTAGGGAAGGTCTTTTAAGAACGTTTTGCTGTAACTGCAACGGTTAAGGTACTTGCCCTTACTGCCCCGTTTCAAAAATACACCCTGTATAGATGTGCGAACGAAATTCGTGGCTCTATTATTAGATCACAATATTGGATGTTGGATCGCGTTATTGGATCGCAATTTATTTTATTTTATTGTTACATTTTAGGAAAACTTACAGCCAAAAATTAACAGCAGGTGATTTCAAATAACATATTGCAGGCCATTTAAAAGTCGCCCGGTTCCCGGCAGATTAGAATTTGGACCACCCCATCCCTTCCATGCAGTGTCTTACAAGGCGGCTAAGGGATGGGGCTGTTTAACATCAGAAAGATATATACAGCCCAAACTCAACCTCAGCTGCATGGCATGAGTCAATGATAGTGCCCGGAAGACGGCAATAGGCTCGCCCCCTATTACGTGAGACCGAATTCAACGATTGGTGAAATGTAGGTGTTAATTCACCTCTGCCTAACCCTCCGGGGATATAGGCGTGATTATATGTATGTATTAAAAGGTTTCCCCGATAACAATATATGAAGACTTGGAAGACATTTTGATGCTTACAAAATATAAAAAAAAAAAAAAAAAAAACTTAAAAAACTTCGCTGACTCCGTACGAGGGCCAGTCCCGGTCCCGTGCTTGCACTGTGGAGCACGTGGTCCGCTCTCTCGGAACTTCATTATTTAGTTTTCACAGAAAGACCTGCGCCAGAGCTTCGTCCGTCAATCAGCAGGTGCACTTGCACGTGAGGTTGCAAAAGTCCTGATGATAAACCAGTATGTGGAAGCAAAGCATCACATATCTTTGCTGATAGAATATAGGAATTTGTTTGAATTATATAAAGTAGCCCCAGACTATCGGTAGACATAACATAAGTGATTTGTGGTCTACTCCTTATCGGATCAGTGGGAGTAGAACCTGATTGTATCATTTCTGTCTATTCGGCTTTCAAGGAACCGCAAAAGTAATCTGATGCGGCGCGACAAGCTGACTTCACAATGGTGCTGTGCATTCATTGTATTGACTGAAGTTTTATTTGAACTGGTCTCAATATTATAATGGTTTGTTTCATGGATAGTTTCTTTTTTTAAACAAAGTCAAAGTCAAAAATCATTTATTCTGTATAGACCGTTAACTCAGCACTTACAAAACGTCAATAGAAAAGGAACATGAAAATCAGTTTAGTAAATGGACCACCGGTTCAAAACGCGGGTCCAACCTGAGAAGACTCCGGCAAGAAACTCAGCGGGCTTTTTTTTTTCTATTTACTAACATAGGTACACTTAATCTAAATACAAAATTTATTTGAGTAGCATAGTTGAGCGAACAGCTCAATTTCAAGCATTTTTATCTTCCAAGTATTCTTGGATTTTATAATAGCCTTTTTGGCAACTTTAAATCCCTAATTTCATTAGGGAACTTGTTAAAAAAGCGTGTACAGTTGCCCTGCAATGAATGACTAATTTTTTCAAGTCGACTACCACTAGATACTTACTACAAGATTGTTTTTGTGTCTCGTATTTATGTTATGCCGGTCACAAACTATGGAGAATTTTGAAAATTACATACATTAGGTTCTCGAAAATATATTGTGACACTACGGTTAGAATGTATCTCTTTAAACTTTTCTCTGAGGCTCTTGGGCCTGAATTATAAATGACTCGCACACCCCGTTTTTGTAACACAAATATTGTATTTAAATGTGCAGAATTACCCCAAAGGAGAATTCCGTAGCTCACTTAGTTGACAGACAAGCACACGTCCCATCTGATAGAAAGTGGTTACCGTGGCCTATGGACGTGTGCAACACTTGGGAAGTCACACTCGTCCTGCCGACCTTGTAGGAATAGAGTTTCTTTTCCTTCAGTACAACCTAACCACGCACTATAACCACACCACCACACTATAAAGTACTCACTTTCGAGCGATCTATAGCCTCAGACCCCGTGACTCGCTGAAAGAAGTTTTCAAAGAAATTAATATTTTAACAGTTGCTTCTCAATACATTTATGAAAATATCTTATATGTATGAAAAAATCTAAATATTTTCGAAAAACTATCTGATGTACACAATTTTAATACGAGAAATAAAGATAAACTAGTTGTACCTAAACTTAGCTGCATAAAAATATTTAATAAAATTCCTCAGAACTTGATTAATATGCCAATAAATAAATTTAAAATAAAATGAAAAAAACTTTAATGAGTAAAGGTTACTATAAAGTGAATGAGTACCTTAATGATGTTAATGCGTGGTCAACATAAGTCTCTTGCTTGCTCGCACTAAATAAACTGTAAACTAAAGCAAATTTAAAAAAGATAATAATCTAGTTGTTCGCTGAGTTTCTTGCTGGTATCTTCTCAGTAGAACTAATCTACCGAACCAGCGAAAGAATCATTTTCCAATGGTTTATTTTTATATTATTTAATATTTTTATAATATTTCTTGACATACATAATTGTAAAATTTTGACGTTCATATGTGCTCTTTGTGTGCCTAAACTGAATAAATGAAATTGATTCTTTGATTCACTGGAGAGTTTTTGTGCTGTCAGTGGGATGACCAAAGGCTTGTCCTGCTTTGTCCTCTACACTGACGGCACAAAATCTCTGTTCTTAAAGGGTCGGCAGCACGGATGTGACTCCACTGGTGTTACACACGTTCATAGGTCATGGTAACCACTTTCCATCAGGTACGCCGTGTGCTTGCCTGCCACCTAAGTTGTATAAAAAAAAAGACACAAGTGTCACATATTTTTGGATTCGCACCTCTGCCTGCTACACGACGCGACCTGTAATGACCCCTGATATATTATTTATGCCAAGTTGTGTGCGACAACGTCCCGCGTCATCTGATATTATACAGTACATCATTCAGGTGGGTCCTGTGCATTGCAGGACCGTATTTCGTCTGCGGAATAGGGATTTTCACCAATTTCCATGAGTTATTCATAATTTACTTTTAATATTATTTAATATAATTATTTTTACTACGGACGCATAGTGCGAATCGTATACCATCAGGTGCGCGAAAACAATACCGATCTTCCAACTACCCACACGGATACATCACCCTCTGTATCGCGCATATCCAGGCCGATTCCTTAAATTTTTTAAATTTTCGGTACAATTTGTATGCAAAAACACCCAAATGGTCGCTAGAATGTAATAAAATATTTATACTTACTAGTGACTTACAACTGTAGCGTTTACACACATTTACTTAACAATATACCACACTTTTACCATCCCGAAGGTATACCCATCCCGATTGAGCAGTCCGACTAGTGAATAGGGTAGCCAGAGCAGAGTTCTCACGCTCTCCACCTTGCTCGCGGCGATGGTCGGCACCTCCTTCTGCGAGCAAGTAATGCTCGTGAAGGAGGAGGCTGGTCGGGAGCGGCAGCGAGAGCGACGAAGGATCACAAGCCAATCTGCCCGCGTAATGGTGGAGCCGCCTGTCACCCTGGCAAAAACAGGCCGCGGCGACGGCGCGGGTCACGCGCCTTACCATTCCCGGGGACGAGTTGGGAACTCTGTGGTCCCCACACCCGAGGAGAGGGCCAGATCGAGAGAGATGGCCGTGCGTCGGCCGTGGTGCGGGGGATATGCCTGTTAACCTCACCTTCGGCAACAAAACACGACTCACAGGCGGCGTGCGTTTTAGTCGGTTCGAGTCCGACATAACCTCTCCCACCGGCTCCGGTGGGGGGGGGGGGGTATCCGTGGGGATTAGGGGATTAGTGGTAGCCAAAGCTCTGGAGAGTTTATATGCTGTCAGTGGAAAGAACAAAGGCTTGTCCTTCATTGTTTTATGCACTGAGTAATACAGCGAGTGTGTTCTTATATTGACGGCAGCACGAGTGTGACGCCTCTGGTGTTGCACACGTAACCACTTTCCATCAGGTGGGCCGCATACCTGTCTGCCTCATAAGCTGTATAAAAAAATCCCGGTTCATGAAAAAGCATCTGCCAAAGCTGTGGAGGTGGTGACTACCATTTTAAAAACGACAGTATCTGGAATAGTATCTGATATTTTCTTAACTTTATCATAATTTTTTATCATCTAGCAGATACAATCAATTGATGGAGAGCTAATTACTTTTACTAATATAACGTTTAAAGTAATTAAAATACATAATTGCTAATGAGGTAATTAGGTAAGTAATGTGTTTCTAAGTATCGTTATAATGAACAAACTTTTAGTGGTTCTGCTTTTATTAGGAAATTACTAATTATTTCAACATTTTCTCCCCGCTGTTCCCGGTTTCACCTCGTAGCCTGGGGTCCACTTAGGTTTGAATTGTATAGGACTGCTGTCTGAACTCCCAACCCTATCTTCTTACGGCATATCATGTCACATTCTATTTACCTAGTGTGCAGCCACCCCGATTGCATTCTTCGAGGCATTCATGAGTTCCTCTGCTGTACATGTGTTTGGGCAAGTAGCGCAAGTCAGCAGGTGGGTCATACTCTGCGGGTTTTCGTTACTTCGGCCGACCTGCGTCCTAAGTCTATTTAAGGACTTCCAGGTGGGAACAAGATTCTCCGATAGCGGGACAAAGGGGATGGCTGGTGGTCTCTGTGCTCCCCAGAGATCAGCCCTGGCTAGAGAGGGTTCGCAATCAATAGGAGCAATGCATGCGTAAAATCTCTTACAGCTTTTCAGCCTTTGTGTTACACCAGAGTAGTTGTATGTGAAAATTACTGGTCCAACTGAAGCTTGAGCATCTTGACGGAAGAGGTCACTTCTCTACGAACACTGGGTGTTGCAATACCAGGCAGTGGATACAGCATACGTATTGGGGGCGGCTTGAGACAGTCAAGCATGGCAGGTTTCATTTAATGCTGTATCTACTTTCTTGGCACCACACGGACACGCATATTCGCCTGCGGAGTAGCAAAGAGCCAGTCCCACATAAGTCGAGGCTCCCCAATTTGTGCTCGTCAGCTTTCTTAAGAGGTTGTTTCGTTTTTTTATATAAAACTTAAAAAAAAGATTAGATTAGGGCATCGAGAACCGGTTTTTTCCATAGGCCGTGAGAAATTTACAATGCAAGCTAATGAACTCGTGCGCATATAGGCGACGTACTCCATACATAATAATGCGTGATCTGTGTCAAATAGCGTCGAGATAACCTTTGTGTGCGTCTTGCCTTACTTACCATACATCAGTACGTACTTACGACACAACAGTATTCACCTATATTTGCATCTCCTGGCGTCGGCTTAGACTACATGAACTGACTTCAACCGATCTGAATAACTTATACATATCATCGGGTAGCTCAGTGGCATTTCCCCTGCAAGGGACTGGTCTCGGGTTCAATATTGGCATTCACTTTTTTTTAAATATTCATCAAATAAATAAATATTCTATAACATTCTACACAAAGATATCTAGACCAGCATAGCTCAGCTAGCTTGTGTTATAGATCTAGAATGCGGATTAACATACTTAGGTACTTTTTTTATTAAATACATACATGTTATACATAGAAACGCCCAGACAAATGCAAATATAGATATTAATGCATACAGAATTTGCTCTGAGCGGGAATCGAACCCGCGCACCGTGCACAGCAGTCGACCGTTCTTCTGCTACGCTAGAAAGACCGTCAAAATGTGATCATCAACCTTAGCATTTTCCTGTTAAATCCTAGGCTTTCATCTCGGGGTCCATTTAATCCTCCTCCTTTTGGTTTGCTCAAAGCTTTTATGTGAGCGACTACTGTCTGGTCCCCCAACTTCAAGAAGAAAGCCCGCGCCAGGGCCTCACCCCCAATGTATCTGAAGCGTAGGCGGGGCCCCATACAAAAGAATAGATAAGTAACTGATAAGTACAAACAACTTCATTATTCCAATTTGATAGTATCTAGACTGGTGACCTGTTGAGTTTCACCCATGATTACCATAAAACATACAAAACACGGTGGTATCTCAGGGCCGTGACAAAAAAAACGGTTATTTTCATTTGTACGGTTTTAGGAACCTGTGACATCTTCTTACGTTGAACAGTTTAGGTAAAATTAGACCGGACTTACCGTTCTCTGATCTCAGGAGACGCTTTGTGCGCTAGTCATGGGGCTCTCCTCCACAAGAAACACCTCTCACTACGTTTGAGGAAAACCTAACGATTTACCGCCATTATGAAGGCATTATAGTATTACGCAATACTTTTTTTTTGCGAAGTGGAACCGCTAACGTATCACCGCGGCGGCACCACTCCGCACAGTTGTGAAGTGACCTCACAGTGCGATGGATGTGCCGCAGATCGCCCGTATACCGACCAAGCGCAGGTACCATTCATTCGATTTCTCTCTATAATAATAACTATACGAATAGGGATATATTTTTTTTGATATTGGTAATATATAACACAATTGGTAATATAAAACAAACCGATATTATTGTTGTTGAAAGTAAAATATAAAAATAAATAGAACGCACAACGGGTTTGGGGCATTCGGTGGAGCGAGCGAGACGCCAAGTGTGGCCAATGTTAGTTCGTTTGTTCGTTTTGTTGTCTCGATGTTGTGGAGGCTGTGTCTGAGGTGTTAGCAGCTGTATCGCGCTGTACATGTAATTGGTATTTGTTTGTTTGAATGTCCACCTCTACGGTAACTATAATTGACTACATCACATCCATTAGCTTAGCCATAAACTATGATTATATAGGTACAGATATGCTGTAGGTTATGAGATAAGGGTCCTTGATAGGAAGATGTCCATAACTCATCTAACGTTATGATCATATTTGTAAACAAATCCTTAGTTGCTGTCAGTATTTTGTTTTAAGACTACAGAGCTAAGACAGTTAGAGAGAGCTAGCGCTATGCCTGCTTGTCCACTCTCTCTTATGTTATAATCACAACTTTCTTATAAGTACGTCACACGGTGGCCTAAATTTAGTAAAAACGCTACAATTTGAATGGAAGGACCATACAAATACTGATTCATCTCGGCGTTGTCCGGTTGTGATTTGGTTTATCTTGACTTTTGTGAGAGCAACTGGTGATGGTCCCCCGTCCCAACGCCCAGAAGAAAATTTTCGCTTGTTTTCATACATAGATACATATTATTTTCGCTTGCCAGATGAGGGCAACATAGGCTCTTAAGATTTTGGGGCCCTTTTATACCTAGATGCGTAATCATTTTTCCAAAAAAAATTTTTAAGATTTAATTATAACGCAATTAACTTTGAGCTGAGACCAAAGCCTCCTTAAAGAGGATCACCATTACAGACACATAGCATGTTACAATGGTGACACTCAGCTTGATGGCGTCATCAGATGCTTTTTCACGCCCCGCTTATAGAACCCGGGACTGTAGGAAGAAGGGAACACGTGTGCTGGTAATGAATACCATTTAGACTTCAAACAATTACATGAAATGTTGTGCTTATATGAAAACAAATATATCATAATTAAATTTAGATTGATAGATAGATAGATAATTCTTTATTGTACACCAATAGATTACAGTAAAATTTGTAGTTAGCATGCATACAGTTTAATGTACAATGGGCGGCCTTATCGCTGGAAGCGATTTCTTCCAGGCAACATTTAATGATTAAAATACAATACAATGGAGATAGTAGACTTACAATCTTAAGGCTGCATGTCACTACTGAAAATACGTTCGACTATACAGAGTTCTCATTTGCACTGAGTGGGAATCGAACCCGCTACTAATGACAAAGCATGTTGCCCGTAGTTCAATCGCTGAGTTTCAATTCTTTTGCCTGTTGTTCTATCATTGGTCCACAGGCAAATCAAGTTATCCTTAGTCCTATCAATTATGCCATGGGTAATTCAAATCGTCTGTAGTCCTATCTATAAAAACTTTTTACAACTTAAAGGGTTGAGATAAGTCTAAAGTGTTAATAAGTACTTATCTTTTTAATCACGGAGTTTTATGAAAAAAACTAAAGAAGTACGTATGTTCTTGCAGATTATAAGTACTACCATTATTATAATTTTTAGGTGTTCTAGTTTTGATGTTTGAAAATAATGAAAAAAAAATTAACCCGTATCCTAAGAACCAAATAATATCGCCTATGCTATTGGGTTTTATCAATAAATTAAGTTGAGCATATGCATAATTAAGGAGTATACTCAATCTAATAGTAACATAATTAAACTTCAAGCTGGCCAAGACGTGCCTGTAACTTTTGTCCAGAAATGAATACATACGCATGTTTGTGTCAATTCCGTAAACCCTGGCTAAGCTGACGAACACTCGTCGGCTTATCGGCCTCAAGTGCTGCTCGACGAGGTGTGTAAGCTCTTTGAAAGAATTATTTCAAAGCGCCCCGTCGACCTCCTTTAATATAAGCAGATAGTAGTACCACGGACAAACATATTGCCCTTAATCCTACGCAACCAATTAGTCCAGTACCAATACAAATTAACATAACATAACATCTTATAGGGATATAGGCGTGAGTTAGGAGACTTAAGGGCAGGCAGAGGTGCTAGCACTCACATTTCACCAGTTTATGTTTAGGTCCCAACATATACTGGTGAACATGAACATCAACTGGTGGACATTAACCGGGCATTTATAAACCTGCGATAAATACACACATAACTTCGAATGCCATACAAATTCATATTTTTAATGATGGTCCAATTGACCAACCAAGTAGGACTCACCGAGGGCATCACACACAGGCAGACATATTTTATGCCAGTGCTAGTCTGCACATTTTATTCACTAAATATATTATGGTGCATAGCAGGTTTTTAATGTGGCATGGTGACCTGCTTGATCTCACATCGGTACATTGTTTTCCTTTGTTGCACAGCAGGTTGTAATATACTTATACATGCTGCTAATGGTTGTCTGTATGTTTCTGAACATTCTAGTGATCTTGACTCGAACCTCTGTCTGATGTTAAACAACGCTATCCCTTAGTCGCCTTGTACGACACCGCATTGAAAGAGATGGAGTGATTAAATTCTACTCTGCCGGGAACCACGCGGTTATAAGATGTCATTTAATTTAGACTTCAAAATTAATTGGTTTTGCAATGATATAAAATTTATGGAATCGAGGCCTAGCTGCACTAGCTTGCAAGTTGGCTCCAGAGATCTAGATGAGCCCCATACCTACGTTATAAGAAAATGAAAAAAAATATTTATAATATTATTTTATTGACGTTTTCGGTTTTTCCTGAAGTCAAGCACTGCAAAGTTATCTAATGGTCGCGTATGTAAGTTGTTTTTGTTATGCACTGCGATTGAAATTTTCCTGCTTTGCGTTAATATTATATACCTTTTATTGAAAAGCGAATTAGTAATATGTTATTGTCGGACAACATCCTTGACGCCCTAACTCGACGCTTGCGACAACGACGAGAAAGCGAAGCTAAATTGTATTAACATGTCTAGATTTCCTATAGGTACATGTGGGTAGGCACACAAGCGCTAGCGAACCCATAGTAGGTACCGTAGATACGCAACGTATAGAAATAATCTAAGTAAGTAGTTGTACAGTCAGCATCAGACCGATATTGACGAACATAGTACTCAAAATTATCTCAATGTCTTGTATTTCCACAGTTCCTTTTCACAGATTGTTCTGATATTTACTACAGGTCCTTAGTTCGGATAAATAAATAAAACAGTTTGATTTGCTCTCAATATCCATTACTAAGATTATTTTGAGACTTGGTAGTCAAGATTTTCCTGACGCTGACTGTACCACCGACCGAGCGTCACTCAAGTGCGGCGCTCTGTCAATACATTCGTAATGGTATTAGAAACTTTGTATCCACACTCCAAACTGATACCGTAAGTGCGAAAGTCACCGAGTGTTGCTTTTTATAACAATTTGTCGAAGGTCGACCCGCGCCCTTAATATTTGGACGCCATGTTCTTTTTGATGAGAAGTTGAACGGTCGCAATTTAATTAATAAATTGTATTTATTCTTGTCGCCGCGTGGTTTCTGTCAGAGTATAATTTGGCCCACCCCATCTCTTCCCATGCGGTGTCGTACAAGGCGACTAAGGGATAGGGCTGTTTAACATCAGACAGATATATACAGCCCAGACTCAGCCTCAGATGCATGGCTCGAGGCAACAATAGTACCCGAATAACTTCAATAGGCTCACCCCCTATACAATGATGGGCAAATATGGGTGTTAATTCACCTATGCCTAACACTACGGGGATAAAGGCGTGGTTATATTTATGTACGTACGGAGCTACGTCAACATTCATAGATTTCATACATTCACCACCTAATGATTCTAGTGTTATGCTAAATACCGATAGCCTAGTAGTTAGGTTAGTACTAGTTAATACTAGTACCTAGTATGGCTCCTTCGTGCGAATGCGATATCAAACTGGTATGCCTAGTTCTATCTCGATATAGAGGTAAATAAAATGAAATTGGGTTTGCCCCACCATAGCTGCAGAACCAGTTCATGTTAGTTGCGTTTTCCTGTATCGAACATCGTCATTGAGTATCGAAGGAAAGCGATTTGTTGACTGCTTTACAATTCCACGAGGTGTGGTTTCTGGAACTAAGTGACGAATCCAATCTAGAGTGTTGGTCTAAATTAAAAATATCGTGCAATTAAGTTAACCATGAATATATTCCTCTCTGGGTTGGGACTCAAACGAACTACACTACCTAATGACACCACTGGTGGTGTTTCCCGTTAAAACACCCACAGCAACATTCTAGTTCATCCACACACATTGCAACCTGAGACGGTACACACTGTGCGGTATGAAAGAAACTTCATCCCACGCACACTCAAGCTGTGGAATGAGGTTCCTTCTGCGGTCTTCCCATGCGCCTACAAAATGGGGTTTTTCAAAAGGGGTATTAGGAGGTTTCTTCAGGGTCGGCAGCGCGAGTGTGACGCCGCTGGTGTTGACAAGTCCATAGGCCACGGTAACCACTTCCCATCAGGTGGGCCGTGTGTTTGTCTGCCACCTAAGTGGTATAAAAAAAATAAAAAATTTAAGGAGGTTAGGGTAGGAAAAAGCATGTACGCCAAAGTGAAAGTTACAGAAAAACCCAAACAAATCTCGCAGCGCGAATCCATGCCACAACTGCAATGAGGCAAAAATAGCTAATCAAACTGATATTATTCTCACAAAGTGTAATAAAATGCGAGTCTAGCCACGAACGCCAGGTCCATTGTAACTGGTTCCTACTAGCGTAACAACTAGTTTTATGTTTTATATTATTTACCTACGTGCCACAGACGTGTGGGTACAACTTCTACGCGATACTATAACATTACCTAATTATTATATTCACATGTATTTGTCTAGCTACCTACTGTCGCCCGCCCATCAGTTAACTGCACGGAGCGGCGTGGGTACATATTCGTAGCGTCATACATAATATTATCTTACAACTTATTCTTTAGTTTTATAAATAATTTGTAGTAGTACCTATATAATATATACTGTATGCAAAAAAGTCAAGTCATTATTCGTAATGGTATGGTATGTCAAGTGATTTGCTGAAAATGGACGCCGTTACTCAATCACGCTAGAACAACTCAACGGATCTGGATGAGTTTTAGCACAAACACAGATTTTTGTCACGGGAATATGTACCTATCCCACAATCGCATTTTAACAATTAGTGCAAAGGATGTCAGACTTAAGGAAGATGATGTTTACCGTAAAATAAAAATTCACTAGTATCAAAGTAATCGGAATATTTAACATGTTGTATTGTTTTGAGTTTCATGGTGCTTGCAACAGCACCGAAATATCGTAAACTTAAAACAATAGAACATGGCAAATATCCCGATTCTATTAATACTAATGTGATCACTATATTTTAAATACCTAAAAAAGTCACTAGTTCAAAATAAATTAGTTACCAACTAATTTATCCTTATACACGTCTGCCATTATTTTAACGATTTCATTCAAGTGTAATCATCAGCTACTAATGTATAGCAAATTATATATCATCACGTCATCGTTTTATGCAAGTTTCTCTACAATTTTTGACGCAACTTTCAAGATTTTATTTGCTGTGCCCGGAGGTTTCACTTGCTTCTAATCCTGCCTCTTTTTTCTATCCTTTTTACTTGTTGCTCGGCTTCCTGGAGATATCTAGCAAGGGTATATGGGGTCCTGCCAGTCGGTACGTACTGTTGATTAGCGGATACTGGCTTTCCACTCAGGTTTGATGTAAGACGGCAGTCTTTCCCGTAAGAGACAAGATAATTCAAAGAAAGAGTATGAGAGCAGACACTAGACTACAAAGCGCAAGTTATCATTTCAAGGTTCGGTTCCAGTTTGAGTTCCAAAACATGTGTATTCAGCATGATACAATTAAAAGGCGTGCGTTAAGTGATACAATAAAAATAATAATTAAAAACCAAAAACAATAAACAAAAAAAACAATAGGACAATTATAAGATATTATGGTTAACAATTTAGACATAGTAATGAATCTTTGCAACAAATCAACAACAATTTTTTACATAACATAACATAAACTCACAGCTATATCCCCGAAGGGGTAGGCAGAGGTGCTAGCACCCACATTTAACCAGTTTATGTTTAGATCCCAATGTAATAGGTGGCGAGCCTTTTGTCATTAACCAGGCACTTAAAAAGCCGGTGTGTGCCATGGTAAAACCTGGGATTAAACCCGAGACCTCGTCTCAGCAGTTCCTTACCCATACTTCTAAGCTACCGCGGTCTTTACAACTTTTTAGATTGGCTTAGCAGTATTCTTGTATGTTAAGAAACCCCGGCTGAATATATCTATCTCGTAGCTATGCTCATATAAGAACTAATGCAGTGATCATTACTAATCATTTCGTTCTTAAGAGATATAGCGTGCTGCTCTATAACTTTGAAGAATTTTTCAAATCGCACAGTACCTAGTATCGGAATGCTATTAGTGCATTTAATCAAGCTCTTGAGCTTCTGTTGTTACTGTATAGATTTATGTCTGATTTTTAATGTAACAATTTGTTTATATTTCAGTAAGAGGCAGTCTTCAAATGGCGCCATTCAGAAAATAGCCAAGTACGAGGAGCCGAGGGTATTCCCTCTCCCAGGTAACCAGCAAACCGTACTTTAGGATACAAAGCTATATTACAGCGGGATTATAGTAAGCTTTAATAGCCATTTTTTATTTGCAGAAAGTTTTTATGACGTTTTCAACAAGAACAAGACACGAGGCGATGATTACCACTCCGTTAAGAAACGAATTGACGGGTATGAAGTTATTTTATTTTATTCTTACTATATCCTAGATAGGATGGTAAGTAATTACTAAACTCTGTCCATTATATCATTAGTTTTTTGACAGCTCACGCCTATGAAGTATCGTATTGTTTACGTTAAATTTTCAAATAAATAGTATTGTACTGCATGGACGGTTACCGCCCACTTAGTGAGCGCCCCTTAAAGCGCCCCGTTAAGCGCACCGTTAACAATTTTTTTTTTTTTTTTTTTTTTTTTATTTTTTTTTTTTATACCACTTAGTTGGCAGACAAGCACACGGCCAATCAAAATGTTTGACA
Organism: Eilema griseolum; assembly: GCA_963662185.1. Taxonomy (NCBI): domain Eukaryota; kingdom Metazoa; phylum Arthropoda; class Insecta; order Lepidoptera; family Erebidae; genus Eilema; species Eilema griseolum. The sequence goes on along the minus strand of OY759229.1, from coordinate 384,715 downwards.
AATTTTACGTGTTTGTCAAATTATTTGATAGTGTGCAGCTATGTTTGAAGTGTTTGTCAAACAATCTACGTGTTTGACGTGTTTGACAAAAATTTTGATTGAATACCCGTTTGACAAACAAGTTTGAACGTGTACGGCGGTATTTGTCAAACAAAATTTCATTTGTTCTGTGGTTTTTGTGTTGACATCATGGAGGACGTCACGGCCAATGATGGCAGTGCGGAGAATAGTATACTCAATACTCATGGAAAAAGAACAACACAACGTTATGTTACAAAAGGAGACAGCCGAATGTACGTCAAATTTTTTTGATCTGTGGTTTGATCGTTTAAGCTATTATTTGATGAAAACGTAAAATTTGACAAACAAATTTGTCAAACAAATTTGATTGTTTACGGGGCCCTTACGATTACTACGATTGTGCCTCAGATTACAAATACAATGAGATGCGATGCAATTTTTACAGTTTTTAATATTTATTTTTATATTAATAAATAAAGACGCAAATTCATGGATTTATATTTGTTTACAAGAAATCTAAGAGAATATTAAATCGAAACGCACGTTTATCGAAATTGTTTATATTTACGCACCTAATTCGAATAATGATATTAATACAATCGGAATGGTATCACATTTGAGATACTTTTGTACATCACTAACTTTGTCAATCGTCGAATTGTCAAAAGACTATTAATATAATGGACAGAGTTATAATACCGTCAAAAGCTTACAATACAGATACACTCACCTTTAGCAACCAAAACGACCCAAAGGCAGCGTGCGTTTTAGTCGGTTCGCGTCTGACATAACCTCCTCCACCGGCTCCGGTGGGGAGGTATCCGTGGGGATTTTGCGCACGTAAAAAAAACAGATACACTACTAAAGCTACCAAATGACCCCCAATCCCGAGAGCAAAACGGAAAACCTAATTCCTAATCTCGACCGTCACTCAATAGGCTTGCATGTGGGGTCATCTTGGGCCTTAAATAAATTTAGCAGGGCCCAACGGCCAAGAGTAACATCTTCATGATATTATCAGAAGTATTATGACAAGAACAATTCTACAGACATTACATAAAATCCGCGTAATTACATTACATTCGAACTTCACACACGTTACATACATTATGCTGGATACAAAAATATAATTAATTGTAATGTGTGTTTTATTCAATTCATAAATACTATTATGATTAAGGACATTTTCCAAATCTTAAAATGCTTTGTCTGCTACGAAGTAAACTTCGTTTATTTATCAAGTGCCTTTGTTTCATCTATTCACAGATTGGACTTGTGGTTTAAAAAGCAAATGCAGCGAAATGAAAACCCGTGGGCGATCCCTCCGCGCGCGAATATCAATACTTCTAATATCTTTGTAAGTAGCTCGTTACTCTGCACTCTACTAATTTCAAGCATGAGATGACGTTTGAAGACCACTAAGATGGCACTAATAATATAATACTATAATATTAGCCGACTTAGGGCTGTTTAACATCAGACAGAGATATACAGCTCAGACTCAGCCTCGAGTCAACAATAGTGCCTGGAAGACGGCAATAGGCTCACCCCCTATTCCGTGGGACCGAATTCGATGATTGCTAGGGGGGGGGGACAGGAGCGTGTGTTATTAAGGGTGTTTTTTTAACTAGAGGTACCCGGAACTTCAGTGCACTCACTATTGTCTGTTTATTGTTGATGAAATTGTTAGATGTAGTAAGCTCATATTGGTATTACTTTTTCAGGAAGATTTCACTTTCCCGTCCTTTCCCCCTCCCAAAGTGAACTGGGATGAGCTCATGCCGCGGCGCTCTCCAGCATCTACCATCTGGATATCGACGTCTTCGGTGCTCTTCTGCATCTTCGTGGTACTTAGATTGTGCGTGTACTGTGAGTATAAATATTTTTTACACCAAGAGAATGCTTCAAAAATCTTATCATCATCATTTTCTTTGAATAATCTCAGCTGGCAGTCATAATCACTCCCTTACTAGCTACTTAGCCTAGAATATTATTACCCTAATAGGACCACGATCATAACCGATATAAATCTCAATTTTACAAAGTATTATTATAATTTTAGGGCAAAGGTGCCAGCCAGCGGACTACAGCATCCAAAGGCGCATGTCACTTGAACAGCAGCTAGCAGCCGGCAGATACAATGACCGTAAGTATTCGAACAACGTTACAACCAGACTAAGGAATTACATGCGTGCCAATGGTCTCAATTTTGGGAGTACTGGTAGCGAATGCCAGGCTAGGAGGTGACAGCCTCGGAAACAACCTGGACATGACATGACATGGCGGTGGACACACGGAATATAACTTTGAAAATAAGAGTACCATTAAACATCATTTAGTATGAATGAAGTCAAATTCTTGTATTAACATAAATAATTACCAATCAAATGACGCGAGACAGTGATGTGATTTCTAAAAAAAAAAATTTCGTAAACGGGTGTCTCATCTCATTATGATGGTAGTTTGGAACTGTATATAAACCAGCATTAGTCCGAAAAGTTACTAATTCTTAGGCACAATATGTTCTGCTCACTGAACAGTAATCGTTTCATATAAAAAAACACTGTTATTTAGAAGTCATATCAAAACATATTTGTATGTATTTCAGCGCCACCAAACGACACTGAGTCGGTGACACTCTCCGTCACCTCGGACTCAAGCAATCCAGATTTGCCACCACCGTACGCCGAGATAGCTGCCAGCAGCAATGGAGTCGCCAACAAAAACCTAGATCTTGCTTCTGAAGAACTGCCTCCTCCGTATTCAGTATGTTTTGGAGTAGCTAACAATACCAATGAAATAGCAAAGGTACATAAAAGGCAGAGTGTTGAAGAAGAAACGCAGTCTTCTTCGAATACAGACGGCTTGCACAATAATGTGACAGGTGCCAGTCAGAGGACCAATGTTGGACAAAATAACGATGATATCGGGTCACTTTGGGTGACATTCGACAATGACAGGAGACGTGAAACCACGATAGAGATGGGCGACGTGACCAAGTAGAAAAGAACAGCGTGGAAGTTGATATTGTGAACAAAAGACTTTGGTTATTTTATTAACAGAATTAGGTTCTTTGATAAATGTATCCATGATCTGTGTTTGGAGAAACCTTTTGCTATACATATCGAAACAGGCGGGAGTGGAGTATTGCTAGTTTACAACCGCACGGCCAGTGTGATTTGTATAATATCCTGCAAAATGTCTACTTTAAATTGCCACACCTCATCTGTGTTGACCATATTTATACATAGATAATTTTTTAGGTTTCTTGTGATCTGCGTTTTCCCCAGTTACTCATGTATCTAGGGAAAACGCAGCGATGCATATAAACATTCAACATTCATATGTTTCTCCGTTTATAAAAGACCTAGTCATATATGTTATTGTGAATGAACAATGATGTCTTGCCAACTACAAGGCTGTACGCTGAGTTCTAATTCCGATTTAGATCCGATCTCACGTCACGCCTGTATCTTCCAAAGATATATTCTTTTCATGTTTGTAATGTCTAGATATGACGATTTGTCGTCGATTTGATTGATTGTAGTTTGAAACATAAAACTAAGAGAAAGGTCCCGAAGGAGTCAATGAGTTTTGTTTATAAATTGGATTAACGTTATGGATTCTAGATGACTTTTATTTGATCTAACCGAAAAAAACAACCAGTTTGTAAGTGTACACAGAAGTCATTGTCAGCTGCGTACGAGCGGTTATGACGAAATTCGGAGTTTAAATTCCGTGATAAATTATATTTAGTTATAAGTTTCGTGTATAATTCAAGACATAGATTCTGGTTAGAAGTGGGAACTTACAAGACTGTTCTTGTATCAATCCATTGTAACCTAAATCTATCGAAAAAATTAGCATTACTTGTTTGCTTTAAAATTTGATTAATGTCAAGACTTTACTGAATAGTGTTTTACGTTCGATAGGATTGATGTTATCAGCAGTATTATAATTTTGTGACGTCATAACCACATTGATGGCTTAAAGATCAATATTAGCTCACTAACACTTAATGCGAACTTCAAGACGATTTTTGAGATGTATTTTGTGCTGTGCCTTTACAATACATGGTCAAAAACCGATCTTTATTTTCAGTAGCAAATGTTATTAGTTTTTAAAAACTTAGTTATAACATTCATTTTCCGTTAATTTTTAGCATTGTTAGAGGAAGGCAAATAATGAATATATACCAACAGATTTGTTTGTATCGTAACGTGCTAGAGTGCCATGTTTGGGCGAGACAGAAATAGAGCTATAGGGTGGAATGGTAGGCATTGAACCACAAAAAGTTTGAAAAGCTCTGGCACTGTTGTTATTAGTGTTTAGAAACATCTTTTTTTATCTACACGTAGGTTATTTAATTAAGTAACATAATTTGTTCCAAATTTTGGGTAATATTTAATTATTTCTCAGTTATCGTTCTTTTTTTAAAAAAAGGAAAATGGTTCATTGCGTACAATGTAGGGCACGCAATGAATAGGGGGGGTAGGATGGGTTGAACCGTGTGGTATACAATGAATCACAGATAAGGATATGTCGATTGTTTCTTTTAAACAGTATAAATAAAACACGTTTTAAGTTTCAATATTTATTACTTTAAAATAGTAATCAGTCAGCAGGTATATTTTTAATTATGTAGGTAATTTTTAGGAACTTTAGTTACTAATCAGTTGTATTAAATCTAAGTATTTATAATAAATGAACATATCTATGAAATTATAAGTAACAAACAAATACCACATCTATTTATTGGTTTTCTAAACCTAATCAGCCTTAATTTTTAAAGTTCACAGAGTATGTTAGGCATCAGTTATTATCACATTGCTCGTCATTGGTAACGATATTTCGATAGAGATCAACAAATAAAAAAAATCTTTGAAAGATATATCAACCTTTTAAATATTAAATAACTCAAAAAAACTATATATAATATATATAAAAAATATATATAGCAACAGTATTTCAGTCATACTTACACAATAATTAATATCTTAAATTTAGTAACGACATATCAACAGGAAACTTGTAAGTAGTTTGGCGCCGTGCCGTACCTTTAATAACGGGAAGGGGTAGAATATACATAATATCCTTTTTATTTACACCTGCTGTGTCAGGTTCCAGAGGCATGTAGAATGTTTGTGTCTCCTTTTGTTTTAATTTTAAATACGATACATAATAATCACAGGCATCCTGAGTAGTTCTTCTAAAATTTGTGCTATGTAGTACACTTTGCTTTTTTTTGTCATAAATGCAACAATTACGTAGTCTTCACAACGGGGTTCCCGTGATAACTTAGGGAAATTGTCGTTTAAAACTACTTCGTCCTCATCGGAATCCACGATAAAGTCTTCACCGCCAGAAGATGAACCGCTAGGCATAAATTCTTCTTCTTCCTCGTCTGACAAAGAAACCGATTTTCCTCTTCTTTTAATGCTATTTGCAAATAGAGCAGTTTTGACTACCCTCGCCTTTTTTGGTCTTTTGTTTTCAATTAAAGCGTTTTTCTCTGGTGTGTCGGTAGCTATCATGCTTTTACCTACTTTTCTCTTCAACCTATTATTGCGAGGACCTGCTTTTAAAGGTGGCCTGAACATTTTTGGAGAAATGAAATTACCTGGAGTGCCTAGGTGTGAGACGTCTGATGAGTGTGTCTCTGATTTTATTTGTTCTCCTGTCGAGGATGTAGTAGGTTCATGTAATATTTTAGAATTGGATGCAATGCTAGTATGTGATGATTCTCGTCGTGGCTTATTATCAATAGATGTTTGTGAGGGTTTCTGGACATATGAAGTAGATGGTACTGGCTCGCTATAGAGACATTCATCAATAATATGATCTAATTCTGCATCAGTTTCATCATCGTCACAATGAAAACCAGGAGTTAGTATAGAAGGTGAATCACAACGTTGATTAGCATCAGGTTCTCGGCAATCTACTACAACATCTGTTATATTTTCTGGTGCTGGTCTATTAGTGACGTCGCTGGGTGCGAAATCTATGTCTGTAAATATATTGTCGTCAAAGGGGAATATTCCACATTTCTTAAAAGCTTGCGTAATATTTGTCGGAGTCATAGCCCTCATATACGCTATACCTACGCACTCGGCTACATTATAAATGGTTAAAGTTTTACCTGGGTTACGAAGTAACCATGAGTCTATTGCTGCATAATAATATGTCTTGAAAGGACCATTTAGTCCAACATCCAAGGGTTGCATCCTGGCTGTGGTATGAGGATGAAGTGTAAGTATAGTCACACCCGAGGCTTTTGCCAGATCTAGAGCCTCTATGGAAAGATGGCTTTCATGGTTATCGAGAATAAGTAAAGCGGGGTTATCCTTTGAAGCTGAAGTAAACTGAAACAAATAAATTTTAATAAGCATAATTTTATCTTTGCCGTAAGAACATACAAACGGTACCTATACCTTATCCATATAACCATCAAAATACCTGGATAAAGTGCTTCATTACTTCAACAAATAATTGTGCATTCATCCATCCACTGGCTGCGGCTAGCCCAAGTGTCCCAGGTGGTGCCCCATGCAACATGTGCGACTTAAAATTCTTTCGAGGAAACACCATTGCTGGAGGTAGTGCCTGGCCTATAGCGTTCACAATGCAACAAGTAGTAACTAACACTCCACGTTCTCCACTTGTGACCTTACACACATTACTTCCTTTAGCTGCTAAAACTTTTTGAGGTCGTTGCACTGTGGTGGTAGATGTTTCATCGAGATTATAGCAAAGCTTGCATTGCGACTTAAAACTTGTTTAAGATTATCGAAAAAATTTTGTACGTTGTGCTTATTAAACGAAGTAGCTCTAGTCATACTACAGGCCTCAGGTTTTTTAATTGATAATTGAGGATGTCTTGCCCTGAACCCTCTCATCCAATCTCGTCCTGCCATTTCATACTGCTGCCATGAAGGTGGCATATTGATTTTGTTAATTACTGCCATTTGGTAAGCAATCCTGCGACAGTCTTTAGATGTTAATCCGTAAAATCTAATTGCACAATCCAATACGTATTCCTTCAGACTCTCTTCTTGCTTGTCAGTAAAAATTTTACTGGCGTTGTAATGAGGTTCTAAACTACAAGACGGATCTTGTAAGTATTTTATTACGTATCTTCGTAATGTAGGATAGGGAAGGTTAGCATCTTTTGCTGCTTTTCGGATACTTAACCCGGCTAAGTGCAGTTGTATGCCTTTTTGCATGTCTTCTGGCGGAATTGCTCCTTTTTTACGGGCTTCTCTTCTCACTGTGTTTCGCCCCATGCTGAAATAAAAAAGGAACCTTTTCAGAACGCTTTATAGAGTATTTATTTAAGTACCTACATAAATTACACACGTACTACAACACACATTGGTACCTACTTATTATGACTTAAAAATAATGTTAAATAGGTAGTACACAATGAACATAAATGTGGTACACATTGAACCACGGTTCATTGTGTACCGAGATTAAATGGTTAACTGTGTACCACTCCTAGTTTCGAAAACCTTAGCTAATATTGTAGGCATTCAGTGACTCCAAGCTATTTAAAAAATATACTCAAAAAAGCACAAAAACCCACAACATACACAGAATGCACTCATAGTAAAGTAAGAGCAATAATAATAAAAGTAAAAAAAAACAAAACTCACGTGTTTTTCGCCGTTTTCACACACAAAAACACATCAACGCGACGTACGCGCGTGCTTATGACGGCAACAGGCCGGCGACTGGAGTAAGCCGCACCAATATGGGGAACGAGTCCTGACACGTTGAATGCACAAAGCGGCAACTTCGCATTCGTTTGTTACCTATACTGGTTCATACGGTACCCGCGGTTCATTGCCTACCAGCCTACCCTACACCCAATGTTATTCATTATTTCCTCTTTCCTCTTTCTCCTTCAAACGTCGAACGCTTATATAGCACGATATGGTAGGCCCACAATCTGGTAGATAGAAACCTACTTCCCGAATGGGCAACAAAAATATAGTGCCATTATTCATTGTTAAGTTGTGAATTACAATACCTAAACGTTATATAGTTTTCAGTATTCAATACTAATTTGTAAATTGTACTATGTAAACTAAAGTATAATATACCTAAATATTATACAATTTTATTATCTATACGACTGCCCTAGAAGAATATTTGTGTCTGTATTCCATCAAAACTTAAATGCATGCTCTTCTTGACAAATGGCAATTGTAGGCCGGCGTATTGTAAAATAGATTGAGGAAAATATACGATTTGACGTTCATGACATGCGTTGACGTCAGTCAAATACTTCAAACCCCGTACACTTGTCATTCTATTCCACAATACGCCGGCCAATGTATTGCTACTTGTCGAGGATTGTAACGATACCGCATACATTTAAAACTCAAATACTTGCCCTGTACTTACATCATATCCAACGACTTTTATATGTAGATATCAGTGCTATTAACTTTATTATATATCTATTATGTGATGTATAGACTGGCTTTACCGAACAAAACTTCTGCAAATGACAATACAAAATGGCGCACAGACAAATGTCAAAATTAATTATACAATGAAACCAACAAATCTGTGAACTGAAGGAGACCGCCACTTTCTTTTCAATAATGTCAAATCATGCTAAATTCAATTCAATTTTTCTCTATGGAGGTGAATTTAGCATGATTTGACATTTGCTAAATTGTCATTAATTCGTAATGAATTAGTACGTATTTGACAGTGACCGTCGTAGTTCCTATTTTTGTCATTTCACGGAATCGTTGGTTTTGCTTTACTGGGTTCGGCGTTTTCAAAAATTAAAAATTCACTCCTGCCTCACTGAGAAACAGTGATTCAAGTTGTATTCTAAACAACTAGTAACACACATACAATTTAAATTAATGGTCATACACAAATTACAAATAAAATATTTTTGTGGTAGTCGTTATTTTTTTAAGCTATTATACTAGAAAACAAAGGATGTTGTGTGCATTTAGTACTTACAATAGTCTATATAACTCGTGCGCATGAACATGGCACCTGGCTTCCTAAACATAACCATAACAAATCTCAAATAAATTCGATAACAAATAACTACGAAATTCAAACCGAGGCAAACGTGCAACGGTCACAGTGTTGCGGATGCTGCTGGTCTCGGAGGACGAGAGCGAGGCCTCGTGCGGGGATGCGAGAGGAGGGTTGATTTTGAGGCAGGTGCCATGTTAATACGCACGAGTTGTACGTTTGATGTGACGAAATATAACATGTTGTTTTAAAATTGTTTGTTTTACTTTCACTTTTTTTTTATACAACTTAGGTAGCAGACAAGCACACGGCCCACCTGATGGAAAGTGGTTACCGTGACCTATGAACGTGTGTAACACCAGTGCAGTCACATCCGTGCTGCCGACCCAGTAACAACAGAGATTTTATGTGCCTTCAGTGCAGAACACAAAATCAGGACAAGCCTTTGGTCTTTCCACTGACAGCACAAAAACGCTCCAGTGAGCTCTGGTTACCCTACTCACTACTTGTCAGGGTATTAATTCTTCTACACTTCAATTATACCTTTAAGGACCCGGGAGTGTAGGAGGATGGAACCACATGACTGGTAGGTAATGAATTCTAGGGTTAACGGTGTGACAAAGGAAATCGTTTCCGAATCGCTTGGTTCTTGATCGGATATTCTGCACCGTATGCGGGTGACATCTAAGCCCTGCTCGTGTTGCACTGTGTAGTAAAGGAGAGCGTGGGATTAATTGGAAGAGCTCATCAGAACATTCACCATGGTACAGATGGTAAAAAACTGCCAAGGAAGTAAAATCTCTGCTCATCTGCAAAGGCTCTAGGGTGACCTCAAATTCTTATATGGAAGTGTGAAATGTATAATAAGTTATCTAAATTAAAATATATAAAAAACAGAATATATATCTAAGTAATCCTGCAGGTTCAGGCGTCAAAGAATTCCTCCCCATCGATGTCAACCGGGAAGGTGGACAGAAGGCTGGCGGCATTGCCACGTTGAATGGCAATACCAATCCTTTGCGCAAGGAATAAACCAGCCCTCTGGTCACGGGTAGCGTCAATTAAACGTTTAGAAATGTCTCTAAACAAAAGACGGGCACTTGGACCCCATGATCCCAGCGTCTCCACCCCAAACGGCTCAAATATATAATTACCACTTATATTACTATACTTGCGCCGTTTGAGGGTATCTGCCGACGCAGCAGCAGCGCAGGCGCAGTTTGCAGTCCCTGGTAGGTGTGAAAGCGCAAGGGTGTCAGCACATGTTGCATCCCTCACCAAATGCCTTCTCATCTTCCAAGGCACCAATGACATTCCATCTGGCCTCTTGCCATCGTCGCGCGCCAAGCCAGTCTAATATGGCTGGAACGCCAGCAGTGACAAGAGCCCGACGGATTATGTCATTGATATACCCGTGCGGCGACAGCCGTCCTGCGCTCCTGCCACAAGAGAGACCATGATGTCCAAGGCTACCAACTTCTTCCCCACAGCGACATCGATGCGGAGAAACGCAAGGAGCACCTAAATGAAGGCAAGCAGCGATACGTAAGGTGTTATCGTCCAACATGGTACCAATGTTAGGCGACGGTAGGGCCTGAAGCCAAACACCGGATTCCCATTCCCCCACAGCCAAAAGGCGAGCACACGCCGCAACATTGGTAGAACTAGAAATTAGATGTTTTCTTACCATGTTGCAGAGCGGCACGTCCCATTGTCTCTGGGAAGCTGGGTTGGCTGGCTAATCAGCGTTTGGGCAAAATATTTTCCAATCATTAAAAGCTTCGGTCATGCCTGGCACTTCTGAATTAGTTAGGCTAGGGGTTAAGATTTTTCTAACTAATTCACCCGTGCCATGCGCCGAAGACAGAAATGCTGGCAGACTTACATCAGTAATTTTGCGAACGCCGAGCCCGCCTAGACGCACAGGCATGGATGCCTGAAACTAGACTCGGTCGTTCATTTCCACATTTAGAATTTTGCATAGTGTGTTTCGAATCACACTATCCATTTTACCTAAAAGAGTCAAATACTAAAGCAGAATGGATGTTAATTTGTTGTAATCGGTCCGAAACTTCACAGAAATTTCGAATCTTTTCTTCTACGAAGGAGTCATATACTTCCTCTAGGATTGGGGACCCAAGGAGGTGGAGAGAATCTTTTTGAACAATTTTTAAATTACACGAAGCTTATTTTCACACATAACTCTTCTGTGGTCATTTGAATATCAACTAATATGCAGGGATTTCTTCTTTTTTAGTTAAGTGCCTACCCGTTGGACCCCTTCAGAAAAATACCTGTTCAGTATTCCCTCTAACACCATAAAAAATTTCCAGTGAGCTCTGGCTACCCTACTCACCGCCGGGAACACAACACGAGGTTATTATGGCCGCGGTATTATGTAGGGCGGAGTTATCTACTTCCCCAGTCGGACTGCTCAATTGGGACGGGAATACGTTGGACCCCATCAGAAAAATACCTGTTCGACCTAACTTCAGATACTTTTGGATCCTCTGGAAAATAAAATAATCAATGTGCTTGTCACGTCTTTTTCGTATTAATGTCACATCATTATTTGCAATCATAGTCACATCATTTTGTCATGGTATGTCAAATCAAATAACCCATGACACTGGTTGCGTAGCCTCGCTGAATCACGATGGCCATCCTTTGCCCCAGAAACGAGCGGGGGTCACCGCCTTGTTCGCGTATACGGCGACCAATTTCAGCAATTAAGCTGTTCGTCTCCGACCCCCAACTGCCCATAGTCTCCACCGCAATGGACACATATTGTGGCTCCATTCAATTTTTCGTATTAATACCTAATACTTAATTATCTTTTATTTGAGCGCAATTCAGACGAATTCGCACCAGGAGGTTCATTTATTTGTCCGCCACAGCGGCGGTATGAACCAATACTAATTTAGTGACGCCATCACTTAGGCTAATTGGTCATGTGGTTTTGGAGACAACAATCCTCTATATAAGCCTAATAAAAGTATTATAGTACCTACCTACAAAATTTCTTGAGGAGGTAGGACACGGCGATTTTTCCGCCCAATTGAGCAGTCCGACTGGGGAAGTACCTCCGCCCTACAGAATACCGCGGTTATAATAACTTCGTGTTGTGTTCCCGGCGGTGAGTAGGGTAGTCAGAGCTCGCTGGAGAGTTTTTGTGCTGTCAGTGGGATGACCAAAGGCTTGTTCTGCTTTGTCCTCTACACTGACGGCACAAAATCTACGTTCTACGTACGGCAGCACGGATGTGACTCCACTGGTGTTACACTCGTTCATAGGTCATGGTAACCACTTTCCAACAGGTGGGCCGTATGCTTGTCTGCCACCTTATTATTCACAACAACCTGTGAGGATCATGTCCTTGATTTTTCAGCCTAAAATAATCAGTATCTGTTCATAAATAACGCGACAGCAAACTTCTCCCCTTTACGTCCCCATTTTCCCTCCTATCAAAAAAGCTCTCCAAAAAAGGAGATTTAAATCAAAGAATATGTGTGCCAAGTTTGGTTTTTTTTATACCATTTAGTAGCAGACAACCAAGGTCCACCTGATGGGAAGTGGTTACCGTTGCCTGTGGACGTATGCAAGACCAGAGGCGGTATATTCGCGCTGCCGACTTTGGTAAAGATATGTTAAGAATTGCGCCCTCTAGACCGGAAGTGGCAAACAAACAGACATACCTACGGACAAAAGCAAAATCAGCCACATTGTCGAAAACGCGTGGTTCTCGGCAGAGTAGAATTTGGACCACCCCATCTCTTCCCATGCGGTGTCATACAAGGCGACCAAGGGATAGGGCCGTTTAACATCAGACAAATAAATACATCCTAGACTCAGCCTCAGATGAATGTATTGCGTCAACAAGTGCCTGGAAGACGGCAATAGGCTCCACCATCTATTACATGGAACCGAGTTTAATGATTGGTGAAAAGTGAGTGTTAATTCAACCTCTGCCTAACCCTCCGGGATAAAGTCGTGATTATATGTATGTATGTCGAAAGAGACTTTCGCTCGTTTCACCAGCTCGGTCAATTACCTAAGCCCTATTAGGAAGCGTAGATTAACTAGCTGTTATAGGATCTAAGAGAGTACGAATAAAAATACCAGTAACATTTTATTGAAGTGCTTTATTGATACAAACTAAACAGTTTATTCTAGGAAGTAAATAAATAAAACTTAAACTTAAACCTTAACACGAGTTATCTTAACTGTAGTTTTAAACCATGCTTTCTTGAACCATTCCGTCAAATACAACGGACAGACCGTACAACCATATCTATAGATATACTTATATCCCGATGATGTGCACACATCAACTGAATATAAACTGGGATTTGTGAACTACAAAGGCCATACTGGGATTTGTGAACTACAAAGGCCATACTGGGATTTGTGAACTACAAAGGCCATACTGGGATTTGTGAACTACAAAGGCCATACTGGGATTTGTGAACTACAAAGGCCATACTGGGATTTGTGAACTACAAAGGCCATACTGGGATTTGTGAACTACAAAGGCCATACTGGGATTTGTGAACTACAAAGGCCATACTGGGATTTGTGAACTACAAAGGCCATACTGGGATTTGTGAACTACAAAGGCCATACTGGGATTTGTGAACTACAAAGGCCATACTGGGATTTGTGAACTACAAAGGCCATACTGGGATTTGTGAACTACAAAGGCCATACTGGGATTTGTGAACTACAAAGGCCATACTGGGATTTGTGAACTACAAAGGCCATACTGGGATTTGTGAACTACAAAGGCCATACTGCTTGACAACGAGTTTTAATACCAGACGTGATGAACAAGAACGCGAGCAGACGATGAATTTAAATTGGTTATCAAAAAGGAACCAACGCAAAACTAAACCGACTTAAAATGTGTCGGGTGCATAAAATGAATGCGCATAGTTAGGTACTTTACGATTGGTGAAGCCAAATGAGCGACAAAACATTCATACAACTCGATAGCCAGCCTTCGTAAATAACATTACTGTAGGTATGTCAAAAAACATACAGTAATACTTATCTAGAGATAAAATGTCACGTATCGAATGCGTTTCGAATAGATGACGATACATTTACACGTAAATTGTATGTAGCTGCTCAGAATGTAGGTACGTACCTATCGGTAAAAGAAAGCATGGTTAAGTGTTCATTAATATATTTTACATAGTTACAAATAAATGCATCTTGTGTTCCTACACCTAAAACTTAACACTAACAAAGAATATTCCACAGCGTACGTTACTACCCTTATTATTTCAATAATAGCAAAATTAGTACCAGAAAGTACCTCCTGGCTGTTGTATAAATTCGATGTTGAGTCGTATTTAGAATAGCGAGCTCACTTCGAACAATTTTGGAAGCTACTGTCAAAGGCCTTAGCCGGAGCGGAGTTTAAACCAATGTCTTCCATACTCAAGTTGTTCTATTGATAAGATTATACCCCTTAGAAACGACATGGCAAAGAGTTTCAAATCCTATCACTTCTTTCCTTTCAAGTTCGATAAAGAAAAGAAACTAGTTAGCCTACCTATTTACTAATTGCGAGCTCAAAATGATCACTCTGGTCTGAGACTCGACATCGAATTTAGGTACCTATTTAGTACAGCATAGCGCACATTGTCGCCTCAAGTGTAGGTTCTATGGGTACCTGTATGCTACTAAAATAGTAATAAGAAGTGAAAGCCCTAATAGACATTAATTATTACATTGTTTATATAATATTTTAACTTTTGTAACCACTATAATATTATAATTGATCGAATATGCTAATTAAAATAGATTGCAGTTTCACCCACTGATGGGTGCAGGGAAGGTGTGGTATTGAAAGCAGCGAAACTTTCAAATATTTTAGTCTATTATTTTTAAATACCTACTTATTTATTATATACTCAGAACAGAGAACAAACCAGTAGAAATAGTATCGCTTAGTCAGTAATAGACCCGACGCACCTCAACTCAAACAACTGTAAGAATGCAAAATGGTTGCTTCTGAAGCAGATCGAGGTAGACCCAAGAAAAGATGAATGGAATACGTGAAAGATGATATGGCAAGAAAGGGAGTGAGCGAGGAGATAACATCTGAAATGTATGGGGGAGAATGACATGACATGATGCATCTACGACGAAAAATGGGGACATTGGCAGGCGGATGACGATGGTCAAAAGTGGACAGTAATTGAAGCTTCTTGCAACAAAGCACACGCGATGAGGCACTATGAACTGTGGTACACGGGTTTAGCCGTTCAAGTATAACATTAGCAGATTTATTACAATTATTAAAGCCCCCCCCCACCCCACTTTGTCAGCACAGCTCTTCACCCCCCCCCCCATGCTTATAGGTAGCGATGTTTACGATACCTCCTAAAAGCATATTTATTTTCATGTTTGTTTTTTTGGGTAATGTATGTGGGTAATTATGTGTGTAAAAGCAAATAACTACTGCTTACGTAATCATTATCAAGACCCTCCCACCCCTAAAAATAAGCAATGCCCCATCCCCTCCCCTCTTTAGTGACGTACCTACTCGTAATACTTGAACGACCCCCTATTTGCGATTTCTACTGTTAATTCTATTCCGTGATTTGATTACACATAATATATTATTATTTATTCAAAAACAGTCTTAATGTCACAACTTCCAAGTTGACAGTAGCACCATAGTTAAGTGAGTAACCATTTAGCTCACTGCGACCTGGCGAAGGGTTTCGACCAAATATACTCAGGTCTAGTTAATTTTTAGATACGACAATAGAGAATAATAATGTAATTTTATTTTATAATTAAGTATATATTATTGTTTGTGAAGTTTCACGTCTGTAGCGAGTCTAATTTATTAAGATAATGTGTTATTCTGCGTTCACGAAGTTGATAATTTATCTCGATGATGTAATAACATTCACTATCTTTTCTTATTTTCTCATCCTACTATCAATATAAACATATCTAGGTAATCTCTGATGGAACATATGTGTATGTGTGGAATGCCGTGACGTCACCGGCCGCCTGCTATGCGGCGAGAGCTCTATCGTAAAGTCTACAGCTCGTTGTTCTGGCGGCGGCGCACATACCGCGCGAAGTAGTCGGGCCGCCAGCATTTGCACGACCCGGGAACCAGGAACCAGTCGTAGTACAAGCGAACCTAAATCATACATTGGATAATAAAAAACCCATTACCTTACGCTAAAAAAAACATGAAAAAATAAATTAGAGGTTTGTGTGTTGAAAAAACTTTTTCGTCCTAATTTTCTTAACCTTAACCACTAAACATAAATTTAAGATGGTTTTTTTTAAGAATATTAGCAACCACAATTATTAATAATCCCTCTAACCCCTCCAATTAAACTAAATTGTTTGTGCTAGGAGTGGGTTCACGTAGGTAGCTAGTGTAATAGCCAGGATTCGAACCCGAGACCTCTCGATCGCAAGCCCGATTCCTTAACTAAGCTACCGACGCTAAATGATGGCATTAGTGACCTATTCGGTCGATAATGTCGCTTTCCGTTTTGTGCTGTTCTTAATCTTTTTCGTGTGCCAAAATCTGTTGTTACCTGGTAGCAGCCCATCTCATCGTGTCCGTCGCAGTGGGAGGGCTTGTCGGTGCTGGACTCAGGCTCCGGCTGCCCCGCCCGGTTCTGCGCATATTGTTGATACTCCTACAACATTGAAATTACCACGTTAAGGTCTGCCCTGACTCCATCCGCTTCTATCGCATATCATATAAAGCCAGATGTAACTTTGGAACTAGACTACAAATTAAAAGTCGCGCAGGAGTTTCTTTGAAGGGCAGAATTCGCAATGCACATATAAAAAATTATACAACATATAAAAAGTTCGCAGAAGAAGCAAGCAAAATTAGCAAAAGGCGGGCACGTCTGTCAAGGAGCGATGGCCGCTGGAATTCTTTTCCTTTTATCCTGATAGTTTTTTAAAAGATTATTAGTAACCTAAGTTACTAGTACTGTCGTTCACTATGTTAGTGTAATGACCAGGATTCCACCTTTCGATCGCAAATCCGAGTCCACAACCCTTAAGCTATTGACGCGACACTTCATTAATTTACCACGTACAGTCAGGAATGGAGATATGTATACACCTTTTGCATATAAAACATGAAAAGGTGTACGCTTATCTCCGTTGCCGTGTGTACGTACTTGCACGCGGTCCTGTCGCGGCGGGTAGTGCAGTTCGGCCACCAGCAGCGACACCCAGCGCGGCGAGCTCAGGCAGCCGCCGTCCAAGTAGTGGCAGCGGGACTGCATGCACCTGGACACCACATTTACAATTATACTTACCTACCCGACACGATCTACTATCTCAGAAAACTTTATTGGTAGCTGGCAACACAGCTAAATCACATTATTTTTTACATAGAGATGTAATGCCAAAGAAATATTTTTAATGGAAAGAAAATTGAAAATCTACCTGGGTAAATATTTTTAAGAGTATTATATAGGTTATATTCAAAATCTTAACCCCTTCAGATGAACTTAATTGATTGTTTTAAGAATGGGTTCACGTCGATATTAGGGGAGAATGGGGTAATGGGAGCTAGCGGGTAATGGGAGCTACCACAATTTACAGAGACAGGAGCGTACAAGTCATCCTAAACTGACCCGAACTGCTTCGGGAACGTTCGGTTGTATCCGTCGACTACCGCTGGCCGGCTCAATAGCACGCGCATAGCGGTGACGAGCACATGTTACTTTCGTTAAACATCGTTATAAAAAAGTGTCAAATCTCGCAACCAAAGTAAGTACCTGAACTGTTATGATTATATTGTATCTTGGGTTTATTATATGCATTGTTTCATTACTTTTACGATTAAAGTCGATGATGAATTGTTTTGCAATGTTTTTTGTAGTTTAGTTGCATTATTTAGACATGTTTACCATTCGGGTAATGGGAGCTACTAACGCTCCCATTACCCCAGAAGCAAAATTTTGGTCTAATAGAATGTTTTTTGTGCTTATTATTTTTAGATGACATGAACTAGAAATCGCTCGACATCAAGCTAGTTGGACGTCGGCTACGTTAGAATCTGCAATAGAATCTAAACGAACCCAAGGAATATCAAATACCCTATAGCACGGGTTTAACATCTACGTATCGATGAAAATAACATTTTTAGTGATGATTCTGAATAATCAGAGAAGGAAAATGAATGCATGATGTGTAACGAAATAAAAATGCAAAATTATGGTACCGTTGCAGATCTTGTGTTAAATGGGCTCACTCTGAGTGTTCAGGTTGCCATGATCCTAAAGATTATATTTGCACTTTTTGTTTAGATCCCTAAAATACTTTATGAAAATTTATTTTTACTTATAAGCTACTTTATTTTTGTTCTAGATTATATTTTTTGGATTTCTTTAAAGTTTTGATTTGTTCAAGTTCCAGTTAAGTGAATAAGAATAAGTTTAATTTTGTTTATATATAGACCTCTCGCTCGTGAGGCTATATTTTGTTAAATTGAGACTGACCTTGTGACCTCAACGGTCTGGGTGAAATAGCCCTCGTAGGGGATCTGTACCACGTAGCGCCACACGCCCTGGTAATTGCGCGCGAACACCGGCGTCGCATACTCCACGCGTGCCGGGCATGGCGTGGGGGGGCCCTGCACAAACACATACACGATTACAATACTTTTCTGCGATTTTATTCTATCGAGGGCCTGACGGGACAAGACCAAAACACTGCCCATTGTAGTTGTATTGAGGTAGATACTGACTTCATATCGGTGCGCGTGCTGAGGATGCGGCTGTGGGCCGGGGTCTTCGCGGCGCTCCACACCAGCCGCTGGCTCACTGTCGCCGTTGATGGCACGGTACAGCATGCAGAACCTGTGAACATATTACATAACTTACTTCATTCCATAGCTTTCACTTTCCCTGGCACTCGGTAGTCTTATGTTATCACTCGGACTCCGAGTGATAACATAGGACTCGGTAATGCCAGGGACACTCACGTACCTACACTCCGAGTCTCGGAGTGTACGTGGGTCACTATTACTGTTATGTTGTTACAGTGTAGTGGTAATGGCAGTTAATTATTTTAATATAGGTACATAAGGCCAAAACGCTCTGAGTCAACCCCATATCTTAATTATTTACGTTTTAACAGATTAGTTGAGAGCTTGATGAATCGTCAAATTCTCAATATAGATAACGGTTACAGTCTTGTGTAAGATTATGTATATTACCTAAATAATGTGTTTAAATAAAGTGATTATGTTTTACACAAAAACCGCCATTAGGTAAGTATTTGATTTTTATATAAAAAAAATATCCTTATTAATAGATGACTTAAAACTCAGAACACATAAAAGTTACTACGTAGAATGGAACGTAGATCTGACACTTGACATTCTTGACAACACAGTTCGGTTGCTTTTCGGTTTTTAGGTTAGATTAGAATTTTCGTGTTAGTATTTATATTTACTAATAAAATAAATGCATTTAATACAGTCAGTTATATGAAAATGTCTTCAGCTTTAGTACGACAGGCCCTAGAAGTGGTTGACCCAGAAGGTACGTACATCTTAACGTTAATATCTTATATAATATTGTAAAGAATCGTGATTGCTAAAAGTGTGTTGTTATTTTAGATTGTTTAAGTAAGAAGCGCGGCGGACGCGTGCGACGGCTGGCGGGTCAAGGTTCGTGAACGTTCTTACGTCATAATTGTCGCATTCTCTGTATTGTTGCGGTATTGGTTCTCTCATATCACTCGCGATAATCAACTAACAATTTTATAGCGGCTGTTTTTATTACTGTGAAATAACTTTATATAACAAGTGTGTACATTCAAATGCCTCGTGTGATAAGTAGCTCAGTGTACAAGTCATTCTTTTAACAACTTCTCACGTCCATGTACTGTTCTTACAGGCCACCGTCACTTGTACAAGATTAAAAGTAAAGGAAGTGGCAAGCTAATCAAATCGAAGGAACAAATCGCTAAAGAGAATATTAAAAAGCTGCTGTCGTTGTGCACTCGTACAGCGAATTCTGCTACGGCTGACAAAGTAAGAAATTACACCTTTTATTCATCACTAGCTGATGACGGTGGCTTCGCCCGTGTCTAGTTGTGGTACTACTCTTATAGCCCATGGGAGCCTATTACAGGGGTAAAAAGAAGCCTTACCTATGTGTTATACATACATACATTCATACATAAAATCACGCCTGTCTCCCATAGGGGTAGGCAGAGATCACAGAGCTCCATTTGCTACGATCCTGACATACTACTCTCGCTTCATTCACTCTCATTACATTCTTCATGCATGCTCGTCGGTTTAGAGTACTCCTGACCTGCCCCTTTTCTAAAACTTCCCCGATTTGGTCCAGGTATGTGCGCCTAGGTCTTCCCCTTCCGACAGTACCATCCACACTCGCCTCATACACCTGTTTCGTTAGTCTTCTTTCATTCATTCTCTCAACATGACCAAACCATCTCAACATTCCTCTCTCAATTCTCATCACTACATCTTCTATCACTCCACATCGTTCTCTTATCACGCTACTTCTCACTCTATCTTTCAAGGTCAAGCCACACATACTTTGCAACGCATGCATTTCTACTGCATTCACTCTACTCTGATGCTTTTTCTGCCACACCCAACTTTCACTACCATACATAAGAGTCGGCACCAATACTCCTCCATGTACAGCCAGTCGTGCCTTTTCGGACACTTTCCGGCTATGTGTTATTCCAGACTATAATCTCTCCCAGCACTAAATTGTATGGATAAATTCACATTTATGTACTGACCAAAACATAGTGACATCTATTTTTGCACTGACTTGTCAGGTATTGAGTTCAAGCGCTAATTTCAATTGCATCTCACTCTTTAGGTCTTAGTGCCAGTCTCATCCTTAACCTCATTGCCATTTTAACTGCATTAATCCCGGTCACAACCGATGGCCTCACCTCAGAGCCCAGAGTCTGCAAAAAGTCTCTTCTTTACCCTGTGTACTGGTTTATCTTGACAATTATAGGCGTGACAGCTCTTTATAAGTGTGCTTATTTGCAAATTGTATGGATCATTCAAATAATACACACATATAACCATGTGTGTGTGTGTGTGTGTGCATGATTATTTAATAAGATATCACCCATTAACAATATGAATGTGGACAGAAGTCCCAATGTCATTTTTTAAATAAATATAACATGTGTGCAGTGATAACTGTGTCAATATTTTGTTATCGCTTGTTATTGTATCGTCATTTGTTTGATCACTATCAAGATACATCAACTCTTAGATTCCCATATCATTCTGTTCATTTATTCAAAAGTTTATTACAAAATATTCTTTTGTATGTCACGAACCTCATGGCTTGCGAACAACTGGTTAGCAAGGTTTAGAGTCAGTTTACTTTTTTAAATAAACCATTTTGATCCATGTTAGTTCAAGATAACTTGTTACAAGCCATAGTTGACTAAATGTGGGTATAAATACAATAGGATATAACATAATATCAACTAACAAGGTAGGTGCCATCAGTACATCTTACCGTCACTTCAGTATGTATAGTTCAATCATAGTTATAACCTTGTTGATCTACAGGCCATATAAAAAGTCCCATTAGAGCCGACTGAGGCGTCTCGTTAGACATGATTATGTTAATAGCAATAATGTGTTACGTGATGTCATCTATGGTGAAGAAAAAATTCTTTGTATAAAATAGAACACACAAGTGTACTGTACCTGTATCTTTTACTCTGTGTTAATAGTCAACTCATCTTCGTTACAGATAGTGGCGCGCGCCATAAAACAGAAGCCGCTAGCTGATAAACCAGAAAGAAAAGTAGACGAAAACAAATCCATACTGTTCCCCGAAGGGACCGAATCTTTCGAAGATTTTGAAACAGAACTGTTCTGCAGTTAAAATTCAATTTTTTGCTATACATAGTTTAAATATCCTATAAAATTAAGTAAATCTATTCTACAGTGGTTGTGCATGAAAAAAAATGCTTCTTTATGGAAGTGCCTGACAGAGTGATCGGCAAACTCGTGTTGGGGTCCACCGCGGTTCTGTTTCTTCTGTTAGGGTTCTGGATTAACACCTACCCGTTCATAGACAAAGGTAAAACTTTATTTTATCAACTAACTAAGCTAAGTCTTCCTTCACCCCTATAAATTAAACATTTATAACATTAGTTAATAGGAATAAGATGATTGTCGTCTGTTATTCTCACCCGAGATAAAAGCCTGCACAGAACCTTGTCCATCTCTCAGCAGGTGAATGAGCTTGCAAGTGAGGTTGACTTGGCTCGAATCCGAAGATCTTAATGGGGAAGCCCTATTGCAACTATTATTAGGTAATGATAACCGCTGGTTATCAAATGGGACATATGTTTAAACACATTTGTACAGTCTTGTTTGTGACATTATGTACCTATTCATCAATAAATTTGTTTGTATTGTGAACCATGAAAAACATGATTGAGAGTTATCTTAAATGGTACCTTAACTTTGTTATAATAACATCTATACTCAACGGCAATAAATATTGTGATAATAATGAATAGGTACTTGTATCCCTATTAATCAATTACGTAGTTAAATATCTAAACAGAAGGTTCATTCATGAATTGTAGTACAGTCGACATCAGATCGACTCTTTACTAAGCCTATAATTTCCTAGTAACATTTTGACTTGCCACGTCGGAGGTCGTCGGGAACTTGAATTCAATTTTGTGATCTTTCTTACTCGGGACTACTCGAAAGCCAACAATAATATAAGCTTAAAATTAAATATAAGCTCAAGTCTTATCTTTTAGCAGAATTGTAGGTACGACTTTGACTGCTTAATTGTAAACTGTGTTTTGTACTGAAGAGAAAATCGCATGTGTCACACACAAGCTCCAGTAGCTTTAGAGGCACATTAAGTCTATTTTTTTTTGTTAAATATGTATTCCGATAGTTAAATAAAAATAAAAAATATAGTAGCTGTGTGGACCTCACCAAGACTAGGGCTCAGCTGTGAATCAGACTCTTCCTCTGGCCAGCCCATGAGAGATATACAACCTTGAATATTGATAAAAAGTAATTATAGTATTTTTAAATTCCAGATTCATCATTATACCAACTGGTACCAAACCCCAAGTGGTTTTTACTATTCTGCGGCATTTGGGGTCTGTTCTTCATCGGGGGCCTGATGTTGTTTACTTTGTACCACATGTACACGTGCCAGTAGCGTTCCGGACAGTCTCATACCGCTGCAAGAAGAAGATATCCACAATGAAACATAGAGATGATTGGGTCATCATTGGCATCTCCGGAGTCACTTGTGGAGGGAAAACATCTCTTGCGAACCAGCTGAAGACTAAAATATCTCCGGTGCACTTGTTCCACCAGGACAAATACTTCTACCCCGATGACAGTCCGCATCATGTGAAGTGTGGGAACCTAGACCATAACAACTATGACATACTGTCGGCTCTGGATATGGAGAAGATGTACAGCGACATATGTTCTACAATAGAGGGTGTCAACAAGTCCCACGTGTCGGTTGCGGAGAGCGGGCCCGAAGTGTTCAAGATAGCCAACAAGAAGTTTCTAATAGCTGAAGGGTTCACTGTTCTGAACTACGAGCCTATCCGCAAGCTCTGTAACTTAAGGTGAGTAGCATTTTAAGACTCTGTCCGTTTTTAATAGATTGTAGAGTAATCCTGTACATTTGAGTACCAAAACAGTGTTGTTGTACCAAAACTTAGGCTAAACAAAGTTGGTGATTCGTTTGTAGGCAGCAGTGTAAAAATATTTAGTTAAATTCCTATGGATTTGATTAACATGCCACTCAATAAATTTAAAATAGAAGCTAAAAACTTTAATGAATGAAGGTTGTAAAGTAGATGTGCATCTTGATGATGTAAACGTGTGGTCAACATAAGTCTCTTGCTTGCTCGCACAAAATAAATTGTGAAGCAAATTTAAAAAAGAAAGATTATCTAGTTCTAATAGTTCGCTGAGTTTCTTGCTGGTGTCTTCTCAGTAGAACTAACCTACTGAACCTAAAGAATCATTTAATTATAATTCCAATGGTTTATTTTTACATTATTTAATATTTTTATATTAATTTCTTGACATAATTGTAAATTGTAACTTTGGTTTTACCATGGCACATGGCACACACCAATGACTTTTCGAAGTCATGTGTGTATTCATCGCAGGTTTATGGCAATAGGCTCGCCATCTGTTACATTAAAATGGCAATAGGCTCGCCGCCTATTACATTGGGACCTAGTCATAAAATGGCGAAATGTGGGTGCTAGCACCTCTGCCTACCCCTTCGGGGATATAGGCGTGAGTTTTTGTTATGTTATGTTATAATTGTAAAATTTTGACGTTCATATGTGCTCTTAATGTGCCTAAACTGAATAAATGAAACTGATTCTTTGATTGAGTAAATTGAAGTTTTGTGTACGTAATTGAGCTGGTAGGTCACAATATGCGACAGTTTGACACTAGTTTCGGTACTAACGAATTCAATTCTATGGCTGATTGAATTGAATGTTTTTTTTTTTTATACCACTTAGGTGGCAGACAAGCGCCCGGCCCACCTGATGGAAAGTGGTTACCGTGGCCTATGGACGTGTGTAACACCAGAGAAGCCACACTCGTGCTGCCGACCCTAAGCACAGAGTTTCTGTGCTGTCAGAGTAGAGGACAAAGCAGGACAAGCCATTAGTTATTCCACAGACAGCACAAATTCTCCAGTGAGCTCTGGCTACCCTACTCACCGCCGGGAACACAACACGAAGTTATTATAACCGCGGTATTCTGTAGGGCAGAGGTACTTCCCCAGTCGGACTGCTCAATTGTTCTTGTGTGTGTTGCCACAACTTGCCAATGTCAGGGTGTTGTGAAAAGTTATTTGGTGAAGAGATTGTTCTACTATATGAAATTGTACGTTCAGATAAAAAAAAATTACGTTAATATTGATTCTCAAGCAGAGTTGTTGTGATCATCTACAACAACAGACACAAACATGAAAATATATTACAATTTTATTTTGTTAATGGTAGTAACGAAGTTAAAGGCTCGTGGTTCGACGTAGTGAGGCTAACACTCGTGCGCTGTGTGCTTTCCAGCTACTACTTCGTGCTGGAGTACGGCGAGTGCGCGGCTCGGCGCTGCTTCCGCGTGTACGACCCGCCGGACGTGGCCGGCTACTTCGAGACGTGCGTGTGGCCCGAGCACGTGAGGTACCGCGCGCAGGTACGTGCGCCTGCACCGAGCTTGCACTAACGACGGCATCATCAAATTCTAATTCATTTATTGCGGAAACGTGAAAATTTGGTTATCCCGACTGGATAACCAAATTTTCAAGTTGGGCACTGTGAAAGATATTTTTTGTCATCCATACATTCCCGCGATAGGTCAAAATAGTTTTTTTGTTAATTAAGCCTACCTCAAGAATATACATTGAAATAATTTACGAGGGATATGCCTGCCAACTTCACCTTCGGCAACTAAAACGACCCACAGACGACGTGCGTTTTAGTCGGTTCGAGTCCGACATAACCTCTCCCACCGGCTCCGGTGGGGAGCTATCCGTGGGGATTAGAAAAAGGGTAAATAATTTAAGTTGTTTAATCGTAGGCCTACATGACTGTATATGTCTTGCACCTCAAATGGCGCATACACATTTTTTAACAATAAATACCTGCCGTATATCTACAGAATTTCCCCACAGTCGGAGGCCGTATATGGACCCAACATAACCATGATACCCAAGAAGTGCATAACAAGACGTTAATTTTTTCGAGGAGGTAGGACACGACTGTATTTCCGTCCAATTAAGCAGACCGACTGAGGAAGTACCTCCGCCCTATAGAATACCGCGGCCATAATAACCTCGTGTTGTGTTCCCGGCGTTCAGTAGGATAGCCAGTGCTCACTGGAGAGTTTTTGTGCTGTCAGTAGGAAGACTAAAAGCTTGTCCTGCTCTGTCTTTTACATTGACGGCACAGAAACTCTCTGTGCTTACAGGGTTGGCAGCGCGAGTGTGACTCCCTTGGTTTTGCACACGTCCATAGGCCACGGTAACCACTTTCCATCAGGTGGGCCGTATGCTTGTCTGCCACCTAAGTGGTATAAATAAATGTAATATTTGTAATATGTACAGATAGAGAAGGACCACCGCGTGACGATCCTGGACGGCAAGGCAGCCGACGCGCTCAACATTGTTCTGGCCGACCTGAAGGCTGTCCTCGAGCAGAAGTCGGAGCGCTAAGCCGCAGGTACCGGCAGACTTCGAGAGCAAACTTCGAAAAGATGACGTGCCAACCTAAAGCGGCCTGAGTACATTGTCACGAAGCTTGCCGGTAACTATACAATGCACGACAAAGTGACATATCTACATGCACTTACCACTTGCGTTTGTGTCTGTTAATGTCAAATATTCAAGTATTCGATCGCGAGCGCGTGAGACAGATATTGAATCAGCGCCATCTAGTGACAAATTTGTGATTTTTTTTTGTAAATGATAACGTAAGGGTGTGATCATTTGGTAATTCTATACATTCGCTTATTCAGAACTAGGGTCGTTGGCGGTTTCACCCGCCTAAGTTACAATCCCGTGGGAATATCGAGATAAAAGTAATTAGCAGAATGGGTGATCGTCTAACTTTTTGATTTTCTCACAAAGTAATCAAATCTACTTTATATACTTACTGATTATTTATTTAAAAAGGAGGCCTTTAGTCGGCTAAAAGATTTGTTATATTGTAAATGACAATATTGTCGCATATATTTTTACATTGCATACCTATGTATAGATATTTACACGTGTTGTAACACCTAATTCATAATACTTTTATATAGTTGTACGAACGCTAGCTGCCTCGCACCACACGTGCTTTTCTAAATGTTTTGTAGGTAATTGAAATATTACTATTAGGTAGAACCTGTAATACCTACTCTAAATTTAGTTAAGATTTTTTTTATAATTTTATGTTATTGGCAAACCATTTGTGTGTGGCGAGTTCACCACTTGTTGCGTTCGAGCGATGCGTCTAAGTCGCCTGACTGTGTCGAACATATAATCGCAATACAATTAGAAGTAACAACTTAAAAGAAACTTCGGTATTTCGTATGATCTGTCAATACAAAACGAACTAACGAAAACGTGGAGGCTACGTTCGCTCTACAAAATCGTACAATTTAAAATTCAAGATTTAATTGAAAAAGAATCAAGCTGTGAATGACCTCACGAACAAGTAGGCAGGCGAGCGGCGCGACGGGGGGTTTCCGAGGTAAACGCAGGGGTCTCACGAAAGTTTTGTTTTGACAAATCACACGGAATACTCAATATTACATATACATATTGTAGCCTTTGGTTGGTTTGCTGCTTCGAAAAGGTGGCGTTCCTGAATTGGACCAAATTTAACCCCACAAAGGTGCCACCCCAACGGAGCTAGATGATATGGTTATGTTGGAATCGAACCGACTAAAATCACACGGCGCTCCGTCACGGTACCTATTCTAGGGTGACCCCGGGTATACTCTTAAGAGAAGTATTCCTCAGAATCCTTCTGCACCACATTGTGACGACAGTCCCGCTTTTCGACCACTATGGTGAGAATTAATCTGCGTATTGTGTGTATTCTTACTGTTACTGTTAGAGTTAACAGGATGAAGAGACAAAAACAAAATCGCGAATTCATACTATAAGCGTCGTGTGTCGTAAACGTGATCGAGTGCGAGTGTGTAGTTAAAACCAGTGGTAGGGTTGTGACGCTCACAAACGGTGATAGATCTAATGATATATTATATAATATATAGATTTATTTAAAAATGGCAACAAATAAATTATGTCGAAAATCATCATTTTACGCGCCAATCGAAGAAATGACAGTACGTAACGCAACAAAAACGCGAGTAAGTAGCTATATTTTTGTTTGGACTTAATGTTTGCGCCATTTTTGAAAGTCGCCATGTTCCTGCATAGTTTATAAAACATAATTGGGTAGTTTGATATATTTGCGGTCACGATTGTTCCACCATTAACCGCCAATATTTCAGTTCCTCCGTGAACATGGCGCTTGCCACAGTGCCGGAGTATCGGACACTCTACACTAATACGGTGAAGTATCACGATACTTCTAATATACTTCTAAACCGTACATTGTATTCAACTCTGGCTGTGTTTTAACAGATTTCACCAATACGGACTGAGATCAAATAAAACTAAATTGTTACGTAAGTTGTATATAAAAGCTGGACTTCACCAGTGACTAACTGTTCAACTAAACTACGTTCTTGTGTTTTATCGTTGGTGAAATCCGTTCTGAGTGAGGCGTCAGAATGTGGGTATTTTTGTCAATGCGTTCAAAATATTTATTCTATCAAATTGGTATATCGTATGCTGTATGTAAAGGTCGCTGCACTGTATCAATTTATAGGTATATAGCATTCGTATGGGTACCGCGTTGTTCAAGTATCAAGATGTCATGTACCTACGTGTTACTCGTCTTCTTATCCGAATTGTGTTATCTAAAATCTAAGTAAGTATATATTAAATTATTCTTTTGTAATAAAGTAACGTATATTATAATATATTGTTTTATTAATTTGTGTCGATTGTGGAGTTGAATCGTGTAATTTCGAAGGTAATGCGATGTATGTCGCATTGAGTTAGCTTAATCAGCTGTTGAAATGCCTCAGGCTGTTGACTGAATGGCGTCGTTAAATTAACGGCTTGAATGATATTCAGTTCAATTCAAGTTATTTTGATTAAGTTAGTTTGCTATGACAATATATGTCGCAGTATGGTTGTCAGTGTCATATTTACTAGCTGACCCGCCCCATTTCGTCAGAGGCGTGTTTTGGTAACTCATATCACCAATTTCAGTCCATATTTCTGTAGTATAATTATTCATGATCACTGCTCTGCTTCCTTAAGTAGTAGTATGATGATATATAGCTTAATAAATTCCTCGATAAACGGACTATTCAATACAAAAACAACTTTTTCTTCTGTAAGAACGTTTCCAACGATCGAACGGATATGACAGTTGAGTTCGCGGTGAGATTTCAATTGCGCATGCGCTATGTTTGGTGACGTCACGCTACGGCATGCGCAATTGAAACTTCATTCCGAATTCAGCTGTCAAGTCTGTCCGATCGTTGGAAACGTTCTCACAGCATGTGCCTGCAGTGGTTCCTGAGATTAGCGCGTTTAATCAAATTCTTCAGCTTTATAATGTCTATTAAGCAGATTTAGTCGGGGTCCGCGTGTGTTGAATCCCGCTGTCATTAGTTACGACGAGATTGTGTGGCTGGAGCTAGAGCTAGGGGTACTCACACGCCGCCGCCGTCGCAGAACTTGCGGCTCTCGCGCGGCGCCCCCGACGCGTCGCCGGCGGCGCGATGCTCGGCGCGCAGCGCATGCGCAGGAATGGCATCCGCGTCCGCCACCACGGCGCTCTCCGCCTCCGCCACCGAGCGTGCCGAGCGAGCTGAGCGCTCCTCGAGCCTGCGGGGAGACTGGCGCTGTACTTGGAGTGCTCTCACAGAAATACATTCCAGGCGCTTACTCAATACTGTTAAAACTAGCTCATAGTAACATCGAAAATGGAAAGTCATACTGTGCTATTTCCAACTGTAGAATAAAAATGAAGTAGATACCTATATAAAGTGTAACAAAATGAACTCTCGGAACTTTTGGTGGTATACATATAATATATAGATACCTACTTGGCATCGGAAAATTTCCATAATATTGGATGAGCCAGTTGCAAGGATTTAAAAAATTGACATCATTGCCTATGCTAGCCGTACCACATCGATATGTCCAGCACGTGGGTTGCAGTAATCAGCTGACTTTTGGAAGTCAATGACCGGAGGATGTTCCTTAGGTAAGTATCATGAGCCGACGCGCGCGTATCATGACTTAAAATGCCGAATTGCGGCCCCGTGGTAGTGTTAGCAAACAAGTATAGCATTACATGAGATAATAAGCTTTTCCGGTATAGCTACTGTCTATACTGATCAACCCCTCAAAATTCCGAAAGTTAATCTTGTTACACCTTATATATTAGAAAAGTTAAGGGCATTTTTGTATCATGTGAGTTCTTAGACCGTCCTTGTTCATCTTAGCGTTAATCCCAGTAGCGTCCGAATTTCACCTCGGAATCTGAAATCCGCTTTACCAGTCTAACTGCTGATTGGCAACGCGAATGTGATGCTCCTGGTGTTGCACACGTTCATAGACTACGATATCCACTTCCCATTAGGAGGGTCGTGTGCTTGTCTACCACCTAAATCTGTATTTCATTGTACCATGGTGAGTGTTCTGATGAGCTCTTCCAATTAGTCCCACCCTCCCCTTTCCTACACAGGACAACACGTGCACGTCTTAGATGTTACCCGCACACGGTCCAGAACATCCGATCAAGAACCAAGCGGTTCGGTGACTCTTTCCTCTGTCGCACCATCAAGGCCTGGAATTCATTACCAGCTCACGTGTTTCCTTCTTCCTACAGTCCCGGGTCCTTTAAGCGGGGCGTGAAAAAGCATATGATGAGGCCGTCAAGCTGAGTGTGACCATTGTCACACGGTATATGTAAGTAATGGTGACCCTCTTTTCTGAGACTTTGCCTTCAGCTTACCATCAGGCAAGGCGAAATCTAATTGACGTGTTCTATATAAAAAAAAATAGTATAAAAAACAAAAATACTGCCATCTGACTTCTACAACCCAAAGATGATGCTCATGACCATTCTCTATCGCAATATATTTCTGTGGTACACCGGCACGTGTAGCCAGATTGGAAAAAGGAGGGGGTTGTACTCACCGGTTGTGGTGCAGCTCGGGCGCTTCGGCGGTGGGGGGCGGGGGCGGCGCGGCGGGCAAGTGCGCCACGCGCGGCAGCGTGTCGTCGGCGCGCAGTACGGGCAGCGTACGCGACAGGAAGCGCAGCGTCTGGTTTCGCAGCAACTCGCTGTACACACGAGAGTGGCGTATTAACACCGCACTACACTACACTGCACTACACTAGCCAGAGGACCAGTTTTCGAATCTCAAATGTCAAAATTCGTCTTGAATTACGAGTTCTTTTTATTTATTGCGAGAATTGACCCTAGCCTGAGGCTAGAGACAGCCTTAGGACCACTGATTATTGTTTAAAAGATGGATTTGGAAGGACTTTTATTGAGTCTCACGATGAACTCGGTAGGTTATTACAGAGGTAATCAATTCATAGCAACATTTTATAATTTCCGTGATGGTCGCACTGTTCTGTTGGCCGTTATTGTGAATGTAATAATTTGTATTTCCCAAGGCCCTCGACAAAGTAAGTATTTAACTGAGCTTATTAAATCACTAGCCTTCAACTCGCGTGGATCTTTTATCTCCGGCTCTACTTAACCGAGTGCAATCAAGCAAATGTATGATTTTAAGTCTGACCTAGACCTTTCTAACAAACAAAACCACATCAAAATCCGTTTAGTAGTATTTGAGTCCATTGCGAGTAGTATTTGAGTCCATTGCGAACAAACATCTCCAATTTACAATTATATAATAGAACTAACATTTGCCCGCAACTTCGTACGCCGTTGCATATTCACTTCTGTGTGTTAACTCGTTGTTTCTATTTTAAATTATTTATATTGTGAAGAAAATTCTCATACAGTACTGGCTAATACATACAGGGCTAAACTATCGGGAACTACGAAATAAGTTAGACTTCATCTATGTCCGAGGTAAACGCTGAGAAGAAATCTATCTTTTGTTGAAAAGCCCTTGACCTAAGGATAATCATGTATCCACATTATCAATGTTTATTCGTAAACGGTTTTAATTTGCTTCCTTCGTCCCTCTCAACATTAACTGGCTTGGGATGGATATTCGCTGTGCGAGAGCGTCATGATAATAGCTTGACGAAAACTCGGAGCCCTGTTTAAAGTCAGAAGAGTTTTCACGTCACGCTCGTAGTGGTACTTATACCATTTCGTCACTGGTACGGTTTTTATTCAAATTTACATAGACTCAAGCAAAAAGATTTCAGCGACATCTAATGAGAGTCGCTCAAGTTACTAACACAGAATCGTTACAATCGAATTACCTTTATGGCTGTATTTTACCGCTACCACACCAACACGGCTAGTGTTCTGATGAACTCCTTCAACAAATCCCTCCTCCCCATTCTACCCAGAACAACCTGCCAAAAGCCCCCCTCCCCTCATACACGATAGGCATCGCGAAAGATCGCTGTACGCTTTTAGTTGGTTCCATTTCAACTACGTCATCGCTAGCCCTGTTGTGGTGGTAGCTGTGGGGCTTAGACGCGAATTAAAAAACTTAGATGTTGATCAAAATTCCGTACAAAGTCTAATGAGAAATATATAGGAAACATTTTAAATAGTGTGAAAGTATGGTGCAGTTGGGGTAATGGAAAAGTCAATGCCTCTGCCGACCATGTATGTACTCCGAATATCTGAGAGCAACACTGTACATGTCACTCACGTTTAAGAAGAACTATGAAAATGTCAGTATCAGAATAAACGGGATATGTACCATGTTTCATTATTTTGAGTTTCTGATACTGATGTCAGTGACCATGATAGTTTAAATACCTATATTATGAAAATGTCAAACAGAACGAGACCTTCTGTTTGACATTCTTCGAAACGAAACAACATTATTAAAAAGCTGACCAGCACAAAGAGGTGCTTCGAATAATAGTGTTATTCTGCGGGTAAATCGATGTATCCTGTATGACGATGATCCCCCGTTGCAAGTGGATGTAGCACTAAATGAAACATGTCGGAGGATAACAGGCTGCCTTAAGCCAACTGAGGTAGGGCACGTGGCAGAGGCGTGGCGCCGTCAGTGGAGAGGGGCAAAATGGACTCAGAACAGTGACATCCCATGAATGACCATTTTCAGGTGCCACAAAGACAAAGCGTGCGTTGGTCCTTGTAAAGGTGAGCCGTCCCAAGCCAGAATCGACCACTGGAGAGCGCAGAGCCCGCTACCAACCCCTTTTGTCCCACTTTCAGAGAATTCTGAGAGATATCCCCCTGGAAACGATCTGCCTTAGGTCAGGTCGAAGTCCTTGAACAGATTTTGGACACAAGTTGACCGAAACCTGTAACCAATTTACATTGCGCCAATCCTTTACATTATTTCAGCCATTTTTGAATCAAATCAAATTGAATTTTCAACCTTGTGTCAAAATAAAACGTCATTAAAAGAATAAAATTAAAATTAACAGTCCTCACACACACAAACCGAATTAACATCAATACTGTTTGTGTGTGTGAGTGCTTCGAAGCAGATCACCCACAAAACAATTTTCTACTCCTCTTTAATGAAACTCTATGTAATAAATAATAAGTTTTCCATCAATTCCGTTCAAAATAGTTTATGTAAGATTTGAAGTACCGAGATTGGACCAATGAATCATGTTGTCCCACACGAACTTTGCTCCCTTTTTTACCCCCTTAGTGGTGGTATCTCGGAAAATCCTTTCTTATCTGATGCCTACGTCATACAAAGAACGCACTCTCCAAGTTTCATGTCTACCCGATCAGCTATATAGGCTGTGTGCTGATACGTCAATCATTCAGGACAAACAATTTTATATAATTATATAGATAACAAATAAAAATGGTAAAAAGTGGTACAAGCTGTGTCTACCAATAAATTTATTCTAAGTAAACAGATTACCTAGTTATAAATAATCGAAACATAAAGATTATACCTCTGTGGATTAGCATTAGTTACGCAAGAGTTGCGGGTTCGATTCCTGCTCGCAATAGTTACAGATCGTTGGAACCCTAAGAAATGCATCTACTGATCTAACTGCAACTCCTATCGTGGAGGTCAGGTGACAGTCCAGCCAAACAAGCAGACTGGACAACTCGAACCTCGGACTCCAAGGTGAAACATTCGAATTCGACCGGGAATAATGCTGGGATGAAGAAAAATGATGTTAAGAGTGAAACGAAACGTGAATGATAATGACGAAACAGTACCGGTCGATACCGGCGCGGCAAGCGGCGTCGCTGCGCGGCTGATCTGCGCACCGACGCCGCGCCGGTATTGATCGGACGCGCCCCAGTTGGATAGCGTCCGCTCACGCCACTGGACTTAGTACGTGGCGTCCTCCGACCAGGGAAGGTGTGGCTTTGGTGGATTTGGTTTTGAACACACTCTTACAATGCCAGTGAAGACTAAGACGAAGCTTAGAGCTAAAAGTAAGTAGCTCAAATATGTTGCAACATAATAACAGTACCATTCTTGGTACGCCTCTCTTTCTTTTGATATTATGTGCATCTTAGTAGGTAGATAATCATACTCAACAGGTACTAGGGTCTATAAAACCGCATTCATGGGTAACATTAATAATAAAAGATGTGCTGAGTGAGAAACCATCTGTAGGAATTCTCCTAAAACATTTTTTTTACCACTTAGGTGGATGGAAAGTACGCCACCCGCCTGATGAGGCCCTGCTATCGTCGCCTGTGCACGACCGCCGAACTAGAACCAATGACGACAACCAAGCAGGTAGGCACTAGGGTCTATATAACTGCATTTAAGGGGAACATGATGCCCACAGCTACATTCTATCATAGCACCTCTCAACATAGGCAGGGAACTCATCCTCACACATTGCGACCTGAGACGGACTGTGCGGTATGAAAGAAACTTCATCGCACGCACACTCAAGCTGTGGAATGACCTCCCTGCTACATTTTTCCCAAGCACCTACAATATAGGGTTCTTCAAGAGGGGCATCACGTTTCTTCATGGTCGGCAGTACGAGTGTAACACCCCTGGTGTTCCATACGTCCATAGGCCACGGTAACTTCCCATCAGGTGGGCCGTGTACTCGTCTTCCACCTAAGTGGTATAAAAAAATCAAAAAAACATCTATTCTAGAAGTTGTGGTAAGTGAGAAACCACCTGTAGCAATTCCCCTATAAATTTTTTTTTACCACTCAGGTGTAAGAGGAAGAAAATTACGCCGCATATTTCGTGTGAGAAAGAGCAACAAGATAGACAGACTCTTGCAGTCAACCAAAGCTTCCATCAGGCAAAGTGAGATCTTTTTGTTCTTACCTACTACAACACTTACAGGACACCTATAGTGCGTATAAGTGTGATGACAAAATTTTACGGTCCTTTCAAAAACCCTATAACATGGACGTCTTGTAGGGACACAACATTGTATATTAATCTGCGACGTAGTCAATAAGATACGTGCGTGTGTACCCAACGCTAACCGCCGGCTGCGCCCGGGCTCCACTCTAACCGACCAGTCGCAATATAACATCAGTACAAGTCAGTCGTTTCAATTCCCAAACCCGAATAAGAGTAACCTTCAACTTCAAATATATTTAATACTTACCGGACGTCAAGTACATAGATGTGCCGGTAAATTGGTAACCCCAACGTGATTTGAACACGCAACATTCTGATCTGGAGTCAGTTTTGTCCGACAGATATCCCGGTAAAGTCTTTTTTGTTGGCAAGGGGTGTTAAGGCTTTTAAGAAAAAAAATTATAACATTCTCGGTGACAGTACCCAATTTACAGGTTAATAAGAAGGCTCCCCCGAGTCCACATTATTGTGATGGCCCACTTCAGAACCCATCTTGTTTGTTCCTCCCTTGCAGTAAAGAGGCGAACGGGTCCTGTAATTGTCCACGAAGCCGTGTGTGTGCTCCGACACGCACTTGTCCAGTTTTCTTATATAGGATTTTGGATGTTTAGGTACTAATTAATTTTTATTTCAGGCGCTGAAGAGTGTTTGAGACTACATAAACAAATAGAGACGGAACTTGCCGAGGTGAAAGAGCTTTGCAGAACAATGGACGAAAGACTTCAAGTAGCTGCAAAAATGAAACAGAATAAAACATTGCTACAGGAGCTCAGGAAATTGCTTCGGCCTGGGGTCTACGCTCCAGGATTGATCAGTAAGCCAACAACAGATCCGAAAGATCCAAATGGTAAAAAGATTCCAGGTAAAATCAGACTTCCGTACCTGCTACTTTACTTGAAAAACCCACCAAAAGGGTGCGAACGTAGTGGGACAGACGCAAGCAGCAGTGCGGACCAGCAGCCGACTGGCGTGCAGTTCCCAAATAGATTCACCGAGCACCCTCTGTACGAGTGAACTACCACCAAGATAATAAACAAGTCATAAAGACTTGTTAATTTAAGTTTTTGTTTACTATAGTTCAGTTTAAGACGTCTCTTAAAAAAAATAATTATTTTTAACTTTTACTATGGTATAGGTAAGACCAACACCAACAGAACAACCTTCGACTTGTTAGAGTGGATAAAAAATTATTGCCAAAGGAAAATGTACCACCTTAAGAAATTTTTAAGAATAGGTATCTAGAATCTCATTCTAATGCATTTTGTAATTTTTGAGTTCTCTTTTATTAGAAGTAGAAAATGTTCTAATGGACATTGTAGTAGTAGTCGTGTGTAACCGATATTATTATGTCATGAACATTTGATGCACTGTATAGCGTCAATGTAGTATGTGTAATAATAATGTAACAAAAATATGAGTATTAAATTATACCGTATTGAACGATCTTTTTTCTTTTCAGTAGGTACCTTTTATGATCTAATACTATAAGCCAGATTATATTTATTTTTGTGAATTATATACCTACCTACTTAGGCACTTTTTCTATTTTAGTGAACATGTCGAAAGCTAATTCGGATTAGCCAATCGACCACGGTTCTCGTACGAGACAGTGACAGGTAACATGAGAGAAGCGAAGAAAGGGTGAAAAGATTTGCTATGCCTAGATACTCACAATGGGTACGGTTCTCCATTAGGGTTCTGCCCCATAGGATTCTTGGGAATCAGCCCCCTGTTGAGGTCTCCACACAAGTTGTTTGCAGAAACGTGCGGCCGTGTGGATTCTACTTCAGGACATGGTGTAGCCACTTGTCGATAGGGTGGAGGACGGACTCTGTGAATAGGGAAGTATACTCTATTTATCATTTTAGTCAGATCTTAGACTCTTCTTTTACAGCAAACATAGGTCAACTAGACTGAAAAAGTATAAAAATCCTACTCCAAACCTTTGCTGCCACTTCTCATTAGGTACAGCTGCAAGTGGACTTCGAAGCCACAATGTAACAGTAACATTCGAGATGTATGTGACCGTCCATGCCCTTAGAAGCATTCAAACGTAGATAACACAACAGACATCCGGTTCCATCACTCACTCGCGGGCCGCTCCTGTCAATGGTTCAGACAGTCCGTCAAAGTCAAATATAGCCAGTGAAAGTGGAGGCGGAGCGGAGAGCTGGTGGCCGCACACACCTGCCTTCAATATGCTCCTATTCATACATTGCCGTGTAGCATTAGTAAAGTATTGTGCACCGCCCGCAGGTGAAAGTAACGAGGAAGTTATTGAGAGATGTGAACAAGAAAATTGTTAAGTGAGTAACAATTGAATGACATTGTCGGTGGATCTGTGCGCTTTATGCATTGGGTCAACATCGATGTTGCCAGTTAAGATTTCTTGTCTCGTTTTTCGTTTTGTAAATCATTCTCTATTTATTATTTTATTATTCACTATCATAGTTGCTCGCCTTGTCGTAGAATTTAACAGCTGTCACTGTTTAGGACATAGTAGCTACAAGCTTTAGATCTGGCGGAGAAGAAGAGTGAGTGCCCGTGAGGTTTTCATCTTTGATCCCGAGATACGCCTTCCTAATGATTCTACTCTATTTCACGTGGCCTTCAGCAACTCTGATCCCTCCTCTAGATTAGTGGCAATTCGTTGGCCGGCAATTTGTAAAATTGAATGACAAATGTCTGTGATTAGACATTTAAGAAATGCGTTGACGCATGTCATAATGGTCAAATCACTAACATGACGCATCTTTTGCGACGTCAAGCCAGCTCTACGACTGCCAAAGTTATTCATTGTCAAGTTCGAGCGTGATTTCAGTTTAAGCAAGCAATATACCTGGGTGGTGTCGCATTGGGCGACTCCACAAAAGCGTAGTAGCCTTCAGGCGGCTCCTCGCTGTCGTCGAGGGCGTCATCGCGTGGTTCTGTGTTTAGGTCAGCAGCCGCTTCAGAGCTGGCTGGGGGCGATGCTGTGGGGTCCGGAAGAACTAACCGAGAGCATATGCTTAATATCTGTAAAAGACAATAAGAACCATTATAACAAAAACAGCGGTTTTCTGTGCGGTTCAGCGGCTGGACGGAGTCAGGACTATTAGTGGTAAAAGAGCCCGGTAACCGGAAAAGAATCTGACAATGTGATGCCCTAGCATGATGTCGCTGATAATTACTCCTGTGATTACATATGGGATATCTATGTACTTTTATGTGTTTTTCGGGATACGTAATCTTCCACTCTGGCTAACTTGGTGTTGAACCGTTAGAGACACAAATTAGGCAAGTGCCACACTTGCGGCCGCTGTACAGTACGGCCATTGTACGACTAGCATCGTGTATTGCCAAGTGGGGCGCAGAAGCGGGCCAGTGGCACGTGCCACTCTAGATTGGCTCGGGAGCACGCGCGCGCCGAATACCTGATCACCACCTGGGCACGCTGTGTACATCTAATAGTATTGACTGTGATACTCAAGAGTAGGCTAGATCCAGAGTGTGCTTTTGATAACATGAAATCTGAGGGTGCAATTTTTTCGCGTACGACGCACATTGTTCCAGCCTGGAGACACTGGATTTGTCACGTCTGTGTATCACCAGCTTATTGTAATACACCCATGTTCACCAGTACAATTTCGTAGAAAAGTCATAAAGACAGTATAGTTACTTTCTTTTGGCCTTTCTTTGCAGTACGTAGGGAGGCATGTGAAATAAACAACATATGAAGATTTGCATGCAAATCAGCTATTTAACGAATGCTAAGTTATTTGCTGTCACTTGTGCGGCATTCTGCAGTATTCTGCGCAGGAGCGATTTTGTTCTTAAACAACTTAGGGAGTGAGCTTGCTCGCTTACTACCATACGGCCATACAACAACATACCATAGCTATAGTAAGTTTTAACTAAGCAGTGACGTCATTTGTTATGATGAACAACACCAGAAAGTAGGTCAGCAGAGGATTTCATGGCTCATAAATAGATAGACATAAATGCTAATAAAACTAAATGATCATTTCAAAGATTCCATAACCGTATATTGTGAGACTGCGTTTTTTTAAATCAAACGATGTGAATCTAAGGTGTTCTAGATATTCATTTGTAATCATGTTTATATTCTAGTTAACACGCTTCTATATTATATGCCCAATATTTTCATGCAAAACTGGGACAAGATCTCAATTTTTCATAAGTCTCACAACACCGGCTAGCCGCAATAGGCCGTATGCTGCTATTTGCAATTGCGTTGCGTTGGGTTCATGCAGTTATATATTTAAAAACATGCGTGCGAATTTGAAACTTTGAAACAATAAAAATTTCACGACAATGAGAATATGTTTTCGTTTTCCTTCAGGTTTAATAGGCTCATAAAATAATTGCGCTTTCTACGACCATATGCGTAACTTTTGTAATATTTTATGACAATCACAGAGTTACGAGAAACGAGGATTTGGACATATGATATGTAGGGATGGACATAATGTTGTAAGAAATGTATTCAGAGTGGCTGTTTCCAGTCACCACGGGAGAGGAAGACCTAATAGAAAAACGACAGACTATGCGAAAGACGTTATATTGTAGTAGACGTACGATGGCAACCAGAAGAAATGGGATCACTCTGTGTTCCAAATGTAGGAACGTATCGTACGAAATATAAAATCTGTCCAAAATAAGTTCTTCGGTGCATGTAGCGCCGCGCCCACG
The DNA here is from genome assembly GCA_963662185.1 of Eilema griseolum. Taxonomy (NCBI): domain Eukaryota; kingdom Metazoa; phylum Arthropoda; class Insecta; order Lepidoptera; family Erebidae; genus Eilema; species Eilema griseolum. The sequence goes on along the minus strand of OY759229.1, from coordinate 344,847 downwards.
ATCCATACAATACAGATCACATTGAAACCTTCGCCGTATGCCGATCCTTAAGCGTATTCTCGTCAATCGATCCAATTCCAAGCAAATGAAGCCACGTCAGTGCACGTGCCTGCGCGCGCGCTGCACCGTTAGTGCCCGCTGACCCGCATACCGCTGCGCAGTCGCGCCTTGCGTCGATTACGTTCTCTTCTAGTTAGCTACGTGTGAACATGTAATGTTTGTAGTATCGTATCGTAATCTTGAGATAATTGAGGTGGTGGACCCGCCTCCCACACTCGCGTCGCATATGCCATCAGTGGGACAGAGGAACAACAGCAACAGATGAAGTCCACCGCTAACGACCACTATATTAGTGAGTGTGACGCGTGAACAAGAAAATATACCTATAGGTAATCTGACCATCAGGTGGTACTCCGACCAACAACGACATATGTATTGAACAGCGTACTCGACTGTAAGACCCTATTACATTCACATCCAAGATTAAAAGGCAGTGATATGTGATCGTCTGCGTATTTTCCTTTGGTCGTCTCTTACGACACTCTTCAGAGGAGATGGGAATAGTTGTAATCTTTCTCCGTCACCACACGGATAAAGCCTGTACCAACCCGTCTGGCCAGCTTGGATATAGTAGGCCAAAGCCTCCCAACATTGTGAGAGGCCTAGTCCAGCAGTGGACTGCGATGGGCTAGTTGCTTGGCCAAGATTGAATGGAGAGTCCATTTTTTTTTATACCACTTAGTTGGCAGACAAGCACACGGCCCACCTGATGGAAAGTGGTTACCGTGACCTATGGACGTCTGTAACACCAGAGGAGTCACAGTCACGCTGCCAACCCTGTAAGTACAGAGTTTCTGTGCCGTCAGTAGAAGACAAAGCAGGACAAGCCTTTAGTCTTCCCACTGGCAGCACAAATTCTCCAGTGAGCTCTGGCTACCCTACTCACCGCTGGGAACACAACACGCAGTTATTATAGCCGCGGTATTCTGTAGGGCGGAGGTACTACCCTAGTCGGACTGCTCAATCGGGCGGAAATACCGCCGTGTCCTACCTCCATCGACGTCTTGTACTCTCTGGGGTCGAAGTCTAGTTAGTGTTATGTCTGGAAGTCTATTTTTCTGCAAAATGTACTATCTTGTGCTATTTACGAAAATAGTAAACTAACCCATCTGAAGGTTAGCTGTTAACATGACCGGGTCTAACGGGGGAAAGTAAAGAGAAAGAGCAGAGAAAAGAGGTATATTGTACCATTAAGTTAGGGGCGGTATTGCTAGAGTCATTAATCGACAAAGTTTTTTTTTTTTTTTATATAGGACACGTCAATTGGACTTCGCCTTGCCTGATGGTAAGCTGAAGGCAAAGTCCCAGAAAAGAGGGTCACCATTACTTACACATACCGTGTGACAATGGTGACACTCAGCTTGACGGCCTCATCATATGCTTTTTCACGCCCCGCTTAAAGGACCCGGGACTGTAGGAAGAAGGAAACACGTGAGCTGGTAATGAATTCCAGGCCTTAATGGTGCGACAGAGGAAAGAGTCTCCGAACCGCTTGGTTCTTGATCGGATGTGACGTTTGAAACGGACAGACAACAAAATATACTGGTATAGATGTCATTTTAGTATTTGCCCATGCAGTTATGGCCACAATTCCTACTTTGGAGCACGGGATCCGCTTACTTTTGATTAGTATATTAGATTTTCTTGAACTGCTGTTTGATCTTCCAAAGCAGAGAGCACAATATGCATTAAAACATCTTTCGTTATATAGAACTCTGTACCTATATAACATAAGTGCATGAAAAATATGACTAGTATTGTGGTGACGTTTATAATAAATGAACGCATCATAACACATCTTTTATTCCACAATACTCAACACCATAATAAGGAACATTGGTGACCCGACATCCGATTCGATACACGCGTACAAAGTGCAGAATTTTATTTACGTGGAGTAATTTCCTGCCCAATAATATAAGATGCCGTCAGCGAAGTCAGAATTTTATAGTTAAGGATGCCTCCGGAATCCTTGACAATACTTAAACTACTTGGCAGGACTGAACTAAATTTGTTAGTTTTTTTTTCTAAATAGTATTCCAGGTTTCAATGCCATCTAAAAATATTGTTTAATCATAAAAAATGCCGCTATCGTTTAGTAGCCTTTATCTAGATCTTATTCCTAACGTCACATACAATTTTCAATCTCACCAATTACAAAATTACGACGCTCTATGCGAAATAACAATTGGTTGCAGCCGCGTTGGGAACCACTCAATAGTAATAGACGATAACAATAGAGGACAGGCCGAAATAATAGCGGCCATTATAGCCAGTGACACCATTCCTAGAGTTTCTTCACTCACAATGATGATACACGAAATAAATAGGCATCTACAGAAGGCCGGTTTCATATAACGAGCGAGAACGCACGCCCACTTAGAGCTGATTTCACCAATCATAGGAACCCAGATCATCATCATCAGCATGCAGTTTCAACTCCCACTGTCGCTGTTGCTAGCGAGACTCTCACTTCGGAGTCCGAGCACCACCTCGCACGTTAATTCCCGGCGGTGAAACTATAGGCAATTAGTGACACAAATGTAGCAATTACTATGCTAAGTGCATCAATATAAAAACTGGAAAAAGTCATCCAGGATGGGACTTGATCCACTGTCGGGCTCGTTTTAGGCATATCCCTTTGTCGACATTAGTCTTTTCACGCCCTATTAAGCGCCCTAAAGGTCCACAGTCGTCACCTACATACGCAGATAACTGTAAAGATCTCGTCGGGCAACCCGCCAGCGGGCGGCAGGCGGCAGGCGGCGGGACGCCCGGCGTTGCTCCACAACCCACAACATAACTGTCACACACAGTTAGCCGCGGTTACTCGCTGTAATTACACGCCTTGCTACACCTGCCTTACATGCAGTTCAAGCACGTAAGGTTGAAGATGTTATTACAGTTCTGCGTGGAATTTCACCGAGATTTTACTTCTTTAGTACATACAACATTGGTGCATATAGATATATTTACTTTTGAGACTTCACCACTAAGATTTTCGAGGACCAAGGCAATCGCCGGTTCTAAAGGTATTCTTACCTATCTATGGTTGTGCTCGAATAGAACACAACATTCTTCATTTTTCTTCAACTTCGTTTTTTAGATGTTCGTTAGGTAGGGCTTTGAAACAAGCACGCGACTTTCTCAACGAAGAAGGGCAATGACTCATAAACTTAACAGTGAGGCTGTTCACGACAGGCAGCCAAAGCCTGGCAGGGATCCTGAGTTATTCTTTTCTGGGGCCTACTCGGGGTCTCCTTGTTGTGGGTAGGTAACGAAGCACCGAGAGATTTTAGTTTGCTTGATTTCGAAATCACTACCGACACCTCATCGATAGCTCATTCGACACATCATCTCTTGCTTAATTGAGGTGAACACATGGAGGATTCTTAGTGTTAAAAAGACAGTTTTTGCAACAATAGTGATATAGACTGCAAAATATTGACAGTTGGCAAGTTGCAACGGCCGCCTTAACGCTCTGCTGGTTTCATTGATGTCGTCTCGGGATAAGCACAGTCATTACCGGGCGCCGCGCCGTCGACCGAGCCTCACATGTTGTCTTTTGTCACCGTTGTATACACCCACTTCTACAAGTGTATAGTATATATATACTCACACCTTTTGTGTGCCCAACAGCAGCTTCTGTGCTATCACTCTTCACGAGTTTCCTCCACAGACCTGCCCGCACACCTACCGGTTTTTTAATGCTTTTGACTTGCTCTTGTTTCATTCATCATTATTTTAATTGTAACGAGTGTGGATCTATTGATCATGTCTCACTCGAATGTGAGGTAGGGTTAACCCCGAAGGTCTACTAGCGCCCAACACAATGAGTGCCCATTTCGTGAACTTTTATTGATGACTGTACATATCTACCATGCCATGATCACATTAATTACCGTAAGTATACATAATTGTATATGCTATTTCTATGAGCCACGAATTAGATGTTTCTAGTGCCAGGAGTGCTTTTATTCTAGCTATGTAATCAGCGGAGCAAATGACAGGTAATTGGCGCGGGCGCCGCACGGATCCCTTTCATTTCAACGCAACACCATGAATCGCCAGCGCCTCGAGGCTCGCTGGTTCGGTGGCTCGCTGGCTCGGCCGTCGGTAGCAGTAGCACAGTGACACACATTTTTTGTTAGTCTCGCTTAAATTGCACTTTCATAAGGCAGGTGTAATGTTTTTATGAATTGGTTCTAACGAGTAGTAATAGTTGTTGAATAGCAAAAGATGATTTGTTTCGCTATGATTCATTAGAGTGATATCTTACTGCCAGTTAAACGTTATTCGTGTTCGGAAGTACTGTTAGTTGCGATCGTGGAGGTAGCGGGTTCAGACTCCATCCATTATGCAAAGGTGTAAACACTTTCATTGTTGGATGGAGACTAAGACTACATTTAACCAGAAAAGCTCATACAGTAAAACTTGCTAACGTAGTTAGTAGTTTAATTGTACTTGTCGACTGCTCAATACCAATGGGAAGAGATAGCTTGCTACTGTGCCATGCAGTCAACATTTCTAAACAGATAGCCCCAAGGACACTTTGACCAAACCTGGAAGCAGACCCGACACATACACGCACTATGGGGCAGGAACAGCAAACTGCCTATAAACAGTGTGTATTTATCCTCCAATATTGTATTTTAATCATTTTACCTAAATATGCTATTACTGAGTAACCTGAGAAAGTTGAGTGTTAGTATAAGTAGGTGCTACCATATGACAGTACTAAGAGCTCACGGGAACTGAGTGACTCGTGACGTCAAGAAACATTTACATAAATAAACATTAAGATAGAGAAACTCCTCCTTTTTAGAAGTCGAATAAAACAATAAAACCTCCAATACTCTCCTATAATCACATGCGCCCGGATTCATAAAATATTCTTTTTATACACCTTTGTGTAACCCTGCGGGGATAGAGGTGTGATTATATATATATGTATGTAACCCTTCTGAAATTCATAAAAATTATAATAATAATAATTATTATGTGTTCTTTTCAACTGCTTTCTTCACGATTGTGATAGGATACCATCTGTAAACGGATAGGTCACATTAATTTTATGGTGATCATATAATTTTATGATTCTTTTAAATTTATACATACATACATATAAATACGCCTTTATACTCAGAGGGTTAGGCAGAGCTGAATTAAAACCCACATTTCACCAATCATTGAATTCGGTCCCACGTAATAGTGGGTGAGCCTATTGCCGTCTTCCGGGTACAATTTTGACTCAAGCCATGCATCTGAGGCTGAGTCTGAGCAGTATATATCTGTCTGAAGTTAAACAGCCCTATCCCTTAGTCGCCTTGTACGACACCACATGGGAAACGATAGGTTGGCCCAAATCCTACTTTGCCGGGAACCAAGCGGCAAATGTATACCAATGTAGTTATATTTGCATAGCTGCTGCACATCCAGTGTCTCTTGTAGGTATCCACCAAACTCACTTAAACCGTGCAAGTAAAAATTAAGTGACAATATGATAATGTACAAAAATCTATGATAATTTCATAAAATCATGAAATCTCGCCAAGTTACGTCCATATCATAACTTCACATTCACAGCTATTAGCACTACCCTTATTTAGGCATATACTGCCTGCTCTATGATCAACACATATCAGCGAGCGCTCGCTGGATGCGCGCGCGCCGGTGGCGACGCAAGCAGAGCGCGAACGGACTGTTACCTGTTACGGACCGGGACTGACGAGACATTAACGACTCGAGTCCTATGGAATACGCGATTCAAAGGCCCCAGGGTGGTCCCAATAGCCCTTAGTTGACCGAAAATCCCTACGAATGCCGTAGGTGTGTTAGTTAGATGTCTTTACTTACGTTTTAGGCTTATATTGGCTTTTGTTGAAGTGGCGTCTTTTTTTTATACCACTTGGTTAGCAGTCAAGCTCACGACCCACCTGATGAAAAGTGGTTACTATGGCCTATAGACGTGTGCATTACCAAGGGAGTCACACTCGCGCTACCAACCCTGTAAGCACAAGAGTTTCTGTGCCTTCAGTGTAAAAAAGACAAAGTAGGACAAGCTTTTGGTCTTCCCACTGACAGTACAAAAACTGCCCAGTGAGCTCTGGCTATCCTACTCACCGCCGGGAACACAACACGAAGTATTCTGTAGGGTGGAGGTACTTCCCCGGTCGGACCGCTCAATTAGACGGAAATACTGTCATGTCCTACCTCCTGATACATCCGTCTGGCCTTACGACCTTGCGAGGAAAGCCAGGCCTTCATAAAATCACTCAAGGACCTTAGAAATACCCCGTTAGGTATATAAACAATACGATAGCCTAGTGTCACTCTGTATGATAAGGATTCTATTGATTTATATAAAAACTCACACTCGTGAATTCTGAAAATATTACACCCCAGTTTCGAACAGTTGTGTAAATGAAGGTAACAAGATCGAGACTAGGGCGGCGCCAGTGTGATCACGATTGTCCTTATCAGACCGACAAATGCCAACCAGTCCTATTAGGAGTGGGCAAAGTAGGCTGGCCAGTGCGCTGGTCATTGCCCCGCGGTGGCCACTGGCTGAAGGCCACCTCACCTCCGGCAACGGTAAACCTGCTTCAGCACGCTGTGACGTCAGCGTGGCTATCACCTGACCCATTTACTATTTATACGACGACGACGGACGGACGGACGAGATACAATCAGTGTTTAACATATCATAAATATGATAATGTTTTGTTGGACTTGTTTTGCCCGTCATTGTTTTATCTTATAGATAGCTGTTAGAAATTTTAAATATTATTGTTGTTTCAAAATATGTTTTGTGAATTTTTATATGTCTTCCCCCCCTGTTACGTGGGACCTAATACAATGATGGTGAAATGTGGGTGTTAATTTACCTCTGCCTAACCCTCCGGCGATAAAGGCGTGATTATATGTATGTATGTATGTATTTATCCCTTATCTATGCGCCAGATGTATATTGTGTAGATGTTTAACAGCAGACCGATAGTATAAATTCGGTGTTTGCGAACTAATCACTAGAAAAATAAAAGTACCACTAAATATTGATACGTTGAATTGATCCAAGTGGACACGTAATTGTCCTTACGTTGATTAGTTCCCTAACCCACTGTGAGTTCGATCCCTCTCTAGACACTAATAATAGTAACTTTTTGCCATAATTAGTAGGTACTGTTTCATCAATGTTGATGCGGTGTATGCTCAAAATTACAGTTTTATTATATTATTCTTGATTTTTATTTCTGTTAAAACGGCTTTTTATTTATAGCAGCTAGTGTTATGATACAATTATCTAATCTTGTATTAATTAAAAATAAACTCTGCTTTCGTGAATAAAGCCGCCGAATGAAATAATTAAGAGAGGACGAAACACACGTCAGCTGAAATAACGTTATTGGTCGTGTGTCTAGATGTAATGGCGCTCTTAACGAGATAAAAAGAATTAAAATTCCAACTAAATTATATTAAGTATTAGATTGACGAGAAAGTTTCTAAATTGTAGATAATAAATTATGTTGGCTTATGTACCGGTAATTAATGATAATTTTATTTTAATGTTGGACGATTTCATCAGCGTTACCAAACAAATTTCGCATATTAATTTGTTGTAATAAATATTAATAATCTGAATTGGTTACGGTCATATTTTTTCAGAAAATTTTTATTACAAATCACTTTAACATATCTACGAAATTGCTACCATTAACTTACTATTATTCTAAAATATATATTATAATAGCTAGGGAGGCTGCTGAGGGAGATGTGGAGAGCCCCCGAGCAGCCGTTACAGGTCTTATCTTACTAAGTTACCGTAGGTGGCTAAACTACTAAATTGGCCGTAGGTGGCATCGTCTCCCCTACATAAACCTACTACTCCGTTGCCCAGGAATAAATAAAGCTATAAAACATATGACAAAATATATGAAGATATAAAACTCAAATTACTAATTTACCTCATAATCTTCGGCAAGGTTAATAACTTAGAATAGTAGTAATATATTGACCAAATAAAACTGTCTTACTAAATAAAGAAAATCATGATTGGTTGACCCAAAACAACACGATTTGATATACGTGGTAGAACGAGTTTGGTACGCGGTGATGCTGCGCCCCGGCGGCCGGCGGCGTGCGTTGACCCGCGGCCGGTTTCCTCCCGAGAGGTGAAGGTCACGACCTCGACTGAGACATGGCGTCCTTGGACTCGATCAATCGGTTAAGCTAGCCCTCGTCTTTATCTTCGCGCAGTATATGACAAAGTCGCTTCTGTCCGCTTTGATCGTCTAAGCTATGCAACGGCTTTTGAAACGGTTTTCACTACCATCCGGGGCTTTTCTCCACATAGGTTACAGGTACAATGCAAGCACATTACATTTAACAAAAATGTAAAAGGTAAATATTTGTAAAAACAGAAATTTGACCGCCTTCATTGCTTACGGCAACTAAACTTTCGAGATGTCTTTTCAATCCTCATTATTAAATTTTCTTTTGAGTTCGTAATCTGTCTTCACCTGACCATCAGCCAGCCTTGTGCACACACATACTGCACAGTGACCACATCTCAACTTCCTATATCAATTCTATATCAGCAATTTAAAGAGATCAATACGCCTTGTGTCATCTGTGCCCTTTTGATCTGAAATCTCCTTTAAGAACCTTTTCTTTTCAGAAGGAAGGAAGATATACTTGTGACACGGCTTCGTTAATACCCTTGATCAACGTAAACATTATAACCTACACCTTTTTTAAATCGATAAAAAATGAAGTGATTTTGTCAATTCTGCACGTAACTATAACTTGTGCGTATCAACATGGCACCTGGCTTCCCAAACATAACAATAACAAATCTCAAATAAAATCCGATAACAAATAACTACGAAACTCAAACTGAGGCAAACGTGCAACGGTCACAGTAGCCTCGTGCGGCGGTGCAAGAGGAGGGTTGTTTTCGAGCCAGGTGCCATGTTAATTAGTACGCTTATTGTTGAGCTTGTACTTGATGTGTCGACAGGGGTACAAGACGACACTTTACATCCAAAGGCACATTGCTCACGTAAACATATCCGCAGAGCTGGTCTGATGATGGAACGTGATGATGTGGATAGTAGAACTCTCCAACGACATACAGAATTAGCCGATGCGTTACAGAAGCGCGGTAGCCTCCACAACGCTCTGCAGCACTGCCGTATTTTGGGCCACGATACAGTGGGACAGGGATGGACCTCTATCTCCCCCCTCCTAATATCACGTCGTTATAATCCCACTAAACGCTTTATATGCAAGACGTTGATAGAGTATGCTGCGTACGACTGACCCCCAGTGCACTCGAGCGCAGGGACGTGCAGCAGTAAACCATACAGGTATTAGCATTTGATGAATATGCGAAACTACATTTACATCTGAGAACACGAGTAGGTATACTATATTTAGGTCACGAGGTAGTTTACTGTTAGCACAGTTTAGTTACCTACCGCTTTAATAGTTTCTGAATAGAACAAAAGAAAACGCTTACGGCATTTCTTTCTATATTAAGCCAATTAGACGAAATTTGCTTGACCCGGAAACTTTATGGTGAGCGACCACCAAACTGAATTAAGTTAGTGTCAGTAATTTAAATTTTAAAACACTCAAAATAATACAGATACCAGGCGTACAACACGCTCGCATATAGCACGACGTGAAGGTCCACAGAATTGTGACTATGGCGTTCTACGAGACAAAGGATAGAAATGGAATTTCACGAATAAATTTCTGATATTTCGCAGCAGTCCCCTAACCTCAACCGAGTTCGCTAAAGGCCAGAAGGATGACTATATCTGTGGTTTGAGCGCTGTTCTAACTGTTCCACAGACCATTTACAACGTTGGCCACAGCTAACGCCGCCTAATTGAGCTGCTCTAACAGCAACAACTAACAATATGTCGCTCGTTTTGGCGCCAAACCCATCATCTGTCGCGTGGTGGCCTTAATACCCTAACTGATGGTTTAGGAGTCTGTGGCGAGAGCCTAACGGGACCTGACTCAACGACTTGTATGTTTAAGGATAATGTGCCCGCGTGGATAGGTAGACAGGTTGAGAACCGTATGGATGCTAGTGACATACTTTTGTTTGGTTGGTTTTGTTTGGGCGATTACCATTATTGGAATCTGCTGAGTATGGTATTATAGTAATAAGATTTTACCACAGGTTACAGAGCGCTGTGTGAACATAAGTAAGTATCGCTTCTTATATAGATTCTAGAAAGCGGATAACAAGATCTCTTCTGTAAAGACATACCAATCTACATATTATACATAGGTTATAAGTGGTGTTATGAATTTTTCTGAGTGATTAGTAATATATATATAGGTTACAGAGCGCTGTGTGAACATAAGTAAGTATCGCTTCTTATATAGATTCTAGAAAGCGGATAACAAGATCTCTTCTGTAAAGACATACCAATCTACATATTATACATAGGTTATAAGTGGTGTTATGAATTTTTCTGAGTGATTAGTAATATATATATATAATAAAGCCGCGGGCAGTCGCTAGTTTTATAAAAAAATACACAACTTCCAGTTTACCGGGCTTGTAAAAGACATCAACGCGTGCAACTGTGCATACTTGAATAGCATGAATAAAACCATACTTTTTACAAACATTTAGTTGTATTAGATGGGCTGCGTGGTAGAGAGAAGTAGTCTCCTAACATTTGGTGTGCTGTCGCACTTCGTTATGCGTCGAAGTATACTAAACTACTTCCTGGACCCGAACCTAAATGTCATCCACGGGTTTGTCCTCGTATAAAGAGTTGTTCCTGTTGTAGAAAGTTATGGAACCACAAACAGGGCTTTTGAGGCCTCAGCAAGATTTTCTGGACAAAGTCAACTTTATCTGCAAATCGAAGCACTTAAATGACGGACAAGGTTTTGTAGCCGGCTTTCTTCTCAGGCGTGAGAGAACTCTGCCATAAAATCTGCATAAGCTAAATTAAAAGGTAGAAAAGAAAAATCTGGACCCCGGGTTCAAGATATTGTAAAGTCGTCTTAACTTATCGACGATGTGAATCTCGCAGTAATATCGGCTTGTAAATGTGTGGCGATGGTAACCGCTTACAGGTTTAGTACCTAAGTCTTGAGAACGAACTGTTAAACGTATTCGCCGTTTAAACCCATCATCGGCGCACGCGCAGGCGGCGCAGTGCGTGCGTGACGACAGCGTACAAACAGAACTACAACCGAAACGAACGGCCAAGAGTTTGGGAGCTTAATTGAACCATCGCAATGGTACCAGTGGGCCACTGGGCCACACCACACGCAGCCACTACGCGCAGTGTCCGGGCCGGTCCACTGGCGTTAGCCAACCATGCCCGCGATCTGGAGCTCCTTTATCAACATTATGGCCGTTTGCCGGCGAAACTAACATATGAGAATACAACATTATATTTAAATTTGAAGAACCATTTTGCATAAGGAAAGTAATATCAAGTAGATTAGATTATTTGAATTTAAGGAAATTACATTTAATTTAGTTCAGTAGTGCGGAAAAGAGTGAAAGTCGCGATTGTGAATGAAAACAATAAACCAACTGACTTAGATTGAAATAGTGAACATCCAAGGCGCACGTGAGCCCGCGGCCAGTCCCTTGCGGGGGAGCCAACCGAGCTACTTGAACATATCTTAGATATTTGACATTCTCCTATACATCTGTCTTGAGACGTGTGATCTTAATCAAAATTAATTTACTTAAAGTTTATAAATTAATCCATTGCCACAAAGGTGTTCTCTCGACTTCGTAAACTCGACAGATGCATGAAAGCATTGCAAGCAAGCCTTACTTAAAGGACTCGGGATTGTAAGTAAGACGGATTATACATCAGTATTGGTAAATAATTCCAAGTCTTGGTGCGATATACAAAAGACAATGGAGATCAATGATTAGGATCCTTTCCCTAGATGGGGACTCCGTGGTCCTCACATCTGAAGAGGACCGTCTCTCTCCTCCGGCAAGCTACGGCCCATTCAGACGGCGTGCGTTTTAGTCGGTTCAAGTCCGAAAAACCTGCCCCACTGGCTCCGGTGGTGGAGGTCCGTGGGGAGTTTGTTCATCCTGTAGTTATGATATAATATTATTTTTAAACTTTCGCGGTGTGAATTCATAATTATACCAAGTATCGGGACTTTCAAAAAAATTTCAATAGGGAAGATGGATTCAAGCTATCCGGAACGTGGAATCCAGTGATTAAGATACTAAAACCAAAAAACACAGTGCCGTTAAAAACTGACATAGTGAGTGTGGTGTGTCGCCAGCCTAACCATTCATAATAAGTGTAATGGTGGGTAGGCGCTCAAAAAATGTTCCCCGCATACATCTCGACGCTCGAAGACTAGTCAAGTCGTGACCACGGGTGCTGCAACGCATCCGAAACGTCGGCAGAAATAGTAAGTTCCAAAAAAAATATAATTCGCGAGAAGTCCCGATACTTGGTATAATTATGATATGATATGATAGGAACTTCATCCCCCGCACGCTTAAGGTGTAGAATGAACTCTTTGTCTGCCACCTAAGTGGTATAAAAAAAGAAGTTACCTATCCTACGAGTATAGTACATAATAATATACTCACACGTGTGTTCTTAGAAGGAAGGAGGAGGGGAACTCGTATACTGTACTTACGTGTACAGTACGGTGTTGTTGTGAACATATTATATGTATGTGTGTCGATACTTGTGTAAATATACAAAAGCATAGAGAACGTTAGAAAATGCGATGAGTCATAAGAACAACGTTATCTCGGGGATAATGGCCGCTACAAAATGCGCAAATTATGCCAAAGTGAGGTGAACACGAGCCGCGCCGTTATCCATGAATATTCACACATTTTCTTTCAACACTATTTAATACTAGTAGAGGTACTGCTTGAAGGTAGGCAGTCATTGACTACAATGACAGCTACAAAGCTGGAGTGAGAGACGTACTAAATGGGTATTTCTTCGAAATTTCATTCTTCAACTGATTCATCTGGCCAAAATTAAATTACACTATAAGCTTTGTTATACATATTCATATGAAAATATGGATTCCAAAGATCATATATTTGAATGAGGGACTCATTTTGATACAGTAGTTTTCAAGATATCGACATTCAAATATTTTGTGCCCAGAAGAATCAGAATTGGTAACAGATAAATCAGAAACAAAAAATTAAATTAAAAAACTTTAATACTTAATCAATTAGACCCGAATACTTGGCACGGCTGGCTATGCTGGTGCTGCTGCAGCTTCTGCAGAGACTCTTAAGCGGCGCAAGTATTCTAATCTCATTGGTGATTATGAGTTTGTGCCTTGGAGTAGAAACGTTTGGGCCGTGGGGTCCGAGCGCCCGTAATCTCTTCAGGGCTATTGCGAAGCGTATGATCAACGCTTCTCGTGACCAGAGGGCTGGCCTCTTCTTAGGTCAGAGATATAAGCATTGCCATACAAGTTGGCAATGCTGCCAGTCTTCTGAGAACGCTACCACAAGAGGCATGCGATGCGGAGAGATTCCACGACGCATTTTAACTTTTGTTTTTATTATTATTTTTTATTAATGTTAATATTAGCATAGATTTAAAATACTAATAATAAAAAGCTATCATCAATTAGATAATCATTTTACAATTAAAAAATCACAGTATAAACTAATTCTAGTAATGGCACTTGACATCAGTCTTAGCAATGTATCGTGTGTCCAACTATCAAAACAAACATACACAAGTAAGAAAATTAATAACATTACTAAAAGAAATATTTTCTTGACTTTTCGCAAGGGAGCGAGCCGCTTACAATTTCATCCTCAAAAAAATTCTTGGTGACGAGATCCTGAATTTTTTGATGAAGATGGAGTGATCGTATTTTCCCCAATGGTGTCAGACACTTTTGTCCGTTTATTATATGGAGTCCGATTCAATATAAAAAAACCCCGATCGTCTGAATCTGAGTGGTCCAAGGTTTTTTGATGATCAACCCTTCATTAGCTAGCTATTTTTTGTTGTTTAGGTGTTAAATTCTGCAAGAACCTTCTCTCTTTCTTTTCAAATATGTTTCTTTAATTTAAATTTGCACAGAGTACACTTGTCTGGATCTTTTCTCATGTTTTCCATAATGCGTTCTGCCAATCTCTTTTTCTCCTTTTTTTACCTTCAGGTCGTGGCATTGTTGTAAACTACAATATTAAAAGACAAAAATAATACAGATGTTTAAAGATAAATAACTTTTCATGTTTTTATTAGGGAAAATTAATCTTAAAATTGCCATTTTATGGCGTAATAGTTATAGTAGTAATGTAACAAAAATGCTAATTAAAATATTTAAAAATGAAAGTATAAGGTTTAACAGAATCCGGCTCGAAGGACCATAAAATGTAGAGTTTCTACAAGCGGCTATACACTTGTAGCAGCTATACTTTAATACATATGTATTAATAAAAGCAAATTGACACTATAAAACCGGTCTAATCCATTCACTACATACACTCCTTTCTAATCCATATGGTGTTTTGACCATATGAAGCAGGCACAGAGGAATCAGGATTTTGCCTTTAATTATGCATAACTCCATATTCATACAGGCTTCAGTAATAAAAAAATTCCACATTAAAATATTACCTAAAAGCATCACAGCAAACGCAAATTGAGGTTTTAAAACAATGAAATAAATCTGATAAAGTAGGCATTGTAATCAGAATGTCACCTGAACCAAGCACAGATGAATCATATATTTACCTTCGTAACACCACGTTCTCTGGCTGCCAGCCGCATGTCCACCTCCTAGCTTGTTCGTTGCACCATTGATTCCTCCCGCGCGCAAAATCACTCTCCTAGCAGTATTACCCGGTCAACTATGGTCAAGCGCAGCTTGCACCATATTAGTCAGTATTATACGCCGGACACTTATGTTTTACTTATTTATAAAAAAAGTATAAGTAGTTTTAACTACTACGCATTATTTTATAAAAGGACAATTCATTTCTTTTCCTTAAAAATTATTATTTATGTGAATTTGTCAAATGAAAAACGCCAGATCAAACATTTTCTTCCGGAAAATGGCAAACGGACGCGTTATATGAATCAGAAGAACATAGTTCAAATGTTTTTATTTTGTACCTAGACAGCAACTATTTCTAAAATATCACTTGACCAAGTTAGGGACAAAGCTAAAGTATCCAAAACAAAAATTCACAGGCAATTATGTTAGTTGGTTACAGAAATACACCCATAGAAATAGAAAATTTTGTCTTCGAAGAACTACCCAAATACTGACTGGGTTTCCTCCAGAAATCCTTACAAAAATATATAAATGACTAGCTGAAACGTCCCAGCTTCCCCTGATTGATAATTTTAAAAGTGAAGTTTTAGTTAGGGCTTAGGTAGTCAATTACTAGCAATGTTCAAATCGATTAAAATAGAAATATAGGTTCGTTGGCTCAGTGGTGAGAGCGGCCTCCTTGTAAGGGAAAGATCGCAGGTTCGATTCAGATCGATTCGAATAGTTGGTGGTATACTAAATGCTTAAAAAATTCATTCAATACTTGCAATGTATTAGGCTAATAGCGAAACCGTATATAGTTTGCCTTACACAGCACAGTGTAAGTTATATTTTTTATGTAACATAAGATTGGTTAGTGGTTAATGGTTGATAAACCAAAGGATTACCCGGCAAACGTCACTTGTGTGAGGTACACAAGCAATAGATCTTTGAACGTTCGATGTCAAGTGTTTTTGCTAAAGACACGTATCCAATCGCGCTCAATTACTGCTCCTCTACGTCAAGACTTCGTTGTTTTCGAAGCTAGTTCTCTGTGAGCGTCACATCCCGTCTCTATTCATGGAGAAATAAAGTATACTTTTTAGTTTCCAAATACGGGTAATATGCGACACTAACTTCCGCGCTAACGAAGTAAAAATATTATTTCCTATGAGTATTTAAACAAGATGTCTGTGAACATCGATCGTAAAACGGCATTGAACCAGCGAAAGCGTATTCTCAATCTGCAGGAAGAATAAAATGCAAAAAGAATGCAATAAAGCGAACCAGTTTGGGCTAAGTCGGCCGAAAAGTGGAAGTAAATATTTTGGCGCCGATTGTTCGGAGAGAAAGTTTGTTTATGTGACCCGTTCGCAAAACTCAGCTGATTTAATTGCGATAATATAAGGCTTGACGCCACTGGACAGGATACATGACGTCTCGACAGGATTCATACCATCCTCTCGTTTTATTTCATACAGCCGAGACGTGCTCTTATCTTTACCTTCATTAGGTTTCATTTTGCCAAGCAGGTGACACGAGCTATTGACTTAATAAAAGCACGCCGTGGGCAGCGCTTTAGATACCAGAATGTTACTCGCACGTTATCTTATCTCGATAGTTCCGGATACTTTGTTTAACTTTCCTTTTTACTCACTCTCCATCATTTTTTGTGAGATTTTGCTTAACACTTTTAATCTGTAATCTAGTTAAGATAAAGTATTACCAACTTTTAAACTTTCGCGTTTCATGACACACATATGAGAATGGTTCAAGAAAGCAGAGGTTGACTGCAAGTATGTTTGTGCATCATGTACCTAATAAATGTCTTTCTTCATTACTTTACTTACTCAGCAGACATACAGAAAACGATCAGATCGAATTTACAAATATTACAAGTTTCGGTTCTAAGTTCATTGCGTACCTACTAAGTTATGGAAAGGAGAAGCTGAAGAGCAGACCCCGGGCCTCAAAGTGCGAGTACACACACGCCCAGGGCTGGCGCTCGGGAGGAGAAGATGAAGAACTCAGACGTGAGAGCATTATGTGTAAAAATATTTTCTCCGCAGCCGCACAGTGCGAATGCATGCTTTCTCCCGGCGATGCGCACACGCCGCTCCTACTCACTATTAATGCGTTTATTTTAATTAAGTTTCATTCGAAGAATTGTTCTTTTTTAGAAGTTTGTTCTCGTTTGCTTTTGTATCCGTAATCATGAATATTTAAACTTCATTGTTTTAGTTCGAGTTGCCAAGAGCATGTCTATGTAAGGCAGAGACCAACACACCTCATTTAGGAATAGGGCAGGGTGTTGAGATCTCTCCATACCTCGTAGGTACTTTCGTTATGGGTAGTTAAAGCCCTGAAAACTTTGATAACTGACCTAACTATAGATCTTCGATATTTAAAGTGGCTTATGGAGGTCATGTGGTTTGGCAACGGCCGGAAGCTCCCTTACGTCGAAGGGGTTAATATATAATCCACCTTGTATTAGAACTGACATTTTGTCAACCACATTTTTGATGCCCACACTTTTAACTTGTAAACCTTTGCGTGACCTGAACGACCGAGTACTTGCACACGCTATCGCTGAACCGTAAAGACAGTTAGAGTGATTTTTTTTTATCAAAAACGTCAACAACAACTCGGAGTTATGGAAAGTAGCGGATAGAATAGGCTTGGACTCTCGTTTCGTGTCACTAATAAAATAGCTCGTACACTGTGGATGTAGTACATCCTTATGTTACATTAAAATAGAAGAAGCCTAACCGCTCGGTTACAGCTACTGGCGATGCGAATTGCGACGCGACTTGCGCTGGCGGGCTCGACTTGTGCGACCGGAATTTTAAACTAAATTGTATTTGGAATTTTAATAAAATGGCGCTGTCGAGGGAGGCGTGGTAATGCCTTCAAACGAGTGCGTTCATCGTTCAAGACAATGGAATTTATGTTAGGAGGGCATCCATAAAGGAACCAGTTACATTTAGGAATAATTGCTTCATTCGCACATCGCGGCAGCGAATCGCTCAGCTCTTGCAATCGCGTTGCAAGTCGCTTCATACAATTTCATATTTGTTCACGTCGCTGGTGGCCAGTCGCATCGCAAGTCACATCGTAATTCGCGTCGCAGATAGCGGTGGCCGAGCTGTCTAAAGTCCTATAAAGGCCCTGATCGACGGGTAAGTAAGACTCGTGGGGTGGCTCGTATCATTGCAAAACAGCGGTTTTAAATACTGCTGCCAATTCTTGAATTAAATGGGTATGTGACAAAGCTTGCCTTTTTTCAATCAAACTTTTAATCCACATTTTGGGGCGTTTTCTTTTTTTTCATAATATCCTATGGCGAGTTAACACAAGTCTCTGTACTGTATATACACGGATTGAAGATATTAAAAACAGTTGGGTTATGCTAGATTTATCGATTGTGAATCCTAAAAAGAGATGTTATGGAATTCTTGACTGTTTGTCTGCATGTCCACGATAAACCCAAAAACTACTGAGTGAATTAAGATGTTGTTTTTTGTTAGAATAGTCTGTGTCAGATATAAATCGTACGCTTGCGTGGGGATACCTTGGGCATCAGGTAGCAATAAGTGTATAATAATTCATCATCGTAATCATGACGACCTCGGACCTGTTGCGTTTCGGTAGTTTTCGACTTCTACGTCTGGAGTCTGGGGTAGCGGATTTAACTCCCGCTCGTTGCAATATTTGTATACATGAATATGCACCAGGGTCTCAGTCAATGATCTCAGTGATATCTTTTCTAGGGTACCTACACCAGAAGCCCAATTCACTCAATGAAAATATGTTCAAGACGCAGTCAAGATCTACTCTCAATCCCCAAAGGTCGAAAACGAGCACTATTTCATTGCAAAAAAGGGGTAAAAATCTATTCATTAATTTACTAACGACTACGATGTAAATGTTCTTTCTTGAAAATTGTATGATGAGGATACCCGCACCTGATCTACCTGGTCGCCAGCTCCGATGTACTGAAGCCGACGTAGGTGAATTCCAAAAGCAAAAAGAGCTTTTTTACAAGTTTTTCTGTGATATTTTTGTTATTTGTATGATGTGCAACACTAATTTTGAATTGATACGGTGGATACACGTAGGTCTTTTATTTCAACCTGTATGTATGTCATGACAAAATAACAATCAGAAAAACCTGGAGAAATTTTAGGAATTTACTTATAAATATTTAATGGAAATTAAGACAATATACCGTCGTGCGAGCTACTCAATATCAAATAGTTGTAAGTTCGATGGCTTCCTTACGCTTTTATTCAAAGAAAGAAAATGAATTATGTTGTAAAATTCATTCGATAATAAAATTGACTAGTAGGTATAAAAAATTAAAATTATCTTTTCTTAGTAAAAAAAACAGTACTTACCAATAACAACAGTATGTGTCTCGCCATGTTGACCGATGATAGCGCAGAAATTTAACACAACACAAGACGAAAGTGGCCCGAACTCACGTTAACATGGACAAATTCAATAAAATAACTTAAAATAAAATAATTTGATAGATTTCTTTCGAAATGGCGCGCTTGCGTGCGCAGTGGCGCGGGTATTTTTTTTTTTTTGGAGACGTAGACACGGTGCGTTCGGCCGGCGCGTTCGGAAGTGATGCACTGTTGCTTCTAGCGGGACACCAGAGAGAACGGGAAATCGAAACTAGCGGAGAGAGGACATCGCATAGAGCTGTCGAGATGTTGTAAACGTTGGTCATGTGAAACATCTAGTACCTGCCGACACGCAGAAGCTAACTAGCTCACAATGAACGAAATTAACAATATTTTATACAACGTAGACAGCAAATGATTTAAATTATCAAAATGATGGTCTTAATATAATGAGGGTCATAATATAATACTGGATCCGCTTTGTGCCTCAGAAAGCACGTTCGTCTGGTCGACTGAAAAAGTGTGGACCCTTGATTCAGAGATGAGAGCCTTGGATGCGACACAGAGAAACGCATAGATGGCGAAGATGATGGTCTTGATTTACTATTTTATAGTTAACTCAGTACTTCTTCAGAAGCGAAGCGTACCCTAGATATATATTTGTTGATTCAAATTGATATATTCTAGCTAGAACAATCAACAACGAAAAAATCTGTCAATAAATTTTTGCATTCTTTTTAACTGAAGCTCCAACTCTAGCACCTACTGGGTTGGGGACATAGTGTACCTGAAAGTACATAATGGTAGATGTGCACAACAGCTCTATGTAATTCATTGGTGATAGATTTATTCCTAACTTTAATCACTCGACTCTCAACATTCTAACAAGATCAAACATATTCATAGTAAGTAAAAAGCTTCACTTTACCGGAACTCTGTCCGAAATTGGTAATAAAAAAAGGCAATAAAATCAGAGAGAAACCAGGCTGTATGCGTAGTGCAGTGGGTGGTGACGTCAGGCGCCAACCACGCCGTGTCCCACTTGCGGAGGAGAGAGAATTGCTTGCGTTTTGTGATATATTTATTATTGAAACACGTTTCCGTCAGCGCGCTTGTTCTAGAAACGCCGAAACCACTAAATATGTGGAGAAACCAGTGATCACGCAGCAAGTATGCCCAAGTAACATGTTAAGCTCATCTTGTAACATATAAGTAGGTAGTTAGTTATCCGTTATCAATTTGAAGTCACTATATTACTTTTTTTGTTTCTTCACTGAAAATATCTCCTATGGTACCTACTTACACAACTAAAGTGAAAGAAAGAAAGTAAGTTGGACAGGGCTCTAAGGCATGCCTTCCTCTTAGGATTAGAGGGTTACACCGCGGTCTTTCCCGTATTAGTCAAAAATAATAAAACCAAATTAGATAACCGCGCCAGGCAGCAGAGGAGAGCGGTCCCCGGCTCCAAAATGCAAGCTGGGATTGGTGCTTCAATGAAGAAGGCGAAGTAAATGCCAATTAGGTAATTCATTACCAATATTTTTATTTCAATGTGTAACATTTGTGCAAGCTTTAGACAATATCATTAACTTATAAATAATATTTACATATTCATACATCAAAATCCTCATTTACACTTGCCATAGTCCATGGGATACAGTTCCTCCCACACTTTGAACCTGCTCTCGAACAGGTTCTGCCTGACGGAGAACTCCTTGTCGATGCGCAGGTAGTTCCTACGCTGCGGTGTGAACACGGGCCAGTGCAGCAACGACAGCTCTGGAGTGTCCGGCTTGGGGTTCGGGTCCCTGGAGACAAGGTAAATTATGAATATGAAAGCCAAATACATGCAGTCTTGAACACTGAAAAGGTTACCTTCACCAGAGCCTGGACCATCGGTCAGTAGGTGCACTAGCGAGCAGGTGAGGTAGGTTTGGGTTCTAAGGATCTCAGTGGCGCACACTCCACGCCCAATGGATTAAACTTAAAAATTTAATTAAAAATTTAAAAAACCCCCGTCACGAAAATCATCCCTCAAATAGTCGGAAATAAGTTGTGTTAGTTAGCCCTGTAACTTTGATGACTTAGTAATACATATTTTGATTGAAGCGTTGTCATGTCGGGGGACCCTAACTGGTAGAGCACTACGTCATATTATCGGAACGATCCAAGGTCCTCCCGACAAGCCATTTCAATTGATACCCACCCACATCGAGAGAGTTGAGAAAAAAATGTACTCCGTCATTTTGTAGCGGCGGCTATCTTGGACCGATTTTTTTCAAACAGCTAAAACCACTCCCGACTAACATACCTTTCAAACAAAAAAAACTAAATCCAAATCGATCCATCCGTTCAGGAGCTACGATGCCACAGACAGACACACACACACACACACACACACACACACACACACACACACACACACACACACACACAGAGAGACACGTCAAACTTATAACACCCCGTCGTTTTTGCGTCGGGGGTTAATAATTCGACTTTCGAACAGTACTAGCTAAAAAAGACGTAGTGAGCCCTCACCCGAATCTCATGAAGTTGTACCATATGGCTACCATCTTGTCGACCATCTGCGAGTCCAGCGACTGTGACACGGGGATGGGGGGGAAGCTCGTGCTCACGTTGAACAGGTAGATCAGGTCGTCGTGGTGGGCAGCGCCTGGAAGCACAAGAGTTCATTGAAAACAGAGTAGGTAAAAATCTGAATTACCTGTGTAGGAGTGTTGCAATAATTACCGATAGGTTTGTTGGTGGTGGGGTCCACGTAGTGGCTGCTGTTGCCGACGTAGCCGAACTCGTAGTAGTACACCGGCCGCGGGGAGTGGCGCGCCATCAGGTTCACCAACCTTTAGGATAAGGAGAATAAAGTGTTACGTAATCACCATAACTGTAACGGTTACCTGTTGACCTACCAACTCAAATAAAGTGACCGGTAAGCTTAGGTACTAATAGTGTACTTTACTTGCTCAGGATGGGATAGGATTAGGTCTTTTTAGTGGAAAGTCAAGCATAGACTACTGGCTCGCGTCATGATTGATCAGGTCTTATTTGGTTTTTGGTTGGTCCTCCACATAGTGACTATGCGTGATATTTCAGATGTTTGTTCAAGAAATTGGCACTAATCTTTTTTTGTACGGAAAACCCTACAGACCCTCTCACAGGCCCTCAGCTGAGGTGGTTATATCGGATTCAAACTGCACACTGCCACCCTCTCAGCTCTCGTATGCTCGGCCGGGGTGTAAGATATTCTCTCACTCGGTCAGAGTACCTATCGTGACGAACTGTAAAGTGTCTTGACAGGATTGGATTGCATCTACTTCCGTACAAAAATAAATGTATATTAGTTCCTTATGTTTTTACCTGTGAACTCCAAACCCAATAACAGAATCCGAATATAACTTCCCAAGTCCATCGGCTATGGCTGTGTCGTTCGCTATATCCTTGCCGCCCAGGTACGCCTGCTTGAGTCTGTCAGCTTGAGAGTCAGTGTTGCCCGACAGGTGGAAGGATATCGGAGCAATGCGGTGCCAGGAGTCACGCATTTGTGTGAACAGCGTTTCGTTTCTTAAGACATCTGCAACGCAATCACATCTTGAGTCCCTACTTACATAACCAACCCACTGGTTAAATGAGCCTACAGGCCTAATTTAACAAGAATCACTCAACGTTGAAGATTACTGACCAAGACTCCGCAAGTGATGTTTAATTTTTCACTCAACGACTTTGCTAATTGCTTTGAGACATTTATTTTTTTATTTATTTATTTAGTACATGGAAAACTTACAGCATAAAAAAATTAATAGCGTTGGATTAGGCAATAGAAAGCCAATAAGAAGTTTTCGCTTATAGTAGCTGCGTAGGTAAAACATTGTGAACAAAAACACGCATTGCACAAACCTTATGGAAGAAAAAATAGAAAACTACACAATAGATCTACATAGTCAACACCAGCAACATAGTACATCAATTTCTGGGTTTGAAAAATGCTAAACTCACGCACCTTCTTGCCGCGGGCACACTAGTCGAGAAAGGGACAATATCGTGCTGCTTACAAAGCCTGTTACAGTTGTTTTTTTATACCACTTAGTTGGCAGACAAGCACCTGAGCGGTTACCGTGGCCTATGGATGTATGCAACACCAGGGGTGTTACACTAGCGCTGCCGACCATGAAGAACCCCATGTTGTAGGTGCTTGGGAACACCGCAGCAGGTAGGTCACTCCACAGCTTGACTGTGCGTGGGATGAAGTTTCTTTCATACCGTACAGTGCGCACCGTCTCAGGTCGCGATGTGTGAGGATGAATTCCCTGCCCATGGCGAGAGATGCGTTCGTATTCATCTGAGCACAAACCATTGTATAGGCGGTAGAACACACACAGTGAGGCAAAATCCCTCCTAAGGCTAAGAGGTTCCACACTACCTGTGAGTATGGGATTGTCAACCAGCCTCAATGCCCGTCTTTGTTATAGGCATAACGGCGTTTGATGACCGTCGGATTTAAGCAGAAAGCGTTGACATATACATTAACTAACGAATATTATAAGAACCATTACGGATGCAATACAGAATAAAGAATATCAAATCTGTGGTGGTTAGTAGTTTCTCATTAAGACATCGCCCACAAGATTACTCACAGAAAGCCTTCTTGAAGAACTCGTCTTGCGTTTGACTGATGATGTACGGCACCGGGTGGAGGTCCCCATTGTAGACCGACTCGCTTGGCTGATTCACCAGAAACCTCTCCTGTCCGAAGTCTTCTTCTTGGGTCGGCTTCCAGAGAATGACAGGATCGGCACCAAACTCCTGTAAGCACAGATTGAGATTTTCTTTCTTTGACCCTCTACCAAAACTCACTATATATTGTGATTTGGAGCACCCGATATTCACGGAAACCAATGAAACGAAAACGAAACTTGGATGGCAGACACACACGGCCCACTTAATGGAAAGTGGTTACTGTGGCCTATGGACGTGTGAAACGCCAAGGGAGTCACACTCGCGCTGCCAACCCTGTAAACACAAGAGTTTCTGTGCCGTCAGAGTAAAAGACTAAGCAGGACAAGCTTTTGGTCTTCCCACTGACAGTACAAAATCTCTCCAGTGATCTCTGGCTACCCTACTCACCACCGGGAAGACAACACAAGGTTATTATGGCCGCGGTATTCTGTAGGCCGTAGGTACTTCCCCAATAGGACTGCTCAATTTAACAGAAATACCGCCGTGTCCTACCTCCTCTAAATCAGGTGACATTATCATCTGGATAAAACCCTCTTCCTACAATAAAGATTAAAAAAAAACTATTTAAAGTCAGTACTTTCCAATGTGTTGACATTATCTTACAACCCTTTCGGTTGCGTGAATCAGCTTACTGATCATTTGTAGACACTTGTAAGAATACAAATGATCTTGAACTTCTCATCCAAAAAACATTACAGCTACTATAATGTTAACGGGATTTAATACGATCATGGTATAGGTACATTCATACTTATGGTTTGCCTGACGTTTCGACCAAGTTCCACCAGCCGTGGGCACGCCCGCCGTCTTCGAGTTCGTGATGTAGAAGGTTCTTCACTACCTGCACTACTTCGTGCACCGCTGAGCCAGTCGGCCGGTGACCACGGCCGGTGTAACCTAGTCGAAACGTCAGGCAAACCAAGGTCCATGATCGCGTTAATTCCTGTTAACATTATTGTATATCATGGAACGCGACATTTTAAAAGTTATTATTTTTACAGCTAGATCAGAAACTATTTGCAAATTTACAAAATAGGTACACCTTAAGTAGTACGTATATCCTATACTAGCTGACCCACCCCAGCTTCGCCCGGGGTATATTTTGAAGCTTCATATCCCTTTGAGCCCGTATGTTTTAGTCTTCAAAATATGTATGAAAAATTGCCGGATTTGTTAACATTTATTATCAATGCTCCGCTCCCTTAAGTAGTAGCGTGATGATATATAGCCTAAAACCTTCCTCGATAAATGGACTACCCAACACTGAAAGAATCATTCAAATCGGACCAGTAGTTCCAGAGATTAGCGCGTTTAAACAAACAAACAAACAAACTCTGCAGCTTTATAATATTAGTATAGATAATAAATTTCAGGTCATATTTAACAGACAACTATGTCTTGTACTCACAAACATACTGTCTCGAGAATCCCCTATCTCTTTGGCCGACTTCGTTTTGAGGCAGTCGATGATTGCTTTGGAACTGTCAGTGGGACAGTTCAGAACTTTCGCCTGTCGGACTGCCAGGTGGCGCTGGTGCCGAGGGATCACCATTTGAGAGATCGGAGAGCCGCTCATGGAGATAGCGCGGTGGAACAGACCTGTAAAGTTCAGAAAGTAGCAAGACTTTCACACATCACGCAGAGCTAAATTTTAAATGACATTACTGTACTTTTGTAATGTATGTATGTACATGTCCTTACGAACTGTTTTAATATCATGTAAATTACCTTTCGACATAGTCGAGATTGTATGCAGCATGACACTGAACGACCCCACACTGTATCCCGCTAAGGTCACCAGGTCGGGGTCACCTCCGAACGCCGCTATATTCTTCTGCACCCATTTGAGAGCGGCTACCTGGTCTTTCAGACCGTTGTTTCCAGGGGCCAACGAGTCGCCTGTGCTCAGAAAACCTGAAGACAATACTACAATATTGATAATAATATAGGCATACCTTGACATACCTATCCGGTATATCATGGTTGAATATTTACAAAATATTTATACCTGCAGAATTAATGACGAAGTTCTGGCACAGTTAAGGGGTCATTTGGCAGTCACTACAGACTAAGAAGACTCAGTAAATATTTATATATAGGCCATCTATGCAGAATAAATGATTCCTCGCTCGCGTCGCATTGATGGCACTCGGACGTTGGCTCTTTCTCCATCCGACGCAGATACTTTCCGAAGCACCCGTGCTCGGTGATCATCTGCGTCAGACAGTACGAGAGGCTGCCGTGTGGCCTCTCTAGCCACTCCCCCATGATGGGTCTTACCGCCGCTACTACGGCACGCCCTGCGCCTGGTCGCCCAAGTCGTAGCTCCCATTCCACCACCATTTCCCTGTGGAGCCGGGATCTCACGGCCCGAATTCCTTCGGGTTCGGGATCGTGACCCCGTCCCCGCGCCGCCTTTCGGAACCGGTATAGCGCCGAAAGGGATCTCGCTTCCAGGATCCACAGTGGCCATCCGGCGAGGAGACTCGCCGCATTGAACCATATCGTGCGGTACCCCTTTATGATGCGGCACGCCATCTTCTGCTGCGGACGCTGCAGCAGGGGCACAGCAGCAGGTCCGCCCACACGGGACACCCGTACAGGGCCATGGACCGCACGACACCCGCGTAAAGTCTCCTGCAGGAGTCGTCCGGGCCCCTCAGGTTGGGCATTAGTCTGAAGTGCTTCCCGAAGTCCCACCGACAGTCGAGCACGGAGCCCCAGATGAAATATCTGGGGCTTGATGCCGATGAGAATGATTTTTTACTTTGAAACTACCGTAAAAGCTATAAATCAATTTGTGGCTGGAGGAGTAGTGAGGTAGTGGACCCAGATGTAACTGGTATGAAGTAGAATATCCTAGGTAATATCCTAGGTACGGATGTTCGCTGCAACCTGAATAACAAAAATTACATCGAAAGTATTGTCAAAACAGCCTCGCGTAAACTCGGAGTCCTGACCAGAGTGAGACGATTTTTCACGCCGGAGCAGCGCTGTCTTCTATACAAGATACAAATTCGGTCCTGTGTGGAATACTGCTCGCATCTCTGGGATGATTCAGCAAAGTACTTACTAGATGCTCTCGACAGTTGCAGCGACGTGCGGTCCGCATCATTGGGAATCCCGAGGTCACGAACACCCTAAAACCTTTACAGATGCGTAGAGATGTTGCGTTCATGGCTGTATTTTATCGTCTGTACCATGGTGAGTGTTCTGATGAGCTCTTCCAATTAATCCCACCCTCCCCTTTCCTACACAGGACAACACGTGCTGATCTTAGATGTCATCCGCACACGGTGCAGAACATCCGATCAAGAACTAATCGGTTCGGTGACTCTTTCCTTTGTCGCATCATAAAGGCCTGGAATTAATTACCAGCTCACGTGTTTCCTTCTTCCTACAGTCCAGGGTCCTTTAAGCGGGGCGTGAAAAAGCATATGGCCGTCAAGCTGAGTGTCACCATTGTCACATGGTATGTGTAAGTAATGGCGACCCTCTTTTCTGAGACTTTGCCTTCAGTTTACCATCAGGCAAGGCGATGTCTAATTGACGTGTTCTATATAAAAAAATATATATTGTACCTATAATAATGTGAACGTACACCTACAATATAGGGTTCTTCAAGAGGGGTATCAGACGGTTTCTTCATGGTCGGCAGCGCGAGTGTGACACCCCTGGTGTTGCATACGTCCATAGGCCACGGTAACCACTTCCCATCAGGTGGGCCGTGTGTGTGTCTGCCACCTAAGTGGTTTAAAAAAAAATGAAAAATGTGGTAATACCCACCCAGGGACGCCAGTCGATAGTTGATGGTGACCAGTACGATGTCTCTGTCCAGGAGGTGATGAGGCCCGGCTGTGTCGCTGCGGCCGGACACCGAGTAGAAGCCGCCAGGGTGGATGAACACCAACACAGGCAACTTTCTGTTGCTGCACGAGCAAGTGGAAGTAAATCAGTGGGTCATTTATAAAGAGGTATTTACAGACAGCATCAGATCGATGTTGAAGAACAACGTTCTCAAAATGGACTCAATGCGTTGGCTGCCCCCTTCCTGTTCTATGATCGTTCTGATATTTGGTACATGCCTTTAATTCGGACAGTAATACAATTTAAAACAATAAAACAGCCTCTGTGGCGTGGCGGTAGTGAACGCGACTGCTACGCAGGAGGCGCGGGTTCGATCCCCGCTCAGTGCAAATATTTGTATGCATGAATATGGGTATTTGCATTGGTCTGGGTGTTTCTATGTATAATATGTATGTATTTACAAAAAAAAAAGTATTTAAGTATGTTTATCCGTATTCTAGATTCCATAACACAAGCTAGTTAAACTATGCTTACCATGGGTCTAGATAGCGTTGTGTAGAATGTTAAAAAAAAACAGTTTAATTCGCTCTTAATCGTATTAAGATTATTTAGAAACTTTGTAGTCAAGATCTTTCTGACGCTGACTGTACTAACATTTTTTATTTATCTTTTGAATATGATGGTTATAAACTTGAACCAAACGCTCTCTACAAAGAGTCCGTAAGTAAGGTGATGAAAGAAAGAAATAAAAACCATTTATCTAAGAAAAGCATAATTATATAAAGCATGTGATGGGCGGGGTCCTTTGCTAACTGGTGGTAATGTCAAAACACAGGCACTCTACTGCGACTATAATAGGACAAACCCCGCCCGTTCACCCCCAGGCGCATCCAAAGACTAGCCTAATCTTTATTGGTTCTTAACATTCACACAATTTCTTTAGCAAAATAAATATGTCGTTCTTGTAAATCATCGTCGAGTCGACCTTAAGATCGAAAGGTCCCGAGTTTGAATCCTGGTCAACCAACTCCTAACACAAGTAATTAAGCTTAGCTAGAAGGGTTAGAGGAAATATTAGTAAATTCGGTTCTAATGTTCTTTATAAAAAAGAAAGTATAATTTAATTCATAATTTTTTAGCTTCTTACTTATCAGGAGTGTACACGTTGAGCCTCAAGCAGTCCTCGTCCACAGGGTACCTGTTGCGTGCTGGCTGCGGGCACGCCGGCCCGTCCTGCGTGCCGTCCACCTCGGTGTCGTAGTGCTGTATCAGGACTGGCGGCTGGGAACGGAGGCTTGGTGTAATAATAAAAAAAATGATTTTTATTCTCTCTGTATCTCCTATTTAAAAGAAATAGAAATAAAATTGGTTTGTAAGTACATTACCATAAAAGTTCGGGCGCCTTGGAGATACACATGCCTAGGATAATCAGCGGAGATTGGAAACTTTTAATCTGCCGGAGGTGAGCTAAATGAAACCAAACGGTGAGGTTTAAGGTTTTATTGTCCACTCCAGTGTGCATTTAGAAATAGTTGCAAGGATACATTCCTAATGTATAACTAACATTAAATTTAAAATTAGAGTTTTATAAGCTAGGTCAATATGATCTTATGTCACCAATGCATTTTTAGGTTATTTTGAAGTTTAGATTTAAAATATAATTAAAGTAAGCTCACGGCATCCCTCGGCGAGTATATGTAAACACAGCAGCGAGAAAGCTCGTAGCAGGCGAAGTTTTCAGTTTAAGCCCATGCGGTACATCCAGGTTTGAGGCGAAAAGTCCAAACCCTCCATAAGGAAATGCAGATGACCGAAGACAAAGGTCCAAAGAAAAGATCCAAAGGCAAAAAGAAAATGAGAAAAAGGGCAAAGAAAAGGCGGTTCCAATTTGGAAACCTGTAACAAAATTGCATGTCATTAGAACAAACTCCAATATGAACACGAGGTCCTAATTTTTTATAAATTTGTGCGACTTACCGCCTTAATTTGCTGGAACAATGCCAATAGCAAAAGAAATCATGATATTCTCAGATTAAGAGCTGAAACAATAGAATTTTAACAATTATTTTTCAAATTAGGAGCGTGGCGAATTCCATCAAAGTGAATCTTATTAAAAAATGACAACTCACCAGAAATAAACTATAATTCCACAAGAGGATAGTTGTGAAGACACAAACTATTATCCTTTAGGCCAAAATACTCTCATTTTTATGAGATTTATTGAAATTAAGTTACGAAGCCATGAATATCGACCATCCAGCCTCAACGCTAGGAAGAAAGGTGCCTTGACAGCTATACGTCAAAATGTCATTCACTCCGCGTTCCGAAACTTTTCGTTCAAAAATAGAATTAAAACCGGTGTGACGACGTTTGCAGAGTGCGTCGTTACATTACATCCCTCCCCAAAAAGAAAAAAGAAAGAAAGAAACTTCCTTTTCTAATGAAAATTATGAGAGTCCAGAACAAAATTCCAAAAAACCTCAAAAGACAAAATGTCTTGCAACATTTTTCAATAAACAAAAAAGGCAATGCGAAAGCATCTTGCATTGGGTATTGCAGAAATAATTATAAATTAAAGAATGGGAAAGCATTCCTAAAAATCAAAGAATGTGAAAACACTCGAAAAGTAAAGAATTAAGTTGAAAAAGAATTTCCAGTTTCAAATGGAAACAAAGGACACTATCCAACTTAATGGAATAACCGAAACCAAACTCAGAAAAGAGTAAAAACTTATTTCAACACAAAAGTGAAAATAAATCCTTCAATAAAACAAATTAAACAATCCCTACTCAATTCCATTCCAGATATCGATTAGGCAACCAACGCCGTCGAATCTAATCCTTGATCTTAACCAGCCTTCTAGCATCAATACAAAAGTGCGGTTGAGCTCCTACGCCACCGACTCTATACCAGCTATTCCTGAAACAAAAATATGAAACTAACAAGATATCGGTTAAGCACCAACGCTGCCGAATCTGAAAGAAAATCGGTAAAAACAATGAAGTTTTCCCACTGTCGGTTAGGTTGAAAAGCCGCCGACTTCAAATTCCTATTCCAACATCCAAAACGTCAAAACAAAATCACAACAAAAGTGTCGTAATAATATATTTATAAGCATTGTGATCGGCATAACACCACCAACTTTCCGAGCACAAGCAAAATATAAAGAAAATATGACAATTGTGACCAGTACAACACCACTGACTTTCTGAGCACAACCGCATAAGAAAAGTATGTCATTTGCGACCGGCACAACACCACCGACATCCCGTGCGCAAAGCATAAAAAATGTAACAATGTGTATAAAAACACAATCGTACAAAAAGAGAAAAACGACAATTACGACCGGCTCAACACCACCAGCTTCCCGTGCGCAAAGCGTAAGGTGTGACTATGTGTATGAAACACAATAGCACAAAAAATTGTAAAGTCCAGTAAGACACAAGTCTCCCAAAAAATGGTATAACAAGGTGTGTAAAAATTGCATAAAATGCGTCCAATCCGAGAATCTTAATACTAAGAAAATAACCCAGAACTGTACAAAAATAAAGTTCAAGAAACTTAATTTTCCATTCCCTAAGTGAGTGGAAATAAGTCAAGTGAATTTAATGTAGAAAATGAATATTAAATTTCACTCCTATATTAGAGTAGAAACTAAATTCCTAAATTTGTACAAAATATACAATATTAAATATACAAGTGTATAAAAATATATACAGGAAAATAATCCTATACAACAAAGATAAATAAAAATATAAGATCTTTTGATGTGGAACAATTTGTTAATACGGAGTAGAGTTACACAATAACAAGTCCTAAAATGACCTAAGTTATTTTTGAAGGAAACTAAAATTGAAATTAATAAATTGTTGTGAAGTTCCTAACATACATCACCTTTCAAGATCCCTTAGCCTCACAAACATCACCTTACAATGGGATCAAACTTCAAACAAAGTACCAAAGACAATAGACATTGTCAAAACAAGAATAATTTTAATATTTAATTATGTCTTTAATATGATAACGACCAGTATAGTTTTTATTAAGGTCTTTTAAAACATAAACATTAGAGGAAATTTTATCTATTATTTCACACTTAACAAACTTAGGTGCTAACTTAGCCGAAAAGAATGCAGGAGCATTAGACTGCACAAAACTTCTCCTCCACACTATATCTCCCACCTCAAAAGAAATGACCTTCCTTCCTATATTATAATAACGCGCATTACGCTTATAAGCTTTAAGCAATGAAGCTTGAACTTTTATAAAAATATCACTAAGTGATTTAAGTGAAAAAGCAAATGAAGACCTATCAACAACATCAAGTTGATTGAGGTTATCAAAAGAATTACTAAAACGGTGCAATGAAGCATCAAAAATAAGTTCTCTACCGAACATGAGAAAATTAGGAGTGAAATCTGTAGCTAGATTCACACTACTATTTAAAGCTAATTGAACATGAGGCAAATATTTTGACCAAGTTCTATGATCATCTTTAACAAAACAAGAAATACATGTTTCGACTGTTTTGTTATATCTCTCTACAGGATTATTTTGAGGTGTATATAAAGTATTATAAAATATTTTACTAATATTATAACTTTTTAGAAAATCTACAAATTGCTTAGCTGTAAATTGGCTTCCATTATCACAAACAAAAACTTTAGGTGTTCCAAACTTAAGAAATATTTCTTTTTCAAGTATCCCACAAATTACTTTAGTGGTAGCACTAGTCATAGGAAATATCCAACAATATTTTGTAAAAACATCTATGATTGAAAGTATATACTTATGGCCAGAATAAGCTTTTGGAAGAGTTCCAATAATATCAATAGAAAGCATTAACATTGGTTTATCAACTTTCTTAGGATTAACCATAATTCCATGAGGTGGATTAGTAGAAGATTTATAAGCTTTACAAGTATCACAAGAAGAAATGTATTTTTGAACATCAATAAACATACCTTTCCAAAAATAATGTATTTTTAATTTATTTAAAGTTTTATGAATTCCTAAATGTCCTGAATTAACATCATCATGATTAGATTTAATAGTGTCTAAGATGTGTTCTTTAGGTATGACAATTTTCCAATTTAAACGATTATTAGGATTATATTTATCTTTACAAAATCTATACAAAGTATCACTTTCAACTTTGAAATTTTTATATTTTCTAGGAAACTTTTGACAATTTACAAATATTTTTCTATACCAAGGATCAACGATATCCTCATTTGGCATAACAATAATATTATTTACAGGAATATTAATAGCAGAAATTTCTATTCTGGATAAACAATCTGGAACTAAATGTAAAGAACCTTTTTTATATTTAACATCAAAAGTAAATTGAGAAATTCTAGCAGCCCAACGTGCAAGACGACCACTAGGATTATTAAGTTTAAGAAGCCAAGTTAAACTAGCATGGTCAGTGATAACTGTAAATTTCATTCCTTCAATATAAGGTCTGAAATGTTCAATAGAATCCAATATTGACAACAACTCTCTCTCAGTTGTACTATAATTACGTTCACATTTATTAAGTGATCTAGAATAATAAGCTACAGGATGTTGATCTCCATTATCATCATCTTGGCTCAGGACACTACCAATTCCAACAGAACTAGCATCGCAATGTAAAGAGAATGGTCTTTCAAAATTCGGACAATGTAAAACTGGTGCAGAAATTAATGCAAGTTTTAAATTATGAAAAGCAACTTCAGCTTCTTCATTCCAGAAAAGAGATTCTTTAGAATTCTTGCTTCCGGCCGTTAATTTGGTTAAGGGCGAAGCAATATCAGCAAACTTATCAATGAATCTACGGTAATAAGAACATAACCCAAGAAAACCTCTTAATTGTCTAACGCTTTCTGGGCGTGGGAAACTTTTAATGGACTCTAATTTAGCAGGGTCTGTATGTAAACCATTACTATCAACAATATAACCAAGATAACGCAGTTTATCTTTACAAAAATTACACCCTTTCAAATTAATAGCCAACCCAGCATCTTTAAGGACTTTATAAATTTCATTTAAATAATCCAAATGATCAGAGAATGCAGAATTCATCAATATGAGATCATCTAAGTAACAGAAGGCAAGTTTTTCCTCAAATTATCATTCAATAAAACATTCATCATATTAAATGAAGATGCGGCTCTCAGACTATGATCACCAGCTCCTCGACTATTCGAAAATGGATCAACAACTTCAGATAAATCAGCCATGACATGAGTAGAAGTACCAACTGGAACATCACCAACAATATTCTCAAACAAAGGCGGGACCTGTATTTCCTTATCCATGTTTGATTTATAAAAGGATGTGAAAATCTAATAAAAAGTTGTATTAAATACACTATAAGTTTCTAATTAAAGTATCAATTAAAGTTTCTAATTAAAGTTAATTAAATTATGAATGAAGTTAATTGCATTGATAGCAAAACGCTAAACTCAAAAGTCAAACAAACTCATAGAATGGAATGTTATTGTTGCAAAAATTATTTAGGTCAAATGCCTATAAAGATAAAAATGCATTAGTGATTCACAAAATAAATTATTTATGTCTACTTAAGGTAAACAGCAAATATTCAAATATTACTATGTTTTCACACATGTGAATAAAGGTTAAGAACTAGTAATTATATAATATTACTAAGTGGAAAATCTTACCTGTAATAAACAAAAGCTATATAAGATAAAACAATTATAACAATAACCATGTTATACAAATTGAAACATTCACCTGTAATTGAGAGATACAAACAATAGTACTAACTTGTAGTATGATTAGTTTTGCAAAGTAAACAATAACAAAGATTTACTGTAATACACAGTTATGTAACAGTAAAATACATGAAGAAAACACTGTTCTTAACATGATAAGGTAAAAAATAATGCAAAGGTGACAAGGAATAAAGATATATGCACACTGTCATGTCCCTGTTCGCGAGTGCCAGATGTAATAATAAAAAAAGTGATTTTTATTTTTTTCTGTATCTCCTATTTAAAAGAAATAGAAATAAAATTGGTTTGTAAGTACATTACCATAAAAGTTCGGGCGCCTTGGAGATACACATGCCTAGGATAATCAGCGGAGATTGGAAACTTTTAATCTGCCGGAGGTGAGCTAAATGAAACCAAACGGTGAGGTTTAAGGTTTTATTGTCCACTCCAGTGTGCATTTAGAAATAGTTGCAAGGATACATTCCTAATGTATAACTAACATTAAATTTAAAATTAGAGTTTTATAAGCTAGGTCAATATGATCTTATGTCACCAATGCATTTTTAGGTTATTTTGAAGTTTAGATTTAAAATATAATTAAAGTAAGCTCACGGCATCCCTCGGCGAGTATATGTAAACACCGCAGCGAGAAAGCTCGTAGCAGGCGAAGTTTTCAGTTTAAGCCCATGCGGTACATCCAGGTTTGAGGCGAAAAGTCCAAACCCTCCATAAGGAAATGCAGATGACCGAAGACAAAGGTCCAAAGAAAAGATCCAAAGGCAAAAAGAAAATGAGAAAAAGGG
Source organism: Eilema griseolum (assembly GCA_963662185.1). Lineage (NCBI taxonomy): Eukaryota > Metazoa > Arthropoda > Insecta > Lepidoptera > Erebidae > Eilema > Eilema griseolum. The sequence continues at coordinate 309,513 of OY759229.1, read as the reverse complement.
CAAAGAAAAGGCGGTTCCAATTTGGAAACCTGTAACAAAATTGCATGTCATTAGAACAAACTCCAATATGAACACGAGGTCCTAATTTTTTATAAATTTGTGCGACTTACCGCCTTAATTTGCTGGAACAATGCCAATAGCAAAAGAAATCATGATATTCTCAGATTAAGAGCTGAAACAATAGAATTTTAACAATTATTTTTCAAATTAGGAGCGTGGCGAATTCCATCAAAGTGAATCTTATTAAAAAATGACAACTCACCAGAAATAAACTATAATTCCACAAGAGGATAGTTGTGAAGACACAAACTATTATCCTTTAGGCCAAAATACTCTCATTTTTATGAGATTTATTGAAATTAAGTTACGAAGCCATGAATATCGACCATCCAGCCTCAACGCTAGGAAGAAAGGTGCCTTGACAGCTATACGTCAAAATGTCATTCACTCCGCGTTCCGAAACTTTTCGTTCAAAAATAGAATTAAAACCGGTGTGACGACGTTTGCAGAGTGCGTCGTTACATTGGTTGGAGTCAAACGAATAAAGAAACTAACTTGATATCTCATAAAGTTGCCTGGTGCGAAAATAGTAGATTTGATTCCGTGGCCACACAATACTCACCCGAAACAGACTTACATTATAACATCCTTATATAATGTAGGATTTCCTGACGCAAATAACTTTGTTACCTGGAACCTTAGCTCCCCAACGGGCGGCTGCGCGTACCGCACGCCCCGGTACGCCTGGAAGCGCCTGCCGCGTCGTGAGACCATCCATGATCCTCTGAAGGTGCCTGCTGCACCGCGTATCACGGGAGCGGCCTCTGCATCAGGTGCTGTGAAAAGAGGGTGGAGTTACGAGTCGTTGCGGCAAAGGTTATAAGAAGACACACCAATAGGAGAGCAAAATACGGAGATTGCGTTTGGAGGTTTGGTTGCAACTGGAACTAGCTCTGTGATGTTGACAAATATTTGTACTAAGCGGGAATCAAACCTTTAGCTGTAGCTGCAGCTGAACGCTTTGCTGTCAGCAGGCACATGCTGTAAGAATGTTTCGAACTATGAAACGAACTCGACAGCTGTATGCGGTGAGATTTCAATTTCACATATTTTTATACAACTTAAGTGGCAGACAAGCACACGACCTACCTGTTGGAAAGTGATAACTGTGACCAATGAACGTGTGCAACACCAGGTGAGTCACACCCGTGCTGCCGACCCTGTAAGAACTGAGTTTCTGTGCCATCAGTGCAGAAGATACAATCAGGACAAGTATTTGGTCTTCCCACTGACAGCACAAAATCTCTCCAGTGAGCTCTGGCTACTCTACTCATCGCCGAGAACTCAACACGAGGCTATTATAACCGTGGTATTCTGTAGGGCGGAGGTACTTCCCCAGAGATGGATGTTTATGTGCTTGACAACGTGACGTCACCAAGCATGCGAAATTCAAATTTCAAAGCGGATTTAACTGTCGAGTTAGTTCGACCCTTTGAAACGTCCTTACAGCATGCGCCTGCAGGCCACAGAGGTCGCCACAATTAGGTAATGTGTTATCTAAAACGTAAGTGCGATACCGACTACGTGAGCCCTGATAAAAAAAAGCACGTACAATAAACACCAGATAACCTCTGACCCTTAGATATATTAGAAATTTGTAAGTACATAAACATTGTGATTACAACCTAGGTATTCTTTTTTATGCCACTTGGTGGCAGACAAGCACCTGATGGAAAGTGGTGAACTATGGACGTGTGCAAAACCAAGGGAGTCACACTCGAGCTGCCAACCCTGTAAGCACAGAGAGTTTCTGTGCCGTCATTGTAAAAGGCAAAGCAGGACACGGTCTTTGGTCTTCCCACTGACAGCACAAAAACACTCCAGTTAGTGTTTGAGTGACATAGTAGTTAAGGAGTTTGCTCTACGACTGTGAGGTCTCAGGTTCGATACCTGGGTACTACCGACGTGAACCCACTCCTGACACTAGCAATTTGGCTGATTAGTGGGGGAAATGGGAATAGTATTATACGATATTTTAAACGATGTCTTAATAATATAATTAGGTAATACAACACCTCATTCACCGCTTAACTGCAGTTTAGTAGATAGGCTACCAACATTAAATAAAAACAGAATGTGCACTTCCATCTTTAACAGCTGCCTGACCGTGTCCTAATTATTTAGGCGTTATGAAGACGCGTGGTTTTTTTTTATACCACTTAGGTGGCAGACGGCCCACCTGATGGAAAGTGGTTACCGTGGCCTATGGACGTTTGTAACACCAGAGGAGTCACAGTCGCGCTGCCAACACTATAAGTACAGACTTTCTGTGCCGTCAGTGTAGAAGACAAAGCAGGACAAGCAAAGGCTTTAGTCATCCCACTGACAGCACAAATTCTCTAGTGAGCTCTGGCTACCCTACTCACCGCTGGGAATACAACACGAAGTTTAATTACAGCCACGGTATTCTGTAGGGCGGAGGTACTTCTCCAGTCGGACTGCTCAATAGGGCGGAAATACCGCCGTGTCCTACCTCCTCCAGAAACTATCTACCTCCTCCTGTGGTTTCCGGCAAAGTAGAATTAGGGCCACCCCATCTCTTCCCATGTGACTAAGTCATAGAGCTTTTATGCTACTATTTCGTAAAAAAATTGTTACGAACCATCTGTAGTGCCATGGGTGTATTCCTGGCGTTGATGCAGCTCAGGCCCGGCTCCCGCGCTGGCGGCGGCGACACACAAGAGCGCGGTAAACAACATAAATATAATGCTCCCGCACATCGTTGTGCGTAGCGTACGAATCACTAGTGGAGTAGGTACCTAAAAGCGACTGTACTTATATAGCTAGAGATAAATTGAACAGGATTATTCCGAATGTACCTATATTTTTTTACGAGCTTTAACTCACTTATACACCCTAGCCATGATCCCTTACTATTCCAGTAAAAGAGGTATTCCAGACTATTATAAATCGGTGAGCAATAATTTTTCAGCCGTAACCATTCAGTCTGTTGAGAGTTTGATTAAGGACCGATCAAAAATCTTTTCAAGCTTTCAAATCTATAATATTAGGGTGTTAGGAAAGGAACCAGGATAGGAATATTACCAAATCTATACTGATTTTATAAAGCTGAAGAGTTTGTTTGTATGTTTGGACGCGCTAATCTCAGGAACTACTGGTTTAAGCTGGGACGGGTCAGCTAGTTAACCTACATATGTATACTGGGTGTACATTAGTTGCGTCATGAGTAAAGGGACTTAACCTATTACGACTAGAGACTACAGATAAAGAGGACAATAGAACATAACATACATATATTCATGCCTTTATCCCCGGAAGTTTAGGCAGAGATGAATTAACACCCACATTTCACCAATCATTGAATTCGGTCCCATGTAATAGGGGGTGAGTCTATTGCCGTCTTCTGGGCACTATTGTTGACTTAAGCCATGCATCTTAGGCTGAGTCTGGGCTGTATATACATCTGTCTAATGCTAAACAGCCCTATCCCTTAGTCGCCTTGTACGACACCGCATGGGAAGAGACGGGGTGTTCCAAATTTTACTCTGCCGGGAATCACGTGGACAATAGAAGATCTACAAAATTGACACACTCAATAATACACTAAAATATAGAAGATATTGCGTACCTGAGGGGTGGGGTTCAAAGGATTCCGTGTCAGGGTTATAAACTCAGAGGGTAGTCGCTCGCTAGCCAAAACCAAATCACGGAGAATAGGAGTAGACTAGGAGTAGAGATACTCCTGAAATACGTCGGGCTCCCTACTTATCTTAAATGACAATGGGGTTCGTGGCGGAATAGCCACTCCACGCGGAATGCTCATCGGAGCCTGTTGGCATAACTTACATAATTATGATAAGAACTAAAACATCAATCAATCAATCAAAGAGCCCATCGAACTAAAACATGACCAATAACAATGCATGCGTAATGATTGGACGACACTCGCCCACCAGTCATATTCATAACTAGCTGACCCACCCCAGCTTCGCCCGGGGTATATTTTGAAGTTTTATATCCCATTGAGCCCGTATGTTTTAGTTTTCAAAATATGTATGAAAAATTGCCGGATTTGTTAACATTTATTATCAATGCTCCGCTCTCTTAAGTAGTAGCGTGATGATATATAGCCTAAAACCTTCCTCGATAAATGGACTACCCAACACTAAAAGAATCATTCAAATCGGACCAGTAGTTCCAGAGATTAGCGCGTTCAAACAAACAAACTCTGCAGCTTTATAATATTAGTATAGATAAGGAAAATGTAGGTGAATCCCAGACATATGACACTGAAAGAATCCCAGAATGTTTGTTGCTTTATGCTAAGTACACACTAAGTAGTCTATGGCTAACTAGTGAAGATTAAACGGGTGTGGATGACACGACGAAGACAGTACAAAATATCAAATGAAAAAGGCAAGAATCCAAATTAGTAGGTACATTAGAACCGATAAGTGAATCCGAATCATAATTGTTACCGATCAAATCACTGATGTACATACTTATGAAAACTAAGTAGTTAGATACTTACTACGCTGCTATATTTGAATCTTTGCATCTAGATTTCACAGCACGATTTATCTAGATACAAATTCCTAATTAAATAACTCAAAATACACGACTGAAGGGATTAACAAAAACAGAAATATCACAGCAACTTAGTCTCTACGCGTATTTGCTATGTCGTAATTGTCAGGCGTTAAGTGTTACTTTGTAATACTTAACTACCAATTGCTTGCGAGTCCTCCCGTGTGCATGGTGGTTATCTCGACCAAACCAAACAGCCAGTGTCCTTTCTCAAGGCCTAATTTATCTGTGTTCGAAATTTCATCTAAATCAGCTCAACCAGTTGAAAACCCACGAAGTACCTACTGCAATCTATTTTTTAATAGAATTTTAAATCATTCAGTCCACATTGTGCAGATAACACCATATCTCACCACCACTGTCAGCAATGAAAACTATAAGAAGTTGTTATTTATTCAGAAGTACAAGAAGAACGGCCTACTTCTTATCCTAATTCTACTAACGGGAGCAGGACTCTTGCGGGTAAAATGAATGTACCTACGTACTCGACTTCAGCTATGGACTTTTTCATAATTTTCAAAATAACCTAAGTCAGTGAAATAATTTAGATAGGTACTTACTTACATAAATAGTAATGTACCTAAATAGTAAGCTTGATATAGTAATGAACTTTTCATTATTTCAAAAAACAAATAGTTAACAATCATAACACCGACAGCAGATTTAAATCGGTACGTATTAAAATAATGATTACTGATTAACGTCAATACTTAAATGGGGACCCCATAATATAAGTATTGACATTGGGTCTTTGGGATCCAACCCGGCACACCTGCTGATTGACGAACTAGAATCAGCTACTAGGGTACGGTGCATTACTGCAGGCTTTCTTCCCTTGTTGGTAGGTCAGACCGCAGTCGCTCTCATAAAAGTCTAAACGAACCAAACAAAAAGAGAGGCCGGAAAGCGAATCCCGGACGCCAAAGTGCGAGGACTGGAGGTGACAGAGATGTGCGCTCGGGTGAAGAAGATTATGATTTATTATAGTTCAAAATCTCACACTACAGCCCCCCACGTCGGTATCATAATGCAGGTACCTACTTACTACTAAGAGAACCATGTTTTCTAACAAGAATTGTTTCTTATTAGCCCCTGTTAAAAAATTAATAGCACTTTTATATTAACACGGTTAGCAAATTGCGATAACGAAAATCTAATCACGCGTATTGTTTACAATTGTCACTGCAAACGAAGCATTGCTAATCAGGGCGTCAGATTTAATCACAGACTGTTATCAGTGCGCATATTTACAATACACGCGACACCGTCTGATCTGCGACTCGTCAGGTGTTGTTGTTGTGGCGCACAGCTGGGATTTCCCTCCGTTTTCCTTAACAGGAGCTATACATGACATTCTCAGAACCGTATGAATACTAAGTTTTGTTTCCGTTGTTACCTTATGTGAACAGAGTTAGTTATTGCTTGACATATATAGTATGTGTCTTGTTAGCATACTTTTGTCGTGGAATAGACAATAGAGTTTAGTCTTTTGTTTAGAATCTAGTTCTAAATTAAGATTTTATATATGTTGCAAATTGTACGTCAAAATGATTTAGCGTAATCTGTGGTAAGAGAAGTCCGCGGAATGAATGTTGCCCATACCACTATAGAAGTTAGCATTGCAACAATAATGTACCCCAGATTACATGGTTTTACACACAGTATTTAGGTATTACAGCCGGTATTTTAGGAGGCCGGCAATGCGTGTATTGGAATGAATTGATATCCTTATATCAGTTAGGTGTTTATGGTGCCAAGATGTCTAAAGTAGTATTTAATATTAATTGAATTTTGGTACTTCACTTTAACTACACTTGATTTGCACTGGTGCTCCTGCAGCCCTGTTCCGAAATCCAAATGGGGTTAAAGTGCGCTTCGGCCACTCTGCAAAGTAAAAAAGTTGGTGATTCGTTTGTAGGCAGCTGTATAAAAATATTTAATAAAATTCCAAAGGATTTGATTAACATGCCAATAAATAAATTTAAAATAGAAATGAAAAAAACTTTCATGAATAAAGGTTACTATAAAGTGGATGAGTATCTTGATGATGTACATGTGTGGTCAACATAAGTCTCTTGCTTGCTCGCACAAAATAAATTGTAAACCAAAGCAAATTTAAAAAAGAAAGATAATCCAGTTCTAATAAATAAGTGTCTTGCTGGTATCTTCTCAGTAGAACTACCCTACCGAACAAGCGAAAGAATCATTTTCCAATAGTTTATTTTTACATTACTTAATATTTTTGTTTTTGGAACTTTTGTTTTTGGAGTTTTTGGAACCGCGGTAGCCTAGTGGTATGGGTAATGGACTGCTGAGACGAGGTCTCGGGTTCGATCCCAGGTTTTACCATGACACACACCAATGACTTTTAGATGCTTTTCGAAGTTATGTGTGTATTTATCGCAGGTTTATAAGTGCCCGGTTAATGGCAATAGGCTCGCCACCTATTACATTGGGACCTAAACATAAACTGGCGAAATGTGGGTGCTTAGCACCTCTGCCTACCCCTTCGGGGATATAGGCGTGAGTTTATGTTATGTTATGTTTAATATTTTTGTATTATTTCTTGACATAATTGTAAAATTTTTGACGTTCATATGTGCTCTTTATGTGCCTAAACTGAATAAATGAAATTGATTCTTACTGGGTCGGCAGCACGGGTGTGACTCCCCTAGTGTTGCACACGTTCATAGGTCACGGTTACCACTTTCCATCAGGTGGACCTAATATTATGTTATACATAATATGATAAGTGTGTTAACTATTAGCAGACACTATAAAAACGAGATAAATGTCAAATAAGTTACTGTCTCACATTTTTGATAAAATAGTAGGTTTTAAAGAGGTAGGTATATAAATAAATAAATAAATATTCCACGACATTCTACACAACGCTATCTAGACCCATGATAAGCATAGCTTAACTAGCTTGTGTTATGGGATCTAGAATGCGGATAAACATACTTAGATACTTTTTTTTGTAAATACATACATATTATACATAGAAACACCCAGACCAATGCAAATATACATATTCATACATACAAATATTTGCACTGAGCGGGAATCGAACCCGCGCCCCCTGCATAACAGTCAAATGCTCTACCGCTACGCCACAGAGGTCGTCAAAAGGAGGAGGTATACCTACCTAGTACATAAAACAAGAAGATTTTTTTTCATAGCTTTTCGATAGTATTTTTCTAGATATCGGCAACAGACAAAGTATACCTACTGTGTATATTTTACTTGCAAAATGATAAGAAAATACATCATTGTGTTGTAAAATGGTAATCATTTAATTACAAGTCTCATTATAAAAACTTAATGATAGGAGAAGTGGCACAAGGCGGTAAAGGTATTTGGGTCTCTTCTACTTATGTAGGATATATTTGTATGATCGCTACCTTATGTTGGATCGACCTACAGCTAGCTTCATTTTTTCTGAAAAATGGTGACCATAAAACGTGTTCGGTGGCCGTTACAGGAACAACACAAGTAGGAGCTAAGATCAGAGTGAAGTCACAGATGAACTGCAGGAGAGATATCTTCGCTGGCGGCTACGCGTTGGTAATATGTCTGACCCGACATCTAGATAAGTAAAAGCTAGTGTTTTCGTTTGAATACTAATACATGAGTACCTAGAAGAAATTACCTACTAGTAATACACCAAAAAATGTGAGAGAAAGTTGTCCTAATACGAGTGTATGTACATAAAAACAGATCTACGATTTATTCGTAGACGCTGACAACTAGACATTTGATGATTGATTTTCTTTTTTTATAATATAAACATCCACTAAGGAAGAATATTTAGACACTTATTTGACACTTAGGTGGCAGATAAGCACACGGCCCACCTGATAGAAAATAGTCACTGTGTCCTATGGACGTGTAATACCTGAGGAGTCACACTTGCGCTGCTGTCCCTGTAAGCACAGAATATCTGTGCCGTCAGTGTAGAAGACAAAGCAGGGCAAGCCCTTCTTCTTCCCACTGACAGCACAAACTCTCCAGCAGTGAGCTCTGGCTACCCTACTCACCGCTGGGAACACAACACGAGGTTATTATGGCTGCGGTATTCTGTAGGGCGAAGGTACTTCTCCAGTAGGACTGCTCAATTGGACGGAAATACTATACCAAATATAAAGTAAGGGATGGCCGGTACGACTTTCTGCGTAATTTTCCCGGGCCTGCTACTAGTCGTTATGATTACAGGGGTAATACTCTTACTTTCACTGATAACCATGATATTTGGAAGTGTTAAGTAGGTGTCTATAGATTGCGGCAAAAGTATTCTGACGATTTTGTACTAATCATGGTAATCTGGGTTTGCTACTCAGGGCATGGCCTTGAAATTCTAAGATAATTTTGTTTGTTATTGTAACATTTAGTAGAACTATTGCGATGTTTCATTTTTATTTCTTAGTAGCACAGATAATATAATGTTACGACAGTCGTCGATATCTCGAAAACTAATAATCAAATCTTCAAGAAATAAAAACGCATTGTTAGTGACGAGGTACTCTACCGAATGGCATAGAAAAATCTGGAATCGTCAACAAAAAGTCACAACGTACCTACGGGTACGGGTACCTAGTCCTACACTCTCAAATATAAACAAACAATAGGTAAATATCGAGAATGTACTCGAAGGTCAGCGACGGCGGCAAGATCAAAGGAATAGGTATTTGTCGCTCGCGAGCTTTCTAGATAATTCGATCCTCTTAATTGAGAGGTATAAAAACACGCTCGCATAGCGACACCATTCATTCAGTCTTTGAGATCGATAACGAACACAGCGAACTTAAGCGACCGAAGAAGATTCTAACTGCGACCTGAGTAACGACTGTGGACTACTGTGAACTACTGAGCGACTGGAACTGTTGAAGAGTACTGTGTGTACTAGTGATCTAATTGTCTAGTTTGTGGTGAGCTAATAAATCTCTTCGTTGAGTAAACGGCATTTAATTGTACCCCGTGCACGTAACAATTGGTGTCAGAAGCGGAATGCCGTTATTACCACGTGAAGACGAAGGGCGTACTCCACGGACCAGACGTCAAGTGGAAATGGATGCCGCACGTCAACGGACCCTCGAAGAGGAAGGGAGTCAGGCCGATGCTGCTGTCTCAGCGGGAACTACAGCAGCACCAGAAGGAACCTCGTCAGATACCAACATGATGACGCTACTGGTTTCTATGCAGCAGATGATGCAGGCGTCCAGGCAAGAGATGCAGGCCTCCAAGGAAGAGATGCAGGCTTCTATACAGCAGATGATGCAGGCGTCCAGGCAAGAGATGCAGGCCTCCAGGCAAGAGATGCAGGCCTCCAGGCAAGAGATGCAGGCCTCCAAGGAAGAGATGGACGCCGTCATGGGTAAAATCGATGCAGGCATCCATGCACTGGGAGATAAAGTGAGGAACCTCGAAGATGGCTTGCAAATGCTGAGTAAGGAAGTGGCTTTGAAGTCTGGGACCGTGGACGACCGCTTGCAAGTTCTCGAAAAGAAGATCGTCAGGCTGGAAACCTGCGGACCTGTTACCGTGACCTCACCATCATCAGCAAAGTTCGACCTACCACACTTTGATGGAACTTCCTCGTGGACAGCCTTTAAGTACCAATTCGAGATATTGGCAAAAACTAAAGCCTGGAGCAACGAGGAGTCATTTATGGCCTTGACACTTGCTTGGAGATGCCTTAATAATACTGGAAAACCTGCCGCCTGAAGGAAGGACTCTGGGGTCTTTGATGGAAGCTTTAGACACACGTTACGGTGACAAACACCTGGAGAATGTCTACCGAGCGCAGCTCCGGGAGAAGAAACAAAAGTCTAGTCAAAGCCTCCAGGAATGGGCTGTAGAAGTTGAAAGACTCGTTCGTCGGGCCTACTCATCGACACCCATTATGATCGAAACCACTCTGCTGGAGGCCTTCCTAAACGGCATACGAGACGCAGAAGTGAAAACTAGTGTACAGTTGCGTCACCATCAGACCTTGAAAGAAGCACTGGCTTATGCTCTCGAGGTGGAAACTGTACGGCAGAATGCCGGAATAAGTAAGGTCAGGGAGGTCAAAGAGGTGGTTGCAGAAGAGAGGAAGCCACGGTATGTCCCAACGTGTTATTCCTGTAGAGGAAGGGGCCATATTCAAGCAGAGTGTCCTTCGCGAAAACGGAGGAGGGTCACGGACTCCGGGACCCAAGTGGATCAAGAGGTTCCGTTAAACTAAATGCCGCCAGGGCCGCGGGGCGGGCGCTGACTGGTCGACATGAGGCCCCAACCATCACTATAACTCAAGTTTGCAATGGAAATAGTTTGATCATCGAAGCCACCTTAAACAATCAACCTTGCAGTTTAACAGTGGATACTGGAGCTTCACGTACAGTTATTAGACCAGAATTGCTGAAACCAGCTGCCAGCTTCAGACCGCTACTGGCCAGCCAGTGACCGTTCTCGGTGAAACAGACGTGGAGGTAAGAATTGGCGACCAAATATACCAGCAGTCAGTGCTCATTGCTAATATTACTGATGACTGCATTTTGGGACTGGATTTCTTGAGGAACCACAGATGTGTCTTGGATATACCTAGAGGAGTGCTGAGATTCCCTGATCAGGAAGTTTGTTTACAAGGATCGCACCCGTGCTCTCTTTACTGTTTAACGGATACGACCTTAGCTCCTAAATCGGAAACATTGGTCAAAGTGAAGTTTCCCGCGAAGACTAAACAAAGAAGATGTCTTATTGTGGAAGATGCCGGCAGTCAACAAAATTTAATAACAGCAAGAACCTTACTGATACCGAACGGAATCGCTAGAGTGAGAATTCTTAACCTCAGTGATGAAATAGTTCTCCTGAAGAAGAATAGTGTGGTCGGAAGATGTGAGGAAGTAAAGTGCCTGAGGCGGTTGAACAACACTTCGCCTAAACAAGACGGTACACAAATCTCCGAAGATCACATCGAACAACTCCTTGAGAATTCAAAGGAAAACTTACCAACATCAGAATTGCACCAAGCCAGAGACCTGTTGCTACAATTCAGAGACATCTTTGCAACCGGGAATGACTGTGGGAGGACTGGGCTCGTGAAACACCGGATTGACACAGGTGACTCCAGGCCTATAAAACAGAGACCTCGACGTTTACCATGGGCAAGAGAAGGGGAGATAGCAGATATGATTAAAGACATGGCTGAGAGCAAAGTGATCGAACCCTCTACGAGTCCATGGTCATCACCTGTGGTACTAGTAAAAAAGAAGGATGGTAGCACAAGGTTTTGTGTGGATTACCGAATGTTGAATAATGTCACTAAGAAAGACAGTTATCCTTTACCTAGAATCGACGATACCCTGGACATGCTTAGTGGTATGAAATGGTTTTCAACCATCGATTTAAAAAGTGGCTACTGGCAGGTGGAGATCAGCCCTGAAGATAAAGAGAAGACAGCCTTTAGTACAGGAGTTGGAAACAGATTGTGGCATTTTAATGTTATGCCATTTGGGTTATGTAATGCCCCGGCCACGTTTGAGCGCCTCATGGAAAGAGTAATGGTGGGTCTACTCGGAGATGTCTGTCTGGTTTACCTGGACGATGTCATAGTTATGGGACGCAGCTTCAAAGAAAACCTGAAGAACCTGGAAAAAGTTTTTACTCGAATCCGTGAGGCTAACCTTAAACTGAGTCCAAAGAAGTGCGCTTTATTTAAAAGGGAGGTCAGCTATCTTGGACATGTGATCTCCACAGAAGGAGTTAAAACTGACCCCGAGAAGATAAGAGCTGTTCAGGAATGGCCTGTTCCAAAGAACAAAACGGAGATTCGCGCGTTTCTGGGACTATGCGCGTATTACAGACGCTTTATTAAGCATTTCTCGGATATTGCCAAACCACTACACAAACTAACAGAAGATAAACGAGACTTCGTTTGGGACTTAGATTGCGAGCAAGCTTTTAGTACACTTAAAGAACGCTTGTGCGAAGCTCCTATATTGGGTTATCCTACCAGGGAAGGAAGATTCATTGTGGATACGGATGCCAGCAACACCGGCCATAGGTGGAGTGTTGTCACAAGTGCAAGGAGATCGCCATGTTGTAATAGCATACTTCAGCAAATCGCTATCGAAGCCGGAAAGAAATTACTGTGTCACTCGTCGTGAACTTCTCGCTGTGGTGAAGTCCTTACAGCATTTTAATAAGTATCTCATAGGACGAGAGTTTACACTAAGGACAGATCATGCTGCACTACAATGGTTGCTACAATTCAAGAATCCGGAAGGTCAAGTAGCAAGATGGATCGAGCAACTACAGGAATTTCCCTTTGTGATAGAACACCGAAGTGGAAAAGGGCACGGCAATGCCGATGCTTTGTCTCGTAGGCCGTGTGCCGAAGATTGCAAGCATTGTCAGAAGAACGAAGCTCGTGAAAATATTAAAGTCATAAGGGTGAATGGACTTGACGACGAATGGACCGGAAGCAGTATGAAGCAGGCGCAAGAGGATGATGATGATCTACAACCTATACTGCACTGGAAGCAGCTTGGAAAGAAACCCCAATGGAGTGATATATCTGCTTACAGTTCCACTACCAAAAGTTATTGGGCCCAGTGGGACAGCTTAACTCTGATCGATGACGTGCTGTATAGGAAATGGGAATCCAACGACGGCAAAGAGGTGACCCTACAAGTAGTGGTACCACGAAGCAAGGTGGCTACTCTCTTACGGCACAGCCATGATGGTGTCTCTGGCGGGCATCTCGGAGTCAAGAAAACCCTAGTTAAAGTACGACAGCGGTTTTACTGGCTTCATTGTCGCGAAGATGTCGAGGATTGGTGCCGTAAATGCACTGCATGTGCTTCAGTTAAAGGACCGCCGACAAGAAGCAAAGGAAAATTGAAACTGTATAACGTCGGAGCACCATGGGAACGCATCGCCATTGATGTTGCTGGACCTTTTCCAACGACTGAAGAAGGAAACAAATACATCATAGTAGTGCAAGATTACTTCACTAAGTGGCCGGAAGTATTTGCGACACCCAACCAGGAAGCAGTCACTGTGGCAAGGAAACTGGTTCAGGAAGTGGTCTGCCGGTACGGCGCACCGATGGAGATCCACTCTGACCAAGGACGGAACTTCGAATCTGCTCTATTTCAAGAAATGTGCAAACTCCTTGGAATGAACAAGACCCGTACGACTCCAGCGCACCCACAGTCAGACGGAATGGTCGAGAGGTTTAACCAGACGTTGGAAAATCACTTGGCTAAAGTTGTCGATGAACACCAAAGAGATTGGGACCAGTACATCCCACTATTCCTGATGTCCTATCGATCTGCGGTACATGACAGTATGGGACACACCCCAGCGAAAGTGAACTTTGGTCGAGAGATTAGGCTACCAGTGGATGCAATAACCGGTACGCCACCTGATAGTCCTAAGCCCGTGACGGATTACGTGAGTGAACTTCGAAACCGACTGGACGAGGTGCACAGAATAGTACGGGAAAACAATTTGAAGGCAGGTGAAAGGATGAAAACCCGGTACGATAGAAATGCAACCACCAACGGTTTCGAAGAAGGAACACTGGTATGGTTTCATAATCCGCTACGCAAGAAGGGGAAATCTCCAAAACTCCAAGCTCGCTGGGAAGGGCCCTATACGGTTATTACGAGGATCAATGACATTACCTACCGCATTAGGAAGGGGGTTAGGGGAAAACCAAAGGTAGTCCATGTGGACAGGTTGACGCGTCATCATGGAACAAATGATGCTCGGGACGAGCATGACTAAGAGGGGGGTAATGTTACGACAGTCGTCGATATCTCGAAAACTAATAATCAAATCTTCAAGAAATAAAAACGCATTGTTAGTGACGAGGTACTCTACCGAATGGCATAGAAAAATCTGGAATCGTCAACAAAAAGTCACAACGTACCTACGGGTACGGGTACCTAGTCCTACACTCTCAAATATAAACAAACAATAGGTAAATATCGAGAATGTACTCGAAGGTCAGCGACGGCGGCAAGATCAAAGGAATAGGTATTTGTCGCTCGCGAGCTTTCTAGATAATTCGATCCTCTTAATTGAGAGGTATAAAAACACGCTCGCATAGCGACACCATTCATTCAGTCTTTGAGATCGATAACGAACACAGCGAACTTAAGCGACCGAAGAAGATTCTAACTGCGACCTGAGCAACGACTGTGGACTACTGTGAACTACTGAGCGACTGGAACTGTTGAAGAGTACTGTGTGTACTAGTGATCTAATTGTCTAGTTTGTGGTGAGCTAATAAATCTCTTCGTTGAGTAAACGGCATTTAATTGTACCCCGTGCACGTAACAATAATATAACTCTTATAGCACCTTGTTACTGTGACGGCCTCTGTGGCGTAGCGGTAGAGCATTCGACTTCTACGCAGGAGGCACGGGTTCGATTCCTGCTCAGTGCAAATATTTGTATGCACAAATATGTTTATTTGGATAGGTCTGGATGTTTCCATGAATACGAGTAATATGTATGTATTTACAAAAAAGATATCTAAGTATGTTTACCCGTATTCTAGATCCCATAACACAAGCTAGTTATGCTATGCTTACCATGGGTCTAGATAGCGTTGTGTGGAATGTTGTAGAATATTTACTCTCAACTTATCTAAAAGTCGAATTATTGATTAAATACGATAATTTGTGAAGATGTTTTGAAATTTTTGTTAATCAATCAAACAACTCACGAGATCTTGCTGGAACATAGATTAATAGCCTA
The DNA here is from genome assembly GCA_963662185.1 of Eilema griseolum. Classification (NCBI taxonomy): domain Eukaryota; kingdom Metazoa; phylum Arthropoda; class Insecta; order Lepidoptera; family Erebidae; genus Eilema; species Eilema griseolum. The sequence continues at coordinate 294,153 of OY759229.1, read as the reverse complement.
CTTTTTATCCCTAGAGTAGAGAGTAGCCCAAGTATTGCAGGTCTGAGCTTGTAATAGCTAGTAATGATATAAGTATCTTCAGAATAGTCCTGCTCTATTTATCTTCCCGTATATAACCGGGCGCGCGCCTCGGCGCTCCGCCAGTGACTCGTGCGCATCAACGCGTCACTCACTACACCACAATGTTGGCAGCCGCGCTATTGTGTGTCGCCGCCGCGGCCGCGTGCGCGGGAGTGGATACCAAACATCATCATCATCAGCACAGCCGCGGCGCTACAGGTTGTTTGTCACGAACTGTTAACAATAAATAAAGATTTTCTCGTATACCTTGCATGCTAGTGAATAAATTGTCATGAAATACTAAAAGGAAGCTTCGGTACAGTGGTTTCCAAGTTTAGAACTGTCAGTCCCGGGTTTGATTCTTAGTCAATGTCATGAAATTAACTTTACTAAGTATACATTTTATAAGTATTTTTACTATTTAAATTCAAGAGATAGCTGTCGCTCTAGACTACAACTACTGACATTAATTATAATTCTTTACTTACTTACTTTACCGTCTCTCTTATTTGTTTACTTACTATTTAAATTAAGTTGATTTATTAGTTCAATTGTGTATTTATGTGTACATGCAAAATGAATAAACAAATTATCTAGTTAGTATACAATGTGATTGGTGGAATTTGAGTGGCATTAAAGCAGTTTTCCTAGCTCCTAGTTATTCGTAGTTAGCTAACCTACCTAGCATTCAATTGGGTACTTCTGATCAAATATTATTCGGTTGACACCAGCAAACCGGTTCTAAACCTGTTTCAACTGAAAGGCCTCAGTTTAGAAAAATGCCTAAAATATTTAAGTGACGTCACTAAACCTATGATTTTAAAAAATGCTCGTAAACTGCTTTTCGTAGCGCCCGATGCAGCGAAACCTCCAATCAGCAGCAGTGCGGCAGGCACCTTCAGGGGCTCATGGATGGTCTCACGTCGCGGCAGGCCCATCCAGGCGTACCGGGGCGTGCGGTACGCGCAGCCACCCGTCGGGGAACTGAGATTCCAGGTAAACACCTCACCATCATTCTGCATGAGCACAATTTGCACGATATAATGGTTGTAATTATTTGTGTTATTAAAATTCATAAAGGTACTTAACAAAATAATGTTTTGTGTGACTAGACTATTGTAACTAATGTTGACTTGAATATTGGATAGTATTCTACAAGCATCTCGCACTCACTCCAAGAATTTTCTTGGAGTCCTTTTTTTTTAATATGCGCAACAGCATCAATGGGAAGGCGTGCATCAATAGGGAGGCGCGCATGTATTTCTGGAGTCTTTGAATCTAACCAAGCCTCCGTTCCCAGCCACCAGTCCTGGTACAACACTACGACACAGAGGTGGACGGCACACAGGAAGGGCCGGCGTGCCCGCAGCCGGTGTTCGACAACTACCCCGTGGACGAGGACTGCTTGAGGCTCAACGTGTACACGCCTGATAAGTAAGAGTAATACCATTAATAGTAAGCGGCCATACTTCGGTCCTGATCACCTACGTATGTTGACACTTCGGTACATCCCCTGCTAGCCAGAACACCTGCTGATTGACGGACGTATCTCTAACGGAGAGTTTATTTATACCACTTTGGTGGTTAATGTGACCTATGGACGTGTCATTTCAGTGTAGGAGGTAGGACACAACGGTATTACCGTCCAATTGAGCAGTCCGACTGGGGAATTACCTCCACCCTACAGAATATCAGGGCTATAATAACCTCGTGCTGTGTTCCCGGCGGTAAGCAGGGTCGACAGCTCGGGTGTTACCCCACTGGTGTTACACACGTTCATAGGTCACGGTAACCACTTTAAATCAGGTGCTTGTCTGCCACCTAAGTTGTATAAAAAAAGGGTTGAAGGATCAGAACGTAGTCGATCCCGTGATATTCATAATTGAGTGAAATGAAGGATAGGGGGGAGGGAGGGAGAGTAGACCCCAAGCTTTGAGGTATAAACTTCCGATACGACTGGGATTGAAGCTGATGATGAATGAATTACAAACGTAAGGAGGTGTACATTAATTAGGGACGTTACGTGTTTACAACAATTGAGGTAAATTGAAGAAAAACAAAACGTCAATCGCGATAGCACTTGTCCATGACTCAATCTATAATAACAACGCTGTTTCCCTCTTGTTATTAAATAGTGTAGCGTGGTGAGTTATCTCCGAGTTCGTTAATTTTATTGTGCTGGGTCATTGTGAGCTAAGGGAAAATCGCTATGTACTTAGTGTAGGTGCAAGGTGACCGTGAGAAACTCAGGGGCCCATGTACTTACTATGTAACTGATTTGATTTTGTTTTACTATATTTTGTTAAATGACTTCAAAAAAGGAGAAAGTTCTAAATTCGGACCTAGGAAGATCCTTACATAAAACCCGACTGCTGAAAAAGTATTAAACAAGAAAATATCTAGAATAGCCGTGGTCGTATGCCACTTTTCCCTACAATGTATTGTTTCGTTAGACTAAGTGGCACACGACCACGGCTACCCCAGATATTTTCTTGTTTAACACTTTGTCAGTAGTCGGGTTTTAGTTTTAAACTTATTTTTCTTTTACGTTTAGAAAAATGAAGCGTAGAAGCTGGTGACGTCGACTTTGGCCCTGAACTGACTGATTTACATTTCATACTTTCCACATACAGCAAGAAAAAGTTACCAGTGGTGGTGTACATGCACCCTGGCGGCTTCTACTCGGTGTCCGGCCGCAGCGACGTCGCCGGGCCCCAGCATCTCCTGGACAGGGACGTCGTGCTGGTCACCATCAACTACCGAGTGGGTTCTCTGGGTGAGTCACAGGACCTAATTTATGAGCTGTTACGGAAACCTCACCATCTCTGGCGTCGAGTATACAGGGAGAGGAAGCGGCCTAAGTAACTGTTCACGATGAGTCTTGAGCCTACTCTGACGATATCGCAGTAGGCGTGGCCTTGGGAATCAAGGCGAATCCTAATAATAATGGTTTAAATGCATCGACTAAATTCAAACAGATGTTGAATTTCACATAATTACGTACAGCTTCATCACTATCATGTTCCCCAGGTTTCCTCAGCACGGGTGATGAGCTAGCACCTGGCAACAACGGCTTCAAAGACCAGGTAGCCGCTCTCAAATGGGTGCAGAAGAATATAGCGGCGTTCGGAGGTGACCCCGACCTGGTGACGATTGCTGGGTACAGCGCCGGGTCCTTCAGCGTCATGTTGCATACGGTCTCGCCTATGTCCAAAGGTATTCGAAAGCTAAACAGCATACTTGTTAGGTAATGTAATAAACCAGACCACGTAGGTGCATCCAATGACCTTCATATTGAAGATGAGGATGGATTTCTTAGCAAATGGTCAGTGAGATTAAACGGTATAGGGACCCGGTCTAAATCGGTAGGCCGGTGCATCTGCTTATTAGTGAACTGGCTGGATGGGTGGATGGCTCAGGCACAAACTTTCTCCCAGGGGTTGGAGGGTCTGAAGTCTGTCATTCCCATAAAAGCCAAATAAACCCAACTGTAGAAAGAAGAACCCCGTCTCCTTAATGCAAGCTACGGATCAACCGGGATGAGATGATCAGATGACGATTGGAATAAGATTCAAGGCATCATAACAATTGCGAAGAATGAAGTATTACTGTTTTATATGTCTTGCAGGTCTCTTTCACCGCGCTATTTCCATGAGCGGCTCTCCGATCTCTCAAATCGTGATCCCTCGGCACCAGCGCCACCTGGCAGTCCGACAGGCGAAAGTGCTGAACTGTCCCACTGACAGCTCTAAAGCAATCATCGATTGTCTCAAAACGAAGACTTCTAAAGAGATAGGGGATTCCCTGGATCAGATGTTTGTAAGTATAGCATTCGACTGGTCTATTCCTAGCCTACTTTTTAATTACTATAACTTCTAGTGAAAAGCATTCGATGTTTATCTATTCTTAGTAAATGGCCCTGATTTAACTCTGCTGATCTTATGTACGTACATTCAAAGTATGGAACCACCAATTTTCAATCGTCATTAATTGTACGTTCTCTTTGAAGTATGTAATGAAGTGACAGTTTATAAAGCAGATAATAATTTAATGCTTTCCTATAGGAATTCGGTTACGATCCTGTCCTGCTTTGGGTGCCTATCCAGGAGTTAGACTTCGGGCAGGAGAGGTTCTTAGTGGACCAGCCAAGCGAGTCTCTTTGCAACGGAGACCTGCAGCCAGTGCCGTACATGATCAGTCAGACGCAGGACGAGTTCTTCTGGAAGGCTTTCAGTACGTTATCTCATGAAAAGGTTTGGTAGGAGGTTGGACACGACGGTATTTCCGTCCAATCGAGCAGTCCGACTGGGGTAGTACCTCTGCCCTACAGAATACCGCGGCTATAATAACCTCGTGTAGTGTTCTCGGCAGTGAGTAAGACAGCCAGAGCACACTGGAGAGTTTTTGTACTGTCAGTGGGAAAACCAAAAGCTTGTCCTGCTTGGTCTTTTACACTGACGACACAGAAACTCTTGTGCTTAGAAGGTTGGTAGCGCGTGTGTGACTCCTTAGCCCACGGTAACCACTTTCCAATAGGTAGGCCGTGTACTTGTCTGCCAAGCAGGTGGTATAAAAATAATGATACTTGAGCAAATTCCTATTTGTGACATGAGACCAAGAGAAAGAGACGGAGAGTGGAGATCAACGTTGTGATGATATGAATAAAACTACTGGCGCACATCTCATAAATACTTTCAAACGTTCCAGAGATTGGTTTACGTACAAGTCAAGAGGTCCACTCAATAAAGACGCGTTTACTTTACAGATGTTTTGGAGAACGAAACCCTTTTCACACAAATGCGTGACTCCTGGCACCGCATCGCTCCGATATCCTTCTACCTGACTGGCAGGACTGATCCTCAGGCTGATAGACTCAAGCAAGCGTACCTGGACGGCAAGGACATAGCGAATGACACCGCCACAGCCAAGGGACTCGGGAAGTTGTATTCTGATGCTATTATTGGGTTTGGAGTTCACAGGTAAGAAACCAAACTTACACTTTTCTATTCCATCTAGTTCTTTACCCACCGTGTTGGGCACGACGGCTTTTAGACCTTACAACAAGCTTGAAAGAATTGACTGCGCCAGACACTCGTTCTTTGCTCAGCGGGTGACTAATTGATGGCCACCATACCGTACATTTATCCAAGCGTGAAGCAATAAACAGTGATATTGATATTTCGTTCTCGCTGTTCTGCAGGCTGGTAAACCTGATGGCGCGCCACTCCCTGCGGCCGGTGTACTACTACGAGTTCGGCTACGTCGGCAACAGCAGCCACTACGTGGACCCCACCACCAACAAACCTATCGGTAATAATTGCAACACTCCTACACAGGTAATTCAGTTTTTTACTACTCTGTTTTCAACGAAATCTTGTGTTTCCAGGCGCAGCCCACCACGACGACCTGATCTACCTGTTCAACGTGAGCGTGAGCTTCCCCTCCATCCCCGTGTCACAGTCGCTGGACTCGCAGATGGTCGACAAGATGGTTGCCATATGGTACAACTTCATGAGATTCGGGTGAGGACTCGCGTCTTTTAAAAACTAGTCAAAATTTTAAGTTTAGATCTTTGGGCGTGGAGTATGCGCCACTGAGATCCCTAGAGCCCAAATCTACCTCTCCTGCTAGTACCTGATGACCGATGGTCCAGGCCTTGGTGAAGGTAACCTTTTCAGTGTTGGGGGATCAGAAAACAATCCCTCTCTTATTATTAACCAAATCTCTAAGCTAGTGGATCCGATACACTCTGACATGAAAGCCTTGGATTCAACCGGCACTAAAGCAAATGATTACCATAAGATAATAACTGCATGTATTTGGCTTTCATATTCATCGTTTACCTTGTCTCCAGAGACCCGAACCCCAAGCCGGACACTCCAGAGCTGTCGTCGCTGCACTGGCCCGTGTTCACACCGCAGCGGAGGAACTACCTGCGCATCGACAAGGAGTTCTCCGTCAGGCAAAACCTGTTCGAGAGCAGGTTCAAAGTGTGGGAGGAACTGTATCCCATGGACTATGGCAAGTGTAAATGAGGCGTTTGAAGTTTGCGCGATTGTGAGTTGAATTATTTGGTTGTAATGAGAACGTGTGTTCTTTCTTTTAGTCTAAGTTTTTTAGTTTTAATTTAAAATATTAATAATAAATTAAATAATAAATATTTTTATTTATTTGGTTTTATTCTTCTTAATATCTACAATCCGCAACATCACAAAACAAAGAAGCGTAATGGTGGTAAGTACGGTAAGGTAAGTAGGTACCTAATTGCCGTACAACCGAGAAGTCCCGGGTTCTAAGCCAGAGGCAAGGCTATTGATATCGACGTGAACCTATTACTAACGCAAGTAATTTAGCTAATTATTTTGGAGGTTAGTTTTTTTTATACAACTTAGGTGGCAGACAAGCACACGGCCCACCTGATGGAAAGTGGTTACCGTGACCTATAAACGTGTGTAACACCAGTGGAGTCACATCCGTGCTGCCGACCCTGTAAGAACAGAGATTTTATGTGCTCTCAGTGCAGAACACAAAATCAGGACAAGCCTTTGGTTTTCCCACTGACTGCACAAAAACTCTCCAGTGATTTCTAGTGATAACCACCCCTGGTCAACGGAGAGGTGGTGGTCAGCAATAGTGCTCGGACGACGGCAATAGGCTCACCCCCTATTACATTCAGTTGCCAAAATTCCTTTTAAAAAAATGTTACGCAAGATAGCGCAAAGAACTTCTTACGCGACTCGCCATTATTACGTCCTGGGCCCCAATGCAAAATAGTTCGTCTAGTATGGAAAGTAGTCCCAAGCTTAAAATATAGAAAGTAAATATTGGTGAAATATGTAACAACATTTTACAAGAAGTAAACCACATCATTTTGTGGAGCATTTTAAAGTTAATTTTACCATAACTAAATTTCTTTCATGACTTTACATAACATAAAAACGTTTAAAATATATTCTAAAAACACAACGCCGAATTATAAGTCTACCCTTGTCACTCACGCAAATTAATTCGTCTACCAATTAGTTGTGTCGCCTTTGCTCTCAATGACAGCGTTAATGTGCAGAGGCATAGTTGCAACCAACGCTGCACACTCCACTTCCACACAGTCAAGAGTTTAGCCTTTAAGTCGTTCTTCGATCTTGATGGACTTTTACAGAGAACTTTTTCATTTTCCACCATAGAGTTTCGATCGGCGACAAGTCCAGGCTGTTAGATGGCCATTCGATTGTAGGGAGGCTTTTCGCCAGTAGCCACGTCTTTGTTGTCCTTACAGTATAGCAGGGAGCACCATCCTGTTGAAAAATGAAGGAAACTTGATGCTTGTGTGACGAAATAGAGGGCAGTAAACTCTCTTCCAAAAGTGTTGATACCTCGCAGTATTGATAGAACCATCCACAAACTGCATAATACTACCAACACCTTGTGCAGACATTCAGTCCCATATCATAAGAGACGCCGGAAACTTCTTCAAATGTAAAACAGGATTTCTAGGAATTTAAAAAGCTTACACAGTTTATTGGTTCATAATTAAAAAAGAGCATAAGTAACGCGACATGCGATAGTAGATCAGCTTAATATTTTATATAGACAGACAAAAATAATGAAGTTAAAAAAAATTTCAGACTAGACGAACTATTTTGCATTGGGGTTCGTAGTAGAAACATAAGCCTGTGCACTAAATCTAGATACGAATGCAAAAATTCCTAAAAAATTGGTAGTGGCATCTAAATTATGATGAACCAGAGTATACTCGAGGTTCCAAGGTAAATGTAATTTATTTATTAGATTCACCAACAGTTATAAACAGTAACATAATTCATATAAACTTCTCGTTTGATGTTTATAACTAATTGCATAGCTCATACTGGTGGATACAGCATGCATCACTAATTAAGTATTATTTTAATGAGAAAATTAAACTAAATTCAAATTTAAATGCTTGATTGTGTAAACCATTATCAATACGTGTAATATTAAAAAAAATGTTAATTATAATAATTGATTTCATGAAATTGATTTTAAAAGAATTATTTGTGAGTCAAGTAATAAAGGAATTAAATGGCTATAGTAACAATAATAATATGCACAAAAATAACAATTGTAAGTTGTAAAGTTTTATAATAGCTGTAAATGAAAATATAAGTAAACGTTTAATTTAAACAATGTATTCAGCCAGTGAGTAACGAAAATTAAAAAAGGAACGCATTTTCTGGCGCCATATCAGTCAGGCTATAATCTATAAAACAGCATGGTATAGATAATCCATAATGTAGTTTGTTTTGTTCAAATAATTAGTCACATTGTACTTGTTCTACTCGGGTTTACTGGTTGCGTAGATTACTGTTGGCCTATAAATACCTACAGATACAAACTGTTGTATCTAGTTTAGGCACCAGTTTCTTAATTACAGATTTTGTATAGCCACTAAGATAACTAAAAATTAAGTTATTTAGTTTTGAGAGAATAAATTTATTTTAATTTTATATTTTATTTTATTTATAGCTCTGCAAGCTTACCTCAGCTTACCATTAGGTGTACTTAGTCTACCAGACTAAATGAACATTGACAAATTCATCAGTTCCACTAGGAAGTTCTTTGGGTGAGCGAAAAGACCGCCGAAGGTCGAGCGATGTGGAAGAGTAAACTCTGCAGGCCTCCACTGCAGCCAGCCCTCAACACTGCGAAGATGATGAATACTGTCAATGATTCAGACTTTAGCAATTTTTTTTTATACCGCTTAGGTGATAGACCTGATGGAAAGTGGTTACCGTGGCCTATGGACGTGTGTAACACCAGAGAAGCCACACTCGCGCTGCCAACCCCGTAAGCCAACTTAAAACTCGCTATTTATGCAGTATTCCGTCAAAAACATTTAAATATTCCTACAAGACATTAATCTAATGTCAAAGTGAAGTTTAAGAAAAAAATATTATTGTTATGATAGAAAAAAAACTAAAAACTGGGCTATTGAGAGTTCGACTAAAGATATCACATCTATCTGTCCCCTACAGGCCACTACGGGTTAATCAAGAGACCTCTTACTACCAGAAAATAAGCTCAAATCAAACATTATGGCCTCAGTTTACTAATTTAGTAATTAATTATTATTGTATTACCATTTAGTGCAATTACTACAATGTCCACGTACTAAGGTGTTGCACGCGCTGAATAACATCGTAGATATCAAGTGCAGTCGCTCGGATTTTCCAGACAGACAGCCTGTAATACAATCTGGTTTTCCTTATATATTTACAATAGTTAATTACTATTGTACTATTTCCTTGTTTTACTATTTATTAATGCATCATCATCGTCACCCCCAGCGTCACTCCGTCACACGTCGACGCCGGGGTCCGCCTTCCACGGCGCGCGATCTTTGTAGTCTACATATTCGCTAACACCTGTTGTATACAGCTTAAAAAGTATAACCGGTGTACGTGTACGATATAACGTATAACTATGTTGATGATCTCCATGCCAAGTTAAGGAGAATTTGAACCAGTATGTATGGATAATTTATTGAGATTCAATCCAGGCTATGTAGAATTGCATCCAGTATGTATCTGGAATTTTGCTGAGATTCAATCCAGGCTAAGTAGAATTGGAGCCAGTATGAATTTTTTGAGATTTAATCCAGGCTAAGGAGAATTGGACCAGTATGTGTGTATTATTTGTTGAGATTTAATCCAGACTAAGGAGAATTGGACCCAGTATGTGTGTATAATTTGTTGAGATTTAATCCAGGCTAAGGAGAATTGGAGCCAGTATGAATTTTTTGAGACTTAATCCAGGCTAAGGAGAATTGGACCCAGTATTTGTGTATAATTTGTTGAGATATGATCCAGGCTAAGGAGAATTGAAACCAGTAGGTATGTATAATTTATTGATATTCAATCCAGGCTGAGGAGAATTTAAAGATAAAGCAGTCTGTTAGTTGTACCGTCCACCCGCACTGTAGTATAATCGTACGCAGTTGATTTGCACTAGCAGGTTAGTGATAGCGCGATGAGTTCAAGGTGCTTCGATAACGCGGCCATATTGTTGTGTACCTGTTTTTATGGTAAACATAATATTATTAGATACACTTAAGTGCCTGCCTATGTATGATGGTTAACTACAAAGCTGTAAATGTGAAACCAGCGGACCAGCGGAGAGGCGCGGTGCGTCAAGAAAATTATTCTTGCCTCTGCTTATGAGTTAAAATGCTCTAACGCGGCACTGCAGTCATCGCCGCATAGTCTAATTGCGCTGGTGCGGTTTGACCTTTAATTTAAACATGTTGGTACACAACAGAGCCACACTACTCGTAACACCATCGGGGCCCAAGTCAAGCTCATCTGCCAGTCGGTGCACCAGCTAAATTACTGACGCGGCTCTTCAGGGTGGCAATCAATCAAAAATAATAAGCGGACCTCGGGCTCCCAACTGTAAGCTATGGACGCCACCGGGAAATCTCTAGGAGGTCTGTAGTTTAGACCAGGTTCGGCCTTTTTAGGACCCGTTACGATAGGCGCATAAATTCCTATCACAACCTATGATGCTTGACGTGCGCTCCAACGCACGGAAGGTCACAGTGCGTTAAGAATGGCCTTCACCCTAACACTGATCTGGATAGTATTGCTTAACCTTGCTATGTAGCAAGCACTTAACTAAGAGCCAATAATCGTTCCAGAACTTATATCTGAACTCATACCTAGGCTGACGAAGGAAATCTCGTGACCAACACAGTCAGGAGGAGAAAAATCCCAACCACAACACAAGTAGTTATTGCAAGAAAAAGTTGCAGAATATACCTACAATTTTTCTTATAAATGGTGCTGGGAGCGGTAGCGCTGGCTAGTCGCGTAGCTCGTCTGAGACATGTGGCGCGCGCTGTGTGTGACGCTCGCTGCGAGTGCCTGCTTGAGTGCCACTCACGGCCAAGGGCATGTCAGTGCTCATGGACATGAATTCAAAGGTCTGTCTTTTTTGTCATTTAATGGCTATCCAAAAAGTTTGGATAAAGCCGCGCTTGCAAGTATGGCAAGAAATGAGAAATAATATCCTGTTTAGAAGTAGCAGAATGGACACAAGTTTATTTATCCGTGTTCTAGAACTCTATTATGAGCTATGCTATTTTGAACTGGATTGTGCACTTCATCCGAACGCCAATCTCCAATGTACATACAGTGGACGCAAATAAGGATAATGATGATGTATAGATTTATACACTCGTGACACCTGGTTATGGTAGAATATGTTTGAACAACTGTAATAACATAAAGACCTCATTGTACCATATTCTTAGAAATAAATAATAATAAAATAATAATTTATAATGGTGGTTGTCTCCCCACACCCAGGCACCTCTCCGAAGCCCACAATACACGACGTGCCGCAGACGCTGAGCGCGTCAGGCACATTCAAGGGCTCATGGATGGAGACGCGCCGCGGCCGGCCTTTCCAGGCCTATAGGGGCATCCGGTACGCGGAGCCACCCGTCGGAGAGCTGAGGTTCCAGGTCAGTTCCACTTAGAATGTAAAGGTTATAACACAAGTTTCCTTCTTCCTACAGTCCCGGGTTCTTTAAGCGGGCATCAGGCGGGCGGAAAAAGCAACGAGGCCACTAAGATGAATTTTTTTTTTTACACATTTTGTCATTAGCAATGTTACAGTGAGTTTAGACAGAATTGTGTCAGGTTTAAGCATCTGCTACTGAACTAGGCTTTTGACCTGCATCTCAGTTAACAGCGCCTGCACCGCACTTTGGATATACATAACACCAAATACAATTACAACTACATTAGGAAAAACTACATGATTATTAAATACAAAACTATTAAACAATAATTGTGACTCTCGCCCTGTGTGTATATGTGATTGAGTGACTGTGTGTGTGTGTGTGTGTGTGTGTGTGTGTGTGCTTGTATGCGCAAGAGAGAGAGGGTGTGTGTGTGTGTAGTATGAAAGAAGAATAAGATGGTGTGAAAATGATACTTCTCCGTAAAACTTGTTTGCTTGACCAAAAATAAAGTTAACAGAAGAGCAAACAATAGTATATATGTAATTGCATAAAACTACACTACTCAATTATCCTTATAGTGAGCTCAGTCTCGTCGTATGATAATTTGCTCAGATAGTTGGACACCGTCCCTTTAACACCTGTATTGGTTAACGGGTATATATTAGTGGCCTTATTGCATTTGTTGTAGGTGTAGGATCCTAGAAATGGAAAGAACCTGCGGATAAAACATGTTTTAGGTCTAATAGTACGCTCACACACCGCATAAGATCTTCGCTGAGACGTTTGTTGTTGGGTATAAGTGCTGCTTCAACGTCAACCTCAATAAAAATAGCTGACAAACGGTTAACACCTCACAGTACTCGACAAAAGCTTAGTTGGATATCGATAGGGTTTGAAAGTACAGAGCTGCTGTCTGTAATGGTGACCCTTTTTCCTGAGACTTTGCCTTTACGTTACCATCGGGCGAGGTACAGTTAAATTAGCGTTTTCTAGGTTTTTTTACAATCCAGATGAGTACAACTGGAGATATCACCAAAGTCGCTATTACCGACATCTACGTGAGCGGAACCGCGGGCATCTCCTAGTCTCTTATAAATTTAAGTGAGCATCCACCTCACTGATAAATAACTTGTGAATTATTTTATTTTTTAAATACTTCAAGGTTTTCCTGTTAAAAAAATTGAGTTCAGGTTTCTTGTTTTGGTAATTCCAGTGAGAACTATAAAAAGTTTACGAATATGAATGAGCTCTATGCTTTACAATTTATATGTAAATTGCTGGCTGTACGAAAGTATGCCTACTTTTTTTTACAAATATTGTTGTTCTAATAAGCTGTGCATAAGGTCCTAGGTTCAAATCTATTAAGTTTTCTGTTAGTGAAACTAATATTCTCGTCACTTTGCAGCCACCGAAGCCCATCCTGACATACAAGGATATCGTGGACGCCAGCAAGGAAGGGCCGGCGTGCCCGCTGCCGGTGCCCCCTACGTACTACGTGGATGAAGATTGTCTCACCATCAACGTGTACACCCCTGCGAATACTAAGAGACATGAGTAAGTTTGATTTACTAACGTGGCAAACAATCATATTCATTTGAACCATCGATGATCTACACATTCATACAGTCACGCCTTTTTATGTAGGTAGGCAGAGATTACAGTTTTCCAATTGCCACGATCCTGGCATACTTCTTTCGCGTCTTCTACTTACATAATTGTTTTCATATATGCTTGCCAATTTTGGGTACTCTTGACATGTCGTTTCTTCAAAATGCCTTCGATTTGATTGACATAAGTATGTCTACGTTGACCTCTACCAAAGTCAAAGTCAAAAGTCATTTATTCTGCATAGACCATTAAATCGGCACTTGAAAACCAATATAGTAAATGGGCCACCGGTTCGAAACGCGGCCCCGACCGGAGAAGACTCCGGCAAAAAACTCAGCGGGCATATTATTTTTGTGTCTATTTACAAACATACACTTAGTCTACCTAATTTAAATACAAAAATTTCCTTGTGTAGCATTGTTGGGCGAACAGCTCATTTCCAAGCTTGTTTACCATCCAAGTATTCTTGGATTTTACCGGGTTATCCATTCACCCTCGCTTCATAAATTTGTTTCGTCAGTCTTTTTTCGTCCTTCCTAATGTCCGAACCATCTAAGTATCCCTTGCCCTAACTTAGTAACTATATCTTCAAAAACACCACAAGTTCCCTTATCACGCTGTTCCTCACTCGATCAGTCAACTATCTGTAAGTAAATGAACGGTCATCGTCATCTGTCCCTGTGGGGGGTGCACCCGCGACCCTCACCTCAGAGTTCGGGGTCCGCTTCCTGACCGTAACTCCTCCACCTCACGCGGCTTTGCGCATTCATACTAGTGAGACTATTAGCGCGTATGTCTTCCCCAGTCAATCAATCTCGACATGAAAGCAACCATGTACATTCGACAAAGGAGATACGGTCGCACTTCTTCATATATAGTTGTATGAGAGGTGGAACCGTATCTCCTTTGCTAACTGTACGTAACTATTTTGTATATTGACATTGTATATTGACATTTAATCAAAATTGTTTAATATATTTTATTTGAATTTGACATTTTTTTTTGTGTTTAACACTTGATATGTGTTATATGAATTAGAATACTTATAAATAAACCTATATTTAGAATGCAAATATTTAATTACATAACAGATTTAATTTAATTAATACAGAAATAATTTATTAATATTAAATGCAATAAAAATAAAATAACTATTATACAACTTATAGCTAAGAACAATTAAAATTAAAATTTAATTTAACTGTGTCCAAATTATAATTATTATTTTCTTTCCACACATTCCACACAACGCTATCTAGACCCATGGTAAGCATAGCTTAACTAACTTGTGTTATGGAATCTAGAATGCGGATAAACATACTTAGATACTTTTTTTTGTAAATACATACATATTATACATAGAAACACCCAGACCGATGCAAATATACATATTCATGCATACAAATATTTGCACTGAGCGGGAATCGAACCCGTGCCCCCTGCATAGCAGTCGAATGCTCTACCGCTACGCCACCGAGGTTGTCATTATTGTTTTGATTTAAATTTCGTTTACGTCTGTAAGATCTAGAAGACCTATATGTACCTACCTAGTTCAATAACGAAAATTTGTGACCTAAATGTTGCAATGCCTGGAAAAGGCGCTAAGTTTTAAGTACTGACATAGAAATTGTAAGATCTATGTACACTTGGTAAGCAATAAATGATTTGATTTGCCGTACAGCTTCAAGCCTCTGCCGGTGATCTTCTACATCCATCCGGGAGGCTTCTACTCCATGACGGGGCGCAGCGACATCGAGGGGCCGGAGTACCTCCTGGACCGGGATATCGTACTCGTCACCATCAACTACAGGCTTGGAACCCTGGGTGAGACCTTGAAACTAGCGGACTTAGTTTATTTCTGATGGTAAAGCCATGGTTTGTCAAGCACAGAGGGCCCTTTGTGGGCTGTCCAAATTACAACGCAAGATATCATTCTCATCCTGTATTTCTGTAAGATCTGCAGAAGACATAGATGCATATAATTACGCCTTTATCCACCGAGGGTTAGGCAGAGGTGAATTAACACCCCCATTTCACCAATAATTGTATTCGGTCCCACGCAATAGGGGTGAGCCCATATTTCGCGCACTATTGTTGACTCAAGCCATGCATCTGAGACTGACTGGGCTGTATAAATCTGTCTGATGTTAAACAGCCCTATGCCTTACTCGCCTTGTACGACACCTCATGGGAAGAGATGGGGTGGCCCAAATTCACTCTGCCGGAAACCACGCGGCTTAAGAGTAAGAGTTCTAGTGAGGCATTATAAAGTTAGGGATTTGATATCCTTGGATATGGTTTCCCAGGATGGATGAGCACAGGCGACAAGTACGCCACTGGCAATAACGGTATGAAGGACCAAGTGGTGGCGCTCAAGTGGGTACAGCGCAACATCGCCGCATTCGGCGGAGACCCTAACTCTGTCACCATCGCTGGTTGCAGTGCTGGTGCCATCAGTGTCATGCTGCACATGATCTCACCCATGTCGAAAGGTCAGTATCACTGTAATTAGTAGTCAAAATACCATTATATTTCTTTCGAACCCTTAAAATAACAATACCCACTTTTGTACTCAGGATTATTTCACCGAGGCATCTCCATGAGCGGATCCCCCGTAACCAAGGGTCCTATGGTAACGCACCAGCGACATCTGGCAGTAATGCAAGCAAAGTTCATGAACTGCCCCACCAACTCCTCGCAGGCTATCGTCGAATGCCTCATGAAAGCACCTTGGAGGGAACTAGGAGATTCACTCTTAAAGTTCTTTGTAAGCATTTAACTTACCGTAATTAATTTGAATAATATTCCACCAGGAAAGGAAGAGTAGAAGAACGGGCCCCGGGCTCCAAAGTGCAAGCTTTGGTTACAACGACGTTGTGGATTTTGTGCATCATAAACAAGCTGGAGAGTTTTTGTGCTGTCAGTGGGAAGACCAAAGGCTTGTCCTCATTTTGTGTTCTGCACTGAGGGCACATAAAACCTCTGTTCTTACAGGGTCCGCAGCACGGATGTGACTGACTCCACTGGTGTTACACACGTTCATAGGTCACGGTAACCACTTACCATCAGGTGGGCCGTGTGCCTGTCTGCCACCTAAGTTGTATAAAAAAAAATTGTCCAATTTATTATTAAAATACAAGATAAGACCTAATAATACCCAGAAAGCTTTAGATTATTGGTCCACAAAACTTGTTACCTTAATATTCAACATTCGTTGAAAGATAATATTTCTTCTTCAATACTCCATCGGCAAAATTAAGGTAATGACGCCCACTGTGTACCTCTTTACAGGGTTTCTCCCTCAATTGGTCCCTCCAATATATAAAAAACTATACATATTACAATGATCTTGTCATCAGGAGTTCGGCCCTGGTGACCCAGTTGGTTTATGGGGTCCGGTAGTGGAGCCAGACTTTGGCCAAGAGCGCTTCCTGGCGATCCAACCAGAGGAGGCGATCAAAAAGGGCATGATGCATGAAGTTCCTTACATCATCAGCCAGACCACTGACGAGTTCTTCTGGAAAGCATCGTGTAAGTATTTTTATTGTAGTTTACTAAATCTGTTCTCTAAAATAATTACCACTATACAAGCTACAGTGTTTTACTGGAAACCCCTACCTATAAAAGCTTGCCTTTTACCCTTGACCAAGCCTTACGTCTTTGATCTAATTACCATAATCACTTCAAGGTCAACCATTACCAATAGTTTCCCATTAAATATTAATTTATCTTTCATACAGCAATCTTCAAGAACGAAACTCTCATGAACACCATGAACGATGAGTGGGAGCGCATCGCTCCGCTCTCCTTCCTGTTGCCCGAGGAGAACCGCCCGACAGCCGTGAAGAGGCTCCGCGAAGTGTACTTCAACAACAAGAGGCTGGAGAACAACACCGAGAGTCGCAAAGCTCTAGAGAACTTATACAGAGACTCCATCATAGGGTTCGGCGTGCACAGGTCAGCTCGATAACTCTCTCTCCGCGAAACGATATACTTCTCTAATCTAATGTACTTAAGTAGGTACGTGGTACACCAGTATTCACAAAAAATAACAAAAGATCCTCTAGATACTAGAGGATTTTGTTTTTTTTCTCTGAATACTGGAGTCCGGAGTACTCAAAAACCATAAAAAAGAAAGATGAAGTTAATGAGTGGTACCTCCCTGGTGTATTTTTTTTATACCACTTAGTTGGCAGACAAGCACACGGCCCACCTGATGGAATGTGATTACCGTGGCCTATGGACGTTTGTAACACCAGAGGAGTCACAGTCGCGCTGCCAACCCTGTAAGTACAGAGTTTCTGTGCTGTCAGTGGAAGAGCCTTTTGTCTTCCCACTGACAGCACAAATTCTCCAATGAGCTCTGGCTACCCTACTCACCGCTGGAAACACAACACGAAGTCATACTTCCCCAGTCGGACTGCTCAATTGGGTGGAAATACAGCCGTGTCCTACCTCCTTGTATGTTGAAGTTCCGTGCTAGCAACACACAACAATGGTTTGAGTGCTCCACAGGTTGGCAAATCTGATGTGCCGCCACTCGAGACAGCCGGTCTACTACGAAGAGTTCGCGTACATCGGCAACAACAGCTACCATCAAGGCGCCAACGGGAAACCACAAGGTATGTTGCACAGGGTAGATTCTCTCCCGCCGTAGGAGTCGAGTGAGAAGATGGTTCGTTCTACGTTCTTCGCTCTACGTTTTACATTCTACAGTCCGTGTTCTACTTCCACATAGGTACTTACTAACCGACACAAGTTTGCGCCCATGCTGCTCATACGCTTCCTTAAGCAATCATCACTACACACATCGCAAAAGACTCACAATCATCACTCCTATGATACTACATCGATACTCACCAGCTACCATCAGGACGCCAATCACCAAACGCCGTCAAACTCAAGATCTCATGTAATCGCCTGCGTATTTCAGCAAAAAGCACTCTATAGAACTTGTACCACGCAGGTGCCTCTCACCACGACGACACGCTGTACGTGTTCCGCCAGAGCTTCCAGTTCCCCGCCATCGCGACCAGCAGCCCCGACTCGCACGTGGTGGACGAGCTCACGGCCATCTGGTACAACTTCGCCAGATACGGGTTAGATTCCTTTATTATACGAAGCCCTCCCCCATGTCACCTGTCGCCTTGGAAATTAAAATATACCCTGCACTCTCTGGTTTGACTTTATTACCGAATATTACAGGGTAAATTTTCATTATTTGACAAATATTTTTAGTCACACGTAAGAGGGATGATTGTGTTCCTGATAACCAGGAACTTATTCTGTTCGTTGTACGGTTTATTGTACGTCATTTTTTGCCTTCCTCAGAGACCCAAACCCTCGAGGTGACACGCCAGAGCTGGGCAGCCTGAAGTGGCCGGTGATGAAGCCCAACCAGAGGAACTTCTTGCATTTAGGGAGCCAGCTTACCGTCAAACAGAACATGTTCGAGGACCGGTTCCAAGTGTGGGAGGAGCTGTACCCTTATTAGGCACTGTATGATTCCTGGTAGAGCCCAGGGACAAAAAAGCTAAAATAGTCTAAGTGCCATTTCGGTTGAAAAGAAATTTGCTCACGAAACTGTTACTTAGATTGCTCTTAAGCGTTGTTTTGCTTTAAACTTAGTTTGTAGTTTAAATCTTTTGATTTATTTGAATGTCAATACCTATAATATGTTTTAGTATTTAATAAACAACGTTTTATAACACAGCAATCCTTTTATTTGCAACTTTAGACATTAAGGGCCATACTTAATTTCACCGCACTATCATCATCATAACAATTGCCCGGTAGCGTCGAAGCTCTGGATCCACTTGTTGTTTTGATTGGCATGTCAGCTTTTACGAGAGTGACTACTTAATCTTGAGAGACGAGCCTACAACAGAAACTTGTCCGTTGTTTACCGTCTAGTAACCGAGATGGCTTGAGTCCCGAGTTGTAAATGTATAGGACAATTGACACGCGGATTGATTATAAATAATAAATAAATGAAGAAATCTAGACCCATGATAAGCATAGCTGGCATAGCTTAAATATAAATGTTAAATGTACCCCGCTTTTTGGCTTTGGCTTAACATCAGACAGATATATACAGTCCAGACTCAGCCTCAGATGTTGCTCGAGTCAATAGCAGTGCCCGAAAGACGGCAATAGGCTCACCCCCTATTACGTGTGACGGAATTCAATGATTGGTGAAATGTGGGTGTTAGTTCACCTCTGCCTAACCCTCCGGGGATAAAAGCGTGATTGTATGTATGTATGTAAATGTACCTAAGTATGTGGTTACCGGCAAGATGAGTAACTTCTCTATTATGAATGGTTACCGCACGTCAAGTGCAAGATATGACTGTATAATGAAGGCATAACAAACTATTAACTAGTTCTGCCCTGTGGTTTTCCCCGTGAGCTGCATCGCAAGCAATTATCTGCACGCAACAAGTGATTCATACAATGCCACAAGGACTACAATGCCATCTTTAGTTCAAGAATTGCAAGCAACCCTTTTAAACTATTCTTATTTTTCTATTTATGTGATAGGTACTTATACATACTGTGTGGTATATAGGAGCTATCAGGCATCAGGATTTCTTTATGGTCGGCAGCGCGAGTACAACGTCTCTCGTGTTGCATACGTCCATAGGCCACGGTAACCACTTCCCATTAGGTGATCCGTGTGCTTGTCTGTACACACCTAAGTGGTATAAAAAGGTAATGTAAGCAGGGGTAGTAGATACACCTGATAATTGAACGAATCGAACAAATTTAGAGGAGATAGGACACGGCGGTATTCCCGTTACATTTAAGCAGTACGACTGGGAAAGTACCTCCTCCCTACAGAATACTGCGGCTATAATAACCTAGTGTTGTGTTCCCGGCGGTGAGTAGGGTAGCCAGAGGTCACTGGAGAGTTTATGTGTCAGTGAGAAGACCAAAGGCTTGTATTGCTTTTCAGTATTTCAGTATTAGGCTACAAACTCATAGGGGATAGGCGCCAGTAACACTGGTTTCTCAGTACCACTAACAATATGGGCAGTCTTGGGTCCTGCAGGTTGTTTCTTCAAGTTAGCGATCTTGCCAGCGTCCTTAGCTTCCTCGAGTAGCCTTTCATTCTCCTTTACTCGCATAAGGAAGTCTTGTCTGCACTAAAAAAAAGTGGATGTCTGTGCTGCATTCCTTCTAACGTTATAGTTGAAAGGAATGCAGAGCTTTACTCTGTCTGCACTGACGGCACAGAAACTCTCTGTTCTGACAGGGTCGGCAGCGCGAGTAACTCTTCTGATGTTGCACACGTCCATAGGCCACAGTAACCCATCAGATCGGCCGTGTGCTTATCTGCCATCTAAGTGGTATAAAAAAATATTGACGGACGGAGTTCTGGTGCAGCCATTTCTTTCGGGTTTTGAGTTTAATGAGGCAGTCGCTCCCTTTAAAGTAAATATGTGGTGAAAGAGTGGGAAGGTTCAGGCTCCTGATGCAACCTGCACTAAAGCTGTGATGGGTACTACCCTGGAGGCACAATGATAGAGAATATCACTATAGATCATAAGAAAAATTGTTGCCGAAAGAACTTCACCTACCTTTAGGAACCACTCATCGGTGAGTTCCCCGAACTATATACAGAAGATACACGCCGATGAGGAAAATGCTTAAGATTTAATTAGTATGCGCGTTATTTGCGTGCGCCGTGCACGCTACGCATGACAGTACATGTGAGTGGTGTGACCAGCTCATCTACGAAGTACGATATCTATATATTCACGACTGGTACCTAATCACGCATTAAAGGGCAGGTAGATTCATATTAACACACATTAACGATACGATAGTATTGTACGAATGATTAAGACTCGTGTAACAATGCGATTTTTCATCTCTGCTCTACAGAATACTGTACTTTATTAGGGTTCCTTGACTTCCTTGCCTCTGAAATATGAATAGAATTACATTCTAGGGCACGCCAATTTGACTTCACCTCGCCTGATGGTAAGCTAAAAGCAAAGTCTCAGGAAAGAGGGTCACCGTTACAGACACTAAGTAATGTTACAATGGTGGCACTCAGCTTGGCGGCCTCATCAGATTCTTCTTCACGCCCCGCTTAAAGGATCCGGAACTATAGGAATAGGGAAACACGTACAATACATACAATAACGCCTTTAAACCCCGGAACGTTAAGCAGAGGTGAATTAACACCCACATTTCATCATCGTTGTATTCGGCCCACGTAATAGGGGGTGAGCCTATTGCCGTTTTCCGGGCACTATTCCTGATTCAAGCCATGCATCTGAAGCTGAGTCTGGGCTGTATTTATCTGTCTGATGTTAAACAGCCCTATGGCTGTTTAACTGTCTACTATGCCGTACAAGGCGACTAAGTGATGGCCCTTAGTCGCCTTGTACTGCACCGCATGGAAAGAGAACGGGTGGTCCAAATTCTAAAGTGTAATGAAACTTTTTCATTTTATTTTGGACTTTAACGGGATAGAAATAAAGTCTTAAATTTAATGCCATTTTACTGTGTCTGCGGTAAGGCATAGGTTTTGCTTTAGTATAATCGAGGGCCTGTTACTTCTTCATCAGCCTTTGCTTTTAAGGTTTTTATGGGGCGCCTTTTTCTGGTCTCCCAACACTAAAAGGCGCAAGAGTCCGGTTTGTTGTCGGGATTGTTTTGGATCCTTTTAAGTAAATACATGTATTCCTTTGTCCTCCTTTGTATTCCTGCAGTGACCCACATGACATCCCCGGCCAGATACCCCTGAGCTGTCGTCCCTCGCTCTCCACTGGACGGCAATGACACAGATATTACGCAGTACTTGTGCAAACGTTCTCGCTGTTATGAAGAAAGGTAGTCTTAGAATTTGGGAAGAGTTTTACCCGATTGTGTATTGGTATTATAATACTGTTTATACTGGAGATTGATGGCGCTTGGTGGAATTTGCTACACATATTGAATAAGGCACTTGTACTTTTCAACAATTTATTTATTTAGAACCTGACCAGTTTTACCTCACGGCATTCTCACGGCGTGAGGTGAGGACATGACGGTATTACCGTTCCATTGAGCAGTCCGACTGGGAAATTACCCCCGTCCTACAGAATACCGCGGCCTTAATAACTTCGTGTTGTGTTCCCAGCGGTGAGTAGTGTAGCCAGAGCTCTCTGGTGAGTCTGTGCTGTCAGTGGGAAGAGTAAAGGCTTGTCCTGCTGATACGGATCAGAAACTCTCTGTGCTTACAGGGTCGGTAGCGCGAGTGTGACTCTTCTGGTGTTGCACGCGTCCGTGGGCCACGATAGTCACTTTCCATCTGGTGGGCCGTGTGCTTTTGAGCCATCTAAGTGGTATAAAAAACCGATCAGGTTCTAAATAAATACATTGTGGAAAAGTACAAGATTTAATAATAATTTCGAAGAATGCAGGAGGCTGGAGAAGGAGGATGGAAGCAAGATGTTTTGTTTGAATACTGAAAAATAAAAGACAGTGTGAACCTGAAGGCTTTTCTATTCGTTTTGTAATGACGTTGTTTACTTTTTAAATAATGCTAGTAGCCGAAACTACTAGTATTCCCGCTAATTCCTCCAGCTCCTCTTCTTCTAAACTAATTTAAGTGAGGTGAGGAGCGGCGCCTGCTGACTAGAGCCAAGCAATATGTCTCTGTCGAGGAAAACCCTAAAGTTTTGTAATGTTTATTACAATAGTCATATATTTACTACTTGTACTGTACTTAAAATGTGTTGACATTACTGAACTGTCGTTGATGAAAGACACAACTCCTCAACTACACTGGCCTGTAACAGTTTTAAAACTCGATTTTCTTTTAAACTATTAAACTTGGTGACAGTTTAGAACAGTTCACAAACATTTTTTTAAACATAAGTTTATTCAAAGTCAAAGTCAAAAATCATTTATTGTGCATAGATCATTTATTCTACATAAATTACTTAAATCGGCACTTACAAAAGGTCAATATAAAAAAATTATGAAAGACTGAACCACCGGCTCGAAACGCAGCCCCCGGAGAAGAACCATGGCAAGAAACTCAGCAGGCATTCTGTTTTTTCAAACATAACATTTTGTTCTTACAAACATAACATAAATACAATAACTTAGGTACTTGAGTAGCATAGTAGAACGAACATAAGTTCATCATATTTATCATCTTATTATTCTTGGATTTTATAATAGCCTTTCTGGCATAATTTACTCTTAACTACATTTTTTTATTCATAGGTAGGTAAATCCCTAATTTCATTAGGGAGCTTGTTAAAAAAGTGTCCGGAAAGAATGTCTAATTCTTTGAAGTCTACTATCACAGACTACCAGATTGTTTTTGTACTTACTTAATTAATTTTCAAGAGTTTGTGACAGGCATACTGTCACAAATTCTTGAAAATTTTGTAACATTTTCCCTTACATACATTACAAATCGAAAATGTACTGTGACACTACGGTTAGAATGTCTATTTCGTTAAACTTTTCTTTGAGGGAGACTTTTGGGCACAAAATATAAATAGCTCGCAAAGCCCGCTTTTGTAACACAAACATTGTGTCTAAATCTGCAGAATCACCGCAAAGGAGAATTCCGTAGCTCAAATACTATGGAAATAACTGAAATAAACTATTCAAGCCGTATCCACGTCTGTCAAAGCCCTGATCTTTTTCACAGCGTATGAGGCCGAACTTAATTAACTGGCTATTATTTCAATATGTGATCCATACTGTAGTTTAGCATCAATACTTAAGCCTAGGAACACTGTCGATCCCACAAGGTTTTTATTTAACATAATGTTGCATGAATGAATATACATAATCATGCCTTTATCCTGAGAGGAATAGGCAGAGGTGAATTAACACCAACATTTCACTAATCATTAAATAATTAGGTTCCACGTAATAGCGGGTGAGCCTATTGCCGTCTTCCGGGCACTATTGTTGGACATTCATTTGAGGCTGGGCTGTGTATATCTGTCTAATGTGAAACAGCTTTATTCCTTACTCGCCTTGTATGACACCACATGGCAAGCGATGGAGTGGTTCAAGTTCTACTCTGCCGGGAACTGCGCGGCATAAATGAGATAAGTACCTACCTTGAAAATAGTATTTGTAGAGGAGGCAACATCAGTTATTAAAAATTACATTTTTAATTGCTGGCGCCTGGCTCTGGTCACAGCTTCGAGTTTGTTTGGCATACTGAACTAACTCTATACGACCTTCTGAAGAGACGCCGGCCCCATAAGTGTACAGAGCCCCCGCCGTATTGGACTCTTTCTGCAAAGCAGGCTTAAGTGTATCGCACGCCGTCACCTGTAGACTTTTCGCCTTCTGTCATGAGTGAATGATGAGAAACGTGGTTTACCCGTGAACATGACTTTTGCCCATTCTTCTTCATCATTCATTCGTGGTCATGGGCATACCTCATGCTGTTAACCCGATGCCCTGCTTCAAGTTTGGGTTTGGGCAAGTCTTCTTATGATCGTGTCTTCACTAATATAATCATCACTCATCAGGAGAAGCTGCTGTTGGACTTAAACTGTATTGAGGTGACGATTTCTCAAAGTAGTACTGGCAATATGTCGATCTTCTCTGGTTCTAGTGTAGGTGGGACAGCCATTAAAATGGTTTTTTGAGATGATGATGATGACAGTACGGTTTAGAAGTATAGTTCCTGGCATGTGTCTTTAATCACATCACAACATGTACACTAAAAAAATTAAGTAGGTATAAGCTTTAAGAAAATACGGTTTCAAAAACAAACATTTCAAGATCTCATTCAAAGACAAATTAAATACTAGTAAGAATTTTATGGTGAAGTCGGTGTCAAACCAGGTATTAAGAAAGTACAGAAGTATTTTATTTATTAATAAATATATTTTCATATTTGATTCAATTTCACTTCACAGATTCATCTAGTGGACAACATTTAACAATAACAATTAACATTTGTTTAAATCTCGTAACTACTTACTCTATTCTCCACTTGATGGTTTATTTTGTTTGTTATAAAATCTCAATCCATGCCAATAGCTACTTTTTATTTTATTTTTAATAACTATTTGGATATTTATCTAATACCTAGTGAGAGTAGTACTATTATTTATCCTGTGGTGGTGGGCGCTTAGACTTGGGAAACCAAAGCGCGGGGGGACGAGGTACTGGCCTCATCATTCTCCTCTTCTACTCGTCCCGCCCGCTATTTGAATTTGGCAACGACACGTTTTTCTGAAAAAAAAAATCTCTGCATGGTCGCAACCTCTCAACATGACTCGTCATAATATCTACACTTATTCAAATATAAACCCTATCCCTTGATCGTAGAGTTCAATCTTGGTCATCTATTTATGATATCTACGTCGATGCGCAGCAATTTATGTTTTGCAGGCTAAGCAATAAAGATGGATTTCGAGAAGGCCGGATTGGAAGTTCAAACTTTTGAAGCCCAAGCACCCTCGCGCATGCGTTATAAGCCTTCACTTATTTTCTTCCCTTGATAAATAGTGTTGTGAAAACTAACCGAAATAAAAATATCGAAAGTTAACGAGGTAAATAGACTTTGCTTGCAGTGATCTTTTTCGTAGCAGTATTCAGTATTCTAAAATATTTTAATTACAGTCTAAAATTCATACCCAATCACTGAAAGTCAAGTAGAGTTACACTTGACTTTCAGTGATTGGGTATGAATATAAGACTGTAATTAAAATATTTTAGAATAACAATATTTGTGTATACGAACTTTTGCGTAGCAACAGAGTGTTATCAGGCCACAAAAATCTCGTTTCTAAACTTCAGTGACGGGACCACCTGTGATGTGGCTCGAAGGTTACATACCTACCTACCGTTTTGATAAGAACATGCTACAGTTATAACATCATATGTAGATATATCTACTACATAATAAAAGTTTAGTTACGAATGTAATATTTTTTAGCCCGTTGTACAATAATAGGTAGGTAAAAATTTCACAATACAATTCGGTCATCGACCGCAACTCGGCATAAAACGCCTCAAGAATAAGCTCACTGTGAAAACAAGCGCATAACAACACACATGTTAGGCACATCGGGTACACCAAACACCATCGATACGATACGATACACGCGCGCCCGCGTCGAGTGGCGTCGATGTCGATGTCCGCGAGCGCGCCTCCCTCGCGCCGCCGCGCGCCGTCACTCTCCGCGAGTGCGCCCTACGCGGCTGGCAAGTGGCACGTACCGGCGCGGCGCGGCGGAGTAGAATATTCGATTTTTAAATTATAACCATCTGACCTGGTGCGCTCTTGACGTTTCATGTAAGGCGACTTCGCTTACTTATTTTAGGTAAGTACATGTATTGTCTATGATCTCTATTGATGTGTAGTGTTCATCTTGGTGCCATTATGTTGAATAAACTTCCATTTGTGTCCTTTTTTAATCCAGATTGTCGATCGCTACCCACTGAAAACCCGGTCCTTGAAAGTGGTATCGATTTAGGTAGGAAGGTACATTTTACCATTTATTGAGCACATTATTATTTGACGTTTCGATAGATTTACACTTAGGTTTGTACCTGCCTTTGTAATAGACCGGACCCCCTATTTGTAAGACTTATTCATTTTAAATATAACTATGGTTCGAGTTAAATAATAAGTATCTAACATGGAGCATTTTAATTGAAGTAATCAGGTAAATCTACTTAATCGATCCCTAATACGTTTCACCAATTGTTTATCATCCCCCACCCCACCCCACAGCAAATGAGTCATGCGCCACACTAACAAGTAGGTACTTAACGTGACCTAATTTTTGTACAATTACGAAAAAAGATTTGCAAGTTAATCTTGTCATTGACTAAAAGCACAGAATAAAAATAGTCTAAAAGGTGTAAGTAAAGACCGACCGTCGACAATGCAGACACGACACGCGACACGCGATTATCGCTCCAGCTGGTTGCTGATTTGACTACTTGGTAATTAACGTGAAAATCGTTCATTGTTTCAGTTGTTGAGGCGGCCGGCTGGTCTCACAGTGTTCAACATGTCGCACAGTTGGTGGAAGGAACCTGATATGGGGGGTGAGTACTCACTTACTTACCTATTTATCATTAAATAATTATTGCTTTTCATAGAGCGAAGCGTTATTAGATATAGTTATGGTCGGACTGCTTAATTGAGACTGGAAAACAGACACGTCCTACCTCATAACATATTTTTCATTGAAATTCTACCTATAATAATATTCGTTCTTATTTCACATTCAATTTTCTCAGGGAATTCTTGACGTCTCACTTTATTCCCTTTTAAGGTGGCACTGTTAGTAAAATTTAGCTAGGTTCTAGTACCTATCTACTAAAATCTCTCTAACAAAGCTAAAGGCTTGTGTTACGGCTGGACCACAGCTACCTGCAACACAACTTGCGTAGCGACCCGCAATGCGACTGGCGACCAGAGACGAGAACAAAAAAATAATATTACATTGTATGAAGCATGCCACAGCTACCTGCGACGCGACTTAGATGCTTCTTGCGACGCGACGCTACAGGCAATCAGCGACGCGTAAACAAATTATAACAAAAATATAAGCATGCCATGCCACAGCTACTGCGACGCGGCAAAAGCTGTGCGAAACTCTGTTGACATATACCTACCTATTCAAAGATAAGATAAGTTCCGTGTGTGCACCTAGTTGATTGGCTTGTATGATGCCTAATTTCTAAAATAGGTGTTATATTAGGAATTAGGGGCATTATTATGGAATGAGACATTAGTACATTACTTATAGCTTTTAGTTCCTACAAATAGTTAGTAGAAAAGGTTTAACTGTGCATTATTTTATTGGAAACCAGATGCTTCCCGCGGCTCCGCTTCAAAAATATTGACACTTTCATGCCCTTTTTGAAACCTTTCAAAATCTTTTTTCTTGCTAAAAGACTACCGATGTCCAATAGCAAGCTCATTTCTAGTCTTTGGATTAGTTCGTAATCACGTATATCGGTGCAATGTCCGTACTAACGGTCCGTTCTGTCTCTCGCAGCCGTGCTGACGAGCCCCATGCCAACTGGAGAGCAGCAGGGCTGCTCGGCGATGCGCATGTGGCGCAGCGCGACCGCCACACTGGTGGCACCCGACGCGGACGACGCCTGGCAGCAGATCCTCGACGCGTCGCCGCCAGACTCGCTCTGGCACTCGCTTAGGAACTGCGTCGCTTACCAGGTAACGCCGCTAATACTATCTTATTCTGACAACGTAAAGGTGAAGTAAAACAAAGGTGACTAAGACTATTCCATCCGATAGTAAGCCACAGTCCTTGGCGACCTTATAGTCCCTGTCTTGGCCTCGGATGCCTAAGGTATGGCGTCATCGTGATGATAATGAAGGTTGAATCCACAGCTGCTATTCCATTTTGTTGATAATTATGACCTGTTCGGCTGGTAGTTAGCTGGTAGTTCACTCAATAGGATTTCTATTATGGCAGACCGGTATTTTACGATTAGTACCTACTACTCGTCTTTGGGATCTATGTATCTCACACATACCAAGTCTCTTCTGCAACTTGTTTCGACTCTTTGTTCAAATGCGCACACATGAACAAGCATAGCTCCCTGAGTGCAAAACTCAAAAAATCAACCTAAATGGTGTATACATTGCTGGGTTTCAGGCGGGCGTGTGGCAAAATTTGTTGAACAAAGGAATAGACGATGTGATCCAGCCGGCCGCGTTCAAGCTCGCGGTGGTGCTGCGGCACACGCCCACCGAGCTCACCGTGCGCCTGCTCTCCGAACTGCTGCGCCAACACCCGCAGTCCGTAAGTCACGATTATATTCGATTAATGCTTATCACAGAACAGAAAAATATAGTTTATGTGCTCCTTGGTGCTTACGCTATATTATTTCTCTGAGTATATACCTAATGCTACAAAGCTTGAAGATTTTTATGGGAACCCAACGGGCAGTTTGTCTAAGTTGTTTAATGAAAACTTTACAACCCATTTGGTAGTGATGTTCACGTTCGTGTGCTCTTTTTCTAGTAAATTCGTCCAGAGGTTGTTGTGTGATTGCGTAACAAATAAACTTACAATTTCTTGGTTTATTTTTTTGAAATGTGATCATAAATTACACGTCTATTCCGTATTTCCACAGCAAGACCTGACGTCGTACATCCTCGCTCTGCTGACGGACGACGAGGCGCTGTGGAGCGGCGGCTGCAGCAGCGTCGGCTCGTCGCCACCGCCCTCTCCCGCCAGCTCGGAGCCGCGCGCGCCCCCCAGCCCGCCCGCCGACGACCCCTCCGACGCCGCAGTGGAGTCCGACAAGGAGGTCGAAGCGGTGCCCGCTGCGCACGAGGCCGCGGAGCAACCCGCCG
The DNA here is from genome assembly GCA_963662185.1 of Eilema griseolum. Taxonomy (NCBI): domain Eukaryota; kingdom Metazoa; phylum Arthropoda; class Insecta; order Lepidoptera; family Erebidae; genus Eilema; species Eilema griseolum. The sequence goes on along the minus strand of OY759229.1, from coordinate 264,652 downwards.
CGGAGGAGGCGGCGCCGCCCGACATCGCCGCGCTCGCCGACGACGACACGCCGTCCGTCGCCACGGTTGACGGCGAGCTTGGCACCGCATTACCCCCCCACAAGGCGCCGCCCCGCGGGCCTCCCACGCCCGCGGGCCCGGCGCCGCTGCGCGATTTGCAGCTGTTCGGCGACTGCGAGCTGGCCGTGCTGGCGGCGTCGCGCGAGGAGTACGACGCGCACGCCAAGCTGGTGAGGGCGGAGTACTCCAAGCTCACCAATGACAGTTATGTCGAGTTGAGGATCAAAGTAAGAACTGTACTGTCTTTTTTTGTGCAAATCTCCATGAGTGCCCACGACCTGCGTAGACAGTTATGTCGAACTCGAAACCAACGGCTGACCCTAATTCATATATTACTTAGAAATCGTGGCCACACTGATATTTGCTCAACTTACTCCACAAAAGGTTCCATGTAACAACTGGGCCTGTACCACGATCATTAAAACAGGTAAATAATTGAACTGCTGACATACTACCAATTGCAAATGTAACTCTGTAATTCTATATAGGTATTTATATGGAATTACAAAGTTATTTATGCATTTAGTAAATAACAGATGTTAAGCCCACTGTATTCACTGTTCACTTTGACTTCACCTCTTAAGTTATAATCCCATACCATACTATAATATTATATTTTTAATGAAGTCGCTTTGTTGCTACTACAAACAATTCCCTACGTAAAAATAAAACCTAAGACTTTATGATTGTACACAAACACAAAACAAGTCGACAACAAACAACATGAGCATATCGTCTGTGATCACCTTAGTAGTTGCGTATTAGAACATAGTATTAACCCCAGCTCGCTTGTGACAGGTACTGAACCAGTTCTCTCAAATCCCGAAGCTGTACCACACGCCGGAGTTCGCGCGCTTCGAGGCGGCCGCGCGCGAGAACATCGAGCGCGAGATCAGCACACTCCGCGAGCACCTGCTCACCGGCGCGAAGGAGTAGGCGCCGCCTGCCACCTGCCGCCAGCGGACTGTCGCCTGCGGACTGTCGCCAGCGAACTGCCGCCTGCGGACTGCCGCCTGCGGACTGTCGCCTGCGGACTGTCGCCAGCGGCTGAACCAATTGTATCGGATGCACCGACTAAGACACCTGATCTTAGTCAATTTTTTGATGATAATGTATATTTTTGATGTTAGCGATACTTTTGATCAAAGCATACATTTTGTGAGATTAAATTATCGAATTATCAATCAATAATTGATGGGAAATTAATGAAATAGAATTATTAATTTCAACGCTACGATACTCACTCGTTCACAGAAATCATCTAGTTTCAAAAGTAATAATGATAAGCTACTCTTATTGAAATTGTTCAATATATGATATGCCTTCAAATATCGATTCATGCCGCCGAAATATCGGTTCTCGAACAAGTTCTACGCAAATCCGAAATGCAAGGTTTACAAATTGAGTGATGTCACTTGGTGGAATTTGTTGTTACATACACTTGTACTTTTTTCACAGTATTTTTACTAAACCTTAGAAGATGTCGTAAGGAGAAACCGGTCCGGCGTAGTAATAACAAATACTATGGAAAAATTACAAGTGTATTTCAATATTTGTACCAAAAAAATAGTGAGAACAATAGGTGGACTTTGTTCGAGGACGCCCACGAACGCCAGTAGTTCTTCAGAACCATAGGAGTGGCAGAGAAACTTGATCTGCGCTCGTCTGGGTACACTGACGTGAAAGTACGCTGAAGTGTAGTGATTTACACGAGGTGTGCGTGTGGAACATGGACAAAAATACATTTCCATTAACAACATTCAAAATCGGTGTTTGTTGTATTTAATGTTCAATTAAACTGCGTACACCGTACAGTCTACCCTGCTGTAGAGTAGCCGTCTACGATGAATTAATTACAATGGCTACCCCATAACGTTTCAACACTCCTATAGGTAGCAAATGACGTCACCGAAATATAATAATAAGTCATACTCCATCGTGCATCGTTATCATAAATATTTAGCAGCTAGAACCTATCACATTTTCAGTTCCTTTGCGTCATAAAATAGGTTTAAAGAAAACGACTGATGCAAAATTTTTAAATTAAAGCATTTAATAATGATAAATATTGTTACGAACTATGTATAGAATAGAACACCTAATTTCGCACTGGCATGCTTCGGACAATTAGCGCGGGAGATACTTGCGCGCGGCCATTCGGACTTCTAGGATACGATACACGATTATTTTAAATATACAACTAAAGTGGCAGACACACACGGCCCACATGATTAGCCTATGGACGTGTGCAACACCAGAGGATCCACACCCGCGCTGCCGACCCTGCAAGAACAGAGTTCCTGTGCCGTCAGTGCAGAAGATATAATCAAGAATGATAATCAAAACCTTCCCAGTGAGCTCTGGCTACAAGTATTATAGGGTGGAAGTATTTCCCCAGTCGGACTGCACAATTGGGACGGGAATACGGAATTATGGTACCTCGTCCCGCGCCGAACCGAACACGGCAGAAAAATAGCGCCGCGCACAGAGAATCAGTGAAGGCACATCCCTGACCTCCGTGCCTCCGTGTTAAATACCTACCAAAAGTTAGCATGGCGTATCTGTTGAATTTGTTTAGTTTAGTCTGTGCATAGACAAGCTATTATTGTTTCGCGTTGTTAGTCGATAGTTTAGTTTAATGTTTCCGCTTATTAATGTTCTGATCTAACTACTCTTAAGCTATGATGAGAAAATGTTAGTTTACGATATGACATAGTCATTTTAAATATTTATCGTATTAAATGGATGTATTTTAATGGGTTTTTCATTTACTCACTTAGTTACTCGTAAAGGTGTAACCTGCCCGGTGTGTTATGGAGACCAATGTAACCACAGACATTATATTCACAGCCAGCTCTTCATTACACCGCATATCGGAAGTTATGCAATACGACTGTACGAGCGGCTTATTGCTAGATTTGTAACACGGCACCATAAAGTGTAATAACACCTAGTGTTTAGGGTGAGTTCAAGATAAACCACGGTTAGAAATTGTAAAGATGGTATATTGATAATGATTAAAACTTATGAGGTGAATGGGATAAAATTGAGTCGCGCCCGATATGCTATCCGAAAGCGTACTGACTGCGTTACTTAGGTAATACATAAAATGTTCAATGCCTATCGCGCGGTGTCGCAATTTCGCTGACATGATTATTTGTTCGGTGATTGACTCGAACACCTTGGTGGGATGGCTTCACATAAGTTTGTCGAGTGTCACTGGTCACTACGCCCTCTAACAGACTAGCAGTCTGCTCTATTCGAGGCCACTCGGTCCGATCTTCTGACTGGTGGAGGACGCCCCAACACCTACTCACTGCACTCACACGCCTACCGTGCCAGGTTCTCTTTAAGCGAGCTGTGAAACACCTACTGCATCTAAGAACCTGTTTCTTCCAATTTGATTATTTAGAAATCCTAGCATTGCAATGGTGACCACATAAGCCGGGTGAAAGTCAACAAATGTCTGACCTAACATTAAAAAATATAATTCTGTCACTGGTAGGTAGTAGGGTACAAATTTATTTATTTTTAATTCCACACTACGTTTATGACTGCTCCTGAACACGTGGCTACTTTGATGTTAGAAATTATGTATGACGTAATTACTTGAATAGGCACCTAACGATCGTTATGTGATTAGCAATTTCGTTATCTTCGTGTTTAAAATTATACACTCTCATTTTTGTAATAATAAGTAATTATCTTAGTATGTCGGTACTGAAAAGGGTTCAATCTTCAATAAGAACATAATGTCAAAACTATGGTGAACAAGAACATTATGCGTGGCACACAACACACTGCTCAGATACGGTAAGGTAACTAAGACTGACCTGCCTACTATTGCTCAACCTTGCATTATGAAAGGCCACTCGTCTTAAGATTGACATCTAGGTATAGCTTAACATTTTAATGTTAAGACTGGTCACCCATCCTAAGACTAACGTGGCTACTGGCTAAAATAGTTTTACCTTGTAATGCACTAACACAGTTAACCTACGCGGTTCACGACTCTCGATTCACGAGCCTCCCTTCCCAAGAAGTCACATATATATCTTAGGAAATAGTGCATAGGTACAGTACTGCTGGCCTCTTTAATTAAGTACGTAGCTGTAGAATCAATAATATTCCTCCAACAACTCTGACGAAACAATCATAATGTTCATCGTTAAGGAGCTCCATTATCAACTGCGTAGTCCAAATCTAGAGCATTCCATTTAGACTGTACTAGGTACTAAGAAGTTATGTTGTCTGCCTTTGTAGTCCACGTAAGTCTTGACCACAGAATACCTACTGTAGGTATGATTAGTACGTAGATATGAATTAGTGTATACTCCTACTTATGGTTATGATCTATCAGTTTGTAAATTGTAATCTTTAATTAAATAATATATAGTAAAAAGTACGTAAAAGTAGTTACTTACTCGCACCTTACTCGTATAGTAAGTATTTAATACCTACAGAATTTACAAAATGAAAACCTGCAAGAGGATTTGAAGTTCAACTCATGATTATAGGTACCTATAAAACACGGAACTGTTTCGTGATCTGCGATGTTAAATCTCTGACAAAAAAGAACTAAAAATATTGTAATGTGTATTCGATTGTACAGAAAAGTAATCGCCAGAAAATAAGACCCGCGGTCAAACTCGGCATAGTGTAAGTAATATACTACCAAGAAATATTATATTATCTGTGATACTACGTAGGTATACTCCAAAGAGTATGATAATTATAGGAGGTATACTCGGCCACAAAGAGGATAAGATATCTTGGTTCTCGGCCATACCACAGATACCTACTATACAGAATACCGCGGTTAGCAACTCCTTCTTTATAAAGCACAGGTCCGACCTCACATGGAGTACTGCTGTCACCTTTTTGCTGGAGCACCTGCATACCAGCTTGACCCCTTCGACTCAGGCAAAGACGGGCATTGAGGCTGGTTGACAATCCCATACTCACAGGTAGTGTGGAACCTCTTAGCCTTAGGAGAGATTTTGCCTCACTGTGTGTGTTCTACCGCCTATACAATGGTTTGTGCTCAGATGAATTGTTTGACATGATGTCCGTAGCTACATTGTATCATCGCACCTCTCGCCATAGGCAGGGAATTCATCCTCACACATTGCGACCTGAGACGGTGCGCACTGTGCGGTATGAAAGAAACTTATCCCACGCACACTCAAGCTGTGGAATGACCTCCCTGCTGCGGTTTTCTCAAGCGCCTACAATATGGGGTTCTTCAAGAGGGGCATCAGAAGGTTTCTTCATGGTAGGCAGCGAGAGTGTGACACCCCTGGTGTTGCATACGTCCATTAGGCCACGGTAACCGCTTCCCATCAGGTGGGCCGTGTGCTTGTCTGCCAACTAAGTGGAATAAAAAATAAGAAAAATATAAAAACTTCGTGTTGTGTTCCCAGCGATGAGTAGGGTAGCCAGAGCTCAATGGAGAATTTATGCTGTCAGTGGGATGACTAAAGGCTTGTCCTGCTTTGTCCTCTACACTAATGGCACAGAGACTCTATGCTTATAGGGTTGGTAGCGCGAGTGTGGCTTCTCTGGTGTTACACACGTCCATAGGCCACGGTAACCACTTTCCATCAGGTGGGCCGTGTGCTTGTCTGTCACCAGTGGTATAAAAAATTATATATATAATATAATTCTGCCATACTGTGTATGTTCCTTACACAATAGAAAGAAGGTGCCTAAGAGTTTAGAGTTGCCAGTACATTTTTTTTATGATGTTCTAGTGGGATTTATAGTTCCTGGCATAAATATATTGATTCCAATCTTGTTACGATATGTGCACTATAATATGCACAGTACGCGTTATTTTCCAAGATAGCACGAGGTGCTACGGCGACAGAGGAGCTTAAACCCACTAATCACGTTAAAAAGTGTATTACTGGGAGGTTTCAAAACACACTTCAAGACTGTCTCTTGTTACACTTTGGCTGAAGTTCAGCAGTTCAACTAAGAACTATTTCGTTCGTATCTGAACCTGAACAAGGAGAGATCTGGTAAAATAAAAAGACGATACTGGCAACATTGCCTCTTGCGACTGCCACGCCACGGCCAAGGGACTTATTTCGTGACGCGTACTCTACTATATATTTTGCTAGGTATATTATAGTCCATGCGACTAGTCTCTTCAGAATTATTACTTACTCTGTGGTATCTTCCTCTTAATATCTATGCTACGTAGTTCCTAGCAAAGAGTACCTTTATTAAGAGTGTTCCTAGTCTTATTTGCACACAAAAGATAGTGATGTACCAAGTAACTCAAATTAAAAACTTAATTTACGTAACTTGAGTTAAATTTTTCAGCTTATGTTAAGACCTAAATAAAAAAAAATTATTGGTGAGCCCCAAAGCTAATAATTATTTTGGTGCAATCTTGATTTTTCTTTTTTTGAAATTAATACACATTACTGCGTAATAAGAACAAATTCTATTAACGAATATGTCCAAATACGTATAATCTTAATATTACATTTTAGCTTTACTAACATAACAATCAGGAAGGGACCACCTACTTAGGAGTATGTAATATATTTTAAATTATTTATTATGTGAAATGTTTAAACTCATCAACGTGGCCAGAGTTTAGAGAATGCTCTAGACGCTGGTCAAAGAAAGATGCACAAATTATTTTTTCAAAACTTTCATATGGCAACTGTTTTTTTCCAGACAGCTAATATTTATAGTCTTCGCAAACATCTTGATACTCAAATAATGTGATAATATAATGTAGTCAGTGTTTATGTAAATAAATATATATATTTCCGGATAATTCTCATAGAATACATTATTTTTAATACCACCCATTTTTTTTAATATCCTTTACTTCTATAATTATATTTCAGTAGTAGTTGACCAATAATTACTTTTTAAATATGGGACATTTAGCATGATATTCATATTAGGCCCTTTAAAGGTCCGTATTCATTGCTCAAGAATATGAAACATATGTTTGTCTTGTAAAATATAAAATAAACACGTCAATTTTTATATTACTCCGACCATAAACTCAAGTCATTAGTATCATGTACGCTTGTTTTGATGCGTACCTAATAAAAAAAGGAAAACAAATCGTAGTATCAAATTCGTTTTATCGATTGATTGACCTGTTGATTTTTTTACATTTGCCACCGCTTAATATTTCGCTGGCCAGACTCTATTAGTTATTTTAACAATTTTGTTGTGTGTATCTCCATAAATATAGCTATGAATACAAACTTTTTGTATTTTGCATCGATGCTATTACAATATTGCTTAGATTTCGTTTGGTTCATTCATACAGATTTTACTCTTTGATGCAGATCATGTTGTTCATTTAATTTACCAAACCATTCATCTATCACTCAACTCGAGTTATTGCTCGAGTCAAGTGCAACTCGATTTTACTCGCGTTAGTCTATTTAGTAACTCTAGTCTCTAGTCACCCATCACTAAAATAAAAAAATGGTGTCTTTCATTGTACTCTTACTGTGATTTTGCGTTGTAACTGGAAATTATATTATTTACTTATTTACAACTACGTGAATTGTGATTAACTTGTGTTATAATTAAAGGCTATATTTTCGTACCAGTGACCGCTACAGCAGGTAAACAATAAAACGGCGAAGAGAAAGGTTATCGAACGACGATTATAGGCCAACCAACATGGAGGACGGAACTGCGGCGTCGCACGGTTTGTGAGTTTGGCCACTTTATTCGTACGGGTGATGTTCACAGGCTTTTGCGATGTCGTGGCGGGCCCGCGACGAGCGGAGCACGCGGTGGGGAGATGACAACCGCTGGGCCGACAGGCAGGCGGACGGGCGGGGCCGCTCGCCCGTGTGGGAGCCGCGACGGAGCCACAGCCCCGAGCGCCGCGAGCCGCTGCGGGAGCGCCACCACCACGAGCGGTTCGAGCGCGACCGCTACGAGCGCGACGACGACCGCGACCGCCGAGACCGTTACGAGCGCGAGGACCGCTTCCGTCGCGACCGGTACGACCGCTCCCGCGACCGCGAGCGCCGCCGCTCGCCCAAGCGGCACGAGGACCGGGACAAAGACATCCCGGCACCCCCCACGCCCCCATCACCCCCTACCATAAGTGAAAATGATAATAAAAAAGTTTATTCGAGGTCGAGCAGTCGTTCAGGTAGCCGAGAGAGGGAGCAATCGGTCTCGGAGTATGAGAATAAGTATGAATCTAGAGACAAACATGAGGACCACCAGACGTCCATCAGTGCGTCCCCGGGGGACTGGGTGTGTAAGTGTGGCTTGTACAACTTCAAGCGCCGTCAAGTGTGCTACAGGCGCAACTGCCAAGGCAAAAGGTCAGAGGGTGTCGTGTACGGTGGTGACACCGAGAGGAACAATTTGTCAGAGAATGGTGGCATCACTAAACGCCTACTATTTAGACGATTAGATGCTCTCACTACTGAAGAGAAGATACTTGATGCTATCAAAGAGAGATGCACCAAGGCTGTTCTAGATTCTATCGCTGGCATCACTATCGGTAGGGAAACATTGACTGGGGCTTCCAAATGTTTAGCATACATTAATTTTAATTCCATTTCTGATTCCACAATGGCTCATTCTCAGCTAGTAGCCCTACAGCCCCCTCTAGAAATTGATGGTAGGGAGGTTTTGGTTAGTTTCTACAATGAGCCTAAAAAACTTCAGAAACCTATGAATTCAGATTATTCTTCCTATTACAACCAAATGCCAAATTATACAGCTTCCACTCATGCAATGTCTGAAGCGGATAGAGTTAATGCAGCTGCTGCCGTGGCACAGTCTGCTATTACAGCTGCTCAGGCGCGCCACATGGCCTGGGCGCCCATTAGTGTACCAGTTTTTGTTACTTCCACTGCTCAAACCCTTTCTACTGGTAAGTCGCCCACTGGTGATGGAAAAACTAAATATGCTGCCCCTGATGTTAGGACTTTCATGTATGACGAGACTTCGGGCTATTATTATGATCCTAGTACAGGGCTGTACTACGATGGCACCAGTCAATATTTCTATAACTGTCAGTCTAACCAGTACATGTACTGGGATGCCACAAGCTCCACGTACATTGCAGCTACACAAGCCCACCAAAACACTGAGCAACCTAAGTTACCCAACCCACCACAGGCTACTACAGAGAACACCATAGCTAAAGAGCCAGAAGAAAGGAAAAAGAAAGATAAGGAGGACAAAGTGAAGGTTGCCAAGAAGATAGCTAAAGATATGGAGAGGTGGGCTAGAACACTGAATCAGAAGAAAGAGAATGCTAGGAGTAACATAGTCATGGAGCAGCCATCAGACACGGGCCCCAGCAAGGGATCCGCGGACATTGGCTATTCTGTGCTCGGCTCTGGGCCTTCCATGACCCACGTTAGAGAATTGTCCCCACCACCCATAACCACTGATGACTTCTTAATGAAAAAGGCACCTGAAACTGAAAATGTCTCCGATAATGATGATGGAATTATTGACTGGCCTAAGCTAACCTGCCTTATTTGTAAGCGCCGCTTCCCATCTGTGGAAGTGCTGAACAAACACAAGACACTCTCGGACTTACACAAACAAAACTTGGCTGAATATCGCAATAAAAATGACCTCTTACAACAAACAAACGGGTACAGAGACAGGGCTGCAGAGAGGCGTATGAAGTTTGGTGAAGATGAGATACCAATCAGGAAGCGTTACGACCCTCCGGAGCCAATGCCTCCACAGATCATAGCACACCCGCCTCCCTCAGTTGTAGATACCATTGGTGGTAAAATGTTACAAAAAATGGGTTGGTCAGAAGGCAGAGGGTTAGGTAAAGAAGAACAGGGCAGAATTGCACCTATAGAAGCTGAACAGAGACCGAGTTTAGCTGGGTTGGGTCAGAAGAGAGGTATATACACACCAACCCCCGGGGAAACATACAGAGACACGGTCAAGAAGCTCATGATAGCCAGATACAAAGAAGTAGTGGGCCAGGAAGAAGGGAAATAGGTGAGTCATAATTTTTTACTACTTTGTTCACTAATTTGTTTGTTTGCAGGCTGTGGAATACAGGTCAGTTCTAATCATACCTTCTACAATATAGCAGTAGGCTGTTCTATATACGAAAGGCTGATATCATATATTAATTATCTGTATGGAAATTTTGATATTGACATGTGAACTTTAGTAAAGAGTAGGTGCTAGTTATTGGTGCAATATAAACAATTGTCTGAAGACCATCTCTATGAAAGAAGAATTACAATGTTGACTATAAGCCCTAAGGTGTGGTGCATTGGAATACAATGAGCTTGTTCTAATGGTTTGATTCTGATTTCACTACACTAGATGTCGGCGCGACATGCTCCCATGAGGCTCTGCGCTCAGAACACTACTGTCGACCTGGTAAGTATGATTCTAGATGAATCTAAAGCTTCATTGTTTTGTAATAATGTTTGTTCCACAGCTCCCAAACAGGTAAACGTAAAATATATCTGAAGAAAGAAATTTTAAGTTTCTGAAGCACTCTGAAGAGATTTTCTCTCCATTTTATAGTGTTCCTGCATTTATTGACACATTTTCATACTATTGTGTCTTAAGTTCTATTGTGTTAGGGAAATAGTGGTATGTAGACTGTGTACACCTTATAGGAATCAGCTGGCGTAACATTCCGAAATATTTTGTTTATCCTATTTCCGCCACGTGCCCAGGATTGAAGTGGCACACTTTGTTTCAAAGGCTGCACAATAGGTTACACAAACTCTTGTACCATCTCTAGGCACGGTAGGGTGGTGGAGTGTGCGGGTCAAATCGCTACTTCGAAGTAACCTAGTACCTACCAGTGGGGCTAAATTGATATGCATATCTAATTCCTTTAGTCCCCTCAAACTGGTTGCCTGAACAAATTTGTGAAGTGCAAACTAAACACAAATACCTATTAATAATTTTCTGATACATTTGATGGCTCTAGCTAAAAAATGTAAGTATATTTGTCGTAACGTAACGACTTCAATTTGTAGATCAAAACTTACAAAATATATCTCACAATTTTGATTCAATTATGTAACTATATGGAGGCGTTACATAATTTATCACTTATTTACTTGGCAAAAATCAAGATGATCTTATGACGTCATTATTTACTAAACGCGAATGAACTTTTTTATTTATGAATTTCTAGCTGTGTATATCCAAGAAATTGAGCATTTAGTAATAGACAGACTAACAAGTTTACCAAATCAACTTTGCTAAAAACTAAACCAGTATGTATTCAATTTTGATAAAATCAGTGTTTCCCCATATGAGCAATAGACTAAATGAATTGGTCATAAAGCTGGCTTGTAAGTTCGAAGTAATGCGAAGCACGGAAGCCAAGGAACTATGGACAATATCTGGAACTGTGAACTTGTGATTTGTAGACTTCATAGTGATGTGAACAGGCGGCGTCGCGCGCCTCCACGTTTACTGATGAGTATGATCATTTGTATTACAGAGCCCCCGTCCAGCCGCAGCCAGTTGCCAAACATTGTTACAATACTGCGTGTGTACTCTATAGGCTATGCGTAAGCTACACGGCCGCGGCTCCAAGGAGCACTCACCGACTTGCCGCGGCACTCGGTACTCGGCACCGGCACGGGCGCCACTGTCGCGTCAGGTACTCTGTCTAATTTAATTGTACAAATTAGAGTTTATACATTTTTATACTTGAATCTTGAATATTGTATTGTTGTGATAACTTTATGCAGCATATATTTTGTGGAGCCACTGAGAGATGTCAATGGATAGGCCCTCCGTCTTTTTGAATGTATGTAGTGTGAGAAAACAAAAACATTGTACCTCATGCGTGTGGCGCCACCTGTGCCCATTTTATTGTTACGAATTAGAACGAAAGGTGATTGTTCTTTGTAGCTGAATTTTATACATTAGAACACAAGAGATTATTTAGACTAGTTTTATTAGTCTGAAGTATGGTTAAATAGAGCTAAACTCACTAGCTATTTTTTCTATCACAACTTTCAAGATGAAGTTATCTGAACTTCAACCATATTTAGGTTCATCCCCAGGGACACCATCACTGCAAAGTGTCGGACAACATCTTACAAAAAATGTTTTATAGTTGTCCCCTGAACTTTAGTTATGATAATATGTATTTATATTCAAAGTTGTTGGTACAAAAGATAGCTAGTTTGCTGTAGCTCTTAGCAATATTTTATTCTTCATTATAGTCATAAAGGATAAGCTCTGTAAATGTTTTATAATTGTGGGTTAGATCAGAGAGTTAGTCAACGGCCACGGTAACCACTTTCCATCAGGTGGGCCGTGTGCTTGTTTGTCACCTAAGTGTTATGAAAAAAACCTTGAATGTATGCATTTATAATTAGACTTTTGGATAGACTGGACTGCATGTAAGCATAGAATTATCAATAGTATAATTAATTATAGTGTTCATTTTTATATGTATATAGCTCAAAAGATCTTCCAAACTGAAATAGCATAGTTTGTCGAGTAGAACGCGTCATGCTATAACCCCTGTCCACAGCTGTCAAGTCAGTGAGATGTTGTGAGACTCACAAAAGTGAGTTCACATTTGTTTATGCTACGAAGCTGTTGTTGCCTTGTGCAAAGTATAGTGAACGGTCGGGGTCAATTGGTACATTGTGCTCCGTTCTCTCCGTCCGTTCACAATATAGTTAAAGCAATATTAATGTTAGAGAGTTCTCCATTTTAGAGATCTTTAATATATAAGTAGGTAGGTACTTATTGTGAACATTTCGACATCCGCCACTAGACTCTGGCCAACGAAACATGAACTAAGCATTTTTTTTAAACTTTGTGTTTTATAGTCTCCAAGACTTCTTGGTACTCTTATTATTTGCGGATAAATTCTCTTTAACACTGGCCAACCGAATGAATATTTTAAGTATGGGATATTGAGTCCTATGTTCATAGATAAAGTTTATGAATACATCAAACATAATTGTTTGTAGTGTAGAGTGCAAACACGTCAGCTTTTTTCGGTAACAAATCTGCAAGCCGTTATACTGCATAAACATCAGATTTTTTCTTTAATTATTTGAAAGGACTTTATCCAAAAAGTATAATAAACACATGTCATTAGTTCCATGCAGAGTAATAAACACATGTCATTTGTCGTAATCGGTGTTGCAACCTGTTGATTTTTCAAATATGCCGCCGTTTTTTAACCAATTTTCGCTGGCCAGACTCTATTGAGGCGTTTAGTCGCATAATGCCTAATTCGCGAAATGGCACCCGAGTCTGAAAAGGACTAATTCGCGAATGAACTAATTCTTAAAAAGATTAATTCGAGAAATGGCTTATTCTGAAAAGGACTAATTCGTAAAACGGCTAATTCTTAAAAAGACTCATTCGCGAAATGGTCAACTTTCAACAACGTATCAAATCTTTCAATTATCCTTAAACCGCGCGCCCCGACACGGGTAGATATAGGTTAGAAGGGTAATAAATTACCCTTCGTGTTAGGTTTCTTGTGTTAAAGCAAGAAGAAATAGGAGCCCCGCAAAGCGGGGCTCCGTCGACATGGCTCACATATTCATATACACACACATTCACATGCGTGTCTTAGGTATGTCTGACTTGTGCTGTCATACGTCGTTAAGAGTTAGCCATTATGCGAATGAGTCTTTTTAAGAATTAGCCGTTTGACGAATTAGTCCTTTTCAGAATTAGCCATTTCGCGAATTAGTCTTTTTAAGAATTAGTTCATTCGCGAATTAGTCCTTTTCGGACTCGGGTGCCATTTCGCGAATTAGGCATTATGCGACTAAACGATTGAGGCAGGGCGAGGCCGTCACTGAGTATACCTAGTTTTGTAAGCTATAGCAAGAACAATGATAACTAAGAAGTTAGCACAATATTGAATAGTAAATTGTATTACAACCAACCAACTAGCTGTTACGTAATGTGAGGTGATGTATGATGTAAGTTATTGTTTTGTTTTGCACTGAACTGACTGCGACGGACAGACAAACAACACGCCAATATACTTTTATTATGAAAGGTATCGATTAAATGTTTTACTCATAGTTTCGGAAAATCTCACCACCGTGTGAGTGGGTTGCCAGTGCCTAAAATTGTTTTTAAATCTTTAGTAGGTATTCATATCTTATATTACATAAAATAAAACAAACAGTTTAGTACAATTTGTGGAGTATTCATGTCAAGCTAGCCCGTGCCTGTCAAGGGCAGGGGGTGTAACGGGGCGACTGAAATATAGCTATATTTACACTAAAACTTGTGTTTGAGAGCTAAACTCATACGATTCAGATATTCAGATAATAATTACGTATATTACGTAATTATAATCTGAATCCGGTTGCATCCGACTGCCTTACCGGACGCGGTGTGTGTGAACTTAGCTCTCAAAACCGGGTCGTTTCATTCTCTTTAGCTCTCGTTAGAGGTACGGGCAGTATTCCACTAATCAATTAATAAATATCAAGCAGCTGATGCTAAAATGAGTCGTGTATTAAAATGTCCAAGGTCGTATTTCCAGGGGATGGTTTCTATACGGTCCGGCGTCACGGCGCACCGCAGTGAACCGCCCCCGGTTAGCAACCGTCTCGTGGGAATGCAGCGTTGGCAATTTTGACGTTAGGACTTCCAAAAAATTGTATTACTGGAGTTAAAAGCTTTATCATTTTAACGTTCCAGTTTACGCTCCGACACTATGATCGTGATAGCCTTATGAACTAATAACTAGAATATGTTGCAGAGGTGTTTAGATTGCTTAAGGTTTTATTGAGCGTCGCAATAATAAACGTTGTATTATACACATATTGTTTTCTTTGAACTTTCATCACCACCATCCTCCTACAAACAATATTCTATCTAGAATCAGATGGTTATTCTTCACAGAATAAGCCAATTATTTCGTCCTTGCTTGCTTATTCATTAGTTTATTAATAAAATAGTTTGTGTGTTCTCATGTCACTTCACCGTTCGACATCGTCGATCGTCCCTCTCGTTAGGATCTCTGTGCTGCAGCTTGAGGGTTGCATGCTTATACTGCCGTGTCAGTTATCACTACCACAGACGGCAGTGACCTGAGTGGATATGTATGTCATCCTTATGCAATCCCTACACCTACTATAACAGGTTAGAAGGATACACTAGTAATGAAAAAGTAAAAGTGAGTTTATTTGACTTGAAGTTTGATAATCGTTGGGGGTAGTATTCAGCTGCCCCTGTACGTGGAGTAGCCGTAGGGGCTGAGGAGCAGCGGTATGTGGTAGTGTTGTCCGTCCTTGGTGTTGAAGGTGATCTGAAACAACCACGTTGGCTTAAGTAGGTACGAGAAATAGCTAAATGAGAACGAGAACAACCTCGACAACTGACGGACGCACGAGACTGGCACATGCTTCCTGGTTGGGGCTTGGAGGTAAGAGTGCGCTCGTCGAACGACCATTTGATTACAAACAATAAAGATGTAATAACGCCATCTATGATATATATTTCTAACTAAATAACGTAATATGTATATACCATAGGTATTGAGAATTTGCTTTTTATACCGCTTAGGTGGCAGACAAGCTCACGGCCCACCTGATGGAAAGTGGTTACCGTGGCCTATGGACGTGTGTAACACCAGAGGAGCCACACTCGCGCTGCCGACCCTGTAAGCACAGAGTTCCTGTGCCGTCAGTGTAGAGGACAAGCCATTAGTCATTTCACTGATAGCATAAATTCTCCAGTGAGCTCTGGCTACCCTACTCACCGCTAGGAACACAACACGAAGTTATTATTACCGCGGTATTCTGTAGGTAAATTGGAACCCATATGTACTCCATTCGGGTAGGATTATTCCCAGTAGTTCCATGAGAAGATACTTAACTAAAAGCCAACAATTTTGATGTCTTTAGTTTTATTTAAAAAGTGCTAAATTCCTATTTGTCACACTGGTGGGACCACGAGTCCGGCACCATTGTGACCTTCAAATAATTAAGTAAATCAATGAGTTACATATCGTATTGCCCGACTTCGTGCTCAAGCTAGCGAGGCTAGATAAAGGGGTCATTGACACGGACGCATCAGCTGACCCGCCTGCCCGCGCCGCGGGGGCAAGGCATCGCAAGTCTCACAACATAACAACAGCCCATAAGTGCAGATAGATAGGTAGATAGTCCAGTATTCTTACAAATTATTGAGTCAGGTCTTGAAAATTCATGATAAAAGAACAAACAAACAGGTACCTACTAGGTACATTTTTTTTACGTGCGCAAAATCCCCACGGATACCTCCCCCATCGGAGTCGATGGAAGAGGTTATGTCGGACTCGAATCGACCAAAACGCACACCGCCTGTGGTTCGTTTTTGGTTACCGAAGGTAAGTTTAATTAATAGGCCTATCCCTCGCACCCCGGCCGACGCAGGGCCATCTCTCTCGATCTGGCCCTCACCTCGGTTGACCTACAAGGTACTAGGTACTACCTACTGTTGTAATGCAACCGATGACGATTGTCTTGTTTTCATATTTGCGCCAATTGTACCTACTTATTTATAATGATAAATTGCTATAGGTACTTAGTTAATCAGAGTCCAAGTCTCGTATCTTTCTCTACATAGATACCTATCGACTCTGTTACCCTGCAATAATCTGCTGTTTGGTACCTACGCACCTGATGGAAAGTTTAACATAATTGTATACACTCAAATCTGTATTTCCTCAATGGGAGAACAAGTTGGTAACGCCTTCCATACACCGACGCCGTTTTGCTCTTACAGCTCGTGCTAATGTGAATTTGTCTCATAAGCGTGCTTAGGTACCGGTTGTATTCGAAGCTTGCTGTCTACCCCCGAAAAGGAAATAGGCGTAGCAGGCGCAGCGTGTGACTTGGGCGAGGGTGTTGGAAGGGTCCTGGCCCCATAGTCTATCCGGGCCTGTCGACCAGAATTCTAACGATTTGTCCTCATTCCGCGATCGACCACCTAGTAGCTATTATATTTTGGCTATCGACGATTCTAGTCTAATCGTATGTTTCTTTTGTTGGCTCTTCAACCCACCTCATTTAGAGGTGATTGCTGAGGCGACGTATAAGTACAATAAGATAACATACCTCCACATACGGGTACAGCGTCTCCTTATCGAACATCTTGTAGTAGTCTCCAACTCGGAATTTCAGTTTATATGTCCCTTCTGCCATGGATTCGCTGGTGAAGGGGAACTGAGCGCGGCCGTCACCCGTGGTGGTGGTGTTGTGCCACATCGTCCAGGAGGCGTCTCGCTGCTTGTACAGCTCCACGAACACGCCCGCAGCGGGCTTGCCCGTGGATGTGTCTAGTACGTGAGTTGATAACACCGGCCGAGACATTTTGACGTCTGCACTCTGAAACGACGATACACCATCTGTTTATCACAGTGTTGCCACACCGAGTTTTAAGTCTCCGTATGTTACAACTATACTAATACCTATTATAAAGAGGAGGTAAAATTTGTGACGTTGTAGGGTAACCTCTGGGTCTACTGAACCGATTATGATAATTCTTTTACTAATACGAAACGCATTATTTGCGAATTTTATAGCTATCATCATGGATATCGCATCACTGTGACTATCATCATACTACCTAAGAGAGGGGAGCTGTGATCATGAATGTCACTAAATCCGTTAAATTACCATATTTTTATTTTTAAAGAAATATTATCAACTGAAATTTATTACTAGAATTCTCGTCAACCCGTTCAGCGGCTTCAGCTAAGCTAAATTACTTAGATAAGTGTTAGCGGTGGGTCTAGTTAGTACAGCCGGAACCTAAACCTACAAGGTACAATTACTTTATTAACCCTTTCTTACTCTTGCTAGCTTCATAACCTCCGCGACTTATGTCGGGTAATCGACACTCTAGCAACACTGTCAGTGCATATTTGTTTATGACATAATTACGCTAAGTCGTTAAGATACTGTTGATGCGTTAGTAAATAGATAAAGAATGACGCCAACTGGTTGAAACTGCTTTGTCAACGTAGCGTGCAGAGTTCGTACACAATCAACCAAAAACATGTTTGACAAAACGTTGATAACGCTCATGGACGTGGATAGACGTGGACGTCAACAGTTAAACACTAACCAGCCAACTGAAGATGGCAGCACTACATATAATACCGAGACTGACTTCAGATAGTTTTAACTTCAATAAAATCGCGCGCTATACATTGATTTGCAACAGCGTGCTATGTGATGCCGCCAGGCGCTAGGCGTAGGCACTCTGCTGTAAATACATTCACCATCACCACCAATCTTATTATCTTCTCTTTTCTTTTACTCACTTCTTTTTGTTCTCTTTATCTCCTCTCCATCCTACCTCTACCCCATTGCAGAACACATCTACTACTACAGTCTCACCAAGCACAAATCTTCATATTTCTTTAGGCGGAGCAAAACTGATAAATTGCTGCCTCCACTCACTTTTTCGTACGGAGATTGGTACTGAGAGAGGAGGGGGGAGGGTATTCATTTCCTAAGAAAACCTATGACTGGAATTGATATATTCCACACTCCACTTGACACAGGGTCATCTTCCAGGATGACATACATCCTGTCACCTCCTAGCTTGCGCTCGCTTGAATTTTGGTGAGCGACCTCCGACATCCACGCCTCACGAGTTCTATGGTTCGGGAGATACTTGAGTCTCTTTCGTGCCCGCTCCGCCATCTCCTTCTCGAGCATTGCTTGTTCGTAGAAGGAGGTGGTGGCAGAGCGTACGCTCGCACTCCGCACCATCGCTGTGAGCAAAGCATTGTTCCAGAGAACTACTTTTCTGAGAGCCACCTTGCGGGCTCACCTCGGGACCTTCCACACCGGGCACCCCTGTGCAGCCCTCAGGCGTCGCTTGCATCACAGTGACGAATGCAGACGTTGGCTTCTTCTCTACCTATCTCGGAGATCACCTGCATCAACCGGTACGGCAGACTCCCACGTCGTCTCCCTAGCTAGTCCTTCACGATGTGTCGTACCGCCGATAATACGGTGCGCCTTTCGCTCGGTCGCCCTAGTCGTTCTTTCCACTCCACCATAATATCCTGGTGATGCTGGAACTTCTCAGCATTGACTTCTCGAAGATCCGGACTCGGGACCTCTCTTGGCCTTGGTAGTGGTAGCACCACACGCCCTTACGAGCATATCATCCACATAACACGTGACGGTGGCACCGTCTGTGAGCTAATTGCGAAGTATCCAATCGTGTCCGATGTTCCACAGAAGTGATCCCAAGAACGGTCCCTGTGGAATATCGCATGATATTACACGACGTCCAACTGTCGGGTAGATGATGTGTCTCTCCGTCAGTTACCCCCTGACTATGCGTCGAAGGTAGCAAAGTACTTCATGATAGATGCGCCTCCCTAATGCAAGATGTTGAACGCGTTGGCGATGTCTAAGAACATCGTTAACATTATCTCGCCCCGGGCTACTGCATCCATCACCAGAGGCCTCACGCGCGTAATGGCGTTTACGGTGGAGAGTTGCTTGATGAGGTACATCACTATAACTCTTTCAAAGAGTTTGCAAACCTTGTTAAGTAACACTATGGGTCGGTAGGCGGACGGAGAGCCCGCCAGGCGCCCCTTCTTTCGGACGGATATCAGTATCGCCGTCTTCTTCTGTTGCGGAAATTGGCCCCGCTACAAATATGCATTGAGAAACTCTCTCAGTCGGGGCTCAAGAGCATCTTCCCCTAGAGCCCCCCCTGATCCAGGGCTGAGTCTCACCCGGCTGGCTGGACCGACCGCCGGGCAGGCGTGAATCATGAACAGGATGCGAAACCACAAACAAATCCCACCCATACGACGTCTGTGATACCGCCACCACCACTAAGGAAGCTCTGCCCGAAAGTGGCCTCTCATTCCCGCAACCCTCAAGAGCCAAGAGCATTGAGACACGATTGTATATCAGTGGACACAATACACGATAAACGTGCTTCGTGACTTCACCGTAGCGACGACCACGTCTCTCTGCGGTGAACTTGTATGTATTTAAATCGATTTGTCCATCAGCCGGAGAGAAATCAACTGAATGATTAGAAAAATAAAGAAATGAAGTTTAGTTCACTTCATTTCTTTATTTTTAATATTATATACATATAAGACTTAATACAAATAAGAAGTATTTATTTGGTATGAATTATAATATTTTGTTCTGTTATCCCATTCTCGACATGTTGAGTTTCTACCGGAACTTGATAAACTTAGCGCACACCCCCACAGAATTAATAATAATACTATGTACAGAAGTTGCGCTCCTATATAGACATTGAAGGAAGCCCACGTTTTAATAACCTACAAAATTACGTAGGTACCGCCCATTGTACCGAGCACACAACGCCGCCAACTCGGGTCTTAGGGTTATCACCTTATCACTTTATCAAGCAATTTATATAAAACAATTCAACTTAACGTTTAGTATTATTATTTGCTAGCCGGGCGGGTCGGCTAGTAAATAATAATTCTATTCCGTGGCATACTTCGAAACCTCGTATTAAGTACCTTTAGGCAATTATATGTCCGATTTCTTTTTAGTTTTCAAATAATGTATGGGAATCTGCCGGATTTGTTGACATTATATGTATATAACGTTCCTCGATAAAAAGATTATTCAACATTAAAGTAATTTTACAATTCGAACAGTAGTTCCTGAGATCTACGCGTTCAACCAAACAAACAAACTCTACAACTTTATAATATTAGTATAGATGTTACGATGTACCGATATGTCTTTACAGATTGACTTTTATGAAGAGTCTAATGATTTTTTTACCTCCTCTGAAGTACCCAGGTACCTTTAATTTAATTTCAGTGTTCCAAATATTCGTACAAAGAGTTTTAAATTATTTTGTTACAAACGGTGCAGTGCAGTGTACCTACCACATGAGTAGATAAGCCGTACAGAGACAAAGCTTCATAGAACCGCGCGATTTGGTTGCACTAACACAAGCACGCGGGGCATGGTGTGCGTGTCCACTGGCCGCTTGTCGTGTACGCGGTGAGACTGGAAAAAACCGGTTTGCGCTGGCACAGCCAGTTGACATTCATAGGGATGGTGCGACACACGTTGTTGGTTTTGTCAGTTTTGAAGTTTTATGTTTTGTTAGTTGCAAGTTTAAATATTTAATAATGGTTGTTTATTGTACTGTGTGTATGAATAATACTAGAAAAAATAAAAAAATATCATACTTTAACTATCCCAAAGTGAACAATAGATAAGTAAATATTTGATCATTGCTTTTTCAATGACCACTTGAACGTCCGGGCTTGACAGCCGTCTGACGCATGAACGTAGTGCTAACGACATTCCGTGACGCCAAGCACATATTCTCGTTTTGACAAAAAAAGCTT
This sequence comes from Eilema griseolum, assembly GCA_963662185.1. Classification (NCBI taxonomy): domain Eukaryota; kingdom Metazoa; phylum Arthropoda; class Insecta; order Lepidoptera; family Erebidae; genus Eilema; species Eilema griseolum. The sequence continues at coordinate 243,249 of OY759229.1, read as the reverse complement.
ATTATTTTACAAACTACTACTAGCTACACCAAGATATAAATAGTATAAATACCTAAAAAAAACAGCCAAAAATCTACAGATGCTATGTAGATACCTACCTACATTTATACAAATAAATAAAATAGAAGTGTCCGTTTGTAATATTAAAATATTATGATATTTATGATACTTATCATCATCATCATGTCACGATCACGTAAGGAAATACCGAGCATAACCCTCTCCATAGCTCGTTGAGCGACTTTGAGCTTTTTCAGGAGACCTATAGTGAGGGACCACGTTTCATGATGATCCTTATACTTATTACCATTTCCTCGAGTATTGGGATCCTTGGTATCAATATCTCCAGCAACGTCCAATACCGTAGTCATTTAGAAGACAAGGTGAAGCTGTTGTTGGTGGAAGTGTTAGTACACGAGTTTTATCTCGAATGTTATAAGCATGGGCGTAACGTATAGGGGGGTGGGGGGGGGGGTGGGTTATTAGTAAGGCCGGGTATTCATAGCCTATCATACTGAATAATAAAACAATTTTTTTTTTTTTTACCTTAACCTATTGTGAGAACCCTACCATAATAGGTATCAATTTTGCACGTTCTTAAGAAGCTTTGTCTCTGTACGGCTTTCTACTCATGTGGTACCTACTGATCTCACAAGACCACCACTATAAGGTTTGTGCGTGTCACGTCACGCGTGTACTCGCCGGCGCGCGCTAGCCCCGACTGCTCTAACAACTCGGAGTTGTCGCACATCGTAGGTACATATCTCCACAGCTTTGAGCGAGTGGCGGAGGCCTGACACTACGTTATACGTAAGTGTGGTAAAGTATAGGTACTGACACGAGCGAATGTCCACTTGACAAGGTACCTACATAAGGAATTTGTAATTAAGCCTGGCGTTTGTGAGTCAGAATAGTTACCATAGCCAGCTTCCAGCGTGAGGGGAGGGGCAGTCAGTTTTCTACGTCACATCTTTATCGCACTACACAAATGAACATTATTGAAACATTAGGGTGCAGGTGTAGTGTACCTATGTACATGTAGCACAAGCTTACTTGCCAAGATAAGTCAATCGCGCCAAAACAAAACAAATGCGTCCAAACCAGATGGACTTATCTCATTCAGTTTAGGAGTTCCAATAGCCACCTTCCTACTCCACCCTGAGACCAGCTCCAAGGTATCATATACATGCATTGTCACCCAAACTAAATATATCTGTCAAATTTCAGTTTATTTCTAATTATTGGAAAATCGTGTCCCAATTTCAAATTGTCAACTTGCTCAAACATACCAACAAGAAGTCTTCAAATGTAAAGTGTGGTGGCGCGATTGGCCACGTGCGGTAGTGGACTGTATTGCGGGGATGTAGATAACTGTTCCATTGACGCTTTACACACAAACAAGACAGGTGACCGGGTTGCCGCGGATGTGATCTAGGCAATGACTGCAACCCGAGAAATTAGGAGAGGATGCACTAACCTTCACGACACACGTGTTTTCATCGCAGCCGGTACACGGATCTTCTCTTCCTTGCTCAGGAGCTGCCGCCAGCATCACTAAATCACTTGAGGGACACACGAGAGGCACAATCCGATCGGTAAAAGTCTATGAAGCGGTAAAAATGCAACAAATATTATTCATTTTTGAGAGACGCGAGCGCGGTCCGCCTTTACGCTGGCTAGTTCAAAGCGGGACTGAGTGTCTATATATCACAAATGGCGGACGGAAACTATCTCTAGTGGTTAGTGCGGGAGGGGAGCTGGGTATAGAAGGAGTGTGTTTCCGCGTCAAGAAATACAGCTTCTACATCGGCGCAACCAAAGTGAATACGTTACATTTGAAGAATAGAATATCAGAAGCTTTATTATTACATTTGATTTGAATAAGTAGTGTTAACATTATCACAAAAGACAAATATAATAACGTAATATTTGCGTGCCATTACTGGTGATAATACATTGTACTTATTTTATTTTTAGTGACCTACTTATTATGACAGTATTATGCAAAATAAATCAATGAATAAATAAATAAATAAATACATTTAAACAAGCGAGTCTGCGTGCTCCACCATCAACCTCATTGTCACGAAATGATGTCATCAGTGCCGGAGAGACCAGCGGTACGTTCACCTGCGTTATATCGATTTGATTAATTTTTCACAGGACAAACGGTAGATAACATTGATGGTTAGGTGCTGAGCACAGATAGTGTTTTGTTTACTTATGATATGGCAGAGACGCGTCACCGCGAGCCGGCGAGTGGGCGGCAGTGCGGCAAGGCGTGCGCCCAGCCTGGTGTCCTATCATACTGAGTTGTGTTTGAGGGCATCCCTGACGCAGTGACATGAATGTGAGTATTACGAGTATAACACAAAAAATAGAACTTCATTCAGTATATACCCCTGCCCTGTAAATAGTAGTAGCAGTAGCCATATACATATATTTAATAGATGTAGATTGGGAAAAGTAAATGAGACTGTCTTCTGACTACCCTGTCATCAATCAACCTCATCAATTTCATTAGGAGGTAGGACACGGCGGTATTTCCGCCCAATTGAGCAGTCCGACTGAGGAAGTACCTCCGCCCTACAGAATACCGCGGCTATAATAACTTCGTGTTGTGTTCCCAGCGGTGAGTAGGGTAGCCAGAGCTCACTGGAGAACTTGTGCTGTCAGTGGGAAGACTAAAGGCTTGTCCTGCTTTGTCTTCTAAACTGACGGCACAGAAACTCTGTACTTACAGGGTTGGCAGCGCGACTGTGACTCCTCTGGTGTTACAAACATCCATACCGTCCACGGTAACCACTTTCCATCAGGTGGGCCGTGTGCTTGTCTGCCACCTAAGTGGTATAAAAAAAAACCTCGCCCGTCAGTCAGCTTACAACTGAGGTTAGCTTGTTTTTGATCTTAGAGGGGACCCATGGCCATATATACACCAATATATCATTTAATGTGTAATAAATACCCTCATATGACTGTACCCCCTCGGTGGACAGTTCTAAGTGGTTCTATTTGAAGCCCAAGAAGAGGAAAGTGCACATTGACCTTTGTCCACCCCCACGGGCCACGGGTACAGTCTTGATGATCTTAATATCAAGAGCAAATCAAACTGTTTTATGGATATAAATTGTATTATGGTCCGAACTAAACCAAAATATCAGAAAAATCAGTCAATAAGAAAGGGGAAACCAAGATCTTGTTTTTTTTATATAGGACACGCCAACTTTACCTCACCTCGCCTGATGGTAAGCTAAAGGCAAAGTCTCAGGAAAGAGGGTCACCATTACAGACACTAGGTGTTACAATGGTGGCACTCACCTTGGCGGGCTCATCAGATGCTTGTTCACGCCCCGCTTAAAGGACCGGGGACTGTAAGAAGAGGGAAAAACGTGGTTAATGAATTCCAGGTCTTAATGGTGCGGCAAAGGAAAGCATTAACGCATTAATAACTAATGTGAGGCCATACATGTCTCAGAATAAAATAATTCGAGATACATGTTTACGTCGGCATTTGGTCCATTAATGCGTCAGGAATGTTTTTAGGCGCGAGTTAAAAATAGGCCTTGCAGATGTTGGAAAAACTCAGCAGCCACGGGCTTACGTCTGGCTACAAGTCTAACTATACTCGCTAGTGCCGCATGTAGGTGCCTACAGCACCTGTGCCGGCTGCGGAGAGCAGTTAGGTGGTGCCAGCGCTCGCGGGGTGCGCGTGCCGGAACGAGGCGCTTTTTCAAAACTTTAATTAATTTGTTGACTAGTCTTTGAAGCAGCCCGCGGCCATGGCGGACGATAACACGGTACGTATACCTACCAGCTGACGGGCGCACTGCGGTCGCTGACTTCTGTCTATGTATGTATACCTAATAGGTACCTTTTGACTGTTCTGTTAGATACAAACACAGTACGTACATATATTATATTCACGCCTATAAATTCGCGAGGGGGTGGACTTGGGTGTATTATAAAAAAATACGCACATTTCGTCAACTATGATTAAATTAACAGTCCCACGTAATAGGGGGTTAGCCTATTGCTGTCAAGTGGACAGTCATGGGCATTATGTGTCCTGTCGGATTGAGGAGGATCTCTTAGTCTCTTTCTGTTATGAAAAGATGTTAGTTATGGCACTATTTCTACTCCAGCAGGAACCAACACGGCTGAAGAAGTCAGAAGTGGTTTAAAATCTTTAACGCGGCGTTAATATATCAGAAAGGGATCAATCTACAGATAAATAATCAGAAAGGGGTTTAAAAAAAAAGAAAACGAAGACGGAGGTCACTTTTTTGGAATCGTATTGGGATAATTATGTTGAATTTTCGTGATTCGGCTCATAAGAGTGACTATTTAACGATTTTTTTAGGAATCTATTAGATCTACTAGAAATTCATAAAGTTACTAGTTTTTAACAGGATCGCGCAATGTTTATTTATTTATTTTTCATTACAACACTATCTTTACAGGCTAACCTAAAACAATAGTGTGGTCCTTAAGTATTATAATAACACATAACATATAGTGCAATTTTTGAGAACTCACTCAGGGAACATGTAAAAAGATCTGTGCCGTCCGCTACTTCATTAAGTATACGTAAGGTGCGCGTTATCACAGCTTTGCCTAGTAAATTAGTAGACGCGTGACGCGTATGGCCTTTTTAGACCCGCAGGTAGCAAAAGTAACAAGTTGGCAGGATAGAATATCTGTGGTTAGCAGCTACAGCGAAACATCATTTTAAATACCTACACACAAACTCACACAAAGTAGCAGCTTAATATATCAGTTGCAAGCTTTGTTTTAATTGAAACCGGTATTGATTTTTATTTTGGTAGTTAACTAAATTTATTGTTAAGCAAATACTTGACGGCGGATAAAATGTGGAAATGAGGAGAAGATAATCAAATCAAATCATTTATTTCAGATAATTGTGACTTAAAAGTAGTGGAAATAATAAACGTGCTCGTAAAATAAATATTGCAATAAGGTGATTATTATGTTTAGCACGAAAATACTGATATCTATAAATGTTTGGATATGAAATGTTTTATCTTTTATATTCAATTGCAAAATCTTAATTTTTATTTAATATTTAGTGAGTAAATCGTCATAATATACGTGAGGTTATTGCATACCAATCTGGCTGAAATATGGTGGAACCTAAATGTATCTATTGCCTGTAACCTGTAACCTGTGTAGGTACTTACTTACCCATACCTCTATCGCAATAAATTGATGTGATTTGATTTGTGCGACATTTTAAGACCCCTAAAAAGAAATAGTGACATGCAAAAAAATCATTATCCGTCTATTATATGTAGCTTCTTGACATTTATTTTTTTAACAATGGCGAAATAATATTTCTTTATGCTCGCTTCGCTCGCTCCCGCGCCTCATAATTTCGCTCATAATGAACATTGAGCAAGCGACTTGCACAACTTATAAGTTATAACATAGAGTCACCGGTGAGCCGTCGCATAGACATTTTCATTAAATTTTGATTCTATAGACAAAAATATGTACTGAAATTCTAACAGGTACGTACCCACTGACCCTTCATAAAGTATAAAAATAAAACAAAAAATACCTCATATGCATACAAATATCGGAATCTCCTCTTTAGTAACAGTTGGTTAAACATGGAAGTGACAACCCTAGCGGTAATACCTGGGACAGGCAATGTAGGAATGAATGCATCAGAGAAAGTGATTTAACATTACCAATCAGATATTTTTGGTCATTACATACCTACACATTACAAGCATTTAGTATTGAATATTAAACCATTGATGATAAAAATCCGCAGATTAAGGCTGATTAAACAATTACTTTTCTACAACACCGATTCGAGATCTGAGAAAAGGTTTTGATACTATTATTGACCTGCAAAATACAGTACCAATTTAACAGCGTCTGAGTGCTCTAGCTGTACGCACAGATTAATAAATACTTACTAGGTACGTCTGAAGGGACATTTTTTTTTTTTTTTAATATAGGACACGTCAATTGGACTTCGCCTTGCCTGATGGTAAGCTGAAGGCAATGTCCCAGAAAAGAGGGTCACCATTACTTACACATACCGTGTGACAATGGTGACACTCAGCTTGACGACCGCATCATATGCTTTTTCACGCCCCGCTTAAAGGACCCGGGACTGTAGGAAGAAGGAAACACGTGAGCTGGTAATGAATTCCAGGCCTTAATGGTGCGACAGAGGAAAGAGTCTCCGAACCGCTTGGTTCTTGATCGGATGTTTTGCACCGTGTGCGGATGACATCTAAGACCTGCACGCGTTGTCCTGTGTAGGAAAGGGGAGGGTGGGACTAATTGGAAGAGCTCATCAGAACACTCCCCATGGTACAAACGGTAAAATGCAGCCATGGACGCAACATCTCTACGCAGCTGTAAAGGTTCTAGGGTGTTCGTGATCTCGGGATTCCCAATGAACCGTCTCACTCTGTTCAGGACTCCGAGTTTTCGTGAGGCTGTTTTGATGATACTTTCGATGTAGTTTTTGTTATTCAGGTTGCAGCGAACATCCATACCTAGGATATTGAGATTGTCCTGCAGTGGCAGTGGCGTGCTCTGAAGAGTGGGGAGGGGAAGGAAAGAAGATACTTTTGCTGTAAACGCACATGCCTGCGTCTTCTTGGCATTGAACTCAACCAGGTTCTCAGAGCCCCATTGAGAAATGTGATTCAGGATCCCGTCAAGCTCAGTGACAAGAAGCTGCCTTTTCTCCGCGATATCCGACTGCTTGGCCGCAGGATGTCCATGATAACTCCCATGCAAAGTGCTATCGTCTGCATAACAATGAACATTGCCGGTAGACAGCATGTCGTTGATATGCAGAAGAAAGAGAGTGGGTGATAAGACGGACCCCTGGAGCACGCCAGCATTAACCTGCAGAAACTCCGAAGCTCGTCCGTCACAAAGGACGCGAATACGGCGCCCCTGCAGGAAGCTAGCAACCCAGTTGCACAGCCTAGAAGGCAGACCAAAGGCAGGTAGCTTGGAAAGAAGCGATTTGTGCCAGACTCTATCGAAAGCTTTGGCGATGTCAAGACTAATTGCCAGTGACTCGCCGTGCTTGTCCATAGCCTCACCCCAAAGATGGGTAACGTATGCTAGAAGATCACCCGTTGACCGTTTCGGTCTGAAGCCATATTGCCGGTCATTAATTAAGGAGTGATCCTCTAGGTGCCGCATGAGCTGTTTGTTGATTATGTGCTCGAACACTTTGCACAGCACTGAGGTGACGGCTATGGGTCGATAGTTGGCTGGCTCCGAGCGATCCCCCTTCTTGGGAATCGGCTGAACATTCGCCTCTTTCCAAGGCAAAGGCACTGTACCCGAACTGTAGGATAGCCGGTACAGGCGCGTAAGCATTGGAGACAACTCCGCTGCACATTTTTTCAAGACTACCGCTGGAATACCATCCGGACCACTGGCTTTCCGGACATCGAGTGATTGCAGCACTGCACGGACATCGCGTTGCCTGATATGGATATCAGGCATCGCGTGGTCACTGTCGGGTAGTGTTGGTGGCTGCGTACCACAATCATCGATTCGGGAGTTGGCCGCAAAGAGATTAGCCAGCAGATTTGCCTTCTCTTGAGGCTCATGGGCCAGGGATCCATCAGGGTTACGCAGCGGAGGCAGCGAAGGCTGACAGAAGTTGGCTTGCACGGCTTTAGCCAGTCGCCAGTAGCCACGGCTTCCCGTGGGATGCATCACTAGCTCTTGACCAAGCCGCGCTATGCGCAGGGCATCCGCTCTGACGTAGGCCCTTCTGCAGACCTTTGTGGCTCTGTTGTACGCCGCCTTGAAGTGGCCCAGATTGGGATGGCGCGTGGCGCGCGCCCTTACCCAAGCGCGGTACGCAGACTGTTTTTGTTCAACAGCTTCCGCACACTCGCGCCCGAACCAAGGGCGCACCCCGCGGTCACATCGGTGTATGTGATATAGTATTCCATACCCAGACCGATCTCACCGGCGACAGCAGTAGCACAATCCGATGGGTTCTTACCTTCAAAGCAGCGCTCAACCCACGGGATGGACGCAAAATAGTCACGAAGTCCATCCCAGTCCGCTGACGAGTAGTGCCAGAGACGCCGCTTCCCCTGCACGGGTCGTGGGGGCGCTATAATGGGCACCGTGGAACAGACCAGACAGTGGTCGGAGTTGCCTAAAGCGGCTCGCACCGATACACTGTACCGGTCCGGATCACTCGTCAGCAGAAGGTCTAGCAGAGAAGGTGCTAGGCCCGACCTTCTTGGTATCCTAGTGACCTCGTGCACCAATTGGGTCAGGCCGTGCGCCAGAGCAAACGCGTGGGCGGCTCTTCCCGCATGGTCTGTTTTGGAGGAGCCCAACCAGATCTCGTGGTGGGCGTTAAAATCCCCCAAAAACACCATTTCGGCATTCGGAAATCGCTCCTGCGCATCATCTGCCGCCTGACTCAGATATTCAAAGAGTCGAGTTGTCTCAGCATCTCCTGTATGGGAACGGTAGAGGCAATGTGTGCCTCTGACTCGTAGGGCCATGGTCTACGTGTACCCAAAGGATGGAGAAGGATGGGTCCTCTAGGCAGCGCAAACGGCGACAGCAAACATCCGCCCTAACAAACACGCACACCCCGGCTTTTGCACGAAAACTTTCCTCAAGAACATAGCCAGGGTAGAGCAAGTAGGTCGTGTCGTCAGGGCGGTGTATTTGCGTCTCCGTTAGAAAAAACATGGCAGGTTTCGCCGTCTCTAGGTGTTGGTGGACGGCGTTGAGGTTTGCATGGAGCCCACAGATGTTAGTGGACTCCACCTCAAATAGCAAGCTTTTGGGAGTGTGTCGAGCCGCTGTGTTGCCTATTTCCTTGAATTGCGCTGCCATGAGTTTGGGTGGGAGAAGGCGTGAAAAAAGAGGTGATTGCCGCCGCAGCACCGTGTGACAAAGCGCGGGATATTGGTTTTATCTATGAATGTGAGGCATGGCGAGAGCCGACGCGCCGAACGGAAGGGCCCCCGTACCCCCCCGAGTATGGTCGCCGGGCTCCCAATTCCGGTCACCAACCGGCACGACGAACCATATCGGGATTATGCGCGGCCTGGTGAGGCAGCCTCCCAAGGTGGTTATAACCCCAGTTGGGCCCCTGTACTATACCGCGGGCGGCCAGCGGCACCACCGTTTCTACAGGTCTCCCTGTTCGGCGCATCGCCCCGCGCCATTCCCACTAGACTACGCCAAGACCCACTGGTCCCACTAGTGCTGCGACAACCACCACCTCTGCCCGGCTATGCACTTGCTGACCCCTGAACACAATCCAACCGAGATTGAATTGCTATGGAGGGTTTTTCGCAATAGTGCACGGTGGTATCTACCCGGTCGAAACTTGAGACAAATTTGTGCCACCAAGTTTCTACCACCAGTAAAACATTAGTTGTAACGACCCATTTGGTGCTGCTATTGCTAGGAACACGATTAACTTTTTTATGTACCGTAGAACAAATACTAAACGTACCTTAAACGGTTCCCGAAATCACAGAACAGTTAAAGGACCTCCTTTAACTGTTCTGTGCCCGAAATATTCCTAATTCCTATATTTCCAACAAATAAATAAATAAATATTCCACAACATTCCTTACCATGGTAAGTATAGCTTAACTTAAATGATGAGTGGGCAAAGTCATATCATAAGCCAAAGTTGCAAGGTTTCACAGTACTTAGGTACTTAATTATAATTATATCTATCGTTTTAATTTTACAGCTGCTTTCAAATCGCAGCCCACCAATAGTGAACTTTTATATTAATTTATTGGAGCCTCTTAATATTATTCGCCAAGTCATTACAACCTCGCCTATGATTTCACTGGCCTTGTTTAATATGTTTGCTACTTAGCAGTCTTATTTAGTTTTTATAGATCCTTGCATTTCGAAGCTCAGCTAATATATTATTGCTAAAATATTTAATCGCTAACAAGTAATGTTTTTAGTATTAACCTATTAAAATGGTTGTCATCCTTTAATTTGTTAGTCGCCTCAATAATTATTTGTCATTTTTATAATGTCCGGGATGTCTCCGGTCTACCACTAAGCTAATTAAATGGGCATTTTCTCTCCTTTAGAAAGAAAGAACCATTTATTACACACTAAGTAAAATGTGCCTAGCGTCTACTTACTTACCTACTCTTACTAAGTTACTACTATTACTACTTATCTTTTTATTAATGTGCGCAACATGCCCACGGATACCCACACTACCGGGGCTGGTGGGGGAGGTTTTGTCGGACTTGAACCGACTAAACGCAAGCCGACTGAGATTATCTGAGACATATACATCGCACCCCGGCCGACTCAGGACCGACTCTTACGACACGGCCCTTTTCGGGTGTGGGGCCACGGAGTCCCCATCTCATCCCCGGGTATGGGGAAGCGCGCATCGCACACGACCGCCGCGGCTTCTTCTGCTAGGGTGACAGGCGGCTGCACCCGTCACCTCCCAGCCCTCGCCCATGGGGGACGGAGGTCATAGTTACTAGACCTAGTAGCTATTAGTTATAAGAATTATATTATCTGTGCTATTAAGTAAATAACATATTTCAAATTAAATGGATCTCAAAAAATCTATTTACGTTACAAGTAGCGCTAGTTATTCCTATGTTTGGAACTTATACCTCCGTATTCTGATTTTTTGAAACCATAAGGTATATATTGACAGGACTATAGTATAGTTTCTGTTCCCATTTGTGTAACTACCCTGTACTGTACACTTGGCAGAACAATACCTTTCAATTAAGGCCTCGTTCCTCGAAATCCGTCCAGGCGTTAGGAAACAAAGAACTGAACATAGAAACTAAATAGGTACATCCGCGCGTAGAACATTACTCTCGCTGGCGCAGTCGGGTAAAAAATGTCCACATAACCACAGATAATATAATATAATTTTTATAACGTAGATCCTGTGTACCTAATGTGCAGTCATTGTACACACCTCGTGTTATAGTACACCTAATAAAAGGTGATACTGATGTATGAATCGCTCCGTTAATGACATTGGCTAGAATCAAGGAAGTTGGAAGCGAAGCCGGCGTGATAGTCTCGCGGTTCGAGCATATTTGAGCGCAGCGCACAGTCGAAACTCGAAAGGATTACCTACCTACTATTTATCACCTAATCTGTGTGCTTCGCGTTAGACAACTCGCTTGTTATTTTAAAGCTTTAGCGAATTATAGTCACTTAATTATTGATATTACTAATTACTCTGAATATCTTCTCAAGTACTGTAGTTAGGTACATACCTAAGTACACATATGATTTGGTCTAATTGTAACAATGTTGTACGTTTACCCTGACTGTAGAAGCGCCAGCCACCTGCCACCTGTCAGCGCTTACTAACCTGCATTGTTGACGACATAAAATAATGAATAGGAAAATTCTTACTGTGGATATGTCCGCAGATGGCTGCGCACCCTGGTCGCCCGTGCACAGTGCACTCAGTGAGCACAGCACTATGCACACGCACACGCACGAAATGTTACACATTTTCAATTTGTTGCCGGCGGACATTTTGTTTATGATAAATATAACGTAGTTATACTAGTTATGATGTTGCGTTGCGTCAGACGGCTCCGCGGGTTTGTGAATAATAATTGGCCACGTCGACCGGACCCGGAAGTGCTGAGGAGCTATCATCACATTAAGTACAGTAATTTGTTGCCAGCTTCACATTTTGTTATCGAATATTAGAAATGATTGTGTGTAGGTACTTTAAACATAAGTATTTATATATTTATTAGGTAAAGTTTCAGTTTATATTTTGATTCCAACCACGTCGCAAATTTTATTCTACACTTAGGTTAGGTACGACTAGGTAGGTCCTAAGTAAGCACGTCCTATGTGTTTATGTGTATATAAGACTGCGGTGGAAGAGCTGGGAGCTCAAATCTAGCAGTCCGGAATCGAGCAAGCACGGCGTGTGGCGAAGAATAGGGTAGCCAGAGCCCAATGAAGAGTTTTTGTACTATCAGTGGGATGACCAATGGCTTGTCCTGCTTTGTGTTTTACACTAACGGCACAGAAACAGGGTTGACACTTGACAGCGTGAGTGTGACTCCTCTGGTGTTGCACACGGCCATAGGCCACGGTAACCACTTTCCATAAGGTGGGCCGTGTCGGCCACTTAAGTTGTATTAAAAAAATGGCTTAGGTAGGGGCTATTTTAGTCTGCCTTCCAGTCTATTTACTGCAGATTCATAGTTGGTATAAAAAGATTAACTCTCCTAACATAAGCTACTTTTGTTTTAGAAAAAGTATTAGGGTTCTGCTCAAAAAGTGTTAGGGCTCTGCGCAAAAAGTGTTAAGGTTCTGCGCAAAAAGTGTTAGGGTTCTGCGCAAAAAGTGTTAGGGTTCTGCGCACAAAGTGTTAGGGCTCTGCGCAAAAAGTGTTAGGGTTCTGCGCAAAAATTGTTAGGGCTCCGCTCAAAAAGTGTTAGGGTTCTGCGCAAAAAAATAGGACGCACGGCCACGTCGCGTCGTCCACGTCCATAGAGTGACAGCCATCCATCTTCCGTCTGCCGTCCGCAAGTCGCGGCATAGCTAGCGAGTGTGTAATATTCGTGTACACTTTCACCAGTAGATAGTCTTTATTATTATCTTTCAGCAGAACATCGACGAGGAAGGCTATGCCAACTCTCTGCAGAAGATCGTGGACCGGTACTCGCAGCTGTCGAAGGAGCAGATGGCGCAGCTCACCAGGCCGATAGTGGTGGACACCAGCGAGCTGAGCCGGCAGATGGACGAGACGATGAGGAACATGAACGAGCGCTTGGAGCACGACCTGTCGGCGGACCGCGGACACTCGCCGTGGGTCACGCGGCTGCTGACGCTGCTCGCAATCGTGCTGGTGGTCAAGTTCATCGTGCTCATGTATCGGTGGTACAAGCAGCGGCAGATCAACCCCTCATACCTGCTCGGTGCGTATTGCTAGTGTACCCTCTCGTCCCGTCTATTGTCTGAAGGTTCCTCTCCCACAGTCTCAAAAAGGCATTCCTCAGCGTCTCATGCCTCTTGTGGTAGCGTTCCCAGAAGACTGGCAGCATTGCCATTCTCTGACCTACGAAACGGCCCGTCTTCTGTCTTTGCAAGAATATGGTGGTATATACATAAGGTGTTATAATATAATAAGGTTCATTTATATTCTGCCAAAATACATACATTAAAATTTACAGTTATAATCTTAACATTATTAAGATCTTCATTTAATTAATTTTATTTCATTGTCATTTAGATATTCGTGCACGTCATAATATTTTTTTATTTAGTAATATTGTAATTAATCTCCTTCAAAACAATCGTATAGCTAGTTCAGCAATGTCATTCGGTAACTGATTACTTTTACATGTAGGTATAGGTATTTTTACACACATGCAATACACATTTTTCGTAAACAAAATAAATCTAGAACAGTAATAATAAACTCTAGTGTTATTATCTTTTAGACATAGCTTATTATTATGCCGAGTGCAATTATTTTCCCTATCACTGAACTTCTCAAATAATTATTTATGTTTTTTTTACAAAAACACAAATGTCTAACATATTATATAGACAAGGCAAAGGCAGTATTTTAATTCTTTTAAACAGTGCTAAATGCAAACTATATGCATACGAATTTCAGTTCATTTAAACATAATTATTTGGCAAACCGGAGTAAAGTAAACACGAAACAGACATGGAGGAGAGATCGTTGACTGGAGAACCATAAGCGCTAAAAATAAAACGGGACTGTGTACTGTTTTGTGGATGTAGGTATACCCGCTCACCGTGTGGTACGTGCGAGTAGGTGCCTTATTGATATAGTGCGTATGAACGCGATATAGTTGTACATAGACATAATTATTAGAAAGGTGACTCTGAAATAAATTTAAATTAAAAACGTCATAGGTCGCTCAATTAGGTACGTCCTCCATGAGTGCATGCCTCGGCGTGACACTATGACAGGAGAGACAACCAGTCACCCTAGCAGTAACAAGCCAGGGCGACAGTTACGTGACAATGTGGGGGGGGGGGACCGGGGTTCCCATACCGGAGAAGGCTATCTCAAAATTAGAGACGGCCCTGGGTCGGCCGGAATGCGAGGGAAATGGCCACGTTGCACTTCGACATTTGAGACCCGAGCCTGCATGTGGTTTTAGTAGGTCCGCGTCTGAAATAACCACTACGCCGGCCGGCGAGAGGTATCCATGGGGATTTATGCACAAAAATAACAAAAAAATGGTACGCAATCTCACTCTTGATTTGGTTTATATTAACTTTTCCAGAAGCGACTACCGTCTGACCCAGAGAGACCGGCAGATTAATATGGGCCGGCAATTTGTAAGGAATATTAGCAGCGTGTGAGTCCCATTGTGTTGCAGACCACTCCGACGTGCTGATGGTGTGCTGTCCGCTGTACTCGTTCGTGGCGCCGCCCCGCCGCGACCAGCGCGAGCCAGCTGGCTGCGATGGTGAGTGCTCATAGTTTTCGAGACCCACACTTCAATTCCTGACCACCTGGGTTTTTTTTTTTTTTTTTTTTTTTGTTTACGTGGTGGAATGCATTTACGCACTTCGCTCACCCCCCGCGGGGGCAGGGGACTCGCTTCGTGTGGGACTCCTAGCCTTAGACAAAGGCCAGACTACCCACTAAACCACCACGGTGTTCCTCCTTCGCCTAATCCGAGCCGCGGGATAGTCTGCTCACCGCGACTCGGCTAGGGGCGCCCTTGGTAGGCCCGCTACTTAAGACCCCACCATCCCGGCAATCAGGCCGGAATGGTGGGGGTTTTTCACCTCAAGAATGCACCCCAGGAACACACAGGGGCGCATTCCGCTACATCAGCATAGGGGCAGCGGGTCCCCCGACCCACTGCCCGTGGCCACTCTCATTCGGGGACGCGGGCGAATCGCATTCGCCGGCGTCCCCTCGCTGGGGGCCTGCGGGGCGGAAGAGTGAGCCCAGCTCGCTCCCGCTCCCGCAAGGCCTCTCTCTTTGCCGCCATCACCTCGCTAGCGAACGAGGCGACGGCGGCCCAACACTGTTCGCTGCCGGCCATAGCTGAAACTACGGCCGACAGCGAGAGGTCCACACCAATGATGCTTGTGAGGGCCGCTCTTTGGCCGCCCCACGCGTCGCACACGGCCAAAGTGTGGTGTGCCGTGTCGGGGTCGCCGCTGGTGCAGTTTCGGCACCGGGGCTCCGCTTCCACCCCCACCACCTCCCACAGGTACTTGGCGAAGCAGCCATGACCCGTGAGAAGTTGGGTGAGGTGATACGTGGGAGCCCCATGACCCCGTTGCACCCACTCACGCAAGACGGGCCGAACGGCCCCCACAAGCAGCAAGCTACTCCTCGTCGTAGCCAGCCTATCGGCCCACTTCCGGAAGAGAACATCGCGAGCCTCCTGTCTCCAGCGATCGATCTCCTCCGGAAGCGGCCGACCTCCTGCATCACGCCGCATCAGGGCGCCCTCCTCGTAAACCCTCTTAAGGACGCCAGCCTCGAGATCCCAGGGGATACTGCCCGCAATCAAACACGCCGCCTCATAAGAGACGGTGTGATACGCCCGTGCGGCCCTCTGCGCGATGGCGCGCTGTGGACGCCGCAGCAGCACAACATTCGCACGGCAGAGGGCCTCCTCCCAAATGGGCGCTCCATAGAGCGCCTTTGAGCGTACCACACCGTCGTAGAGACGGCGGCAGGCAGACCCCGGACCCCCAGTGTTGGGCAGCAATCGCGAGAGCATTCCGGCAAACGCTAGCAGTTTAGGTGCCAGCCGCCGGAAATGCTCCGCGAAACGCCACCGACTGTCGAGAACGAGCCCGAGGTATTTCAGGCTGCTCCCGACAGCGATGGAGGTGCCACCCACCACGATCGCCTGATCCCGAGGCGGCGGCCGCCGACGCCCATAAAAGAAAAGGGCCTCGGACTTTTCGAGGGCCACCTTCAGTCCCAGCGCCCCGATACGGCGCACGACAAGGTCGACACCTGCCGTGGCGAGAACGGCGGCATCGCTAAACGTTGGGGCCCGCGCGGTAACTAGGGTATCATCGGCGTAACAAAGTACGCCGACCCCCCGAAGAGTAGCACCGCGCAGGACCCAATCGTACCCGACGTTCCACAGAAGCGGCCCAAGGACCGACCCCTGCGGAACGCCGCACGCCATAGTTCGGCGGACCACCCCGCATTGGGTCGGGTAGATGATAACCCGGTCCACGAAGTAGTCCGCCAGGATGCGCCTGAGGTACCACGGGACATTGTGGTACCTCAGCGCCTCCGCAATTGTCGCCCAGGGGAGGGTGTTGAAGGCGTTGGCTATATCAAGCGATACAGCCAACAACACCTCCCTCCCGGCGACCGCTTCGTCGATGCCGTCCCGCAGCCGGGATATGGCGTCGAGGGTCGACCTCCCGCGACGGAATCCGAACTGGCCGTCACTCAGGTTGGGCCCCGCCCCCTCAAGGTGACCAACGAGACGCGCAGCGAGCACCCGCTCAAACAGCTTGCACATCTCGTCGAGCAAAACGATGGGGCGGTAGGCCGACGGCGACTCGGCTGGGCGCCCGTGCTTCTTGAGAAGCACGAGCTTGCCGGTCTTCCATCGTCGCGGGAACCTCCCCGACGCCACACACTCCGACATGAGGGACAGCGTCTCCTCTTCTAGTGCCGGCATAACTGTGGCAATCACCTTCCCCGGGATGCCGTCCGGGCCCGGGGCGCGGTTCCTGGACTTGAGCGCCAGGATCGCGGCCCCTAACTCGGCCTCGGACACGGGAGGTATTGCCCCTTCGTCTGCCGGCACCTGGCCTGATGCTGCCATCCGCGGCGGGACCCACTCTTCCCTCACCGGGAAGAGGGAGCTGACCACTCGGTCCAGGAGGTTCGGCTCAAGAGTTTGGGTGAGGGGGGGCGCCCAGGGCCGAAGTTTTTGACTCACGACCCTGTACGGGCGCCCCCAAGGGTCTCGGTCGAGACTCTCGAGCCACTCCCTCCAGGACTCCTCCTTGGCGGCTTTGATCGCCGAGCTCAGGGCCTCACGGGCGGCCCTGTACGCAGCGTGCAGTCGCTCCTCCCGGGCGAGATCTCGGACAGCCCGCCTTCGACTGCGAGTGTACTGCCTCTGGGCCGCGTAACTTGCGGCACGCAGCCCGGCTAGGTGGGGACGCCACCAGTACACCCGCCTCCGAGGCAGGACAGGCCTCGCCCTCTGCATCGCCGCGTCACAGACGCGAGTCAGCGCTCCGACGAGCCGCTCGCACCTCGCGTCCACGTCCAGGCCACCGTCAACAGTAGCCCATCGCTCGACGATAGCCGCTTCTTTGGCCAGCTCTCGGTCCAGAGTGCCGAGGCGCCACCGTGGACCCTGCCCCACCAAGGGGCGGTCAAATTCCACTCGAGCCACCGAGGCGGCGGGGACGACGTCGAACCGGATGTACCGATGATCCGACGCGGTCTCCACCCCCTCGACGACCCGCCAATTGTTGACGCGTCGGGCCAGGGCAGAACTGGCGAACGACAGGTCAACAATCGAGCTACCCTGCGGCCGCACAAGTGTGTGGACCGCCCCCCGGTTTAGCAGCACCAAGCCTTGGGACACCGCCCACTCTACCATCATCTCCCCCCGGGCATCGGTAGCCGGAGATCCCCACGCCCGTGAATGAGCGTTGAAATCCCCGGCCACGACAGCCGGGGTGGGGTGCACTTCCGCCAGCAGAGCCCCGACCTCTGTGAGCAACTGCTCGAACTCGGCGAGGCTCCTGCTAGGAGGACAGTACACCCCAACCACTGCAGCACCGCCCAGCACAACGAGTACGCACCCACGGCCCCTTCGCACTCTGTCGAAGGGTGGGGTCGCTCGCTGGGCGACGATAGCCACCAAGCCGCTTTGGTCGCCGGCCCAGTTCGGGCCGTCGCGAACGTAGTACGGCTCGGCGACTACTGCCACTGTTGTCTGCCACTGCGCCATGGATTGGGCCAGAAGGTCCTGGGCGATGACGCAGTGGTTGACATTGGCCTGCAGTATGGAGATGGGATGGTCCATTATCCTTGGGCGGTGTCCATCTCCTCCTCGCGTTGCTGAGTGGAGGGGGGAGTAGGATTCCCACCACCCGCAACTCTACTGTTTCGGGTGGCCCCCCTTTTTCGGGAGGTCGCCCTGCAGTCACCGGATCCCAGCCGGTGACTCGACGCCAACCCCTCCGCCGCACAGACGGGGCAACTGGGCTCCGCGGAGCAGGTGGCCGACTTATGGCCCGCCTGCCCACATCGGAAGCACAGCGCACTGCGGTCAACACCCGCAGTGCACTTGGCCCCGACGTGCCCCGGCTCCAGGCAGCGGAAGCACCGCGCCTGCCTCGGCTCTAGGGTGGTTAGCCTGACCGCCGACCATCCGACTGCAATTTGTCGGCCGTCGGTCAGGAGCTTGGCCACCTCAATCGGGCACCGCAGCCATGCAGTGCCCTGGCGACCAGGTGGGCGATGAATGTCGCCCACCTTGATGGCGTCGGCAGAGCAGCCCCCCACTGCTGCCAGCGCTGCCGCTACGCTCTCTTTTGAGGCCGTGTCGCTCAGGCCAGAGATGCGCAGCTCCACGCACCTCTCCGGCCTAGCGACCCGGACCTCCTCCAGTACCTCCTTGAGCTTGGCAGCGAGGATGTCGGCCTTTTGGACTCGGTCGTCGCCAGCCACCTCCAAGATCCGACCTCCGGTAATCGCGGTGCGAAACCGGAGGCTGTTGATGCCCAAAGCCTTGAGGTCAATGACCCCTTCAGCCTTGGACATCACATCACGATACGTGATGCCCTGCTCCTGCGCGCCCGGCTGCAGAGTTAAACACACCGCAGCAGTTTGCGGGACACGCAGTTTTCGAGGCTTGCGGGCACCACGTTTCCTCTTCTTGGGGGCTGGCGTCGCCGGAGCTGCAGCCGTCAGCGGGGCAGCAACCGCCTGGGCCCGAACCGGCCTCGAGGCCTTGGGCCGTGCCGCGACCTTGTTCCACCCGCCAAGGGGAGCCGACGACGAAGCTGCCGGAGGCGCCGAGGAGGGTGGCTCCCGATTCTTGCGGGCAGCTTCCGCCTCCCTAGCAGCGGCTGACTTCTTCTTGGGCTTCCTTCTCTTCTCCTCTCTCCCTTGTCCAGAGAGGAGGGGGGGAGGCGACGGCAGTAGAGCCGGGAGCTCAGAGGTGAGCTGTGGCTGAGGCTCAGTCCGGGTGGCAGACCGGGCCGCATTTCTCCTGTCCGCCTCGAGAGGCGGACGGCTGCGGGTCTCCGGCAACAGCCGGTCCGCGATCCCCGCGAGCCGCGCGTCGATGAGAAAACCGATCTCATCGCGGCTCATCGGGGCAGGAGCAGATTGCGCCTGCTGCTGCTAGGCCCGCATCTCGGCCCGCACAGCGGCCAGCTCGGTCTGGAGCTGGGCCACCTCCTCTGATTCCGTGCGGGATCGAAGCACGCGCACGTTCTCCAAGATGGAGGAACATGCTAGCTTTAGGTCCCGCACGTACTGCCCCTTAAGGTTCGAGGACTTGGTGGCGACGGTTTGCACCACCGCTACCGCCGCCTCGATCGCACCTGTCAGGCGCTCCGCGCTGAGGGACTCAGAGGCTGTGGATGCCACTCCTCCCTGAGACTGCTGGCTGGGTCCAGGTTGCACACTAGGGGAATCTCTTTGGAAGAGGTTCCTCTGTCGCTGCCGCTGCATGGCTTCCGCCAGCTCCTTCACCGCGCGGAGCTTAAGCTCCCGTTCTGTGGCCGGATTTACATCGGCCTTGGCTTGTGCCTGACCGACGTTTTCCCCCGTTGTAGCGGGGCGACCACGGGGCTTTTTGGAAGCCTCCGCTGACTCCTTTTCTGGTAGTCGCTTCCTCCACAACCTCCCAGGGGAAGAAGAGCGCGAGCTACCAACACTTGCGGTGTTGCTCGGAGCGTTGGCCTCCAACCTCTCAAGCACCACCACCGCCTCTGCGAGAGAGCCAGGGGGTCTCGCGACCCCCGTCTCGATCTCCAATGTCTCCTCTGACATCTCCTCCACGTCTTGGTTTAAGTTATTGAATTCCATATCTTATCCCACGAGTAGAACCGATAAAATTACACTCCCCGGGTGACGGCCATTCCGGAAAGCGGGGTACATACTACGGAGGTCCCCTGGTATCCGTAGGTTTTAAGCGACTTCGCTGTCGGGTTTTATAGACTTTTCCTTGTCGCGGGCCGGCCAATTAAGGCAAGCCCCACGTTCTCCGAAATCACGGCTTCCCGAGTGTGGCTAGCACTCAGGTCGTTGTCGATCATTCGGAGGCTACGCGACGCGGGAGGGCAGCCAACCCCCCCAACTCCGACGGTGGCACGAGTGCCTGTCAGCCCCCGCGCGAGCAGTGGGCCAACCCGTCACCTGATCCTCTCGGATCCCACCTCGCGGACCTAGCAGGTCTGCCGCACCACGACCCCCCTTCATGGGGTCAACTAGCCCTGAGAAGGGCTGTTGGAGTAGCCCTGAAAAGGGCTTGTCGGTCTCCCTATGGAGGGATTCCTCCTCGCGGGCCTTGCAGGCCCGCCATCCCACGACCCCCTCGTGCAATGGGGTCAGCTAGCCCTGAAAAGGGCTTTGGGTTGCCGGGTTATTAGTCAACGGCTAGCAGAGCTCCTCCTCCTTGGAGTCGGAGTCTATTAACCGCCGTCCAGGGTGCACCAGCCCCCCCGCTTCCGATCCCCAGGACCGTGGTCCAGAGGGAGAAGAAACGAGGAAGCCAACGTGGAGGTTACCCGACCAGCACCCCTGACCACCTGGGTTATGACAGGGTTCACAGTCTACCGGGGTTTCTGGGGCAGCCTGTCCATACGGTTTACCTGGAGCCGCTGGTAAAAAGCTTCAGTGAGGGAACATAAACTTGGTTTTAGTCGGTCCCATTTCGATGAAATTACCTTTTAACTACGTATCTATTTACCATCCAATCCTCTACAGCAGTCATTAAACCTTTCAGCATCACCTGTGCGCGCTGCAGCTGCGCCTCTCCCGGGCGGCGAGTACCCTGCGAGGTATTCGTACGCACCAGCTTACCCAGGTTAGCGCAAGCACACACATACACACACACATCATTTATAGGAGACAGTGATAATAAATATTTGCTTTTAATACCTACACATCTAGATAAATCTACATATAGTTACCCAGTCTTCTAACTTTTTCATATGAGCACGTCAATTAGACTTCACCTCACCTGCTGGTAAGCTAAATGCAAAGAAGAGGGTCACCAATATATAAATATACCATATTACGATGGTGACACTTCGCTAAAGCTCGCAGCTTTTATAGGAGCGGCTGTCATTTGGCCCACCAACCTCGAGAGGAAAGCGTCCGCCAGAGCGTCACCCGTCCATCGGTAGACTTGCTAAGGCCAGCTTGGGCTTCGCAGCGCTTGATATGAAGGAACATGATGTGATGTCCTTCTGACACAAAGTCACAAGGCTATCACGGGCCATTTACGGCTTTTGAATTGTCTCTTGGCTCACTGGGCGTGGGCAATACGGGGTCCTCATCGTGCCCCGGAACGGAAAGAGGCGTCGTGTACCAGCAGCTGTCCGCTATTGATCGTCTCACATCATTGTTGCTTTCTTCTTCGGTTCCTCTCCATGTATGCACACCCACACTAACGACGGCGACGTCTGCAAGTACCGCCGTCTCAGATTTGTTTCGTGTTTTCTGTCGTGCAGAGCACCCGCCGGCGTACGACACGGCCCGCCTGCTGCCGGCCGACGAGGACGACAGCAAGCTGCCTCCCTACTAGGGCGGCTACTCCTGGCCCTCAATGCTACTAAAGCAAAACCACAGGCGTACCAAAGACACTGCAAAAAATGGCTTAAAATTTTGGCCTTAAAATCTATATTGTTAAAGTCGAAAATTAAATGAATAGAATTTCATTATACTTTTTCATTCGCTTTACTAAAAGCCTTTTAACTATAAGCATAATGTTTTAAAGTCTAAAATTAATTTAATTAGCAGAGTCCGTGGTATGAATTGCGTTAGCAGAATCGAGGCGCACAGGACAGGAGGCGGTCCTATCCTCGCACTGGACTCGAGGATGAGTCGCCTCAACATCTATATTTTAGTTTCCTCTATCACTGAAAGGTTGTAAATGTTCTAATGTCGAGTTTTCTCCCTGACTGGAAGGTTGAGTTGAGATAAGATCGCCTTTGTATCTCCCTAAATATCCTTTTATTTTTATGTAATCGAAAATGTTTGTGTGTACAATAAAGAATATGAAAAACATTCTTAGCAATATTTGCTTTCAAACTAAACAAACCGCACGCACTTAATTTCTTACTTCATGCCAGCTATTGGAACGTGAAACATCAAAACAGAAGAGATTCCGGCAAAGTTACGGGCAAGCGACGGTGCTTGAGATAAGCAGATTCCTAACCTGGTCCCAGAATCATCTACTACCGACACATAGTGATAGAATGCGGACTTGGCGATTACTAGGTGAAAATTAACCCCCAGACAAAATCGGCGGGAATTAAAAGAAAAATTCCAGAATACAGGTTAATACCTTTTAATCTAATGTAAACTTTTAAACAGACGCTTTTTTTTAATATATACCTAATTAGCGACCCGCCCCGGCTTCGCACGGATGCAACGCTGGCACTAAATACACTACAGTAAACGCAAACGCAAACAAACAGCACACGCTACGTCCCGCAATTTTTTAATCTGTAATATCTTGAAAATATTCATTTAAATCATATGCTGTAAAGGGCCATAATAGATCTATATTAAATCAACAACGTATTTAAAGTATTTAATTGGATAAGTATTAATGTTGTATTGGTTAAAATCACTTAGAAAATTAGCCATTATTTGTTGTAAAAAGTAAATGACAATAAAATGTTATTGTGGGATATCCATAAGAGATAGACATATACCATCGCGGAGTTTTCTGTAAACCTTTTCAATGTGTATCATGTTATGCTTAGTACATTATTTTGATAAATCTCGTAGTGTTCAGGCTGCGTTTGCAATGTAAGCGGATTTTTTTTTATTATTTACTACCTCATATTAGAAACCTCAAAAATAACAGTATTACTCCACTATTTTATGGATATATACATATAAACCTTCCTCTTCAATCACTCTATCTATTAAAAAAACCGCATCAAAATCCGTTGGGTGGTTTTAAAGATTCAAGCATACATAGGGAGAGAGGGAGAAAACGACTTTGTTTTATACTATGTAGTGATGATGATGATGATACTGAAACACACTAATAACAATTACACCAAACTATTCAAAACACAGCCCCTTAACTCAGAAATATGAGATGCCTGACACGAACCCTGTAACCACTTTCCATCAGGTGTGCTGTGTGCTTGTCTTTCACCTGTTTGGTATAAAATAAACGAAACTTAAACTAAAGGGAATAAAGGTATTGAGAATAAGTAAACTTGTGTCCGAAATGGAGACTACTCTCTCTGGAGTATCCGATTGGGGACGGCTAAACCTAGTCCAATTCAACCCCACCAAGACACAAGTGTGTGTATTCACTGCTAAGAAAATCCCATTCATTGTGGCGCCACAATTCCTGGGCTCACCGCTTACCATTGCCTCGAGTATCGGGATCCTTGGTGTCGATATCTCCAGCGATGTCCAGTTTCGCAGTCTTTTGGAGGACAAGGTTAAGTTGGCATCAAAGAAACTTGGTGTGCTCAACACGGCGAGGCAGTACTTCACTGCGGGGCAGAGACTCCTTCTTTATAAGGCACAGGTCTACTGCTGTCACCTTTTTGCTGGAGCGCCCGCTTACCAGCTTGACCCATTCGACTCGGTGCAAAGACGGGCGTTGAGGCTGGTTGACAATCCCATACTCGCAGGTGATGTGGAATCTCTCTGCTTTAGGAGGGACTTTTCTTCGCTGTGTGTGTTCTACCGCCTGTACAACGGTTTGTGCTCAGATGAATTGTTTGACATGATGCCCACAGCTACATTCTATCATCGCACCGCTCGCCGTAGGCAGAGAGTTCATCCCCACACATTGCAACCTGAGACGGTACGCACTGTGCGGTATGAAAAAAACTTCATCCCACGCACACTCAAGTTGTGGAATGAACTCCCTGCTGCGGTCTTCCCATGCGCCTACAATATGGGGTTCTTCAAAAGGGGCATTAGGAGGTTTCTTCAGGGTCGGCAGCGCGAGTGTGACGCTCCTGGTGTTGCATACGTCCATAGGCCACGGTAACCGCTTCCCATCAGGTGGGCCGTGTGCTTGTCTGCCACCTAAGTGGTATAAAAAAAAAGCGATGGCGGCGACCACAACAAAAAACAACTGCAGCCACAAATCCGAGGCTAATAATTGGCTCGCAGCTGAAAGTTGGTAGGATTGTTTAGAACACCATCATAAATGAAATAAAAAGCCCTCATCGATCACCTGGAATTTTTTTATTCGAAGTCAAATGTCATAAAAATTTACACGATTTTCAGCAAAATGGTAATTAGTAATAATTATGTAATAAAACGTTTTTATGATTAAATGTATCATAAAATTTGTATTTAAAACAAAGGTAAAGATCGTGCAATTGTCTATTAAAACTGGTCAAGTGCTAGTCGGGCTCGCGCGCTAATGATTCCTTACCGAACTGAATTGAAGCGCGTACTTGTACCTACTACCAATAGGTATACTTGGATTGCATTGAATTAGAAATTTGATTTTAGGATAGTACCCGTACCTAAAAATTTCATGATTCTAGCAGGATTTGTGATTCTTCACAGATATCCGAGGCTAGAATCATGAAATTTGGTAAGAAGAAAGATCTTAGAACACAAATAAAGGGAAAAGATTGAAAACCGTAAATTTGTAACCGTATGGATCCTGGCAGAGTAGAATGAGGGCTACCCCATCTCTTCCCATGCGGTGTCGTACAAGGCGACTAAGGGATAGGGCTGTTTAACATTAGACAGATATATACAGCCCAGACTCAGTCTCAGGTGCATGGTTCGAGTCAACCATAATGCTCGGAATACGGCAATAGGCTCACGCCCTATTACGTGGAACCGAATACAATTATTGGTTAAATGTAGGTGTTAATTCACCTCTGCCTAAACCTCCAGCGATAAAGGCGTGATTATATGTATGTATGTAATTCATCACCATAAGCCACCAATCTACGGTAGCAGTAAGGTACGGGTACGGGTCACTTTACACATCAGCACAGCGCTTGAATCAACATCATTACATTATATGTACATAGATACATACATCAAAGTTAAACGTAAACAAAATAAAACCTACACGATTCCAACACGATCGATTTTGGCGATGTTTTTAAAATTTTTATTTTTATTTAATTTAATAATGGCACCTAAAGTCAAACTGTGACATTTCCGTGGCCATAATTCACTAGAGAGTTATAGCCTTTTTTTAAATTTTTTGGTTGAGTTGATTGGTTCTTAAAAAAGATTTTAAACCAAAAGATCAAGTTCAATAGTAGGTATAAATAAATTGATATACCTACCTACTGCTTACTCATTTTATGCAACGTCGTATTGAAATAGATATTTTCAACTTGTACGTGTTTAATTAACAAAACTATGCCATCAAAAACAGTTCATTATAATTTTACCAACTGTACATTTTTACTAATAGTTTCTCTAAATTAACTTTTTATCTATGTAGGTACTAGATATATAATAGTTAGTTGTTAATGAAACTGTTACATAATAATGGTTCTTATCCAAATTATGTGTAGTTTCATACACTGTTTTTAACCGACTTCAAAAAAGGAGGAGTTTTTTTAATTCTATGAGTATTTTTTTTATATATGTTTGTTACGCGATTACAAAGCCAAGTATGAAGGGAATAGTATTTTTCTTGCGGTATTCAGTAGGGTAAATTCTAGAGTGGTCCCATATCTAAGAAATCCGGGAGAAATGTGGAGAAACTCTAAAGCCGGAGCGAACTTTTATTTTTCTTGTGGTGTTCGAAATGATTTTCTTTCAAATCCATTACAAGAAATCTGGATATGATACTGAGATCCTGGAGAAATCTAAAACCCTCAAAATTACAAAACGCCTACTTAATTTGTATTAGCAATCAGCAGCATCAAAGTTTTTGAAAAAGAAACATGCTTAGACGCTTTCTATGGAAATAATGATATAAGTAGGTATGGTGTAAATTAATATAATATACAACTTAATAGTGATACTTTACAGCACTTTGGTATTAATTTATATATGTTGTGTTGTTTGGAGGCTAAGCCTATGCAGTTGCAGCCTAGTTGTTCAGTATCTAAATAAAAGATCACTTACACAATGGATGTTTAAGTGATTTAAGTGACTTACTAACAACGAATATCTATAAGTGGAGCGAGTCTATTTATGGCCGGCTGTACCATGCTTCACGAATGAACTGGATTTACAGAGCGTGGCCTCACCTCGCCGCACGGAAAGAAATGTGTTGATCGCGTCTACGCTACGCGCTGCCCGCTACAAGTTGTTACGAAGACGTAAACCGAAACAAAGGCTTTCATAACAACATAATATCGACGGTTGAAAAGCAAAAAGGTGCAAGCGACATCGACATTTCATACAAAAAAGGTCTTAAAGCACATGAAACACTCTTTACAACACAGTGTAATTTGCGTATCAACTGTTCTTGTCGCTTACGTCCTTTAGCCTTTCAACCGTCGATATATATTATATATTATATTGTATATTATGTCTAAATTGTAAATGTAATTACTCGAACCGCCCGAAAACGCTCTAAAAATAATAAAAAATTATAGTTTCAATATTTTATTCTGCAAGGCATATATTTTCAGCAAACGCTAAGATATTAAGTATTATTGGTTAGAATTGTATTATATTATAAATAAGTCGTAAGTAAGTACGTATTCTAAGTGGCTCAGAAAGGGAGCGTGTTCCCCAGTAGGTACAGCCATAAACGATTATGTGTATCAGCATTTTTCGCCGTAACGCACTTTAGATACAACTTATTGATCTCGGTACCTATCATGGGTCGAATGACTATTTAATGGAATGTGTTTATTAACGTGTACTTTGTGTTGTATCTGTAGCCGGATCACGACCTTTTCCCACCGGACCACGACCACTTCCCGCCGCCCCTGGACCACTTCGATTTGTTGTGAATTGAATTATTACTTTTATAATATTGTCAGGAATAAAAACCCTCATGTTATTTTTAAACTATCGCTATGTTAATTCATAATTATACAACGATTCGGGACTTTTGGCGATTAAATCATGGAACTTACTATTTTTGGTGACGTTTCGGATGCGTTGCAGCACCCGTGGTCACGACTTGACTAGCTTGCGAGCGTCGAGAGGCATGCGGGGAACATTTTTTGAGCATCTACCCACCATAACACTTATTATGAACGGTTAGGCCGGCTGGCGACACACCACACTCACTCTGCCAGTTTTTAACGGCACTGTGTTTTTGGTTTTAGTATATAATCACTGGATTCCACGTTCCGAATAATTTGAATCCATCTTCCCTATAAAAATGATTATATTTTTTAATTTCAATGGCTTCACACACAATCCATGAATAGTAGTGGCACATTATATTATATTATCTGTGGTAGTGGCGATCAGTAGAGAGGATTTTGGGTTGATGAAGCTCAATCCACTGCGGATTTGTTGAACTGCCTGTTTTTGTTATTATTTTCTTCCCAAATGTGTTGAAAAGCGTCGTATGGATACACGCGTGTATTGATGATTACCTTCAACAACAACTTTACACACTCGTATCACCTATTATTGTTTTTCAATTACTTTTCAATCGTCTTGGGTATTTTCAAAATGATTTATTTTGCTTTTTATTTTAAACTTCTTAGAGAGTACAGATATTATGTTTGCTGTAGAGCCCCCAGGTGAGTTGTCACCATAACACTTATTCTAAGAACATTTACTAATTAAACTTGAACCTATAACTGAAAACTGCACCAAAATCGAAATAGTAGTTTTGAAGAAAAAGAACAACATACATTTGCACAAACAATGTGTGCTGAAGCGCTCCCTGGTGAGTGCCGCACATTAAACTTAATTGATAACTGCATCAAAATCAGACAATTCGTTTTGGAGAAAAATAGCAACTTTCTCTTCTCCCTCTTAGCGTTAATCATAGTCTTGCGTTAACTGTGGACTGCAATCTGACCTCAAATCATTGTTTTCAGCCACACGTAATAGGGAGTGAGCCTAATGCCGTCTTCCGGGCACTATTGTTGACACAAGCCTTGTATCTGTGCCTGAGTCTGAGCTGTATATAGCGGTCTGATGTTAACAACGCCTTGTACAAGTACGACACCGCATGGGAAGAGATGGGGTGGTCCAAATTCTACTCTGCCGGGAACCACGCGGCTACTAAATTTTGCAACATTAACAATTCATAACAGGAACGTTAGAGAAGGTAAAAAATTCTATAAGACATTATATAAAAGGTTGACTAACTCTAAACACAATATTGTAGGTAGTTAGATTGTTTTATTTTATTTTTCTGACCAAGTGCTAGCCCTAACATTTGAGATAATTTACGAGCTAGAGCCAAGCGGTTCGGAGACTCTTTTCTTAGCTGCACCACCAAGGCCTGGAATTCATTACCAGCACACGTGTTTCCTTCTTCCTACAATCCCGGGTCCTTTAAGCGGGGCGTTAAAACGCATCTGATGAGGCCGCCAAGCTGAGTGCCACCATTGTAACATTACTTAGTGTCTGTAATGGTGACCCTCTTTCCTGAGACTTTGCCTTATCATCAGGCGAGGTGAAGTCAAGTTGGCGTGTCCTAGATAAAAAAAAAAGATGGCGGCGTTATGGTGGATCAAAGGGTGGTACCTACAAAGTATTGTAGGGTTTTATCCTTCGTGAGGGGGCTAGGTGTGTAAGACAGTTTGCGTGCGTTTGAAGCGAACCCTGGTGCCGTGTATTGGAAGATGAATGGATGGTTCTCGAGACGTGACAGGTTGGAGGAAGTTCTCGCCAGACGCCAAGGGCAACGAGGGCATTCGATATTCTTCTTTCAGACACAGTTACGCTCTGTCTGTTATACTATCCATTATTTGCATCTACCCTATTGCAATAATTAACCGCTGGTCGTGAAGCTTGGTATTGTACGGACCCGAATAGCGGAGAGTGACCACCCTCCGAGGTTACAATGATGGCGCGCGGTGAACTTACGCTAACTAGTAAAATCATTAATTTTTCTTTTTTATTTCTCAGAATACATACAATACAAATTAAGCTTAAGTTATGGCAACTAACTGCCACTTCAGCACACCTGCCACTACCGCAGGACACGTATCCTAAATCGTGAGCCAGACGAGACCCTGGCGCGTGCGTATATGCGTTTTGTCTATGCTTGGTAAAGGGGATTGGGTAACTGTTCGTGTACTAGTGGCGTCATTTATTTTTTCAGCGGCCATCCATAATTTTATTACCATTTCATTGTACTGTGTCATACAAGTATAAGTATAATTATTTTCATTGTGAGTTATATCGGAGCTGAGCTGTACAGGGTGGAAGATTTCGACCTTACCTGAAGGATAAGTACTCTAAACACTAGAGATGCTAGTTCCACATAAAGTAAACACTCTCTTATTTTTAAGATACAAAACTACATTGAAAGATTGCCGAAAATGCAACACCCGGTCGTCGAACCGACTTACCTCAACCTACACCTTCTCTTTCATGGATTTACCTAATTTAATGGTAAATTATTATTTATTTTTTTAATTTCATTTGACGAATAAAATGATTTATTCTATTATTAAAAAAAAGTAAATTAAATTAGGTAAATTAAAAAAAAGGATAGAAAGATTTGATCCTTATGATTGACCCTATCGACTGGTGCAATAAAAGTACAGGATATTACATTTTCGGATTTTAGTCGGTTCGATTTCCGGGTGTTTCAAGCATTTCAAATCTCTCTGACAAAGCTGGTAAATTAAATTGAGGGAAAGAGAAGGTTTAGGTTTAGTCAAGTCGGTGTGACTTTAGGGTGTGGCATTTTTGCAAACCGCTGAAAGCAGTTTTGTTTCTTTTTAAAAATAAGGTAATGTTTTCTTTGAGTGGAATTCGCTATCTCCAATATTTAGAGTACTTTCCCTCCAAGGACGGTCGAAAAATTCCACCCTGTATAGCTACATTAGTTACGTCCCTACGTCCCGGTATGGGTTAGAAAAGTTTGCCCATAGCAACTTTTGGTCAATTTACTTTCATATTAAACTATTTTCATTAATGGCTGCACAATTTCAAAACGAAGTCAACTTTAGCTCAATCCCTAAAAGTCAACCAAAATACGTGTACAACGCGTGTACCTACTGTTGTGTTGTTTTGCCAGCCGTTGCTTGTACGGAACAACGGCTTTCATAACAACGCAACATATAGGTACCTACCTATATATTAATACGTAAGTGCTGTAAAGCATCACTACAGTGCGGTAAAGTTTGTTCTGTATTCTGAGATTTGATATCGCGTAACAAACATACTTACATTTAAAAAATATAGGTATACGATATACCCAACGAATTGAGAACCTCCTCCTTTTTTTGAAGTCGGTTAAAAATAGCAGAATCTGGTTGCGATAAACCGCGACCATCACTTATCAATAAATACATAAAGAATTAATTAAAACATACGAGGAAAAAGCAGAAACCCAAAACTACCGCGGCGCCGGCGATTCTTCGAGCTTAGTTCAGTCAGACACGAGGTGGCTCCGACAGCGACGGCGACGTCTAGTGTCTACAGGCTGCGTCCTGCGCTTTTCGGCAGAAACAGATCGTCGCGTGTTGAGCAGCGCACATGTCTCTTTGGAAAGGACAGAGGGTAGGTGCCCAATTTTGTATTCTTGGTGTTTCAATGATCTGGCTCGTGACGTGCCTCCCTCGGTAGCTCCTTCATTGGATGCTACACATGAATATTATTGCATTTGGCCATAGCTGATAGCTTCCCTGGAAGGGGGACGCATAGGCGGTCTTTACCTATGTCGGCGCGGGGCACTCGGGCACAATAAGATTTTGGGGCCCCAATTTTTTTTATTACACACATATTTCCATGCAATAATGTCGGTCCATCGAACATGCATAAATGAAATTAATAATAATTTATTAATTTCATTTTTGCATTGAAATTAATAATAATTTATTAATTTCATTTTTGCATGTTCGATGGACCGATATATTGTTCAACATCGGTCCGTCATCATCAACCAATCGTTCTTTCGGCAGGTACTTACGACCAGCCATCTTGTTTATTGAATAAGCAATTTTGGAAAATCAACTTCTTTGCTAGCAAAATTGGTTAGGCATCGTACCCTAACAAAAAGAAGCAACCCTATGCATGGCTCGCTCCATAGCCCGCTGCGTGATGCATGTTTGGTCGTGGACTAGCCTCAATGTCAGTTTTCGTTTCAAACCACACGTAATTTGTCAAATTCTGCCTTCGATCATGCCAATTGTATTCTGTTGATTTCTCTTTTTAACCCCCCACACAAAACGGGGTGTTATAAGTTTGACGTGTCTGTGTGTGTGTGTGTCTATCTATGGCATCGTAGCTCCTGCACGGATGAACCGACTTGATTTTTTTTTTTTTTGTTTGAAATGTATATCGGCCGCAAGTGTTCTAAGTTATGTTTGAAAAAAAATCGATCCAAGATGGCCGCCGCTACAATATGACGGAGTACATACCTACTTATTTTTTCTCAACTCCCTCAATATGGGTATCAAATGAAAGGGCTTGACTAGTAGAATACCATACAATATGACAAATTTCAAATCCTAGATGGCTACCACCACAAAATGGCGAATTACATTTTATTTCAAAACTCCTTCAATATGGGTATCAAATCAAAGAGCTTGACGAGTAGATTAATTTAAAACGTGTGAAATTAAAATTACATTTAATTTTAAAAAACCCCCGTCACAAAAAACAACCCGCAAAAAGTCGAAAATAAGTTATGTTAGTTAGCCCTATAACTTTGATATACCTAGTAATACATATTTTGATTCAAGGGTTGTCATTGTCGGGGGGACCTTGGATCGGTCCTATAATATGACGTAGTGCTCTACCAGTTAGGTACTTATTTTCGACTTTGTGGGGTTTTTTTTCGAACTTTTGGCATTAAATTTCGCCAGATGGGCTACAGGAGCCTCAGTTTTTTTGCTCATCCATGCATTACCTAAAGCTTTCTCATCTAAAGCAAACGACTGGGTAGATAGGCTGTTCACGCCTCGTGCTCATAAATTCGATTTCAGCACAGCATTTGAATTTATTGGTTTGCGTTTCTGTTGCAATTCATATGACAATTATATTAATAAAGAATAATAATTCGTAAATACATTTTTACTAACCTAAATCTAACCGCGTCGGGAGATGCAGATAAATAGTATTTTAATTAATTTTAAAATTGGTCAATAAGTATTCGTACGAATAGACACTTAAGGATTAGCTCGTTGAAGTGGCAATAGGCGGGGCCCATAGCGCGCAGAACAGACGGCCGATGGGGCAAAAAAGTTCTGGAATGGCGACCGCGTACGGGCGAACGTAGCGTAGGACGCCCAACGGCCATGTGGAAGGACGACCTCATGAAGGTCGCCGGGAAGCGCTGGATGCGGGCTGCTTTAGATCGGTCATTCTGGAGGTCTGTACGAGAGGCCTATGTTCAGAAGTGGACTATGTGAGGCTGACATGATGATGAGACACTTTCTATTAATTTAATTACAAATATTCGCATAAGTATAGTAAGTACATATATGATTTCCGCAGGTTTCAAGTGAACATGCTTCATCGGATTGTGATGTTTCCTGTGACTCAAAATGCATCCAATAGAAATGTTTCGAATGTGTGGAAGAGAAAATGTCGGTCTGTCAGGGAGCCCCTGGGCACGTGACCCGTGTGCCCCTATGGTAAAGACGGCATTGAGCAGCCATTGCATTGCTAAAATGATTTTTTATTTTTATTTATTTATGTAGGATTTACAACATTACAATAATAAAACAAAATAATATCGATGGTAGCTGCAAAAGTATTTTTTTTATACAACTTATAACGACAAAACAATATTAATCACGTAGCGATAGCGTATACAAGGCGTGGGCACTCAAAAAAGATGGCGCCCGCTTGTTCGCTGCATGCGAAAGCAGTAGGTATTGCAAACTAAAAAAATACGAATTTGTTGTGAAAAAATTATTAGATATAATCATTTATACAATTTATATTAATGAAATTGTCATACATTTATTTTATCGATATTCGCTGGCCAGTTGATTACACATCCCTACAAGGCTGCGAAAAGAGTTTACGAAGTAAGCTAACAAAAAAAATATAAATAATAAAATATAATAAATATTTTAAATTACCTTTGTTTTTACTAGTATCTCCTTGATAACAAGTTCTATTTGAAAAAAGTGTTCTAGATTTCTATACAAATGTCTTATTAATATTTTAAAAATTAAAACTTTTCCAACAACAAATTTATTGTTGCAGTCTTTATAAACGAAGTCTCTAAAGTCACAGGTATCAAGCTATATTTTACGAACTATAGGTGACAGGCAAGCACACGGCCCACCTGATAGAAAGTGGTTACCATGACCTATGAACGTGTGTAACACCAGTGGAGTCACATCCGTGCTGCCGACCCTGTAAGAACAGAGTTTCTGTGCCGTCAGTGTAGAGGACAAAGCAGGACAAGTCTTTGTTCATCCCACTGACAGCACAAAAACTCTCCAGTGAGCTCTGGCTACCCTACTCACCGCCGGGAACACAACACGAAGTTATTATAACCGCGGTATTCTGTAGGGCGGAGGTACTTCCCCAGTCGGACTGCTCAATTGGGCGGAAATACCGCCGTGTCCTACCTCCTCTAATACTTAAATATCATTGGGTACATATACGAATCCCGATTTCAAGGCCACTTACCAAGTTTAAATTGTGAACGCTCAAAATACAGAACAAACCGTTTGTTCTGTATTCTAAGTTTTGACCAATGTATTTGTCAATTTTACTTTGGAACTGACCTTAGATGTTTTTAATTCATCTAAGGAACTGACAGACTTCTATAAAAACTGTCGTCCGTTATCGATAAATCCTTAGGAATGGAATTTTGTGTTCGTGGCTTAAGGCCCTTGTGGTGGAGGATCTACAGAACGAATTTTTTGCGTTTTTTTTGTGTGAATGGTCAGGCTGAATATTTTACGTTTGTCTGAGCGCATTTTGTTTGCGTAGGTACACCTAAACGACATCGTTAATAATTCACGTATCATGGTTATCGTTTTAGCACAAAGGTACCAAATTAACTAACTATGTAATTGGAGGATATTGGTATTTTTGTCCTCAAGTTAAGGTAAGTTTAGGTATTATTTGGTTAATGAGCTACTGTTATTGTAGCAACAGGAGGCTCAACATGGCGCTTATCGCTGGTGGCTAGGTGAGTCCCGTGGAAACAAAACGACCAACGTCCTAAAGTAAAATCTATAAAATAACATAATAAAGATAAGAGAAAAATTAATCATAATATTTGGATTTGTCATTCCATTCCTAAAAAAGTGCAAAAACTGATTAGTACCTACTGAAAATTAGGTATCCTCCTATTTCTTAAAAAAAACGGCAATTTCAGATGCAACGACCTATGTATTATATATTTTTTTTATCTAGAACACGCCAATTTGACTTCACCTCGCCTGATGTTAAGCTAAAGGCAAAGTCTTAGGAAAGAGGGTCACCATTACAAATTCAAACACACTAAGTAATGTTACAATGGAAGTATTTAACATGTTTATGTGACCAAATGGGAACTAATAAAGAACGTCTGCATCGAACTAATAAACCATCACGTTGTGGGGGCGTTCTAGATTGTTTGCCTTAATCTTTCAAGGATGGCCATAAAGCGGATTGATAGGAGACTTACCTCAACATCAGAGGCTGCTATGGGCAACTCACAGTCCTCTTATTCACCTTGCATGCATGGTTTGCTGAATCTGAAATGATAAGTGAGTCAAGGAGACGCTGCTGTAGGTACTGTAGTCTCCTTGTCTCACTTATGGTTTATGTAATAAGTGTATCACCCATGAGCTGGCTCGTCTCTCGCATGACCTCCTTTGTTCACGCAGACAAGCCCCGCCCGATTCGCCCCAGGCGAATTCTCCCTCTTGGTCGAAGGGAACACTTCTTGTCCCAGTCTGTTCTACTGGCGCGAGTGGCACCGACACCACGTGACGTAGACCACTCCGTTATATAGTTAATGACGCTCAAGTCTCTTGAAAATGTGTATTACAGTAACCTTTAGAGCAAACATACTACATCTCTATAAGAGACGGTTATAAGAATGATCACTTCACTAACCTAAGCATTCCCTATTTGACCAATATACCCCCCTTTCCTTTAATCTACACTAACTTCAGATAATCTGAAATGAAACAACTATGAATACCATTTCTATGATTCAGTAACAATAAGCTTTATGTCTTGATGGGCTGCACGATATATATTTAAGTGTTTAATATGACTACAATTATATTGCATGCGAGGAGCAATATAAGTCAATTTATCTCGGTTACATGACGATTAAAGATATTTAACAATAACACCCTCATGGCCTGTATCGTGACTCGTATGTCGTATCGTAGGTACACGAGTTTCGCACGGGTTTCCTATTAGAATTCATGATAGAACATAATACTTAATATTTGTTCATATTATGTCAAACAATGTATAGGTCAATGACCGTGACTTTGCTTATTCCAGTTTGGAAATACTTAGGCCGTATATAATTAAGACTAAATGTGAATACCAATATAATAATAATAATAAGAATCATTTTAATCTCAGACACCGGTCCATATGTGTTAGTAACAATGATCTTAAAACTATGTTAGTACAATGTTAGTAAAGGTTTACTGCAAAGAGTGACGGGAGGAACAATTGAGTAGCATTTAGTACCTACCGGCTTTAAAGATCATAAGTTCACTCTTCTTGGCATTATACCTAAGACCATGAGCCGCCGCATATGATTCACGGATCATCAATCAGCTTACGTAAAGCACCGATCGACGGGCTCATCAACACCATGTCATCCGCGTAGCTTATATTATTTATACACACGCCATCAATGGAACAGATAATGTTAGAGTTGCTGAGCTCACCGATCAACCCATTCCTAGTACAAGTACAATTCCTAGGGCTTGACAACGACCCAATCTGAGTCTTGTCTTTGGTACCCACATCGTGAGTTCATGACACACGTAAATCTATACTAATATTGTAAAGCTGCAGAGTTAGATTGTTTGTTTGTTTGAACGCGCTAATCTCTGGAACTACTGGTCCGATTTGAATGATTCTTTCAGTGTTGGGTAGTCCATTTATCGAGGGAGGTTTTAGGCTATATATCATTACGCTACTACTTGAGGGAGCGGAGCATTGATAATAAATGTTAACAAATCCGGCAATATTTCATACATATTTTGAAGACTAAAACATATGGGCTCAAAGGGATATGTGTTGATTTATATGATTACTTATGCAAAAATTAATTTAGATATTTTACGTAATTAATTAGTGTAAGTAAACTAATATTTTTATATAAAAGAATTTTTACATGTGACGCTACCCGAACTAATAAAAGTGTGTATTATTTAAAATGACGGTCACTCTGTGTAAGTCTCTCGTACAGAACAGAACTATTATTGCTTCCCTGTGAAACGATAATAAAAGTAATTATTTAATTTTAAATACAGTGTTCATATTTTTGTCCCCAAAACCCTAACAGGTTATGGGCCCAGTATTGCGACATTTGTAAATATTTAAATCGTTACTGCCTATACTGTAGGGAAATAAAAATACTACCTACCTGCAGTTTAGTGAATATAATAGTGAGTGTAAAAATAGTGACAGCATCATTGTTGTGATAAGGAAAAGGTATTGGCATAACTGGAAAACCGTAAGTAATGGAATATTCAAAACAAAAACGGAATATAAAGCCTTTCGACGGTGATAAATACAGTGTTTGGAAATTTAGAATGCGTTCATTGTTAAGTGAAATGGATTTAATGGCGGTAGTTGATAATGATATTCCAGAAGACCGATCTGAGATGTGGGAAAAGAACAACAAAGTAGTTAAAAATATTTTAGTGGAATATTTATCGGACTCGTTTATCGGTTTTGTAAATGATAATATAACAGCCCAGGAAGTTTTCAGAAATTTAGATTTAATATACGAACGTAAAAGTTTAGCAAGTCAACTGGCTTTACGAAAGAAATTGTTAATACTAAAACTACAAGGCGATATACCCTTAATAAAACATTTCACTGTTTTTGACGAGTTAATTACGGAATTATTGGCAGCGGGTGCCAAGTTGGAAGAAACTGATAAGGTTGCACATTTATTGTTAACGTTACCAAATACCTACGACGGAGTCATAACTGCTATCGAGACATTATCTGAGGATAACCTAACATTACCATTTGTGAAAACCAGGCTTTTAGACCATGAAGTGAAATTAAAGAATGAGAGTGGTGATACAAGCGCAAAGGTTCTACATGTTGAAAGTAACACTGAAAATAATTACAAGCGAAAATTTGATACTAATAAATCAAATCATAACTACCCACACCAAAATAATAAAAAGTTTAAAGTACAGAAAAATCAGAAGTTTATAAAATGCCATTATTGTGGACGTAAGGGACATGTTAAGAACAATTGCTTTTATTTTAAACGGTCAAATAAACAAAAGGATGTGTCAGACAGAACAAGAACAGTTCAAACAGTGGGATTAACTGAGCAATCGAAGCCTGACGACTTTTCAGGTTATGCATTTATGACCGGCGAGTACCAACATGAAGATACTGCAAATACTATTAAATTTTTGTTGGATTCTGGAGCTTCTGATCACATCATAAACAGGGATGATATCTTTCATTCATACGAATTAATTAAACCTATGAAAATTTCAGTTGCTAAAAGTAGTGTTTTTATTACAGCTACAAAGAAGGGATCTATAAACGTAGTGAGTAACAACGGCGTTGCAGGCGTTCTGGAAAATGTGCTGTACTGTCGTGAGGTGCCATACAACTTACTATCTGTCTCAAAGATGCAGCAGGCAGGCTTGCAGATAATTTTTGATGAGCATGGCACGCGCATTATGAAAGAAGGTCAACTGATATTGAGAGGTAAGAATTTAAACAATTTAATAACAATATCTTTTGAACTACCTACAAAAATTGATCGGTCTGTTTTTCAAGTATGTCAGCAAAATGTAAATTATAATTTGTGGCATCAACGTTTAGGTCATATTAGTAAAACTAAATTCTTTGAATTAAAAGGCAATAATATGATAGCAGACCAACAGCAAATTGATAAAATATTTCCAACCAATGAATTGTGTGAGGCTTGCATAAGTGGAAAACAGACACGATTACCTTTTAATAAGAATAAGTGCAAGGAATACATAAAACGACCTTTATATATTGTGCACTCAGATGTATGTGGCCCTATCACTCCTTCATCAGTAGATAACAAGAATTATTTTGTATTGTTTGTGGATCAATTCACACATTATTGTGTTGTATATCCGTTGACGTATAAATCAGATGTGTTCTCTGCATTTAAAGATTTTATTGCGAAAGGTGAAGCAAAATTTAACACACAATTTGTGACTTTGTATAGCGATAACGGTGGAGAATATTTATCTACCGAAATGAAAGATTATTGCAAACTAAAGGGAATTAGTTACCATTTGACGGTGCCCTACACACCTCAGTTAAATGGTGTGGCTGAACGGATGGTCCGAACTATAACAGAAAAGGCTCGTTCAATGTTGAATGGTGCAAATTTAGATAAGTGTTTTTGGACTGATGCAGTATTAACTGCAGTTCATTTGATAAATATTACACCAACAAAAGCCTTAAATCAGCCTAAAACCCCTTATGAGCTGTGGCATGGGCGAAAACCATCAATTATGTCACTTAGGATATTCGGTTCAACTGTGTATGTCCATAATAAAACTAATATAGGTAAATTTGATAGTAAGTTTTGGAAAGGGATTTTAGTAGGTTATAGTCCAAATGGTTATAAAGTTTGGAACACAGAATGCGAAAAATATGTAACTGTAAGGGATGTTGTAGTAGATGAGACTAATTTTCTAAAGTCTAGGCCTGCAAAGCCTATAGAGAAAAATGTTGAATGTTCTCGTGATGACACTGATGTAGATTGTCTTTTTAAATCAGTGTCTAAAAGGTCTCAAGATACAAACATCCTTAAATCAGATACTTCGAAATCTGATGTACCAGAGGTACAATGCAGTCCGAGTAAAATTCGCAGAACAGACAATGAACCTGAAATTAATTCTGATACTTCACCTGTAAATGCTAGAGATACAACTAATGAATCATTTGTACCTAGAAGGAGTGCTAGGCTCAAGGGTCGACCTCTTATTTCTTATGAGGAAACTAATGATGATTATGAATTGTCTGCTTATCTATTTACAAGTACTGTACCTAAATGTTTTAAAGAAATAAAATTATTGAGTAGTAGATCATGTTGGGAAGATGCAATTAAAGATGAACTTAATTCCCATAAAGTAAATAATACTTGGACTTTAGTTCCAAGACCTAATAATAAAAATATAATAGATTGTAAATGGATTTTTACTATAAAACATGATGAATTTGGAAAACCTTTACGATATAAGGCTCGGCTTGTTGCCAGAGGTTTCAGTCAGGAATATCTTACTGATTACAATGAAACTTTTGCTCCTGTAGCGAGAATAGCTAGTTTCAGATTTATTATTAGTTTCGCAAATCAATTTAATTTATTAATTCATCACATGGACGTAAAAACTGCATTTTTAAATGGTACATTAAAGGAAGAAATATATATGAATATTCCCGAGGGCGTTGTTAGCAAAAATAGTAATTATGTTTGTAAATTAAATAAAGCATTATACGGACTGAAACAATCTGCAAGATGTTGGTTTGATGTATTCGAACAATCACTAAAAGATAAGGGTTTTCAAAATTCATCAGTAGATAGATGTATATATTTTCTAGATAGAGGTCACATCGAGAAAAATATTTATGTGGTACTTTATGTCGATGATTTGGTAATAGCTTGTGCGGATATGCAGACAATGAATGATTTTAAAAATTATCTAATGAGCAAATTTAAAATGACTGATTTGAAGGATATAACCTTTTTCCTTGGTATTAAAATAACTAGATACGCTGATACAATTACTCTTGATCAAAGTGCTTACATTCAAACAATTTTAAATAAATTTAATATGATTAATTGTAACCCAATAAGTACACCTACTGAAATTAAATTAAATTATGAAGCGCTAAATTTGGAAGATAAATATGATGCACCATGTCGTAATTTAATTGGGTGTTTAATGTATCTTATGATATGTACCCGTCCCGATTTAAGTACATCAGTTAATATATTAAGCCGCTATACAAATAAAAATACTAAGGAGTTATGGTTATGTCTAAAGCGGGTACTGAGATACCTTAAAGGTACTATGAATTTGAAATTGACATATAAAAGAAATATTTACAATAATGTTATATGTGGATATGTTGACTCTGATTGGGGTGGACATGATTATAGTGATAGAAAAAGTACTACAGGTTACCTATTTAAGCTCTTTGAACATTGTACTGTAACTTGGTGTACAAAGAGACAAAATTCAGTAGCGACATCATCTACTGAAGCCGAATATATGGCACTGTATGAGGCTGTTAAAGAAGCCTTGTGGTTGAAGTCTCTAGCCGAGAGTATTAATGTAAATATAAATAAACCTATAACGATATTTGAAGATAATAACGGTTGCATTAATATAGCTAATCATCCTACTAATCATAAAAGGTCAAAACACATTGACATAAAATATCATTTTTCCCGAGAACAAGTAGAGAAAAATGTCATACAATTAGAATATGTACATACAGCTAAACAGCTTGCTGACATATTGACGAAACCGTTACCAGCAGTTTCTTTTCAAGATTTGAGAAGGAAAATAGGTTTAGAATAAAGAGTAAATTGTTTATTAATTTTGGATTATTATTAAAATTAGAATTAATTAATTTAAGTTTAAAGGTTTGATTAGGTTTTTCTGGGTTTTCCCTAATCCTAGCAACAAATGTTGGACCTTGTTTGTAAATACTCCCAGCACACACTTGGAAGTAATATTATGTTCTGTAGAATTATTAATTTGTATAAGAAGCATTATTAGTTATGCAATGATTAATTTTTGAGGGGGCGTGTTGATTTATATGATTACTTATGCAAAAATTAATTTAGATATTTTACGTAATTAATTAGTGTAAGTAAACTAATATTTTTATATAAAAGAATTTTTACATGTGACGCTACCCGAACTAATAAAAGTGTGTATTATTTAAAATGACGGTCACTCTGTGTAAGTCTCTCGTACAGAACAGAACTATTATTGCTTCCCTGTGAAACGATAATAAAAGTAATTATTTAATTTTAAATACAGTGTTCATATTTTTGTCCCCAAAACCCTAACAATATGAAGCTTCAAAATATACCCCGGGCGAAGCTGAGGTGGGTCAGCTAGTCGAATAATAAATCTCAGAGTAATCGGTGAACCTACAAAAAAACCGATCGTATTGAGAACCTCCTCCTTTTTGAAAGTCAGTTAAAAATAATTAAACATGTGGGTAGTTACTAGTATCGTGGCGGTTAGGAAAAGTTGCGAGGTCACTCGGCAAGTGCACCGCGCGCAGTGTCACTCAAGTAAGTACTCCTACTCCACACAAAAAAATGAAGATTATATTATCAATTCGACACATTTTATCGTCAGTAGCTTAGTCGCCCTTACGTTCGAGAGGTCCCGGGTTCGAATCCTGAATAACTACTGACGTGAACACACTCCTAACACATAAACTTAGCTGAGCTGGTGGAGTTATCAGTACAATTAGTTAAAAAGTATAACATGTGGATATACCTACCTACACGTACCCAAGACCACCCAACGTTAGTAGGTGATCAAGTTAGTAGTCTACTGGTCGGTCTGCTGCGTCTTACGAGTAGGTGTTATAATAAGTTGTAACACTTGTAACACAAGAATGGCTTGTTAGATTAAAGTGCAGCCACAGAATAATAAATAGTGCGTCAGCAGCGGCGTTACGACTATCCGGTATTTTGATATTTTGTAGAAAATAGAATACTTAATTTTTGTTTAATTCCTTTTTTGTTTTTTGCAGAACCGGCCAAAGAGTCACCCTTCAACGGAGAAGGTAACCAAGGCCATAAAAAATGGCATCAAGACTTTGATACCGAAAATACAAAAAGGATTTAAAGAGAACGGCAGCCTCTCGCCGGTTCTTTTGGGAGCCTTGGGACTGGCGCTGCTGGCCATCATCATGTACTTCATCTTCTTGTACTGCAAGCGACAGTCCGAAGGTAGGTGCTCTTTGGGTCGCCACGCGGTGAGCGGCAGCGCCCCTACCCCAAGGTGAGGAGACGGTGTCTCTCTTGAGGGTTGCTCAGAAGCTTTCCAGCGGAGAGCAGGCAAGTGGGCGGGTGTGTAACACTCACGAGGTAAACACGCCTACGGACATTTCAAAGCCGTAAATGGCCCAATATCGGCTGTGGCGTGAATTTATTGGGTAACCTCGACAGTTGGGATCCGAGACAGCGGCGGCGTGATGTACTGATCATCTACCTACTGCTACAGCTGCGAATGCTGCGATTCCCTAAACAGTGTTACTCGTTTGGGTATTCCTTAATACACCGTATTATACCGAGTACACTAATTAATTTAATTCAATTCTTTATTGCACAAAATCAGTACAGAGGTCATACCCAAAGAACCACCACCAAAACCAAACCACTGTGTTGTATTGTATCCTGCCGCGATTTAATTGGCATTCAAGGTATAGCGTTGTTTAACATCAGACAGATATATACAGTCCAGAATCAGGCTCAGATGAATGGCTCGAGGCAACAATAGTGCCCGGAAGACGGCAATAGGCTCACCCCCTATTACGTGGGACCGAATTCTATGATTGGTGAAATGTATTCACCTCTGTCTAACCTTTCGGGGATAAAGGCGTGATTATATGTAATGTAAAAATTTTGCGCTAAGTCTTCGTGAACCTTCATGACCGTGACTAACTCAATATTACTCCCCAGCGGCTGACCCGGCGCCGGTGGCTGCCCCGGCGACTGCACCGGCGCGGGTTGCCCCGGTGCCTGCCCCGGCGGGCTTCGTCGTCGTTCAGCAGCACCCGCCCAGCTTCAGTGGTAAGTCTCGCTTCTAAAACTTACCCTTCAAGCCTTTCCTTTTTACTTTTACGTGAAACACGTGCTGTTCTGCAACACCAGCCTCATCCATCCGTCCATCAGTAGTCGTACCGGTGTGCAGGTGGCCCAGTGCAAATGTTGATATGCATGAGCCCAGGCTCTGTGTACCTATAAACTACTATGTTGTTGTGCAGCGCCCCCCGACCCCGGCAACGCGCCA
This sequence comes from Eilema griseolum, assembly GCA_963662185.1. Lineage (NCBI taxonomy): Eukaryota > Metazoa > Arthropoda > Insecta > Lepidoptera > Erebidae > Eilema > Eilema griseolum. The sequence goes on along the minus strand of OY759229.1, from coordinate 199,746 downwards.
GTCCCGCCACTCCCGGCGTACCACAGCGTCGTCGTTCAGCAGCACCCGCCCAGCTTCAGTGGTAAGTCTTGCTTCTAAAACTTACCCTTCAAGCCTTTCCTTTTTACTTTTACGTGAAACACGTGCTGTTCTGCAACACCAGCCTCATCCATCCGTCCATCAGTAGTCGTACCGGTGTGCAGGTGGCCCAGTGCAAATGTTGATATGCATGAGCCCAGGCTCTGTGTACCTATAAACTACTATGTTGTTGTGCAGCGCCCCCCGACGCCGGCAACGCGCCAGTCCCGCCACTCCCGGCGAACCACAGCGTCGTCGTTCAGCAGCACCCGCCCAGCTTCAGTGGTAAGTCTTGCTTCTAAAACTTACCCTTCAAGCCCTTCCTTTTTACTTTTACGTGAAACACGTGCTGTTATGCAACACCAGCCTCATCCATCCGTCCATCAGTAGTCGTACCGGTGTGCAGGTGGCCCAGTGCAAATGTTGATATGCATGAGCCCAGGCTCTGTGTACCTATAAACTACTATGTTGTTGTGCAGCGCCCCCCGACGCCGGCAACGCGCCAGTCCCGCCACTCCCGGCGTACCACAGCGTCGGCCTGCTGTCCGGCGACACCAACCCTGCTCGCTGCTACGGTGCAAAACCGCCAGCTGGTTGTTACATGTAGTAGGTCTACTGTAGGTTTAATTTCTGTATAAAATTATTTTTCAAATCAAATCAGATCAGATCAAATCAAATCATTTATTTGCATAATACAGGCTCCAGAAAGCTTGTAAAAAATAATAGGTCCGCTGTCTTACAACCTCTTCAAGGTGTGCAAATATTTTTAGGTATTGTCTATACACGCAACATTTCAATTAGAAAGCATTCATAATACATATTTTAATTGCATTAATGAATTATTGAATTATTGTAAGAAATTGAATACTTACTGTCAAAAGGAAATAAGGAGATTGTTATAATTACCTATAGTAAATGTCGACTAGGTCCATTACAATAACAAACAATAACAATCACAATTAGTAGGTATCTTATATCACATGCTCATGTCCAAGACTTTATATAATGTATTGAATATGAATTAATAAATATGTATTTACGTCATCATAACATTTTTCGTTCAGTAACTTTCTGAGTGCCTGTTTAAAAGTAGTTACGTTTGTACTTTTATGTTTTTGGATAGTTTGTTGTATATTTTTGGGGTCATGGCTAAAACAAAATTATGAATTAGAGTAGTGTTTGACGGATACAGGCATAACCTTGCTTTTTACGCAGGCAAAGTTTTAGACGAATCTGCTGACCCCACGACATGATGTCACGTGATGATTGTTGTTATGATGTCAGCAGATTCTTAGCGAGTTCATTTGCTCCAATAAAGATTATTATTATTATTATTTGTGTGTTTATTCAACCCTTCCCTGTATGGGGTGTGATACGTAGTTTCGTATGCCAACTTTGCGACGCACGCTGCTGCGAAAAAAAAATCAAGTGGTACGCCCTTGCGAAAAGCCGTTGTATCGAAAATCGCGAAAGCGAATGACGGACTCGCGAACACGCTGTCTCGACATTCTTTTTATGTGTGGTACGTTCGATCGATAGTCACGTTATCGAAATTCATTGTTGCGATTAGAGTGCCTATGCCTATTCAAATCTATCGTATGGGAATAGAACTCACGACCTCTAGACTAGAACAGAACTAGACTAGAATGAGTTGCTTAGACCACAAGGCTATGATTAAAACCCATTAGTCATGTAATTATTGTGATCTGTATATTAACTAGCATGTTATGCTTCCCGTTATGATAAACTTAGTTATAACATTCAAGTTCTAAGCTATGGTTCATGTTCTAAGCACACATGTTATAATCATGCAATCACAACAATTCATATAAAATGTAGGTGGACTAAAAATGTCATGCTGTTCTTACGAACTGCTTGCTTCACGGTCGAAATCTCCAGATACTCATGTATTTCCTTGTTTCTAACAAACGAGTGTGGATTTGAAATAATAAAAGTATTTTGTGGTACCTACCTAAAGCTAAGAACATTTTATTTCATTGGTAACTAAAACTAGATACCTACATAAGTGTATTATGTTGTTTGTGAAAATAGAAAGCATGTTAGAAATTGCAAAGTACGTCTGGTGAACTAGGAACACTCTTCAGCTCGCTTAGCTCCGGGAGATGAACACCGATTCTATTATCGCACCGCTCGTCCTAGGCTGGCAATTCATCCTCACACATGGCGACCTGAAGCGGTGCGCACTGTGCGGTATGAAATAATCTTCATCCCACGCACGCTTAAGCTGTGAATGCCCGGGTATTCGAAGGTGTTTATCCACCAGTTTACTGCCGCCGCCTGCTCATATTATTTAACGTAATTTCATTTTCAAAAGGTATTTTAAAAGTAATATGTTCTGCAATCATTTTTGTACCTACTTAATGTAAAGTATTCCATGACATCATGCGCGGAAGGTCATTAGATCCACAACACGCACCCTCGGCAGGGTGGGTCGTACTGGGCGAAACGCTAGATTTATCCTAAATTATTAATAAACTAATAGATCTTAAACAATGATATTACTTACATATAATTTTAAAACAGTTCTTTGGGCAAAGTGTGGGAACAGTATGCTGCCTTCGATACCCGAGCTCGCATTTTTTGTAGGTGGCCGTACTTAGAAATCTTATAGCAAAAACATACAAATGACATGTTTATGGGGCTTGAGCCGTGTGCTGTGACCCGGGCCGGAGAGCCGTCGCCCTCGTGCAGTGTGAGTGCACCTCAGTAGGTAAGTACATACTTACAGTACGGCCGTGATGCGTGAGATCAGCTGACACTTATCCGTATTCCCAAACGTCACTCGAGATTTCACTCCCCTCGACTCAACCACATTTGATTAATTTGGCAGTTATAGTTACAAAAAATCACTCCACTCCGAATTTACTCAAAAAATTCCTCATTTTGAACATGGAATTCATATAACTCAATGATTTTGAGTAAAAAAAACAGACGCCAAATGAAGTAAGCACACGACGACGCGACGACGGTCAAGTTTAAAATCCCCTCAGGTCTATCGTAAAATAGTTTTGAAGACTACGAGTAGGTATATAAATTTATAATTATTAGGTCTTTACTTATGAAATTATCGAAATTTTCGAATCTTACAGCTTCATGAGTTCTTTATGCCTGTAATTTAATAGCTATTTCCATAATTTGTATTTTGTTTGAAATTAATTTCAAAATTTTACAACTCTGTATTAAATTTTGTTTTTATTGGCCGCTTGATAAATTCAATTCGATCTGCAAAAACAACACTTCCTAATGCTATCTATTTGATAAACGTAGGTATTACTTTTTTCAGCTGTCACTTTTCAAAAATGTAATTATAGTGTTTGTTAACTTAATGTTGTCTCATTCATACACAAAAATAATTATAAAATTTGGATTTGTTATTCCTAAAAAAAATGCAAACATGATAGTACAGAAACTTGGGTTTCCTCCAATTTCTTAAAAAAAAGAAAACGGCCATTTCAAATGTAACGACTTATTATTTGACAATACAACTTATTTTATTACAGAGCTAAAAACGTACCCGGTTTTTGCTTGTTTTGTGGACCTGTTTGTGCATTTGGCCTGGTATCATATAATATTTTATTATGGAAAAATCTAAGTGATACTAGCTCGCCTCCTGAAGTTATATCCATATTTAAATATTGGTATGGCAATCAGAGGAACTGTGTAGAATAGGGCAATTCACAGTCAAGTGTGTATGGACTGTGATGCGGGGTGAGACAGGGGTCAGGTCGAGGACCTCAGTAGCACCAGTATTGGGGTGCCGTATAGGTGGTATTTGTATTAACAATATTAGTTCCGCTGATGGTCGGTGCTGCTGAGCCCTGAGCGCATCGACTGGAGCATTACGGAGACTACTTCAAGTCTGCGAATAGTTTGCAGAGGCTCACGGGCTCAGATATAACTCTCTTAAAACTAAGTTCACGGTGTTTCAAACAGGAGCGATGGGTTGTCAACGGAGCGTACCTTCTGTTAAGCTCGGAGGCACTAAACTGGGTCACTGGAAACTTTTCAGACTCTGTAGACATGGAGAGGGAGCGTAGAGCGTTGTACGTTCGCTGTATCATGTCGGCTCGCAGATTTGCGCGGTGTAGTACCTAAACAAGCTTAGATGAATTAAAAATTTAAAAAAATAGTTCATCTAAGTAAACAAGTTAAATTGACACTCTTTAAAGCTTACTGCCAATCTTTCTGCACGTGCAGTCTGTGGGCGTACTTTAAGCAGCGTGCATATGGTGCTTTGCGCGTTCAATATAAATATTGCGTTCAGGCTGACGTTCGTCAAGCCGCGCCATTGTAGCGCCTCACCCATGTTCGCCGTGACGCGTACGGATTGTTTTTATACCATTATCAGAAAGGCAGCCCTACCTTCATCCTGAGCACTCTGGCTGAGCGGTGGGACTCCCCACCCCACTGCTGAGCCGTTAGCTGTAGCTACATACGTACATACCCCTGTATATCAATATCCGTGCCTCTAACACAGGGAGCATTACATTACCGTTGAGGCTCAGAATGTCGACTTCCCAAAATGTCCCCTGGTTCCAAAATGTCAACTTCCCATAATGTCCCTTTCCCAAAATGTCGCTTTCCCAAAATGTCGCTTTCCCAAAATGTCGCTTTCCCAGAATGTCCCCCATTCTTAGGCTTAAACCAACGAAATAAAAAACCAATTTTGAATCATTTTTTTATATTAATTAGGTACTTAAGTAGTGGGATTTTTAATTAGAAAAGAAATTTGTAATGAAATATAGTCATGTATTGTCAAAATTTAGGCACCTACTTAAATTTACTTAAGTATGTATACCAAATAAAATCAATATCAATAGGTATCAATATTTTACACACATTCAAAAAGATTAAAAGAATAACTGTTAGTAACATATCCAAAGGTATAATTAAGATAATATGTAGTAGCTATTACTAATAGTAACTCAAGTATTACAAATAAAATATGATTTATTCATTTTCTTAAAAATGATAAACATAACATTGATAAAAAACGATAAAATATAGACAGTGACATATCAAATCAAATATATTTTAATTGTGGTACTGAAATTTACTTTGGTTAATTAACATTACGAATAATAGTACATTATGGTACAAGTGTGTAAAGTTGGTGATTACCGCTGAGGCGACATTGAGTCGGTCTTAACAGAGCCGAGGACGGTAATCGCCATACACACGAGTGTGTATTTGGTATACATACTTAAGTAAATTTAAGTAGGTGCCTAAATTTTAACAATACATGACTATATTTCATTACAAATTTCTTTTCTAATTAAAAATCCCACTACTTAAGTACCTAATTAAAATAAAAAAATGATTCTAAATTGGTTTTTTATTTCGTTGGTTTAAGCCTAAGAATGGGGGACATTCTGGGAAAGCGACATTTTGGGAAAGCGACATTTTGGGAAAGCGACATTTTGGGAAAGGGACATTATGGGAAGTTGACATTTTGGAACCAGGGGACATTTTGGGAAGTCGACATTCTGAGCCTCACGAGCATTACCGAAAGACACAATTTATTTATAAATTTTCTACTGCACTATGATACTAACACTAGATTAATATTATATGCTAGGTAGGTACTAACAAATTTATATGGATTGAAAAAATCTCAAATAAAACTTATTCTCTTCCATTGTATTCTAGAATCACTAAATATTTGTCTGGAAGTCAAGACAGGTAAACGTAGACTAGCAGTACACATTGTACAATTGGGTATTATTCCTGTACTTAAAATAAATTAAAATAAATTATACCTATAACCATAGATAATATAATATAATTCTTATACTATAACTAAGCTTACTAAATGAAGAATGGTGGAAGAGCGGTAAAAGCTGTGTCGGTTATTATTTTGTCGTTGTTATTTATTTTTGATCATCCACATTTTCTTTTTTCATACAAGCTTCCTTATAATTAACCGACTTTCAAAAAGGAGGAGGTTACACCGATTACTCTGAGATTTACGATCCGATTTCTGTGATTCTTTTTTAGTTCGATGCAGAATACTCGTAGTTCCCATTTGGTCACATAAAAATGTTAAATAGTTTTTACCAGTAGTTTCAATTTTATAAACATCTATGTGTACTTTGGTACGTGTGTTGTAACCGACTTCTTCTCAATGTTCTTCGATATTTCAGTTGTTTCGGTATAACTCCGAAGAAATCAAATAGGAAATGGTAAATTATTCATTTTAGCTACTTTTAGGACGCTGTGACACGGTAGGCGCCATTATGATGGTCAAGGGTGAGCTAGAATTATTAAGTCTTGAAATACGAAGACAGATAACAGAATTTCTTTATGACGTCTCGTGTAAGTTATTGCGAGTTTTATATCGAAAAATATGATCGGCATGCTGAGTTGGTTCAGCATGCCGACCATATTTGAGTTAGTTCAAAAAGGGGAACAAAAACAACCTTTACGGTACAGTACTAAAAAGTAAAAAATATAAAACTACGTTTAAAAAAACCCCTTTAGAAACTATAAACTATAAAATAACATAATAAAGAAAAAGATAACAGAAAAATTGTACATTTACTAATCTGCTAGAAGTCGGTGCCTACTTTGTCTGTTGTGCCTGAACTATTGTGGTACAATCAATTGAAATAATATGGCTCTCGTCCTAGGCACCGGCTTCTAATAGATCAATAAATCTGTAAACTCAGTATTTTTTCTCTTATCTTTATTACAAGTTATTAATTCGACTAGTCAGTCAAATACCCCATTTTGTTTGGAAGACGTCTTGAAATCTATCCGAAATATTTTATGTTTGCCAGATGTTCCCGCTTTCTCTAGTTGCATTTTTATGCCATCCTTTGTCCTAAAAAAGTTATTCATAAAACACAATCGGCAACTGTTCTGTCGTTAAAATGTTGCTGTAGTATTGTTGTTTTTCAATGAAAATAAACTACTTTTGTTTACTTTTTAAGCGACTTCCAAAAATGAGGAGGTTCTTAATTCGATTGGTATTTATTTTTATGCATAAACCTACAACACCGATAACTCTGAGATTTACGATCAGTATATGTAGGTACTTACGTGATTCTTTTAAGTTCGATACAGACTAGTTGCCTTAAATCTTTGACTCTTTCCTCTGTCGCACCATTAAGGCCTGGAATTCATTACCAGCTCACGTGTTTCCTTCTTCCTACAGTCCCGGGTCCTTTAAGCGGAGCGTGAAAAAGCATATGATGAGACCGTCAAGCTGAGTGTCACCATTGTCACACGGTATGTGTAAGTAATGGTGACCCTCTTTTCTGGGACTTTGCCTTCAGCTATTGGTGGCGCATGGCCACGTGCGGTAATGGACTGTATTGCGGGAAGTAGCTAACTGTTCCATTGACGCTTTACACACAAAAGACAGGTGGTCGGGTTGCCGCGGGAGTGATCCAAGCAATGAATGCAACCCGAGAAATTAGGAGAGGATGCACTAACCTTCACGACACACGTGTTTTCATCGCAGCCGGTACACGGATCTTCTCTTCCTTGCTCAGGAGCTGCCGTCAGCATCACTAGATCACTTGAGGAACACACGAGAGGCACAATCCGATCGGTAAAGGTCTATGAAGCGGTAAAAATGTAACAAATATTAATCATTTTTGAGAGACGCGAGCGCGGTCCGTCCTTACGCTGGCTAGTTCAAAGCGAGACTGAGTGTCTATATTTCACAAATGGCGGACGGAAGCTATATTATGGTTAGTGCGGGAGGGGAGCTGGGTATAGAAAGAGTGTGTTTCCGCGTCAAGAAATACAGCTTCTACATCGGCGCAACCATTCCCCCCGGCTTGAAGGGTTACCTTCGAAACGACAAATGCGAAACAAATCTAAAGTCTAATCTAAATCTAGGTTTGGGAAATAACAACTAAAATATAAACCTAGATTGGAGCTCGTGCCTACTGCTGGCTAGGCAGAGGGCAGAGGCGAACAAACAACACAACGCAACAGTCTCGACCAAGACGAGACGCGATTAGCCAACAACAAAATAAGGGTCTCTTCACGTGGGACCGATACAACAAGCGAGTGCTTCTTCTCCTCGGGTGGTTCGGAAACCGTAGTGGGGTTGAATTGACTAACTGGCCACTTATCTAACGCGGCATGAATCCAGGACGGTCCACTAAACCATAACGGGTGATCTAAAATTTGCGAAGGAAGCAATCCACGAGAGAGACAATCGGCTGGGTTGTCGGTGCCAGCAACGTGAAAGAGATTATGTGGCGCCAATTCAGATTGAATTTTTGCCACTCTATTAGCGACGAATGTGTCCCAACGATGGGGCGAAGAGTGGGCCCAACACAAAGCGACTGTTGAGTCCTAAAAGCTAAAAATTACTAATATTAATGCGAAAATTTACAATTATGTCATTAAGCGACACGGAAGTGCTAGTCTTAGCACTGCCATCCAAAACTACACGGAGTTTTAGTAGTAAGCTTATCTTCTCTAATAACTCCGCGGTGCGGGATAATGTACGAAGGCTGGGTCCCGCCAGTGTCCGCAGGCGCAGGTGAGATGTAACCTTTATCTAAATATTCGTTAACAACCTCATCATAGGCCCGCTTCGACTTTGGGGACGCCTGCATCTTTCGTTCCAAACAAAGAAAGCGTTTTTCAGCGGATACACGGGAGCCACCGAGCGAAAACTTGCGGATGGTAGACTCCAGTGGCGGCTCGACGGTGCAACAGAACGAAGCAGTCGAGTGACTAAAACTATCCATAGAAGCGGGTGCGGAACCAATTATAACAAAACCAAGAACTGTTTCCAGTGCGTGCGGAGCGGGGTACGTCGGTCCCCCTTGAACCTTACGTGATAACTGGAGGTGCGGGAGAATCGAAGCGCCGATCAATATATCGACGACTCCAGGAACAGCGTAAGTCTCATCTGCTAAAGGCAAGTCTTTAAATTTCGTTAATAAAGACGTGTCAACCGGGACGGTAGGCAACTGTTCAGCTATTCTATCTATAACGAGCGAATCCATGTCAAACCAAATATTATTATTAAAACGAGATCTAAACCTTGTTTTAACGGTGCCACGAACAGCTGACTGTAAGCTTCCAAAACCCTTCACCACTGAGCGGGTTGAACGCTTATCAACACTGAAACCAAGACGCCGACAACAATCTTGAGTAATAAAATTACTTTGCGAAGCGCCATCCAACAGCGCTCGAACAATGCGCGGCTTACCTAATGCATCAACAATAACAACGCGAGCGGTCGCAAGACACACAGTAGTGAGTGCAGCACTAGCGGAGAACGAACACAAGGTGACGTCATCCGCGGCGGTCACCGGGCGGGCCGGAGCGCGCGCGAGCGCGGGCTGCGGCTGCGGCGCAGGCCGCCGTGTGTCACCGCTCGACGAGCCAACCGTGCTCACATTGGATGCGGCATTACTATTCTCAAAATGAAGCAAAGTGTGGTGTCTCGCTTGACATTTGCGACAACTATTTCTACTATTACATAAAACAACGCGGTGTTTAGTACCGAGACAATTAAAACAAAAATTATTAGCGCGAACAAATTTATAACGATCACTAGGCGACAACTTTAGAAAACCAGGACACCTGTACAGTTGCGAATGATGAGTACTACACAAAGAGCAAACAGGTGATTGTACATGTGCTGGTGCGGTACTAACATAAGTATGAGTTGACCTCAGTGACTTCGATGACGCATCTACTTTGCGTGCAGAATCAACAACTATCTTCGCGCCTTCATGTTTCGATGAAGAGCGTTGCAATACCTTTATATGCTCGCGAACAAAACTTTCTAAGTCTTCGAACTTAGGAATTTTATTGCCGCGATGATCCGACTCAAACAAACGAATGGTTTCGGAATCTAATTTCCTTAAACCCATATACAAAAATACGAAGTCGCAGAGGTCATCGATCTTTAGGTTCTTTACGGCGCGAACAGCTGACGCGAAAGTATCTAGAAATTTCTCTAAGTTTTGATCGTTACATGCCGTAATAGATTTCAAATCAAACATCTGATCTAAATAGGCGTTAGCTACCGATCTTTTATCCTCATACCTAGCTTTCAAAGTATTTAAAATTAAATTATAATTTTCGGCACTAAACGTAATTCCAGCGCAAACGGTTATAGCTTTACCAGTCAATTTTTCAACGAGATAATGCAATTTTTCGTGATCTGTCAACGAATCGTTCTTATCTATTGTATTCTCAAAACTATCTATAAATAGACACCAATTGCGAATGTTACCATCAAATTCGGGTATTTGAATTGGTGGCAACTTAGGTCGGTCGCGAGTGGGGTTGGGTAGGTCAGCCGGTTTCTCCAAACTCCTAGCGACGCGTTTGATACGACAATACAAATCGTCAAACGACGACAAGGCTTGATAACTCACTGAGTAATCGGGATTCAAATTCAACTCTAAAACGTTGATGTCATGTACTAAGGTTTCGAAATCCGCGCGTAGACTATCTAAGTTTTCTATAGAACACAAGAACGAATCTCTGATGACCAAATCAGAGGTTTTAAGTGCATTATCATAAATCGATTGTACGCGAGAGTAAATCATTTCTTTTTTAGCGTATAAAAGTTTCAATTGAACCTTACCGGTCTTATCAACATTTGGGGACATGTTTACAATTAAATCTCAAACTAAAGTGCGGTAAACAACAAATATGAAATGACTTAATCTTAGCGGTACAGAGCAGCGAGGCGGCGCGAGCGATAACCGTAGGTAGGCAGGTACTTATAACTGCCAGTGCAAGCTTGAACTAACGCGCATAGCAACAAGATCGTACCTACGCGATGGTCGCTGTCTAGGTTCAACTATTATTTCAGGGACTAAGTATTGCGTAATATCTATTCAAATCAAAATACTTTCGTTTGAATTGGAATGAGGTACAACCACGTGTCTACCCACGCAGGTACCAGGCAAATACGACGCGAGCCAGCGGCGAGCGAGCAACGTAATTGAAAAAATAAAACAAAGCCAAATGCGTTAGGTATTACACTGTGCCTATGCACTAGGGTGTCTAGTATACCTAAGATCTAAGCCTAAATGCCTAGATGAGGGTTTTCTACTAAAATAACTATATTTAGGCGCGGTGCGAAAATTGTGAACTACGATTAAGTGTTGATATGATACCTAACCTATTTATGTATTAGGTAGGTACAATGCGAGCCAGCGGCGAACGGACAACAAATTCTAAGCCTAAATGTCTGGATGCGGGGTTTTCTACTAAAATAACCAGGCACTTAGGTGCGATGCGCTTATTCCCATTAGAATAATAACAAAATACGAACTACGGCTAAGAATCCGGCTCGATCCGGACCAAAAATGGTGGCGCATGGCCACGTGCGGTAATGGACTGTATTGCGGGAAGTAGCTAACTGTTCCATTGACGCTTTACACACAAAAGACAGGTGGTCGGGTTGCCGCGGGAGTGATCCAAGCAATGAATGCAACCCGAGAAATTAGGAGAGGATGCACTAACCTTCACGACACACGTGTTTTCATCGCAGCCGGTACACGGATCTTCTCTTCCTTGCTCAGGAGCTGCCGTCAGCATCACTAGATCACTTGAGGAACACACGAGAGGCACAATCCGATCGGTAAAGGTCTATGAAGCGGTAAAAATGTAACAAATATTAATCATTTTTGAGAGACGCGAGCGCGGTCCGTCCTTACGCTGGCTAGTTCAAAGCGAGACTGAGTGTCTATATTTCACAAATGGCGGACGGAAGCTATATTATGGTTAGTGCGGGAGGGGAGCTGGGTATAGAAAGAGTGTGTTTCCGCGTCAAGAAATACAGCTTCTACATCGGCGCAACCAATCAGGCAAGGCTAAGTAAGTAAATTAACGTGTCCTATATAAAAAAAAAGAAAAAAAACAGTTTGGACCAGTAGTTCTAATGAAACATTAATGCGTGTTGTGACATGTAGGTATATTTTAACCGACTTCTAGTTTAAATGTTTCCGTCGTTTATTAACCAATTTTAAAAGTTCGGTATTATTTCATGAGTACTGGACCTTGATTCCGAGATATATCAGAGAATTCCTCGAAGTCAAATAGGAAATGGGAAATGGTTGCTTTTTAGCTAGTTCTATGACGTATTGAACGAAAGTCAAGTGGTCAGAGCGCGCCCCCTGAGAGGAAAAGATCGCGGGTTCTCATCCCGCTTGGATCGTTTCAATATTTTCCATCCATTTAGCTCTATATGGATCCTGTGACACGGTAGGCGACATTGCGATGGTCAAGGGCGCGCTAGCATTACCAAGCTTTGAATTATGAAGGCAGATAACTGAACTCCTTATTGATGTATGACATAATCTATTTATTATATCGAAAATTATGTTCGGCTGCTGGACTGTCCACTTAAAAGGGGGACAACATTATTAAAATTTAAAAACAACCTATTAGGTACATTCACTAAAAAATAAAAACTTTGAGTTTTTAATGACATATGATGACGTAGATGATTACTCCACTCCAACTGGATTTAACTCAACTTGCCGAGCTTGAGGGACATTTGAAACAACGACGCTCAGTTTACGAGGCTTTGTAGTACTGTAGGTACGAGTGTACGCTATAGTACAAGGTCGTAGGAGTTCCTTCCTACCTGCGTCGTAGGGCCGGGAGCCCAGCTGCAAGTGCTGCCACAGCACGTAGTAGACACACCGCTCCACAGTAACAAGTGTCCTGTCCCGCCCGTGAGTCACAATGCTGTGAATGGCTATGTTCACTATACTTCGCGAAGCGATTGGCTACGACAGCGTCGGCCTGCTGCCCGGCGACACCATCCCTGCCCGCGGCTAGGGCTCCGCGAGGCACTACGGTACAGGCCCACCGGCTGCTTGTTACATGTAGTGGTCTACGGTTTATATTTCTGCACAAAACTAATAAAAGCATTTTGTGGTAAATCTATGAATGTATTATTTCACAACTAACTAAGTAGGTATACCTGGGGACACATACTTATCTTGGACTCAAGTAGCAAAACAAACGAGGCCCTGGCTTGCGTCTATTACATACATACATACATATAATCACGCCTTCATCCCCGAAGGGCTAGGCAGAGGTGAATTAACACCCACATTTCACCAAACAATGTACCTATTCGGTTAAGCCTAATGTCGTTTTTCGGATACTATTGTTGACTCGAGCCATACATCTGAGGCGGAGTCTGGGCTGTATATATCTCTCTGATGTTAATCTACGACACCGCATGGGAAGAGATGAGGAACACCCCGTGCTATCCTGGAAGGCTGGCATGATGTGGCGTCTAGTGAACTAGGAACACCGAAGGAACACTCTCCACGTATCCTTTTGTTACGCCTGCCGTTTGTTACTTGTGCCATTTTACTCGCTTTACCTCGGTGTGTATACCTACATACCTACTATGTTTGCCCATGTATACTATGTAAACTTCTAGGTCTATACTAAGGTTTAAGAAAAAAACAACCCCCAAAAAGTCAGAAATAAGCTGTGTTATTTAGCCCTATAACTTTGATATACCTAGTATTACATATTTTGATTGATTGATGAGGGGGACCCTAACTGGCAGAGCGCTACGTCATATTATCGGAACGATCCAAGATCCAAAACGACCTCCCCCCGACATGACAACGCTTGAATCAAAATATGTATTACTAGGTACCTACTTATATCAAAGTTATAGGGCTAACTAACACAGCTTGTTTTTGACTTTTTGGGGTTGTTTTTTGTGACGGGGGATTTTAAATTTTATTTTTATTATACACTTTTTGAATTGATCTACTCGTCCAGCTCTTTGATTTGATACCCATGTTGAGGGAGTTGTGAAATAAAATGTAATTCGCAATTTTCTGGTGGCGGTCGTCTTGGATTTGAGATTTATCATGTTCTATGGTATTCTACTACTCAAGCCCTTTCATTTGATACCCATATTTTTTTTTTTTTTTTTTTATTTTTTTATATAGGACACGTCAATTGGACTTCGCCTTGCCTGATGGTAAGCTGAAGGCAAAATCCCAGAAAAGAGGGTCACCATTACTTACACATACCGTGTGACAATGGTGACACTCAGCTTGACGGCCTTATCATATGCTTTTTCACGTCCCGCTTAAAGGACCCGGGACTGTAGGAAGAAGGAAACACGTGAGCTGGTATTGAGGCAGTTGAGAAAAAATATGTATGTACTCCGTCATTTTGTAGCGGCGGCCATCTTGGATCGATTTTTTTCAAACATAGCTAACTACTACTACTACTACTAACTCCCGACTAATTTACCTTTCAAACAAAAAAACTACATTCAAATTGGTTCATCCGATCAGAAGCTACGATGCCACCGACAGAGGCACACACACACACAGACACGTCAAACTTATAACACCGCGTCGGTAAAAAATAAAAAACATATTATTGGTTAGGTTTCTCTATATCTATATCTACACCTATATATCGTGTTGTGTTCCCAGCGGTGAGCAGGGTAGCCAGGGCTCACTGGAGAGTTTGTGCTGTCAGTGGGAAGACTAAAGGCTTCTACACTGACGGCACAGATTCTCTGTGCTTACAGGGTCGGCAGCACGAGTGTGACTCCTCCGGTGTTACACACGTCCATAGGCCACGGTAAACACTTCCCATCAAGTGGACCGTGTGCTTGTCTGCCACCTAAGTAGTCCTATGTTATAATCTGATGGTACAGCTACACTCCACTACGTAGGTTTCACTATCGATCTGGACAACTCAACGTATATTATATCCGGTCTGTGGTGTGCTATGGTAACATATGTCTGAACAAGTATCTTCTACATTGAATAAACTCGAAGACTACTGGACCGACGAACGGTATCAGACTTCCACGCGAGCAGAGCCGCGGGCAACAGCTAGTTTGTTGCATATTTGTCTATAACAACATCTTGAGTATTGAATACTTGTCTCTTTTTGTTTTTGTTTTATGTGCGCAAAATCCCCACGGGCGGTTATAAACTTGATTGCTTTATTATTGTCAAGCAATTACCTACCACAGCGTTAACCACGGGAGACGGGGTAGTTTTTAATAGCGGGAACAAACATTCATGTAGTTAATAGGTACCTACTTAGTGTTAACAACGGGGCATTGATCAACAGGCATGACCCATTTAAATCGATTTAAGCATGTATTGCACCTTTTCGGTATTTTTTGATCCGAAATCCTTAATATCGAAGTATCGAATCGTGTTGTCTCGATTTTGCAATGTATCGAATCAGATCGCGCATCCCTACTCTGCCCCAACTAATTTACTTAGTAATCTGTGCTTAGTTTCCTTGCCTAGCGCAGCAGTGCGGTGCAGTCGTTGTGCTTTGCTTATTTACTTGCGCAGGAGTGCGGCGTGCGGTTGTCCCGACTTTTGCTAATAGTTTAATTGGTGCGCGCATTCTGCGAGTGTTCAGTGGCGATGTCTCCGACGAACTGGTGGAACACTCACTCATCTGGCATTGCTCAGGGGGGCATATACTCGGTAAGCGCTCAAAGTGTTCTTCTTTTTCTGCTAAATTGTCGTAGGTGTCTCGTTTCATAGTTTGTTTGCCTTGTGTCACAATCAAGTTATCTGTATGGGCATTGCTGGTTAGCAATATACGGGACTTCCCCCAGTTAACTTGCAGTGTGAGAATTTATAAAAGAGGAAATTCACCCACATGCGTCTACTTCGTAATTAATACACCACACGCATCGGTAATCGAACCCAAGACTTACTTGTACTTGCCCTAAACATATACAGTATGAAGTAGGTATTTTCACGGTAGGTAGTCTCCTGGAACCTGGGCGGCCTGGGCCTGTCCGACACAAACACATTCCTTATTTAATCTGCCAACTTATAGCTTGACCACTGCGCCACACAGGCATCAGGTGCACTACCCGCTTTAAAACAATACAAATACGTAGGTAATACAAGGAACATCCTGCGACATAGCACACAACACAACCCTGTCTAGATAAGCCCAAAGTAACCATAGTTAATTAGCTGGTTTCGAATCTAAAATGCTGATAAACATACTTATACTCCGTTCAGTTAGTACTTAACTATAGTAAAACAATCTTGTGGCGACTTTTTATGAAAACACATCTATACTAATATTATAAAGCTGCAGAGTTTGTTTGTTTGTTTGTTTGAACGCGCTAATCTCTGGAACTACTGGTCCGATTTGAATGATTCTTTCAGTGTTGGGTAGTCCATTTATCGAGGAAGGTTTTAGGCTATATATCATCACGCTACTACTTAAGGGAGCGGAGCATTGATAACAAATGTTAACAAAGCCGGCAATTTTTCATACATCTTTTGAAGACTAAAACATACGGGCTCAAAGGGATATGAAGCTTCAAAATATACCCCGGGCGAGGCTGGGGTGGGTCAGCTAGTTAATTAAACAAATAAATGACCTAACTAACTCGCTAACTAGTGATTAAATTTCGGTTTTTAGTCTTACTTTGAGTTTTTAAATAACATAATTACTACATTACAAAACATATCAAGATTGTTTAGTTAAGTAGTTAAGTAGCCGCGTGGTTCCCGGCAGAGCAGAAATTGGACCACCCCATCTCTTCCCATGCGGGCGACCCAAGGCGACTAAGGGATAGGGCTGTTTAACATCAGACAAATATATAATACAGCCCAGACTCAGTCTCAGATGCTTGGTTTGTGTCAACAATAGTGCCCGGAAGACGGCAATAGGCTCACCCCCTATTACGTAGGGCCGCAAAACAATGATTGGTGAAATGTGGGTGTTAATTGACCTCTGCCTAACCCTTCGGGCGTAAAGGCGTAATTATTTGTATGTATGTAAGTACCTTACCGAATGGAGTATAGATATTTTTTTTTTGTAAATCAAATATACATTCATGCATACAAATATTTACACTGGGCCTGAATCGAACCCGCGGTAGTCGATCGTTCAACCGTAATCGTTACACCACAGAGGCCGTCAATGCTTGTGTGATAATAATGATATCTCATAAAGTGCCTCCCTAGTGTCGACAAAACCTAATGAAAATAAATACGAAGTAGGAAGATACCTTCTGGCTGCAGGCCACCGCACATTGGCAATAGGGTAATGTTATTTTTCAGTAACGACGCTCTGACACAGGCCTTCCTTTGTGTTACGATACGAGGTCAGTGGCAGTTGCTCCCACAAAAGCTGTCGGTCGGGTCGATGCTGTGATGATGATGGTGTTGATGGATGGTGTGCTGTCACCTCGGGCTCCCTTTGATTGGCACAATTGCATTTATCTGTATAGTCAGCACTCAGCGAGTTTTAGGAGGAGAGACACGGCGGTATTTCCGCCCAATTGAGCAGTCCGACTGGGGACCTCCACCCTACAGAATACCGCGGTTATAATAACTTCATGTTGTGTTCCCAGCGGTGAGTAGAGTAGCCAGAACTCGCTGGAGAATTTGTGCTGTCAGTGGGATGACTAAAGGCTTGTCCTGCTTTGTCCTCTACACTGACGCCACAGAATCTCTGTGCTCACAGGGTCGGCAGCGCGAGTGTGGCTTCTCTGGTGTTACACACGTCCATATGCCACGATAACCACTTTCCATCAGGTGGGCCGTGCGCTTGTCTGGCACCTAAGTGGTATAAACAAAATTTAAAAAAAAAAAACAGAATGGCGAGACACAGCGCGTTGGTTGCGCCGGCGGCGCGGCGTCTAATGCTGCCCTCGTCTCGTTTCCCAGCAACCTTTTCTCGGAATAAGAAGTCGCCCATGGTGTATTCCAGACTAATCTATCTTCGTGTCAAATTTTGTCGACATTCATACAAAACGATTTTGCAATTAAAACAGATATGTCAATAAAGAAATGTATCAGTTTAATGTGTTTTACTTGTATTTTGCCATTAATTTTTTTTACATTAACGCTATTTTTCGTTTTGTCAATGTGCAGAATTCGGATATAGAACGCATGAGGGAGCGGCTGCAAGGGTACAGCAGCAACATGCAGCACAGCATATCGGACGGGTACTCCTCTGTCCAGCGCCAGCTGTCGAACTCGTACGGCGCGGACGGCGGATACTCCTCCACTGTGTACTCTGGGAGGTCCGCGAACGTGGTCCCCGTGGCGCTGGTGGCGGGGCTGGCGGTGGGCGGGGTGGGGCTCCTCATCTTCTTCATCGTGCTGTGCTGCGTGTGCTGCAAACACAAGTCTGGAGGCAGGATCATCCAAGGTACGTACGCCAAACTGAGGATACGCGCCATATCCACTGCAGTGAGTTTGTTACTTTGTTGTTTGCCAGAGACGCTAAACAGTTTCAAAGACCTTTAGCCCACCCAGTAGGTACTGAACCCGGTGCCGCTCGGCCAGGGGACAGTTGTGTCTTTATTTTATTATTATAGCGTTTAAGTGGCAAATAAGCACGCGGTCCTCCTAATGGGCAGCGGTTACCCCAGCTTAGAAATTAACCAACAGCGGTACTCCTGCTGGCCCTCGAGGTTTTGTCCTCGGAGCGCGAAGTCCGTTTACTTCTCGTCCTTTTAGTATACGGTTTATATGATGACGGCTGCCGTCTGATCTTCAATTCTGAGAGGAACGTTTGGCCGTTTGGCAATTAACTACGGCTATACCTACCAACTTGTTTGTTTGGGCCCTAGCGACTTTGGGCCCCAAAAATACTTAATTGCACTGCGCGTGACTAGGTTATGAAGGTACGATTCTGTTGTGCAGCGCCCTCGGCCGCCGCGCCCCCGGCGGCGCCGCCCGCCCTCCACCACGAGCACCACAACCCGCTCTGCTACGCCGGCGCCGGTGAGTTGCTTTACAGACCAAATCGGGGAAGTTTTAGAAAAGGGGCTGGTCAGGAGTACCCTAAACCGACGAGCATGCATGAACAATGTAATGAGAGTGAATGAAGCGAGAGTAGTATGTCAGGATCGTAGCAAGTGGAGATCCGTGATCTCTGCCTACCCCTAAGGGAAACAGGTGTGATTTTATGTATGTACCTATGTAAATATTTACGGTACAAAAAAAAGTACCGGTTTCTTTGAGCGAGGCGTGAAAAAACCTCTGATTAGGGCGTCGAGATATGGGCCACCATTGTTGGTGGTATTTGGAAACAATAATCTCGTTCCTGAAACTAACCATTAGCTTATCACTACCGGACATAGGGCTCTCCCAATGTTGGGAGACTTTGGTTGGCCTACTGTTTCCACGCTGGCCAGACGGGTTGGTACAGGGTTTTTATTTCGAGTTTCCGTCTCTCGCATTAGCTTAGGTAGATAGGTACCATAGGGAGGGCCGGGAAGTGAGGTCCTATAGATATGCTCCATCTATCTATACATAAAAAAAATATCTAAGTCCTAGTGAATTAGATAAATGTCGATGGTAGCGCCGACCGAGCAAGGGATGCCAGTACAGCTGTACGGGCAATGGAGAATGTTACATCTTGCATTCTCAATATTGTACAAGTGTTGGACGACGGCTGCACCCGGAACTGCGCATAATTATACATCTATTATCATTCTTTATTTTAAAGACTAATTATGAAAAAGTTTGGCAAACATGGACAGCGACGGCGCACGCAATAGCAACACACCACATTTGGCAGTTAAAATATACAAACATATTGTTCCTAAACAAAGAGCTTCTGCGCCAGCGGGTACAGGCAGGGAGGGTGCCTCCTTAGTAAACCCACTACCAAGTATCGTCCAATTATACACATTTTACTCAATATTATTTAAAAAACTAATTATAACATAATAATAAAAAACCGACTGCTGTCTAAAAGATCGAAGCGAGTTAGAAACAGGCGGTAGCTACCCTTTTGCCACCGAAATAAAACTAATGGTCGAACCTTTAGACACCAGTCGGGTATTTTATTTTTTAGGGTCCCGGACCCAAGGGTGAAACGGAGCCCTATTGCCACAGATAATATAATATAATTCTTGCTATTACTGAGACTTCGCTATCCATCTGTCTGTCTGTCTGTCACCAGGCTGTAGCTCATGAACCGCGATAGCACAGAATATATAATAGTAGGTACCTACTAGTACACAAGTTGCACTCCTTTAGATATTATAATTACTGTCCCGAGCACACAACACGAACACAACGCCGCCAACTCGGGTGTTAAGAGTTATCCTTATCACTTTGTCAGACATTAAAATAAAATTATCCAAACTTTAGAATTACTAATAGTTTGTAACATCGTATTACCTTAAAGCAATATAGGTATGCCCGATTGGTTTAGTTTTTATATAAAGTTTGGCAATCTACCGGATTTATTGACATTAATGAATACTGCTCCGCGGTGTCGAGTGGTAGCGTAATAATATATAGGCTACCTCGTTATCAGATTATTAAACACAAAAGATTTTTGTCAATTCGAACATAGATCCTGAGATCAGCGCGTTCAATCAAACAAACTCTTCAGCTTTATAATATTAGTGTAGATGTTATGATGTACCTACCTGTGTGTTTACAGACTGACTTTTATAAAGTGTCTGATGCATTTTTCACCTCTTATAAAGTACCTAGTTACCTTTTATTTAATTTCAGTATTCCAAAGAGTCTGGAACGAACAAAGAATGATTATAACTGAGAGTGTAATATGAGAACAAACGTGATTTTATTTAGTTTTTTTTGCTAGATATTAATAACGGTGACAGATACACGTTTCAAAAATTTTCACAGAATATTTAGTAGCGCATTACTTAACTTTTAAAAATAAATAATAGTGTTTAAGAGGGCTCTCATGCAACAAATGTAATATGATGCAGGCATATCTGTGGCAACAGGTAGATACTTACTTGAAATATTTACGGAATATTTAGTAACATATTTGTCGCAGTCAACTACCCACAGTTCCATTAGCAGCACAAACCAGTGCCGTTCAACTAGAAACTAGAATGATATTCGGCCGCTGCGTTTGTTACATCATTTAATAAACTGGCTGGCTACGCTTAGGCAGTTCCTACGATAGGGTGACATTGTGAAAATAATGAGTTCTTCTTTATTTAATGTATTAAAAATGTCACATAATACTGTTTATAACCACTCGGGAATAGTTTGCTTAACTTTGTAGCCGAAGGCTGCTAGTTGAATGTAGCTTTTTAGTGAAGAGGCTGTGCTGTTGATTGATTCGCTAATTGAGCTAATTGGTTGCGACATATTCATTTCAAAAATAAATAATTAAATTAAAATAAATCAAGGCGGACTAGATAATCGTAGGTTCGGAACCCTTCGTGCCCGAGTCCGACTCGTACTTGGCCGGTTTTTTTAATAAATTATCTTATTCTAAATCTTTTGTTAGGGTAGGTAGGTATATGATATGACATATACCTATCTATATTTCTGTAGTCTCCTTTTAATTGTTTTCATTTTGATACCTCTGAATAAAAAAAATAATAACACGTAAGCACCTAAATATTTTGGGTTACCTACCTATGTTTGTTGTTGGTTGTGCCGAAAAGAAATTGTCAGTTTATCACTTCCCAAAAAAAGCCGCGTACTAAATTTTGATAAATTATTACTTAGCTTAAAACTCAACATAACATAAACTCACGCCTATATTCCCCGAAGAGGTAGACAAAGGTGCTAGCACCCACATTTCGCCAGTTTATGTTTAGGTCCCAATGTAATAGGTGGCGAGCCTTTTGTCATTAACCGGGCACTTTTAAACCTGCGATAAATACACACATAACTTCGAAAAGTCATTGGTGTGTGCCATGGTAAACCTGGGATCGAACCCGAGACCTCGTCTCAGCAGTCCATACCCCTAGGCTACCGCTTAAAACCTGTCATAAATAACTGTATCGCAAACGTTATGTTTGTGTAGTGAACGTTTAATCAATAACTAGAACTTTACCATTTTATTGTGGTTAAATGTTTCATTTGCAATAACACATTTTACGCAAAATAAAATAAGACTTGGAGCCGTTTCGGAGTTAGGTATACCATCAAAATACGTTGATGTTGGTGTTGGGTGGTTATAAAAAAAATAACCACGAAGGCTGAAGCGGGACCTACGTTTGCTCCCGTATTAGCCTTCTAACTTATCCAACTCGAGTCAGGGTACGCAGTACCTATTCGACTTGGAGCCGTTGGAACCGTCAACCTTAAATAATGGATTTAATTAAAATAAAATTGCATTATTTAATAATGTATTTCAAATAGTTGGACCAAACTTTTATTGTCTAAAGATTGTTTGCTGTAATAAATCATTTGAATAAAGATCAAATGCCTTGGTAATAATACAGAGAATATAATATAATTTTTAAAGTAATAAATAAAAATTTCACGAAATGAAAAATTGCGTACTAAAATTATTCCAAACATTGCATTAGTACAAAAAAGATGCCCAAACTTAGTTTGGGTAGTGAAACTTAGGCAAAATCTTTTCGGCAAAACAGCAATATCCTAAGTATATTAGCATCAAAAATCCATCGCATAGTTTTTTTTGACATTTTAATAAATTGTAAATACTTACCATATGACTCTCGGGAGATGAATACCTTTCATTTGAAATTCATCAAAATCCGTGCAGCCATTATCTAGGCCTGTAGAGGGGAACATAGAAAAATACACACATACGTACATAGGTACGCCCGTAACACATTACCCTCGCTGGCGCAATCGAGTAAAAACAAAATAATTTTGGACGTATTTAAGCTAAACAAAAACGTATTATTATTTCATTGGTGCCTGCTGGATTGTGATTGTGAGTGTAAACAAAAGGTTCTATAGTGTTATTGTAGAATGGACCTCTGTGTGTGCGCACTCGAGTGCTGGTGTTGGCTCGGTGGGCGCGAGGTGTGTAGCGGCGGAGTCTGCCTTGCATCTGACTCAGCTACAGGGTGAATGATCACCAGGGTCCAAGCACACTTAGCCTGCGGCTGACACGCGCACGCCTGATAACTGGCGGACGAGTGCTGGCGCGGGTTACAGTGACTATTGGCTACCGTATTAGCCAAAATTTGAGAGGAGCAGTAGGAGAGCGGACTCCGGGCTGCAAATTGCGAGCTTGGGCTACAACCGGTCACTAGTCATCAGATGAAGATGACATCTGAAATAGCTGAATTCGAATAGTTTTCCTCCAAAAGTATATGTAGGAAGCTACCTACTTTAAATTAAAATATAATAACAAACGTTACACGTGAGTGACCCCAGACCCCAGTGGCGCGCTGGCGGCGGCGCCGGCGCGGTGCTGGCGATGAAGGGATAAGTCTTTTCAGAGTATGCTAATGCCGCATAGATCCAAATCATACATCAGACGATAATATTTGTTTAAAAATAGTCTTCCTTTTGTGAACGAGTACCTATTGAAAGCGGCGGTTACCAAATTTAATTGTGGTACAAGCTATTGTGAAGACCTAATTTCAATTCCAGGGTCGCGCAAGGAGTTACTGCGTATTGCTACGTCGTAGGTCACAAAATAGTGATTATCAGACTTTAGGCTCAGAACATAATATGTACGAGTATTACCTACCTAAGTAGGTACCTCAAGTAAACACGACCTCTGTGGCCTGTGGCACGTCTGGAGTTCTGTGACGCGGCGCTAGAGCGTTATTTGTATGCATTAGTATTTCAATTTGTAATGGTTTGGGTATATCTGTGTATGATTCTGTATGTACGTATTTAAAAAAGGAATGTATTATGTATGAATATAGGTATATTTGTTTATCCGAAATGGCGCACTCTAGTGCTCACATTACAGCCACCTGAGCCATCGCAGACTGTGCAGTTCAGTACTCATATCGGTCAGTGTAGTGGGATATAAAGTATCATATGACATGTTGTAACCTGTGTGCAGCGGGGCCCGCGGTGGGGACGGCGCTGTACGCCCTGCCCCCATACATGGGCCCGGCGGCCGCGCCCCCCGAAGCGTACGCCGTTCTCGCGCCCTACTCGGCGGGCGCCTCGGCACCGGCACTTGCCTCAGGTACCTAATTACCAGAACTATGGTGTATTGTATATTCTTATTTATTCATTCATAACAACTTTTACATTGTGTTGAATTTTGAATTACATTGTATTAAATTATAGGAAGAATAGTAATTAATGAGGCATGTCCTGCAAAAATTATACAAAAAATAAACCATTATCAATGTCAATCATAAATGTCAATGTGAAAATAAAGTTAAATAGGGTAAGTTCGCCTTTTCGCGTCCATCGCCCAATTCGCGTCCATTTTACGGATCTTCCTTTAAAAATCCTCGAAAATAAGTAAACTAACTCACCAATCAAACGAAAAGTCATTACCGCTAATACCTCAATGTATAAGAGGCACGCACACATGGACAAAAGGTCCGTGCGCCAAACCAATCCCATTTAGAAAAAATAGTCAGTCTCCACTGTTCAACGACAGAGTGCGTACGCGCGGGGTGTTTAGATAAAAAATAGTGTGCAGCGGCGCGTTTGATGGTAAGTTTTTTATTGTTTTATGTGAATTTTAGTATACATAGCTGTTTTTGGACTTTTATAATGAAAAAAGAAATAATATTAATTATGAATTTGATTATGATTTTTATATTTAAGGGTTAAAATAAGGTGGACGCGAATTACTACATCCAATTTACAAAACTTCCACTTTGCGTCCGCAATGGACGCCAACTATACCTACAGAGGATAGTAATAAATCAAATTGCGTCCAAACAATTGACTAGCTTGTAAAAAATAATAATTGTTTTTAAATTATTATTATTCTACATTTTTTTATTAAGACTACGTGTTTATAATTCTATTTTTAAATAAAATTAGTAATTTCTTTCATTCTTATTTTTTTTCTATTTAAGATGAGTTCTTCGGAGACAAGAAAGAAAAAGGAAAAGAGAACATATACAGAAGATGATTTAATGAAAGCGTTAAATGAAATTCGGGAGAAGAATAAATCGATAAGACAAAATCAGTGGGCGAAGACCAGATGGAGTAAAGAAACCGGGACCAGAACCAGCGCTAGGAGTAGATGGTGAAAAAAAAGTAGTTGAATGGCTTCTCAACATTTCCAAATGTGGATTTCCAGTGAAAAAGCAAGAATTGTTGGATACTGTTCAGAAAATAATTCGAGACGGGGAGTTTAAAAATAATTTCAAAGATGATCGCCCAGGTCAAAAGTGGTTTGAAAAGTTCTTGGCCAGAAATAAAGAAATCTCACTTAAAAATGCGGAGGGTATTAATAAAGCTAGAGCCCAAGTCACAGAAGAGTCAATCAGATTGTGGTTTAGAGAATTAGAGGAATATTTGGACAGTATACACCAAAAAGATATTTTGTGTGATCCGGAAAGAATTTTTAATGGGGACGAAAGTGGTTTTGCTCTTTGTCCAAAGACAGGAAAAGTTTTAGGTCCAAGAGGGTTCAAAAACTTATATCAAATAAAGCCAAGTAATAATAATATACCCTGTGATTTTAGAGTAAAATTAACAGAACTGATTACTGTTTATTCTTCAAGGTGCAATCATTATTTACCTACTACTAGCTTAATTTTAAGTTCAATCAATGTTGAGAAGATATTTTTTTAAGTGATATTTTTAATAATAATAATGTTGATTTTTTACTTTTATATTCATAAATAAAGAAATTGTTAAAATACAATCTTTCTTTACAAATTCTTAAAATATAACCCCTATATTAGTTTTCTAAACTGGTGGACGCTAAATGGTCCACAGGTGGACGCAATTTGGATTTTGTGGACGCAAAGTGGGTAAAATGCCTAATTCTGAAGTTTATCTATTTAAAAAAATAAATACCAGATGTTTCAAACGAAAATCAATGTTAATCTTAAAATAGACTAATATAATGAACACATTACATAAATTTTTCATAGAAATTATTGCTGGAACATTTTTATTATTGCCGTCAAACTTACCAACTGCGCTAAATGGACGCGAACAGGCGAAATGACCCTATCATAGTATCAATATTATCTTATATACCTACCTACCTCACGTCAGGCGCGTCTTATTCTTTCTTTAAGTGAAAACGTTTCCGTGTCTCGCAGAACACGTTAAACTTATTACGAGTAATAGTAGTCATAATAGTAGTCATAATTTCGATATCGCCAGTGGGAGCCTCTGCTCAGGGTGGCGGCAGTCACTTCGCGCAATATCAAAGTTTGCTGGTAATTAGATCTAGAAGTATTTCGCAGTGCGCAGTAAGACTGAAGGCCGATCGACCCCAATTTCATTAGGAAAGGCTCAGTGAATGATGATTATTGATGAAACGTCGTTACTGAATATAAATTCAAATTCTTTATTTCTCAAAATAGTGCAACGTAAAACATCTTTTTGACGTCAAATTTTTAAAACTAAGTATACCACCGCATCGTAGGCGCTAGTGGAGAAGAAACGGCGTAACAACCTCTAATGCGGCATTTTCGAGACGTCAGCTTACATATAGATAACAAGTTTCACAGCTGTAACGTGAGTTGAGTAGCAAGGTAGACCTGGCGTAGAGCAACAGCAACTGCTTACAACATTTCGGCGCGGGATCAAACACAGAATTATATTATCTGTGCTAGCACGACCCCACCTGCACCCTGCGAGTATATCGCCGAACGCGAACAACGCCAATGTTCTATTGAAACTAGGCAGAGGAGGCGACGCAGTGCGAGGGCCCAAACTCTTGGACCCAAAAGGGCGTTAGATGTACCCTGTAGTTGACATGTGCTATTTTTTACCGACTTCCAAAAAGGAGTTTCACATTTCGATTGGTATTTTTAATTATTATTTTTTATGTAGGTACACCAATTACTCTGAGATTTACGATCCGATTTCTGTGATTCTTTTTTAGTTTAGATTTGAGGAGGTAGGACACGGCGGTATTTCCACCCGATTGAGCAGTCCAACTCGGGAAGTACAGAATACCGCGGTTATAAGAACTTCGTGTTTTGTTCCCGGCGGTGAGTAGGGTAGCCAGAGCTCACTGGAGTCACCAAAGGTCCTTTACACTGACGGCACAAAATCTCTGTCCTAACAGGGTCGGCAGCACGAATGTGACTCCACTGATGTTACACACGTTCATAGGACATGGTAACCACTTTCCATCAGGTGGGCCGTGTGTTTGTCTGCCACCTAAGTTGTATAAAAAAAAGATCGATTCAGAATAGTTGTCATTTGGTCTCATAAGAACTGACATAGTTTGGACTAGTAGTTTTTTTTATAAACATTTATGTGTACTTTGACATGTACATTTTAACCGACTTCTCCTCTATGTTCTTCGATATTTCTGTCGTTTATGAACCGTTTTAAAAAAAATATTTTTACATTGGTTTCGATATAATTAGCTCACACGATCATATAAATTTCATGAGTACTGGACCTTGGACTCCAGACATACACTAGAGAACTCCTCGAAATGAAATAGGAAATGGTAAATGATTGCTCATTAGCTAGTTTTATGATCGTTTATATATACGACAGCTATCCTTGATTGCTTTTGTTTAGTACTTTTTAAAGCATGAGTTTTGAGTACTTAGTCGGGTTTTAGTTTTAAACTTAACTTAACTTTATGTATATTATTTTGGAACAAGCAATAGGTACTTATAATTTATACATATTTGAAATGTGCTAATTAAGCTCTTCCAATTTTTACCAAGTAGGTACGACATATTTATTTCAATTCTATTTGTTATTACAGTACTTTATGACCACATATATTCACTACATTATAATATAATATAGCCTATAACCAGCGGACGACTAATGACGCTTCTAACAATACCTACTGATGAACTTGCATACATACATACTTACAGAAAACATACATACTTCCATAAAACATACATACATACATAGCCTGTCAAAATCATAACCCTCCTATCGCTTCGCCATACAGATCAGTAAAGTCTGTTGTGCCTGAACGATTATGATACATACATATAATCACGCCTTTATCCCCGCAGAGGGGATTAACACCCACATTTCACCAATCAATGAATTCGGTCCCACGTAATATGGGATGAGTATATGATGCTATTAATTAAAATAATGTGACCTCTCGGGCTAGGCACCGGCTTCGAACAGATCAATATTTTTTTGTACAATGCAGAGCAGTATCAAGTGCGGCCGTTATCGCCGGAAGAAGTCGCGCATGCGCGGTGATTACGCGCGATTCCCGCGAACTCGCCGTATGAAAACATCAATGGCGTTATATTATGAACTGTGACGTCGCGTGGTATCACGATAGTACTGCCCGTCGGGAACTCGGGACATACAACATGTGGATAGTGGCATTGGCTCTACACCAATAAAAAATTCCCTCAGCGCCTGCCCTAGTGCCCAATATCTGGGTTGGCCACGATGCGAGTGATATGCCTGTCAACCTCACCTTCGACAACCAACAGCGACCTACAGGCGCCGTGCGTTTTAGTCGGTACGAGTCTTACATAACCTCTTTTACCGGCTCCCGGCAGGGAGGTATCCGTCGGGATTTTCCGCACGTCAGAAAAAAGTACACACGGTTACCTCCTATAGTATCCTTCCACTTCTCTTAGATCTTTCTAACAATGAGCAAGCTAATTTTTCAATTTTAGAAAGCTGAAATTATTGTTTGTTTGAAAATATCTCGGAGACATTAATGATGTTAAAGATGGGCTATGAACATCACGCTACTACTTGCGGGCAGATATGGTTTAATGGGCGATACTGGGTTACAAAGTATGGCCCGTGGCCACGGGTGAAGTGTCGACTATGTACTAAATTATAATCGACACATTCGACGCGGGCAGTGTGCGTGCCACTCCTTGCTAGGGGATCATTTTGACCAACTGAGGTACCTGGGCAAGTCCTGGATAGTCGATATTCTCGTATGAACACCTACGTCTGGGGCGACGTTGATGCGGCTACCGAATATTCTTACAAACTAACAGTATGCGTACGTTTCAGAGCAGCCGCCGGCGTACGACAGCGACAGACCGCTGCTGCCTGCTAAAGAAGACAGCAGGGCACCGATCTTTTAACTGTGTCATGTACTTACCTACTGTACGTCACGTAGACTGGCCACCACGACCGCTGGTGTGCACTGTCCACCGACCAGTAGTTTTATAACTTTATATTTTTGTAGACAATAGGATGAACCTAATTTGTGAAATATCATCTTTATGTTTTGTATTTGTACCCTGATTGTAGCTAGGACTGCGGGATGTTGGACCTCTTGTGTTTGGTTTGTGTTAATAAGTTCAATAAACTCCATTTCTTTGGGTATAATATGATGTTTTTATTACCTACAACACTAACATATTTTATCATTAATGCCTACTGAGTGCCTTGGCGCAAATTTTTCTCTCGGGGTTTGTAGAAAGCGGACTCCGGGCCCCGAGGTATCCACAAACGCTATCCTATAACAGCCACCTCAGTACGGCTAGCAGCTTCACATATTATTATTGCATTAAAATTACTAAAAAACTTGCCAGGATGGGACAGAGTGGGACTCGTTCACATAACTACTTAGGTACCTGCTGGCGCTGTTACACGGGCCCCTCGTATCGTGATGTACCTACCCAGGTAGCTATGTCAAGTGGCGACCTATAATCGCGTTTTGTCCTGGATGAAAAGTGACTAAACTGAATATATTATTAACAACTACTTGCCCTATGCCCGCGACGTGTTTACGCCCGCCGCGTGAATGTCAGTTCGCGACTTTCGGTCATATGATCTTCGATTGCGACCAAACAAATCCAAGACCTACCAAATGAGAAAAATCGCATCAAAAAACGTCATGTGGTTTTTGCGATCATCGTGGACAAAACGACAAACGTCCATGTGATGTGACCTAGTGAGTTGTTTATAACAAAGAATAGGTCAGTAAGTGGGCGTGTGTGTGTGTGTGTGTGGTCAAACAATGCGCACTTTGTGTGTTCACTCCCACAAAGTAAGTAGGCAATAAACTATTCACTCCACTCAGCACGTTCCGGGAACTCCCCGCGCCCCGTTACTGAGAAGTGTCAGTTTACAATTTACGATCTCTGATATGGCACACATGTACAATACCACAGTGCTCAAGGTGCTTATGCTTACCAAGAGGACTTGGCGTTGCGCACTTGATGTTATTTATAACTTACGAATGCTGAGTGTTGATACCTTATCGGAAGGTACCCAGTCTACAGCCCGGACGCTTGGCCGTCGATGGGGATAAGCCTGTTCTACTTGTTAATGTAAGGCGCGTCAATATGACTTCATCTACCGTTATAAGCTAAAGGGGAAGTTTCAGTAATCAGGGTCACCGTTGCTGACACAAATAACGCTGAAAAGGTGGCCAATGGCTGACAGCCTCTGTTTCCAAGTTGAGGATGTCGGTACACAGCTATATAGTGTTGAAATATTGTGGGCATCACATTGCTGATGTCCGCGAGCGTACGAGTAAGCGTCGGAGCGTATGGCCCACCTGAAATTAATTGACTTGGCGTGGGTACAATTAACTATCAGTAGTAGGTAGGTCGCTATTGGGGTGCTAGGTCCAAGCCTCCACCCTGGTGTACCTTAGGCGCTGGAGGCGGCAACGCCTCTCTCGCTACAGCAAACTCTGGCCGAGGCGAGAACTATTCAAGACAATTGTAAAACTCACAGCTAGTACAACAGTGAGACCAACTCAACAGTTACGGGACCAAATTGGAAGAATGTAGACAGGGCAGCGAAACAGTTCTTCTGCTTGAACATAGACCAAACAGGCATATTCGAGTACTGCCATTACAACTGTCATCACAGGATCTTTTTATCGCATGCGCCGTTGTTTCATGAAGAAACAGCGACACCTGTGCTCCTACACTGTCCTGCAACCGGCTGCGGTTACGCTCCATGAGATCACCTCTTTTTTCACGCCGGAGCAGCGATGTTTTCTCTATAAGACACAAATTCGCTCCTGCGTGGAATACTGCTCGCATCTCTGGGATAGCTCAGCGAATTACATAGGTACTAGATGCTCTCGACAGGTTGCATCGACGCACGGTCCGCATTATTGAGAATTCTGAGTTCACGAACACCCTCGAGCCTTTGCAGATGCGTAGAGATATTGCTTCCTTGGCTGTATTTTACCGTCTCTGCCATGATGAGTGTTCTGATGAGCTCTTCCAACTAATCCCACCCTGTCCTTTCGTACATAGAACAACACGTGCAGGGCTTAGATGTCACCCTCACACTATGCAGAATATACGAGCAAGAACCAAGCGGTTCGGAGACTTTTCTTTGCCGCACCACCAAGACCTGGAATTCATTACCAGCACACGTGTTTCCTTCTTCCTACAGACCTGGGTGGACACCGGGAATAATCGCTTTAAGCGCGGCGTGAAAAAGTATCTAATGAGGCCGCCAAGCTGAGTGCCACCATTGTAACATTGCTTAGTGTCTGTAATGGTGACCCTCTTACCTGAGACATTGCCTTTAGCTTACCATAAGGCGAGGTGAAGTAAAGTTGGCGTGTCTTAGATAAAAATGAAATGACCACGCTCACATTGATTTGCAGATACCAACCCGTTATACCATGCCATAGCACACCAGTATAGGGTAAGTACTTAGTTGATTAAACATCGGGCAGACAATTCAAAGCTTTCACTTTTAGTTTTGGAATATTGGTGGTGTGAATAGTGGTTGGTGAATTCCCAATATCTCTCCATCTCTGAGAGTAAAATAAGTATTTATTGTCTAGTAAGAATTCAATATGAAATTGGAAGGTGTTTCAAGCATCCAGTCTGTCTTGCTGCTAATCATCTGAAAACACAGTGTCACACACAAGTAATAAATCTTTCTAAATAACCCCAAATTGAA
Source organism: Eilema griseolum (assembly GCA_963662185.1). NCBI lineage: Eukaryota > Metazoa > Arthropoda > Insecta > Lepidoptera > Erebidae > Eilema > Eilema griseolum. Next base: position 167,998 of record OY759229.1, on the reverse strand, counting down.
ACAATAGGTTTTAAGAAGACAACTTTATATTTCATTTATATCATTTAAATATCTTTTCTGGTTTCTTTACAAATATCTAATGTCTTTGCATATAAGACCTGAGCTTCTTCCTGAATATTTTTTATACAACTGTCATGGCCAATATTGTTAGAAATCTGCTCCAGAACCTCCATGTCCTTTCTGGCTGTTTCACACACTTTTTCAACTGTAGAAAGTTCTTCTAGTTCAGCTGTGAGCAACATCTCCATAAGAGCTCCTCGTTCAACTCTTCTTCTGAGATTAAGAACTTCCTGTCTGAGATTTTGTAAGTTTGTTCTGACTGAGGCTCATCCTCAAGCAATAAGACATTGGATGGTATCCGTAACACTCTTTCAATCTCTTCATCAATTATCTCCAAGGACGGACTGGCCCGCTCGCAGTACAAGAGTATTAGTTTGTCACAGGACTTCGTCAACGTAGATTTGTCTGTCTGATTAAGATTTCATGATTCTTGCAAGTAGGACTCCATATCTTTGACTCCTGTTGTTATTTTCTGTTCTACCATTTGTCGCACTGCTGCTTTAAGGCACTATGCTCCAAAACCGAAGTGCTGTGTTTCATATTCCTCGTCAGTCCCGCCAGTCCAGTTGTTTTGATCATGTTGTAGTTAACCAATGGTTTGCAACAGTAGGTACCAAAAATTTACCCTTTTAATAATGGCTTCCGCAGCAAATCGCCGCAATTTTGCCAATCTCATGTAAATTGTAAATGTTTATAGAATTATTAATGGCGAGGCGAGATGCCAATATCAAGTCCACTCACAATTTTCAAATTCCAACGACCGATTAAATCAAACTTCTATTTCTAACAAACCCAAAACGTCAAATGGTCAAATTAAATCAAATCAAACATCAAAATATGAATTACTAGCACCGCGCCGCGGTTTCACCCGCGTAAATCCTGATCCCATGGGAATATCGGGATAAAAAGTAGCCTGTTACGAAGAATGAAGAATAGCTTTCTAATGAAATAAGAATTATTAAAATCGGTCCAGTACTTTTTGAGTTTATTCGTTACATACAAAAATACAAATCTTTCCTCTTTATAATATTATTATAATATATATAGTATAGAAGTATAGATTAAGTATAGATGACAAGACTGAAACGAATGACAGTAATGGCAGTAATAGTGCTACCAGTTTTTAAATATTTTGCCCCTAAAGCTAAAGTGAATGTAGGTACTTACTCCTAAAAATACGTTGAGTAATATTTGACAGAGGAATATTTGTGCGTTCCTCTATTCTCCAATGTTCTGGTAAAATGTATCTCCGTCACGTCACACAACTACACCTTTAGTAGTTTGCACGAATGTCTGCAAACGGCAAACAGCTTGACAATATATTCTAAATAATATTCTACAACATTCTACCTATACATCGCTATCTAGACCCATGGTAAGCATAGCTTAACTAGCTGTGTCATGGAATCTAAAATGCGGATAAACACTAAAATACTTTTTTTTTAATACATTCATATTATACATAGAAACACCCAGGCCAATGCAAATATGCATATTCATGCATACAAATATTTGCACTGAGCAGGAATCGAACCCGCGCCTCTTGCGTAGCAGTGAATTCCTAACTGCGCTGTATGTATGCCTGAGTTGGCATAACTGGAAGCTTGTTGACAACTTCACTCATAAGTTCTTTTTTAAAAGAATTGTGATCGCAAAATACGCGCGGCGTGGTGAGGGACTACATTTTTTTTAAATAACACTTAAGTGGCAGACAAACGAAGGCAGGCGAAGCTATTACCGTGGCCTAAGGACGTGTGCAACACTAGTGGCGTTACACTCGCGCTGCCGACCGTGAGAAAGAAAGAGTGTGAGACGAAGGCAAACGTCTCCTCCGCACTCCTACGGCAAGCCGCGCGTACCATAGGAGTGGTAAAGCGATTGGCGTCGGTTTATACTATAATAAGTCCAATGATTCTGTGAAATGGCGAAAATAGCAACTACGGTAGTCACTGCCAAATGCACACAAATCTAAAGGCCGCATTCTGGAACGATCTTAGTTTTCAAAACTGAGTGTCGTTCTGGAATACGGTTCTAAGACAATTTAGCACGAATCGACATGAGTGGAGGTGTTGTGGCGGCCTCCTTCAGCTCACAGGAATATTGGTTGTACTGTAGCTTTAAAATACATTAAGTGTAAATAGATAAATAAACATAAACTAAGGGCTAAAAATAAATAACTTTTGCACTCAGAGAGTGACACTTAACATAATATATAATTGTGGTAAGAGTAAGCGAAACAAATAATATCTGGTACGAAGTTAAAATCACGCAACGAGTGGTCCGGCGCGAGCTTAAGTCCCTAGATGTCCTGAAGTCGAGTGGGCCGGACGGTATACCGGCGATGGTGCTTAAGCACTGTGCCCTGTACTTACACGCCTTTTCGCACTCTCATACTCCGCGAGACAAGTCCCATTCATTGTTAGGCGGACGACAGTACTGGGGACACGTGTTACACGGGCCATGCAAATACCCCTCAGTCCGAAGTGGAGAAGAGTCGCGAACAACTTGTGTCTGAAATCGAGACTACTCTCTCTGGAGTATCCGATTGGGGACGACTAAACCTAGTCCAATTCAACCCCACTAAGACACAAGTATGTGTATTCAACGCTAAGAAAACCCCATTAATTGTAGCGCCGCAATTCCTGGGCACACCGCTTACCATCTCCTCGAGTATCGGGGTCCTTGGTGTCGATATCTCCAGGGACGTGCAGTACCGTAGTCATTTGGAGGACAAGGTTAAGTTGGCATCAATAAAACTTGGGAGTACTTAACAGGGCGAAGTAGTACTTCACTGCGGGGCAGCAACTCCTTCTTTATAAAGCACAGGTCCGGCACCACATGGAGTACTGCGGTCACCTTTTTGCTGGAGCGCCTGCATACCAGCTTGACCCCTTCGACTCGGTACAAGGACGGGCGTTGAGGCTGGTTGACAATCCTATACTCACAGGTAGTGTGGAACCTCTTAGCCTTAGGAGGGACTTTGCCTCGCTATGTGTTCTACCGCCTATACAATGGTTTGTGCTCAGATGAATTGTTTGATATGATGCCCACAGCTACATTCTAATATCGCACCTCTCGCCATAGGCAGGGAACTCATCCTCACACATTGCGAACTGAGACGGTGCGCACTGTGCGGTTTGAAACTTCATCCCACGCACACTTAAGATGTGGAATGACCTCCCTGCTGCGGTTTTCTCAAGCACCTACTAATATGGGGTTTTTCAAAAGGGGCATCAGAAGGTTTCTTCATGGTCGGCAGCGCGAGTGTAACACCCCTGGTGATGTTGTATACGTCCATAGGCCACGGTAACCACTTTCCATCAGGAGGGCCGTGTACTTGTCTGCCACCTAAGTGGTAAAAACAATATATCTTTTATCCCTATCTCTGTGTGTGATTTTGAGTTGCCTGGGTAAGTAGACCATGGAGTATAAGTTTAGTATTCTTCTAAGCCAGAACGTTAAAGAAAAGTCGTAGGTGGCTAGGCAGAGACATCATCTCTCGCACTCCGGCTGTCATAGAGCCATCTCTTTCGAGCTGGCCTTCATTGGGTGTGGGGACCACAGAGTCCTCATCTAGCCTCGGCCTGCGTCTGCTAGGGCAAAATGCGACTCCACCCTTAGGCCTGAGCACTATACACTTGCATAAATGTCAGTTTTAAATCTACTTTTTTTGTAGTGTCAATCGGCAGGCATGTTTGTCCTCAATTATTTCACGTTCCTTTGCGCCCCGCGACTCTCGCGACCCGCATTGCAATTATGAACTACGAGGCTAGTCTAGCTGGCCTCTTTACTTATGCGTCTATTATTTTAATAAGCAGAATCTACATGACACTTTTGAACAGTCAAATATAAATACTGCGGGTCACATACAATTTATGTTGAAGGACCGTCGGCGGGCCGTACTTTGCGCGGCACTGCCTTAGATGGTCCGTGCTGCGTACGGGAGGGGACGGGAGGGTTAGCTCACGTGTCCTCGTGTGAAGTTTGCGAGAACAGTAAAAGCTCGGCATGTCGTTCAACTGTCCTCACAATAATGAACAAAAACTACGACACTACTCTATGGGTTGCCATATCAAACATTTTTACACTAGCACATTCAAGGCTTACAATTAATTAGTTCAATACTTCACCGCACTGACGCGGCAACGGCTCATTTAATTAAACACCCAAAGTGGCGGCTCGCTCCACCAGGTCAATTTGCCAGGTTGCCAGTGAGGACGAGGACAGCGAGGGCCAGGGAGGGTCCACCAATAGCTCGACTCTGGTGAACGCTACAACGCGAGCGGGTATAACTCAGATACGTAGGTGCGTCGCGTGATGCTCCGAACCACTTGGAGAGGTTCGGCCGTTAATCAGCAGGGCAGGTACAGTGTAGGTAGGTCCTGGCTAGAGAGGTTGCTTAGCTTGGGTCCTAGAGATGTCCCGAGTGCTGTGTGAGGTTCCTGGAGCGCAAATAATAATACATCCCAACTGTGTAGTATGGCGTTACGCACTTTAATATATTTTATATGAAAATTAGACTAACTCGACATTGAATCATAACAAAATGCACCTTAACATTAATGAAATAAAGCTTACATTTGTATTTGGTGGAAATACAGTAGTTGTTTACACTTAAGGAATAAATAAAAGTACGAGTTATCATTTCAAATATGGAAGATAACATTTGTTTACATTTATCACATTGTATACTTACGACTAAACACGGCGCCGGCCGCGCGGGGGCGCCAGCGGCGGGCCCGGGCCCGCGCACTCCTTGTACATACAGACAGATATATATATACACCTCGGGACACTTATCCTGGACCTACATCGCGAGACAGCCGAGACCCGGGCGCGCAAATATTGTTTTGTGATAATCTATGCTTCAAATTCTCAAAAAACACATTTGAGGTCCAAGATGTATGTCGCGAGCAATAGCAAAGCCAGGGCGGCGTGGCAGTATACACTGGCAGTAGTACAAAATGACTATCACTAATTAGTTATGTCAGTTTGAGAGAATCACATCAAAAGAGAAATATCTTCTAGTAATTAGTTGAAGTACCCCTAAGGTGCAAGAGGACGAGCGGCGCGGCGTGCCGGCCGACACCATCGTATTGTGCAAAGTTATCAAACACTTAGGACATTACATCAACTTTGTGTAGGAAGTGTCATCAATATGGGAACGGGGTTCAACTCAAACTAACATGTTGTTATCATTATCAATCACTATTCCACTTACATCTACCGATAGCATATTTTGGCATAATACACATTACTTTCTATGTACACACGAAGCGGCCGCGGGCGCGGAACGTCCGGTACACAACATATAATATTCCGTGTGCCTCTATCACAAATTATTGATCGTAGTCGCTGTTTCTGCTATTTTCAAGGGTTACTGTAATCGATCAGATACGTTAGAAGTACCGCCAGCGGAGTACACGGTACCTGGGCGCCATACATTAGGGCAGCTGGGCCGTCCAGGTGCCAGTGGCGCAGTTCGTGACGTCAGTGCTGTGACACCTGGCCCATACAACGCGTAGGACTAAAATTGACCAATGAACTTCAGTGCACTTACATGCACTGAAATTATAACAAGTAACTACTATGGCGCCATCACGTAAGTACAAAACCGTCAAGTTTAATTTGAAATAAAATAATTGACTACATACTCATTATTAAATTATTAGATTTTATTATGTATTCTAATTTGTTTATTGCTTATTATAATTCTATCGTCAATCTGTATGTTCCGCACCCGCGGGGCGCTCGAGGAGATGGGGGGGAGGGGGGGGGAAGGAGGGCGGCGCGTGACCACCAAGCTCATGGCGGACATGGAGCACACTGGAGTTGTCGTACTGATGCAGTTCTCCCTGTACTGTGCACACACTTTGACCCTTATTTACTGGCCGAGATAGGTCCTTGAATCTAATTATTCTTGTTTAAATGAGCTCATGTCCTGATGTAACTCAGATACGAGTATATAACGTGGGCCGTGAGGTGCGGGCTGTCGGCAAGGGGGTCGTGTGGGGACCAGCTCGTATGTTTGTACAATGGGGGTAACATTGATGAATGCGGGGACAAAACCACACAGAGGGACAACCGAGGGCGCGCGGCGACGCGACGAGGGCGCCACCACGCGTCTATCACAAACCCTGTTAAATAATTCGGAACCATGTTGGTACTACATACATAAAAAAATTAATCTCTTTCTAGTAACCTTACACGTAACACAAAAAGATAGGGTTGGCAGATAGAAAAATGAATAATGTTCTAAAAAGGTGGCTTACGAATTTTTCTAGATTATTTTATATAAAATTGAGCTATATGTAGTAAAAAGTGTGTACAATAAAACATCCCGATCTGGCAACCCTAAATGACGTCATACAATTTGACTTATTCTACGGGTCAATTACAACATTGATATTTAGAATCAACACATCGATCAGTTACCAAGTGAAATAACTGACTAGTCGATCACCCGTACGAGTACGAGACGAGTACGAGACGAGTACCGTACAAAAGACGGGAGATAGTACGTACTCGACGCAACGCTTCGGTTTAATAGCCGTTATAAAAAGTTTATATTCTCATAGATGCTTCGAGTACTCCAAGTAGATGAGTACGTACTCAGGCGAACAGAATGTTACAGTGTACTAGCGGCGGCTTGTACTCCAAATATCGCTATAGATGGTAGGTTTCGAGTCCTCGCAGCAGCAGGTCGCCGTGGTACGTACTCGAGGGGGGCGGGTGGTCGGTGGTCGACTAGTGCGGCATGTGCGGGTTGTACGGCGGCTGCTTGTCGCTGTGCTGCATCACTTGGTCGTACGAGGGCGGGCACGCTGGAATGGAAACAACGTGATGTTAGCACTGGGCTTTGATACATTGTATGAGCAGCTTCTCCAGTTATATACACGCGTGGCGAGCAACTAAAAGAAAATACAGATGGTGCAGATATATCAAAATATTATATTAATATATTCTGATCGCACATTGTAAGTTTTTTATACCACTTAGGTGGCAGACAAGCACACGAACGTAACCATAAACATTCCATTACACGTATACGTTTTGTTTGTAAAATTGAATCAACGTAAACCAAACTATCGATCACGAGTCGCTCTCTCTCTGCATCAGAAGACTTCCTGTCGCGCGGGGCTGGCAGGGGAGACAGGGGAGGCAGGCGAGCTACGAGAAAGCAGAGCAAGACCACGCATAATTCATTCCCTTTATAAGTTGGCGCGAACACATGCATCCCACGGGCGCCATTGCCTTGAGTTAACCATACAGAGAAGAGCAAAGGAATCTAGTTAAACGTGCAATTTATTTCTGACACTAATACGAGTATAATTTTCTATATTGACATTCAAACAGTCATGCTGAAGATATCTATGTCAACGTCACGTCCAGAACAACATCCATTTTGTTAGTCACAAACCAGACTACGGGAGGGGCGAGGGCATGCCTAGGAGGACTACACGAAGGAGCGGGGCTGAGGGAGCAGCTACAGGCATGCGTGGTGACGTCACCCACCTTGAGGCAGCCAGTCCGGCGGCGGCGCGATCCCAAAGAACGCTTGGCAATCAAACAACACCATTAGATATATCACCAATCTACTGCTCTACAACGTCCGGCAAACTGCTTGACAATGTACTCTGGCAGCTCCAGATCCAGCTGCGCACAACGGGTCCTTAGCAAACAGGGGGTGCTACGGCAGGACGCACCAATACACATAGAATATATAATCGTAAACCAATCACGGGCACACGGGCACGCGCCATTGATCAGTCCTTATATTGATTTGGGTGGCGAATTTTCAAGAAGTTTGCCGGGACGCATTAATATTAGTTCTATTTTAGATTCCGGCACCTAAACTGAGGTGTTAGGAGTGTTGTGGTGGGTGTTGGGCGCCGTTCGACGACCTTAGGTACGTTACGTCAGCGTCACGCGGTGGCTGCACTACGACATAATGGCCTTCCCATTCACGGTCCATTTCCCATGACGTCAAGTGATTCAGAGAATCAAATTGATTTGATACATATAATCTTGCTTTTATCCCTGGAGGGTTAGGCAGAGGTGAATTAACACCCACATTTCACCAATAATTATATTCGGTCCCACGTAATAGGGGTGAGCCTATTGCTGCATTCCGGGCACTATTGTTGAGACAAGCCATGCATCTGAGGCTGAGTCTGGGCTGTATATATCTGCCTGATGTTAAACAGCCCTATGCCTATCAAGTCACCTTGTACGACACCGCATGGGAATAATGATAATGCCACGCGGCAAATAATTGATTAGATAATGTAAAATTATATGAAATATTAGGAATTTAGCGCTGATACACGCATTATGGTACTTTCTACCACCAGGGTCGGTGTTATCGTGCAACAGAGGCACGTCGCGCGACACAGCTCTGACGCGAGGACGCGAGAGTCGTCACCGTCACGTAGCAGCTCCGTAGCACGCACGGTCGCGCGACTCGTGAGGCGTTATAGCAGCCAAACAGCTTAGCACTCGGCTTAAAGCGAGGAACTGAGTGCAGAGTCCCGAGGCTCTCGCACACGCCCAAGTCAAGCTCCAGGTACAACAGTCACTTTGTGTGACCGGACCCTTACTAGGGTCGCTTGTAGTCGAGACTCGTCCCAATTATAATGTCTACGCCCGAACTTGTTTAGCACTGCGATGTGCGATAGGTAAGTACGTGAAGGGACCTCTTTAGCGCGGGGCCGAGCTGGCGACACACTCATATATTGATTGTGTATTATCCTTATTGGAAACAAAATGTCTGCACATATTATATTATTCTTATTGAGACTTTCACCTCAATTATAAACGGTAATGGCTCCGGTACCGTGCGCTGCTCAACACAGCGGCTATCATCAATCGCCCCAGTCTTATCACTTATCTCACAGATAAATTACAGAACTCGCCGATAGGTCTCGCAGCGCGCGCCAATGTTAAGGTTACTTTTATCAGTGCAAAGACATTGATCAAATGACAAATCTAGTTCATGAGACAAAAAGTAGATGGATTGGTCAGTCAAGGTAACTTGACGAGTGACGCTGACGATCGAAGGTCTGATACTGGCGCATCTCATATGAAAGTTTTGTGATGTCGTAGAAGAAGTTCACAAGGAGTGTATGGCTAATGGATGCCTCTTCTGCCTACCGATACGATACGACACGATACGATACGACTGACGACGCATCGTGAACCGACTAGCGGGGTACATACAGGTGTCGGTACATAGTTGTACTGTTACATCCGTTAGGTGTTGGTACTTGGTAGGCGTATACAGTATACGCCTACCAAGTACCAACACCTAACGGATGTGGCACACTAGTTCATTGCTCATGTATTGTGTATTGTGTACACTAATTGCTCATTAGAAGTACTAGTAGGTACCTATTACATACAATTATTGTCGATTATTACAATTTTACTTAATAGCGAAGCCACAACTGTCAGGTATAAATTCTTCCTGTTATTCATGTTGAATAAGTGCAAACACGTACACTGTGCCTACTAACTCATTATCTGCGTGTTTGAACAACGCGACACTCGTATCCGCTAGGCTGCGGCCTGTCGACATTACATTTATATCATTATTATTAGCTCATTGTAATATATATGTACATGTAAACGAAGCATAATCAACTGCCAAATGTAGACACCGGGGCGGCTGAGGGTTGCCAGTTGCTAGGTCCGTTCATCCTCGTTTCTGTAGGTTAGAGGTACAGGTAGGTACCTACTGGACTGAAATAATGCAACTGGACAAACATAACGTGGGTGTTGGTAGGTAGGTACTACGGTGTTGCCAGTCGCGGGGAGTGGCCGATGTTTAAAGCTATCAACTCGATGAGAAAAACCATGAGTGTTCAGATGGAAATTCTTATGACGTGTCGAAGTCGATACGCGTCAGTTAAACACGTGCGGAAACTCGAGGGAACGAGGTGAGGACGTGCGCCTTACGAGTTACGAGTGTGTGGGCGGACGCCGAGCGCCGAGCGAGGGTTATTCTTATTAACGACTTTGCGAATATTAAAACTAAGCAATCGCTTTGAATATTGCGGAACTATGTTTTAGATTGACTCTTTGTCTGCACCGGCGCCGGTAGCATCGACATTGGACATTTGCATATAGTTTCACCACAACCGTGTTGAAAAAAAATAACGTTTCGATGCTTTTGTTAATTGTAAAGTCGATCGCTTAGCAACTAACTCGGTACTGGCGGTGTTAAGTTTAGACGAGTCTCTACAGAGGAGAGAGTAGGGTTGGCTGTAATACATCAACTGAATAGAGCAAGACACGCCAGTGTCAGTTGTGGGCTGTCTCGGGGAGTCCCCTGCGCCGCTAGCACCGCGGGCTATTTGATCGACTTCGTGGGATAAACTTCATGATTACCTACATGTGTGTGGACATCCCTATTGTTGTGTACAATGAGATCACTACAAGTTTAATATATTACCTGCTGCTCTACATTACCAGCGCCAGATATCTCGCTAAAAGAGATCAGTACAAATAGCACAACACTGTAGCAATGTGCGCTAGCTACATGTACAACTCGTGCGCATTAACATGGCACCTGGCTTCCCAAACATAATAATAACAAATCTCAAATAAAATCCGATAACAAATAACTACGAAACTCAAACTGAGGCAAACATGCAACGGTCACAGTGTTGCGGATGCTGCTGGTCTCGGAGGACGAGAGCGAGGCCTCGTGCGGGGATGCGGGAGGAGGGTTGATTTTGAGCCAGCTGCCATGTTAATTCACACGAGTTGTAATAGGACCACCAATACCGACACGCTTGGAGGTAGCTTCACATCATTGAATGAATAACACAATTTTTGTGTATTTCTAAAATTTTTTTGCCCACAACTTATAGCGCTAATTGTCTTGTACCAATCATCGCTTTGTCCAGTTGACAACTGGAACTTGATCTAGACTATTACGGTAAAATTTGTGACGTTGTAGGGGGAGGGGCGGTGGGGGGGCGTAATCTCTGGACCGACTGAACCAATATTGAAAATTCCTTTACCAATAGGAAGCTACATTGAACTTTTGAACGTTATGATTACGGAATTTCAAGCGTCTTATGTATAAAGGCCTATTAGCCACTTAAATACTGGGATAGATGTCAGCGTGCAGCGTGACGTTCAGGCGGCAGTGTGCTCACGGGAACTGAGTACCCACTTGAATAGCAAGTGAGTATCTTTTTCTCATTACAGGGATTTGTATACTGCCCGGTTTAAAGTCTTCTGAGCAGTTCGTCACAGTATTAGCTACAACAGAACGTTATAAAGTTCCCCGCTGGACTGCCTGCTTCCTACGATAATACTTGTGCGGGTACATACGTACAGAGTGCACAGTGCCTACGTAGTGATAAGCTAACGGGACGCCGAGGACCGCATGCGTCATGCTCGTGGGAGGCCGCTAGGCAACTGACTAGGTGACCTTGATGTACAATCGAAGTATAGATATTAAACGTTACTGCACAATTTCTAACGTCGCGTTTACCTTGAAAATGTTAAAACAGAATGAATAAATAACAATATCAATGTTTTGACTTCCAAGGCGCAAAGCAGTAAAACCACGAGAAACGGAAGCAGCAGCAAGGTCTCCTGCAGCTCCGTATACATATAGAGAAAGGTAGCTGGGAGAGTGGCTGCCACTCATAGCTAATGTTCTGTTTCACGGTGTGTTTCAGTTTAGCGGAGAGCACAATGGGCCGATAGCGATACAGTAGACAGTAAATCTTTACAGACGTTTCGATGTTCGCTAATTAAGTCTGACAGATCACTCCGAGACCTGTCAAGTCCGTCGTGAATCCGACGCGCATTGCGCCATTGCTGCCTTTTTTATATAGGATAATTAGACTTCGTCTTGGCTGAAGGTAAAGTCTTCGAAAGGAGGGTCTCCATTACTTACATATACCATGTGACAATGGTGACTGAATGGTAACAATGGCGCCTGAAAAGAAAAGCTCTGAGGCTCAGAACGAACGAAAAATGGACAATGTTATCCATCACGTGGCTGTACTATACTGTACCCGCTGCTCGCCCGTTAGCCAGGGGAGAAGCATGGCGCTGACCGCTCGCTATATACTGGACCCCGCCGAGTGCAGGCGCGTCCAGTTTATAGCAACACTTACAACGAACATCGCACAACGCGCAGTAACATGACATTAGAGTGCCAGATAGGGAAACAAATGAATCATGACTACATTAGGTACCTAATACATAATTAATATCTTTGAGGTTCGATTTCTAGGTCAGGCAAAATATTGACTGTTGTTATAAATCTGTCAGTGGTAGTATTGAAGTAAACCGTTGACGTAGTGGCTGGCGGCACGCAATATATGCCCGACCAAACTTGTTACCACTGGTTTGGAGGCCGCGGTGCTGTGAGTCACCAGTGTCTCCACCATGACGTCAATTCGCTATTAAATAATCAAGAAAAATAGTCTACGTCATTTGCTAGTTTTACCAGGAAAGAAGTTTGCCGGGAGCTTAGAAAACTGGCAATTTTACAGATTATCATGTGTTCTTTCAGAAATTGAAGTTTGCCGCCAGGTATTATTACCGCTCGCGCAGTGCCTTCGAAAATGACAGACGTCCCATACAAAAGTTCATCCCTTGTTTTTCTATTTAAAATTACCAATTTTCAAAACTATTGAAAACTTGCCCTGTAACCATTATTTTTCGAACCAAATGACTGGACTAAAAAGTAACCTCAAATCTTTGTTATTCCGTACGATCTGTCAAACCTTCACATTCTGAATCACCCATGAGTCATATCGATTATATTTTAGATGCACGCGTTTTAGACGTAATTTTACTGCGTGGTGGTATTTTAATGATTCACTCCAGCACCGAGCTCTCCGGGGATTTACCTACACCGGTAGAAGAGCTCGGTGCTAGTACGTACTTATGCATGTAATGGACAGATTAGGCGCTTGTTGCGACATCAGTGGAATAAATGCGCGATAAAGAAAGCGCATGAGTCATATCTTAATTATCTTTGTTCGGCAACGATTATTTGGCTTCGTCATGCTATTGCTCGTGTCGCAGCCAGCAGTCACCCATCGGCAGTCAGGCGCTCGCGTACAATACACATAAAGGCACGTAGACTAGGACTTGCTCAAGCGTCGATAGCTTAGTAGTTGACCTTACTATCGATAGATTCTGGTTTCGAATCCTGGTGTTTACACTTCCGACGTGAACCCACTCCTAACACTAGCAATTTAGCTTAGCTGGAGGGGTTAGAGGGAATATTAGTAATTTCGGTTCGAATATTCTTTCACTAAATAAAATATATATATGAGCTCACGAACAATGCAAAAAGACTCACAGATATAATGATATCTATATATAGGTACTTGCTTATCGCTTGATACGCAGTCGTCGCATCGTATCGGTACGTACTTACATAGCTAATGTAGAGTTTACATCCACGTTTAACCAATTTCCAACAACTAGACTATGCAATGTATCAGGTACTGCGACAATACGTGTAGATATATTGAACCTGTAGTGCTATTACAATGTAGATTGGTCCCCTAGAGACCTCTCCGCTCAGCCGACGAGATGCTATTGTTACGACCGTAATTCAGTCTCGGATGTGCTTACTGCAGACTGCAGGCCCCATACCACTCTTCGGAACTGATATTGCGAAGTGGTTGGTGGCATTTTAGGTTCCATGGAACACCGGAGTGGACAGCATTGTACATTACAAGTCATCTCTCGGGGGATTTGTTTGCGAGGGACGCCCGGAAATAGTTCTTATAGATGGTACATAGTAGATATTGCGTCACGATATAGCTGTTTGTACATTTTAAAATCAAGAAAATTGAATGATCTTATATAATATTTGTTTTAAACATATTTTGCGTTAAGTGATCTAAATAAGTATATAAAATGTCTAGGTACACAGACTGAATACCAAACAGCTGTTACCTACTGCAACATTAAAACTCAAATGGTATGCCTCCTTCTCACTGCAACGAGTTAGTAAGGTATGTAAGTACGTGGGTACCTAATGTCAGTTCGCACAAAACTTCAGACCCCTAGTCCCAGAAGTTGGTGGGGTCGTTTCTCCGCGGGGGCCGTGCAGTTGGCACCCGCCAGTTGTGCACTAAGGTTCCCTAGCACGTGTCTACTTGATTATATCTCAGTACCTACGCATCGTGTCGCGTCCATTGCACGGTGTTTCGTGTCGAGCAATTGGCTATTTGACTGCTAAGTCAAATTAGTTACTTTTTACTAAACATCAAAACGGTACGTTATAAGGAAATTTGAATGAAATAATTTATTGTGACGTCATAATATCCAACAGTAGTCAAATAATTTACTATTATCAGTCACTATTATTCGTTGGATGATTTAAAAATAAATAAAAACGATACATAAAGAACGGAAGCAAATTTTACCGTTCTTTTACCATTCTTAATTTTTAATAAGCTCTGTTAAATATTTTATGTTAACTACAGGAAAATACCCAATTACGTAGTACTGTACTGATTACAACCGCCCATAAACGACACCCAAGACAAAATTTACCTACATACGATGGAAATTAAATAGGTAGGTAGGTGCACAAAAAGGAACAGAAACGGAATACCATACGTGGTCAGTACACCCAGGTCCTGTCCTGAGCCTGTGGTGAGGTGAGGAATATGTAATTTGGCTGCTACATACCGTTGACGTCAGGCGCCGTGGGCCCCTGGGCGAACGGCGCGGCGGGGTAGGGCGCAATGTAGGGCGGCGCCGCGCCGGGGTAGGGTGCCGGCGTGGGGAAGGGCGCGTGCGGCCCGGTGGGGTAGGGCGCCGGGCCCGCCGGGTAGGGCGCCGGGCCAGCGGGGTAGGGCGCCGCGTGCTGCGCCGGGTACACCGTCACCGTCGTCGCCGTCACTGCGCCGCGCACCAGCGGTTATCGAAACATTCATGCACCGAGACACTCCACTACGCATACCTGCACTGCACTGCACTGCACTTCATATGCTAAGTAAAGTGTCTAACCAGGTATAACCAATCATGTATTATAAACTAAGTATAGATATGTGAGTATAAAATGAAGAACGTCATCATTTTATGCACCAATCAGAGACGCGACAGTACGCTACTTACAAAAAATACATCATTTATAAAAACTTCGTAATATGTAATAATATTATTGATATACGTGTACCTATATGATAATATAATTCATATACACATGAATAAAATGACGTATTCCTTCACGCGAATATGTAGCAATTATTATTACTTAATGTTTGTGCCAGCGATGTTCCTGCATGACGTATCTAGTTTATAATAACATCATTGGGTATAACAAACAATTTAAATAAATAAAAAATTAAGCAGTTTTTATCTATCTATCATATCATAGATATTAGATAAAGAAGTAAGCTGAATATGAATACATTTAATGCGATAAGAAGTAACTAGGTGTTAGTTTAATGAGGCGCAATAATTGGCGAGGCGTTCCAACACATAATTAAAGCGTAATGTTCACTTCACCCTAAAGGCTCCATACGATATATCGGCAGGCACGCAATATATAATGTTGCAGCCAACTTGCCTAAATAGACTTTACTAAACGGCGCCTAGACTTTACTAAATTTTTCTAAATGTCAAAACCATAAGGAAACATGGATGAAATAATTTATTGTAACGTAATAATATTTAATAGTCAAATCATTTACTATTATAGCTTGAGTGGATGATCAAAAATTTATAAAATTATCCAACGCAACTTTTAACAATCTTATACCATTCTTAATTTAATGAGCTTAGTTAATTTCTTTTTCAACTACAGGAAAATGCGCAATACGTAATTGACTTATTTCTGCATGGTTATATTGGTGAAAAGAAAGTGTTAATATCTAAATACAATTACATATAAAGGAACGCGGTCAGCGGTAGGTACGGCGGTGACGCTGTGTACTTAGATGAACTGTCCCTCGGCACAAGCTGCGAGAGTGACCAGCGACATTGCTACTTGCGCGAAACGTCAGCTAATTCTATTGTAAGATCGCGTTACACCTCGTAAACATAACACCTAGCACATCTTGGAAGGCGCTCTCTCAATCTGCCATAGTCTCACTACCACTGAAATATTAGGTGCATACCAAAATAACAATCTACTGTGATTCTCTCTCTTGGTCAGTGCAAATAGCTTTCGAAAAGAAAGAAGTCACCTAATAACAGTATGAGACCTGAAATCATTGATGAAATACCATTTTTCATCCAAAACATTCATCGCATTTTTTTTACATGGAAAAAATTCCCACGGATGCCCTCAACGCCGCGGTGGGAAAGGTTATATCGGGCTCGAACCGACTAAAACGCACAGCCGGTGCTCGTGGGTCGTTTTGGTTGTCGAAGATGAGGTTGACGCGCATATCCCTCGCACCCCGGCCGACTGCAAGGGCTCGCACCACTGGATGACCAGTGCTTTCATTGGTGATTTGGTTGGCCAGCTACAGACTAACTAAGGCGAGTTCACGAAGTTGGCCGGTAAGTATATGTGCGGCGAAAGGCGCCGGGTACTCACCGGGATAGGAGGTCGCGTTATACTGCTGCTGCGGGTAGGGCGCCGGTGACGCCGCGTCCGCCGCGGGGGGTGCTGCTGCACACAAACACGCCCATTGCTTATTTGTCATCACAATTGTATCTAACCATTTATATTTGGTGGTTTCATTACGGGGGTAACTAACTACCTTCTGACTGCAACCCTGAATGTAAGCGTAGGGCTTATTCGTTGTTCAGCAGCGGTACCGGTTTGCAGGACTGGCAGGTGAGGTTAACTTGGGCCTTGGGCCTTGGACTCTTAGTCCGAAATGATGGCCAGTAGAGTAGGCGGCAGTACATACATACACATACATATAATCACGCCTTTATCCCCGGAGGATAACACCCACATTTCACCAATCATTGAATTCAGTCTCACGTAATAGGGGGTGAGCCTATTCCCGTATTCCGCATCTGTCTGAGTCTGGGCTGTATATATCTGTCTGATGTCAAACAGCCTCAGTCGCCTTGTACGACACCGCATGAGAAGAGACGGGGTGGTCCAAATTCTGCTCTGCTGGGAACCACGCAGCAGGCGGCAGTAGGGTAATGAAATTAATTGGTAGTCTGCAAAATATGTATATGCGACACTTGACACGTCGGCTGAGATTGGTAATGATTGAGGTTCGATCCAGCACACGAACTCTCGTTAGCGACCCGGCCTCCGCCAGACGCAGCGGCGATACCTGCGTGTTCATGATGTGAACGTAAATATGTGCGCCATTATCTGATACGATCGGATACAACGTCGCTTTCTGCGATAGCGACGTACACTGGAACGATATCGATTTGATTATCGCCGCCTGTTTGCTGTGTAAGTATACTGTAAGCTATGGCATAGAACAGGCGCCTCCTTACATTAACTGTAGGTGTACAATTAAACCATTGTTAGCACGTGATACGACCTCGTTTAGATGGGAATTACTATCGGCAAACTATCAACATAATATAATCAATCACGCCATACAGAACAGTAATAGCCAATAGATCATAAAGTCCCCATTTTTCATAGAGGAAAAAGTACTTCTCTTTAGTGGGGAAGGTAAGAGTTCACCAACTGTGCGCAGGAGAGTGGTCCCCAGTCAAGCCACCGCTCCTACGATCGACTAGACACACACTGGCCAACGCAGTACATTATTCGGGAGCAGAATATATTATACATGATGTGTGTGACTGGAGTCCACCATTTTGTTGGGCAGCACCCGAACTAGGCTTCAGTGACAAAATGAATGTACGTACGTGCTAGCACCCTGCCGCCCGACTTGCGGCAGCAGCAGCGGCACAGCACCACCAGGATGATGATGGCGCCTATCCCCACCACCAGCCCCACCACTAACTCCATGACTGGGAACGACGCGCGCGACGGCGGCGGCGGGAACGGGTGCAACGGCGGGAAGTGGTCCAGGGGCGGCGGGAAGTGGTCGTGGTCCGGTGGGAAAAGGTCGTGATCCGGCTACAGATACAACATAAAGTACACGTTAATAAACACATTCAATTAAATAGTCATTCAACCCATGATAGGTACCGAGATCAATAAGTTGTAACTAAAGTGCGTTGTAGCAGTTTACTCAATGAAGTTACTCATTTTACTCTCTTCTACCTCACTTAGGTGACAAACAAACAGACGGCGCGCACAGCATAGCTTCTACTCTCAGTCATGGACTTTGGGCAACTACAATTACAACTGTGAATTGTGAGGTGACTTGAGTTCCCTGTGATTCCCCTTACAGTCCGGTGGCACTAGCCAGACGGGCCACCACCAGCGCTAGCTCCAGCCCCAGCCGCTGTGTGGCTTGACTCACACTATTGATAGCTTAGTCAGTTTACCCTATAGATATTAAACACAGATCTCTAATGTGTATTGATATATTTCTGTACATACATTGCAAAAGCCTTATTGTAATTCCAATGTTCTATTTCATTTACAGAACATTAACGACTCATGTATACAAATATTTGCACTGAGGGGGAATCGAACCCACACCCTCTGCATAGCAGTCCAATGTTCTACCGCTACAACACAGATGATACTATCTGATGATAGGTGCTCACAAACAATACAATCAGGGGCAATACCATTATGCACGCATTGTTTGAGATTAAAACTGTAATAGGGCGATATCATATAGTACATATTACCCAGCAAAGGTATTAGAGAGCACACAAGATATGACATGCCTTGTTAGTTTGTTTAGTGCTTTCCATTCACTCCTCACACACACAACAGTTACACATACAACAGATATTAACATTCTACATAGGCATGCCCCAGCTCCACAGTGGGTGGCAAGTGACAAGCCAAGGGTAGACAGAGGGTGAGGTAAGTAAACCAAATGCCTCAAAAGATTACAGGCAAGTGTTGAAGGATTTGGTATAATATTATACTAGTGTATTACAATTGTTGTTTAGAGAGTCTTGCTTAGAAGTTGATACTGCGCAAATTTTTGTCCACAGGGAGACCCCTGCAGACAAAGACATGCGCGGTATTGGAATTATCTTGGCTATTTATCAACACACTATGACCGTTGTGAGCTCCGGCTGAGCAAAAATACAAAGACAACTGAGCAACAGCACTGACTATCTATTTACAAAATTATTATAATGTGCGTTCACTTGAGACCTAAATCGGGATTTTTATTGTCACCATTATAATAATATAAAAAAGGATTTTAAAATCACACTATATGCTTTTTGAATGCACTTAATTTATTTGGATTACACGCCATGACACTTTTTCAAGAACTTCCCTTCAAATCAATATAAAATCATATGATTTGAAAAATATGACCAACTGACAACTTCAACAACCGGCATTGTTCGTCCCACTATAGTTACCAGAAACTCTAAATCCTATCCTGAGACTAGAGCTGTTCCGCACTAACACAAGTAGTGCCACTGATATAATATAATATTCCCCTTCCAGTCACTATGCACAGTACAGTGGATGCTTAGCGGTGAGTGGAGCGGTATAACTGTGTAAAAACAAACTCACAGAATGTTCCAATATTGACTTGTTGATAAAAACATTGTGCAATTTTATTTTTTTACACAGACATAATATATTATAGCACCACAGAAGCATTCGCAATAGCCACACTTCATGATAAAATTAATTATGTACCTACTTATACACAAACAATAAGTTAACTTGCCACTTGCCAGTGCATATTAATAGGCACAGAATATATTGACACAATTTGTGGGTAAAAATATGTAAAGATAAGCTGCACTTCAATAACAATGATAACAACTCTTTGTTGTAACAATCTGCTGACTAAGGAGTAGCCAAGGTAGGAACAATGTGCTGGATAGGAATCTGAAAACAGCATGCTATCAGTGGACACCGCGCCACACCACGCACCGAGGGGCGGCGCGCGAGCAATCGGCGGCAACAGCCACAATCAAGATCCACATTTGATTACCTTGAAAAAGTCGCTATCCCAGTCGTCGGAACCGAACATGGTCACGAATAACACAATAAGGACTAACGTAAGCGGAACTAGGACTTGTACTCGCTACTCCGCACTCTACTGCTACACTGTTCGCCGCGCGCTGGCTGCTGGCTCGCACTACACTACACCCAATACTGAATGCGATGGCTATCCGAAGCAATCTTAATACAGCTCGCCTCTATTATCGAACCGGTTTTATAGAGATAAAAACTTTCAACATGACTCACCGGAAAGACCACACTCAACACGCACTCTCCTGACTTTTTCCTGCTTTTAGCAAATCTTCATGATGGATATGAAGCACTTTATTAAAGACCGATTGTCGCCGTCCTGAGATAATTACGGTGGTTTTAAAATTTCTTAGCATTAAGTTATATGGAAAATACTTATACCCAAACACACATACTAAACTATTTTATAACAATCATAAGAAAAACAATACCTGTCTAGTGTAGGTCTCTGAGATTTTGTTCAGCTGACAGACACACTACACAGAGTACACAGACAGACAAGCCACAGGCACAGGCACAGGCACGGGCGTGTTACCTTAGCTTTGTTGACAATATGCAATGACATCTGTAGAGCTTGGTCATTGGTCATGCAAGAAGCAAAACTGTGTACTGTGTCTGTAGTGACTAAGTAGTAAGTAAACTACTAAGTAAGTAGTTAATAAAATAAAATCGTTGAGACGTTACGATAATATTCACAATTAATTGAATTAGAATAACATCTAAAATTTTTATTAAATCTCCGTTTATTAAATTCTGTACAGTAAACTTAATAATACAGGACTATAGTATAGACGTCACATTTACATCACTCGTGTATTTATCAATTTAAAAATATTTAATATTTTATTACTTATATCAAATATTGATTATAATATTCCCTGTAATTTTACATTTGGTATATATGGTTCAAAAAAGCGCGCCAAATTTGAAAAACCGACAGGTTGCAACACTGACTATACAGTATGCACCAATAAAATAGAGTTGATACTGGTTAATACTATGATTTATTTTTCATTTTCCAAATCAGCCTATATGGTACCATGTAGGCTGATGATGATGAAAAATGACACGCGTTTATTGTACTTTTTGTATAAAATCCTTAAAAAAAAGCAAAAGAACATGTGTTTATGCAGCATAACGATAGCTAACACGGTGCAGAACATCCGATCACGGTGCAGAACATCCGATCAGGAACCAAGCGGTTCGGTGACTCTTTCCTCTGTCGCACCATTAAGGCCTGGAATTCATTACCAGCTCACGTGTTTCCTTCTTCCTACAGTCCCGGGTCCTTTAAGCGGGGCGTGAAAAAGCATATGATGAGGCCGTCAAGCTGAGTGTCACCATTGTCACATGGTATGTGTAAGTAATGGTGACCCTATTTTCTAAGACTTTGCCTTCAGCTTACCATCAGGCAAGGCGAAGTCTAATTGACGTGTTCTATATATAAAATAAAACTTGTCTGACTGGAAAAATAACTACAATATTCATGAGTAAATTCTAGTGAGCAGGTACCTTATTTTTTTAAAATATCACCGCTAAATTATTTTATTTAAGTAACCTAGCCTAGATTCATAGCAAGTAATGGCTCATGGTTGGTGTATGAATTATGATTAGGATTTATAGTTTAGTTGTAATAGTCAGTTACTAGGGTAAGTAACTAACTACTTTTGATATATAGGTAATGCTTAATTAAATCTATGATAATATTTATTATTATTAAACATAACATAAACATTATTACATAACATTATTATTATTATTAAAATTATGGACGAGCAGCATGTTTGCTGATATGTCCACTTCATGGTGTTGGAGTACAGTTCAGTCCAGTCCATATCTCTTTTATTGTTTGTTTTGTACTGTAAGCCATTCATCCAAGCGACATAATAATAATTAAATAAAACAAAAGGTTCGCGTGGTTTCCGGCAGAGTAGAATTAGGGCCACCACATCTCTTCTTGTGCGGTGTCGTACAAGGCGACTAAGGGATAGGGCTGTTCAACATCAGACAGATGTATACAGCCCAGACTCAGCCTCAGATGTATGGCTCGAGTCAACAATAGTGCCCGAAATACGGCAATAAGCTCACCCCCTATTACGTGGGATCAAATTCAATGATTGGTGAAATGTGGTTGTTAATTCACCTCTGCCTAACCCTCCGGGGATAAAGGCGTGATTATATGTAGGTATGTACAAAAGTTAAAATGCGTTGTGGAATTACTCCGCGTCGCATGCTTCTTGTGGTAGCGTTCCCAGAAGACTGGCAGCATTGCCACATTGTATGACAATGCTTATTCTTAGAAAATACCAGTCCTCTGGTCACGAGAAGCGTCGACCATACGCTTCGCAATCTCCCTGAAGAGATTGCAGGCGCTCGGACCCCACGGCCCAAACGTTTCGACGTTAACGGCACAAATTCATAATCACCAATGAGATTGAAATACTTGCGCCGCTTAAGAGCCTCTGCAGAAGCTGCAGCAGCACCGGCACAGCTAGCCGTGCCAGGTATATGGGTAGGAGCAATGGTATCGACGCATGTTGCGTCCAGTCCTACCCATTCTCCATGGCATTAATGACATAAAACATCCTTCTTTTAGGGCAGTTTTTTTAAATTTATTCAGAGATCTTACATTTGATAGAAACGGATCTGAAGATAGAAGTAATCTGTTTATTAAATCGAAATTAGAAGCTGTTCTAGATGTGTTTCTCGTGTTCCTAGACCTAAACGACTTAACGTCTTTGTTTTTAGCTTCAGCAGCTTCTTCTGTAAGCTGTTCAATTAGCAATATAGCGTGTTCTATGAGTACCATGAATAAGCACCTTGTGCACTGAAACTGGCATTGGGTACCGTACCAAGGATATTCTCCAACAATATCTCTTGCCGTTAGTAAAGCGTATTCTTCAAACACTGGAATATTAATTGGATATTCACTTGCTAAAGTCTTGAGAATAATTCCACATCGTTCTATAATGTTTTTATTTACACCTGTAATTGCAGCAGCCACAGAAGGATTAGCTAAGTATCGCCTTGCGGTATTGTCATCGTTAGCGTTTCCTCCACCTTGTTTCGGTTTATCCACTATCAATCCATGTTTAGTCTTAAATTCATCCTGAACAAGTGTTTTTTTAGCATTCAGTAATTGTTCTTCGTCATTTCCTGGACGCCATTTCTTAAAATCTAATAAACATAACATAACATAACACAAACTCACGCCTATATCCCCGAAGGGGTAGGCAGAGATGCTAGCACCCATATTTCACCAGTTTATGTTTTAGGTCCCAATGTAATAGGTAGCGAGCCTATTACCAATGTAATAGGTGGCGAGCCTATTACCATTAACCGGGTACCTACTTATAAACCTGCGATAAATAAACACATAACTTTGAAAAGCATCGATAAGTCATTGGTGTGTGCCATGGTATACCTGGGATCGAACCCGAGACCTCGTCTCGCAGTCTATTACCCATACCACTAGGCTACCGCGGTTATTAAAATCTAATCTATATGCCAAATGAATAATAAACTCAAAAAATCGGATCCAGGCGTGTAAGGGAGATAACCCAAATTCTAGACTATCTTGTTTTACCTCTTTTACGTGATTCATCAATATTGTTCATCTCTGATGGCTCACATCCACAAATATAACATACTTGTGCTGATGAAGTGTATGTTAGAGCAGAGCATTGCACACTTTCCCGTCTGCCATTGTCAATCTCCAGGTCATGCTTTATTGTTATATTTTGATCACGTAAAGTGACAGTAGTTAAAGAAAGGGTGTTTATTTGCTGCTGAATGTGTTCTTGTTCAGCCCTGCAAAGTTCAGTAGTTTCCTTCCTAACTTGAAATCTAATAGGTCTGCAGTATCTAGTTGAACCAGGACGGTAATTCTTCCACACGATTTGTTTTTTAGAATCAGTATCTCGTAGGGCAAATAGCTGAAGACGGAGGTAATGAACAATTATCAAAATCATTGAATTCTCCAGAACTTCTTTGCTATACTCTGATTGTCCACTGATCACTCTGATTTTCCTATAAGTGTCAAGTTTGTCAAATCAGATTATACTTGTGTAACAAAAACTTCCTGCTAAGATTGAACTAATCGGGTAGCAGGTATAATCCAAAATTCCTTGAAAAGGTATTTCAGCCGATGAATCAGTGACTGTTATGATTTCTGGCTTGGGGTAACAGCTTTTCTTTGCTTTATGAACTGTGATATAACTTGGCAAAATATCACATTTAGTTTTTCCAGGTAATATGTCCCTAATGGATTGATATTGATTTTTAGTCAATTTTGCTTCTACCAACATTACAAGAGCATCATGCGCATCAAGACATATAATCTTTTAGGAAGCTTCTTCATTGGTTTGCTGAACAGACATGGTATCCTCATCAAAGTCTCTTAAAGTCTGAAGACGTCTTCGTTTTGTACGTGATGAACATTCTGCGAATAATTTTTTTGATCTTCCTGTTTGTTTCCTATCTTTTTCTTTTCAGGTAAATTGAAAGTTTCCATAAAGTTAAGCCAATTACCGTATTTAGAATAAAATCTGTCCTCCCTTCGTTCACAGTTCTGCAATTTTGATGTATACGCTTTAGGTACATAATGAATATATTTTTAATATATTTTTAAATATTATAGGCACTTTTAAATGCTTTGTGCGTTTCTTGGAGCTTAGAAGAGCTATTACAATGTTTTTATCTATGCCAAATGTTGAATATATCAAGGCGACTGACTTCCAGTGTTAACCCTGTAAGCAACACCTATTTGTCAATTTATCCTGAAGTTGCACAAACAACGACATTAAAAAGCAAGATTAGAGTTATTTAACTAGCTAAATAATATAACTACATGAGGCAAAACTTATGCGTCTACAATTGTGCAAGTATTATTATTTTTTATTTTATTACTTGAAGCAGGTGCGATAATTAGGGGTCGAAAATCTACCTACAAAGTAAATTGATATCGTAAAATAATCTACATACCTTGTCATTCCAAATTCATGTCTATAAACCTCTCAATAATTCTTTATAAATATAAAAAATCTGTTCGAAATCCAATAGTAATTCACACAATTTAAATTATAAACATAGCCACAAAACTTCCAATATATCGACTCAGTTTAACGTATAATTAAATAGACGTAAAATAGCGAGGATTTTTTTTTTACTTTTGTTCTCTGGTGAATCCAGTGTGCGTCGGTGACAAGAGCACGGCGGATTATGTCGTTGAGGCTGGCGTGCCGTGGAATCGCCCAGCGCTCCTGCAGCACGATAGGCCATGGTGTCCGAATCGGTCAACTGCTTCTCCACAACGGTATTGATGCGGAGAAACACACGCACCTAAGCAAAGGGAAGTCGCGATACGGAAGGTAGTGTCATCTAACATAGTCCCTACGTTAGATGACGGAAGAGCTTGTAGCCAAAGACCCGATACCCACACTCCAACCGCTAGTAAACGAGCACGCTCAGCATAATTAGAGCATGTATTTAATAAATTTTGGTCTTACTAAGGTGCAGAGCGGCCTGTCCCACTGACACTGTGAAAATTTTCTAAGCATTCACAGCATCAGTTTTATACAGTACTTCAGAATCAATTAGTGTAGGTGCAAGAATTTACCTAGTTATTTTATCCGTACTGTAGATCGAAGACAGGAAGGTAGGCTGACATCTGAAAGTTTGCAAATACTAATCGGTAGAGACGCTTGTAGTGAAGCTCGGTCATTCAAAATTTTGCTGAGTGTTATTTCTATAATTTTATCCATTTTTTCTAAAATTGTTAAATGTTTCCAAAATGGTGTAGACCTGAGAGCATGGATTAATTTAGGAACGAAAAGGCAGTAAGAAGCGAAGAACAGAAAAAGCCGAGTGGATATTAATTTTGAGTAGGCGGTCCGTAATGACACTACAATTCAATGCTACAATTCTTACGTAGTATTGTATTCTCTTTGGCTACAATTTTGAATATTTTCCTCTATAAATGAGGTGTAGGTAGGCATCTTCTAGAACTGAGGACCCAAGGAGACGTAGAGATTGATTTTCTATTATTTTGATATTAGGAGCTAATATCAAAATATATTTAGAAATAACAATAATTTTGTCCGAAACATCATTTAAAAAAATCGCCCACTTATTATAATTTTTAATATAAGCCAA
Organism: Eilema griseolum; assembly: GCA_963662185.1. Lineage (NCBI taxonomy): Eukaryota > Metazoa > Arthropoda > Insecta > Lepidoptera > Erebidae > Eilema > Eilema griseolum. Next base: position 141,762 of record OY759229.1, on the reverse strand, counting down.
AGTTTCTCCACATGTCCCCCTAGAGCCCCATCGTCTCCATACATTTTTTGATGTCAAATGTACTATATCAAATGTCTAGTGAGTGTCAACTGTCAAGTTGATTTATGTATAACCTAGAATAGAACTGAGTCCATTCAACATTGAATAAGAATTGAATTGAATAGAACTGAGACTACCTAATCCTCTTCGAGTCTAATTGCTTAATTTATTGAATGAAACCATCATGTTAAGTTGAACCACTTCCTCTTATATACTCTATGAGTCGACCACTGACTCCCCTTCGGCAAATGATGAATTCTCAAACATCACCGTTTTATACTTAGACCACTAGATATGCGGCAGTGAAAATAACCACTTCAGCAGCTAGAGGTAACTCACAGGCGCTAAGAGCAACAGCCTGCTATTTTAGTATCATATCATATAATATCTAATATTTTTTTAAATGTTCGTGCAGCAAGCGAGCGCTTGTTACTCGACAAAATTAACTTATTGTAGGTACTAGTGCGAGCGCCACGGTGAGGTCCACCGTGCACCTACTCGTGTTTTGTAATTCCATACGCTCGCGCTCTGCCACGCAAAATATTGAAATAGGTACTATTCTTGCATGAAATCCTCAGTCTCCTAAAGGCAGTGTAAGCATACTATCATAATGATTAGGAGAAATGGCCCACGCCGAGGTGTAGACCACCTGTGCCGCCGCGTCTCCTAGCAGTATATAATGAAATCATAATCATTATCAATAAACCATCGATCATTAAGTTCCAGTAGGCCTTAAAATATACATTTATTTATTTATTTTTAAACCACCTGGGTAGCAAACAAGCACTCGTTCCACATGATGACAAGTGATTACAATGGTTTATAGACATATGCAACACCAGAGCCATTACACTCGTGCAGCCGACTGTTAAGAAACCTAATGCTCTTCTTGAAGAACCCCATATTGTAGTTGCTTGAGAAACCCATAGTAGGAAGTTCATTCCACAGCTTGAGCATGCATGGGATGAAGTTGCTTTCATACTGCACAGTGCACACCATTTCCAAACACAATGTGTTAGGATGAATGAAGGCGAGTGGTGTGATAATAGAATGCACAGCTATATCATCTCAAACAATTCATCTGAACACAAACCATTGTACAGGCAGAAAAACACATACAACTCAATCTTTCTAACATTCCTTTTGAATGTATGAGCTCCAGAAGTTCTGATCATAGTTTTTTTTAAATAGGACACATCAATTAGACTTTTGCCTTGCCTGATGGCAAGCTGAAGGCAAAGTCTCAGAAAAGGGGGTCACAGGACAACGGGAAGAGTCACCAAACCGCTTGGTTCTTGATCGGATATTCTGCACTGTGTGCAGGTGACATCCAAGCCCTGCACGTGTTGTCTTGTGTAGGAAACGGGAGGGTGGGACTAACTGGAAGAGTTCATCAGAACATCACCATGATACAGATGGTAAAATACTGCCAAGGATGCAACATCTCTACATATCTGCAAAGGCTCTGAAGTGTTTGTGACCTCAGGATTCCCAATAATGTGGACCACACATCGCTGGAACCTGTTGAGAGCATCTAGTAAGTATAAGTGACAAAATGACTTTATTTCGAAATTATGCCATCGGAACAAGTTCAATCGTTTCTTCTTATTCTTTTATACAGGAACAGTGATAATTGTGACAGACCGCGGTAGCCTAGTAGTATGGGTAATGGACTGCTGAGACGAGGTCTCGGGTTCGAACCCAGGTTTTATCATGGCACACACCAATGACTTTTCGATGCTTTTTGAAGTTATGTGTGTATTTATCGCAGGTTTATAAGTGCCTGGGTTAATGGCAATAGGCTCGCAACCTATTATAATGGGACCTAAAACCTAAACTGGTGAAATGTGGGTGCTAGCACCCCTGCCTGCCCCTTCGCGGAATATAGGCGTGAGTTTATGTTATGTTATATGATAATTGACATGGTTACTACACAGCTGATACTATTCTTCTGGAACTGAACCTAACCACGCTGGAAGAGAGAAGGAAAAGGGAAGACCTCATTGAAACATAAATAATCCTGACAAAACATTATAATGTATCAAACATAGAAAACATCTACACAAGAAACTCCAACAGACATCTAAGAGGTCACTCAATGAAGTTATGCAAGCCTCGGTGTGCCAGCAAACCTAGGTATCACTTCTTGCCGAACAGTGTGGTGCAAATGTGGAACTCCCTTCCGGAAAGTGTAATAAAAGCTCCTAATGTGAATGTTTTTAAAAATAGACTTGATAAACATTGGACAATCAAAACACAAGTGCAGTGATATACATGCAACAGCTTAAGCTGCTGGTGTATTAAATAATGATAAAGATAATGATAATAATATTACTCTCAGATGGGATGCCATTGACCAGACAGGTGATCAGCCATTCTGTAGGTATGGGTTATTTCACCCATTTCCACTATATAATGACTACCATAGATTTTCATTATGACATCTGAGAAAGAGACGAAATATTTTGTTATGTTATGATTCACCACAAAGGCAAGGTCTATATTTTGTACCTCCCTATTTAAAATAGCTTTCACTTGATTGCAGGTGTGATGGGGATGGGTAAGGGTGAGAAGGGAGGCAAGCTAACACTCATGGAGAACAAGGAGATGCCGGTGGAGATGGAGTGAGAAGCTTGTGCACTAAGTATGCGACTCCAATGTGGACACCACTGGGCAGGGCGTGTATTGTGCAGGTCTCATTGCTTCAGTAGAGGTATGGCAAAGTTAGCCGTCATCATTATTGTCTACCAATGATCCCAGTTTTGTCCGAGTTCTCTCTAGCCTCGGAGTTTTATAACTTTCACTGGACAGCTTCATGGTGTTACAGTTTGATTAGCCTCCATTTTGGAATCTTTATTTTTAAAATTGACATTCTTCGTCATGCTCAATTAGGTTGGTACATTGCACTTTTACTTTCTCAGCCTCGTCAATATATCAGTAGCAAAGGATGGTCTGATGGGGAAGGCAAGTTATACAGCAATATTCCCGCTCTTCCTAAATGACCAGCTGGGGCGTTAAATGTATCTAGCTATGTTTATTCATATTAAACTCATACTACAAGCGATGCTTAGTTTAGTCCTCGATGCTGTGTATGTGACCCACAATATGAAAATTAGGGCTACCCCATCTCTGCCTATGGGTGTCGTAGAAAACGACTGAGGGATAGGGCTGTTCTCCACCTGACAGTAAATATACAATTCATGACAAACACCGCTTGATGGCAATAGGCTCACCTGTTACATGAGACTGACTGAAGTTACAGTTGGTGGAATGTGGCTGTTAATACATACATAATTAAATGTCAATGGAACAGTGTTTATCAAGTAACATTAAAAGCTTTAACAGTATTGCCCATTCACATCACTTTTTACTCATTGCCCCCAAAGGGACTCACCAGCTGATTGTGATTTGTAAGTTACGAATTTGAGCTCATCCCTCAATCCCAAAGCAAAAGTGGTTGTTAAGCGTTAAATTCACACGTCCATAGGCCACAGTAACCATTTCCCATCAGGTGGGCCGTGAGCTTATCTGCCATCTAAGTGCTATTATAATGCCTTTCAGATTAAAGCGGACTCGGGGTACCCCTCGTGGCTGTGAACGCACTACACCCCCTGGAGAAACCGAGCTCCGGCACAAAGGGACGCAGCAACAAACTGCGTACCATGCGCTGCTTCAAGCCTTCAAGCACAGCCCCGGCCCGGACTGCTACTGGACGGGCATTCTCTTCGAAGTTTCTACACTAGAGTGGGCACAGTGGGGACTGGAACATACGGCTAGGTCCTTCATGCAAAGGAAGCAGTATTGTACAACCGATTTTGGAAAAGCACAACTTGTAAACAATTGAAATGGTTCTCGTCGAAATGCGGGAGCTATGCTCGTTGCTGTTAACTCGTCACGTATGTCCAATAGAACAATAAATAGACAAGAATCTTCCAATAGATCGAGTGCATCATGCAGACAAAAGATTTACAATAGACAAGTGGACAAGATTAGCGTCGCAAGAGCTCGGTACCAGAGCTAGCCGCTAGCACAATACACTGAGCAGTACAATAGAGCGAAGTGATCCTCCATTGTGGGTTCAAGGATGCCTCTGCACAAACTTCAGGTCGAGAACGCGTGAACGACGTAACATGGACTGCAGTCTCAAGATGATCGACGACCCGAACTTTGTGAAGTTTAGGTACAAACTGTTATAGTTAATAAACGTAACAATATATTATAAATATAAACGTTTTATTTCACAAAAAAACTTTTCACAAACAATTACCTCAAGTCAATATTTACTCTTAACTCTAAGAGATTATGAAGTTGTTTGAATTCGCGCGCTCGTCACAAACGCTTCGCTGTACTATTTTTTTGGACAATAGCAGACCAATATAGTGCACGGGAGCTATGCACTAGGCATAACGCATATTTAGTTACTCGCACGGAGTAGGTAAGTCGCGCGTCATGTTGCCCAGTGAATAGCCGGCTTTAACCCCGATGGCAGACGGCCAGGCGGTGGCGGCGGGCGCGCTACAGACAGTCCATGGTGTCCTCCTTGATGATCATTGGCGGCGCGTAGTCGTGGTGCTTCGTGCCGAACGAGAACTTGTACGAGTTCTGAAACATACGGTCAATGTTTGCCTCTGGTCGGTTCGAGTCCGTCAAAGCCTAAACGTATGGCCTACAATGTCGGATCTATTGCATCTAACAAGTGCGGGAAGAGCATCTAACAAGGCCCATTGTAGGATTGTTGGCATTAACATGATAGAAGTTGGAAGTGTTGGAGTCTTTTGAGGAGCGCGTACGTACCTTCTTGGTGTTGTAGAGGTTGGGCGGGTAGACGGCGGGGCCCGGCGTCTTGGTGGGCTTGCCGGCGCCGGTCAGCTGCGCGCCCAGCGAGTACACCGGCTGTCTGCAACACGCGACACGGCCCGTCACTACCGCCTGCTACTGCCGTGTTAGTGGACACGCTAACTACATTTTATAAAATATGTTTGCCGTTTTCCAATTTAACTAATACTAACTTGATTTCCTCTTTTTTCCACTTATATGTAATTACGATAGGCTGATCGATATATACTTACCTAAATGTACAGACGACAACAACATGTTTTGTTAGGTACCTACTTATAGAAACATTGCTTGTGTATTTTGCCAAGGTGCGCACTGTCGCTGTCGGCGATCTCGTTTGCCAAGTCTGTTCGAGTGGCATTACATTGTGCTTTATCACGTGTGTCGAGCCCCGTGTACCTACCGACCGTAGCAGCCTTCTAGCTCTGAACTAAAAGCTTTGAAGCAACTACACAACAGAGGAAACACATCGAACTATCTGTTGTCCGTATTATATTAAAGCTCCCGTTGGAAGTTGTGTCCGCACCGGCTCGCAATGCCGTCGTTGAGTGCGGTGTGTGTGGTTTGTGGTCGTACTCACTTGTTCTTGTACACGTTGGTGTCCTGCATGAAGTAGACGGCGGGCCCGGGCGACTTGGCCTTCAGGTTGAAGCCGACGCGCGCGCCCATGGTGTAGGCGGGCGTGCCGGAGCCCAGGCGCAGCGCGTACGCGTTGGGCGCGGGGCCGGGCCGCTTGAGCGCGAAGCCCAGGCGCGCGCCCATGGAGTAGACGGGCGCGCGCGGCTCGCGCATGGGCGGGCAGCGCTCGGGCGCGTGCGCGCCCGGCCCCGGCGCCTTGGCGCCCGCGCGCGCCGGCAGCCGCGAGCCGAACGACCACGCCGGCGACGTCACGGCGCCGTCGCGCGTCACGGCGTCGATGCGGTACGTGGGCCCCGGGCCCAGCCCCTTGACGCGCCAGCCCGCGTTCACGCCGAACGAGTACATGGGGTTGCGGTAGCGCGACGGGTCGTGCCCCGGAAAGCCGCATGTCGTGGGCAGCTGGTACGCGCCCGGTCCGGGACCTGCGGTCGCGCCTTGATGTATACTGGGTCCCTTTCAGATCCACCATACCACCGGTGGATCCAAAGTGTGTCCAAACTATAGGTAACCAAGTACCTAGTGTTGAGACTAAATATCTACTCAATACTTAAAATGTAAAATATGACTTGGTGTTATTTGTTCTGTTAATTCCCGGCCACGTTTTATCGTTATGGGAGTATTGCTCGTGTACTGGAGCGCGGGGTCCGCTTCCGTCTTCAGCAACATTGGTAGTCTTAAGTACTTCAACACCTACTATAGTTCGGCTTGCGGTTTAGATCAGTTAAATGCCGGGTAACATCTGCTCTCGATACGAGTGAGAATGACTAATAAATATAATACCTACTAACTATTCTTTATCGTTTCAAAAGTTATGTTCACAACAGCCTCTACGGTTGCTCGTGTATGCTAATGATATTACGCTGATGGACGCGGATAGGAGCAGATTGGTGCGACGTGTGAAAGTGTGAATTGATCCCACATCCGTTGATCTGTACCATGACATTAGCGATGACTTGAGCGCACGGACTAGGTTAAGTACCTGGGATCTGAACTTCAGGTGACTGGTGGATGACATTGACTGCGATATCAGGGCATGCAGTGGCGGGAAATTGAATCCCAGTTAGGTTGTAGGGGCAGGTCCATAAAAAGATCATTAGGCCTGTTCTTTTACACACCTGTAAGGCGTGACCACTGCTGGAGCGATGAAAATACTTGGGGTGGATGTGCTGTGTCACGCGTAATAATCGCGCGAGGAACTTACGTCCGCGGCAGCCTTCATGTCCATGACATCGTAGATACAATGCAAGAGAGTCGCCTTCTCTGGTGCGATCACGTCTTACGGAAACCGTCAAGCTACGTGGGTAACAATTGATTGGCAATAGCGCCCTCGCCAGGTCCAAGTAAGTAGAAGGGATAGGCCCAAGAATACTTGACTTCATGGAGGGTAACATGCGTGCTAAAGGCCCGTCATGGATGCCCCAGATCATGCAAAGTGGAGGAGGAAGAGCCGGAAGTTGGACCTTGAACTCCGAGCTCACCTTGTTCTCGAATGCTATCAGGCAATACATCTTTATGAGGATGTAGATGAAGATAATGATCAGGTAAATAGACGATGCGGCCTCTCGAGGTCGATAACGGGTTCCCGGACCCATCATCGATTTTCCTCTCGCTTTCGGAGAATTTTCTCCCTAGAAATGGCCTTTCGCTAAACCGAATGGAAGGTCGATGAGAACCTTCACGAACTGGGCCCCCGTCTTAACGTGTTCTGCCGTGCTCCGAACAATTTGTTATCTGCAACATGATTGTACACAATGCCACCATAAAAGAAGCGCTGACCCCGATCGCACCCGAGTCCTAGGGCGCGTGCTCGAGACATAACTATGACGATATTTAGTTTTGCGTGGCCGCCGTGTTCCTGCCGGTGCTAGTAGGCGGGTGCATAGTACGACCCTCGGCGAGCCGGTTAGTCAACGGAGAAACCCTAGAGCTACTTACTCACCTAAAGGTTTTTTAGACATTGTGATTGGTACTTATGTTGTGTTTGTAAATAAATCACTAAAATTTTATCATTTATTGCTATTTTTACTTGCACTACGGTAATTTTGACATGCCTTGATTGGCCACGGCCGACAGGTTTGACGGCTGCTGTTGTAAACAAATGAACTCGTTTCAAATGTCGGCACAGTGGCGTATCTGTGATCTGTCGGATCTGTCACGCCGCGCGCACCTCTGAGTTTCACTTAAATAAATTATATTACTTATGGTTAAAATCGCACACGATACTGTCGACTGTCCGCCGCCTTGGAATCTAACGGTGCGAACTTGGTCTGACTCTGCACCTACGACCTAAGCTAAGACCGACATGTACAATTGTAGAAGTGTGCAAGATAGCTAATGAGCATAACCAGGTAATGGATGGGACATTCTGTCGCCTTAGAAGCAGGCCCGAGTCTCGAGGTTGTGGCGCGTGTATTTCCCGCGCCTCTTGATATCTTACAACAAGTTGAGATTGCCTATGTACCTACCTATTAGTTGCCAGTGTCGAGGTCTCTGGGATATCACCTCTGGGGCACACCACGATTCCTCGGTACGTAGGCCGTTAGGTACCTACGATGAGTTTTAGCTACGACACGTACAAAATGTATGTTATAGGTTATTGCGACACGAAGCGTGTAGGCGCTTGAACAAGGAGCGTTCGTTAATCGCTGTCGCGCTGGTGCCGCTGGTGATCTCTATGGCAGTTGAACGTTAATTAGTTTAGAGTTTGAGGGAAAGTTTGAGAAGCCCTGTGCTAGAGGATAAACTAAATTGAATTTAGAACATAGTATGCACTAAGTATATAAGTTTGTGCCGAATTTATCATACATTTTTTTTTTTTTGCAGACCGTAGTAGGTTACAATTATTTATTCTGTGCTCAGACTCGGAGTCTCCGAGGTGTACAGTATTTTTTAAACTTATCTTTGCGCGCCATTTTCACTTAATAGAGCAAGCGTCAAAGGTGGCTTCGCTTAAAAGTAAAACTCCGTATTTTTGACTTCCGATATGTGTCGGTCATATTGTAGCCTGTGACCACTAATACCACTAAGTATAGGTTACAAGCTACAATATGGCTGATGTTGCCAGCTACTATTGTGGGCTGATCCAGTTAAATTAAGTAATTAGAGTCAGGATAAGCAAAGTAAAGGGTGTACCTACATATGAATCATGCATAAATAAATAGATATGTACAGTATAGTTATAGGTATGTATCTACATACGAAGTAATCAGAAACTTTTACGTAAGTTACCTAAATAAAATAATATATATATTAAATATAAAAGTGCCCGAGTTACTGAGTTCTGCCATACTTACTATTTACACGTATGGTTCTGCTCAATAGATATTTTTGCTTTTAAAGTCATCTACTACTAACTAGAAAGCAACACGTTTATATACATATATAGGTACATATACATCACAGGCAACTGAGTGACCAAACCCGGTTTTAGTCTGTTCGAGTTCGAGTCCGATATAAATAATCACCTCGTGTCGCCGGGGTGGGGCGGGGGCGGACCTGAGGGAATCTCTGCTCAAAAAAAAAGTTTAAAACTAAAACCCGACTACTGAAAAATCACGCTTTAAAAAGTGTTGAACAGGAAAATATCAAGGATAGCCGTGGTCTTTTGCCGCTTTAGTCTAACAAAACAATACACTGCAATAAAAAAGTGACATGATTTTTCAGTATCTACTCGGGTTTTAGTTTTGCTTATTTTTTTTTGAAAGCGTGATTTTTCAGTATTCGTGTTTTAGTTATAAACTTAATTTTTTATTTATATTATTTTGGGACAAGCAACACCTACAATTTATACATATTTGTAATGTGCTAATTAAGTCCTTTCCGATGGTACCAAACACGGTATTTTTATCTCAAGTTTATATTTTAACACCGTACTTTATGACCGCTAGAGGGCGCTACATTAGTTTCAGTGATATGCCATATAGCCTATAACCAGCGGACGATCAATACGCTTCGAATGATACCTCAATTGTCCAGTTCTAATTAGTACTACAGGAGCTATGAGGGAACAGATGAACCTATATACATACATAGCCTGTCAAAATCATAACCCTCCTTTGGCTACGTCGTAATCGAGTAATAAAGAATCACGTAAATCGGATCATATATCTCAGAAATATCGGTGTTCGGGAGACCGAGGGGAACTGAAACAATTGTGATGTTTTCTTTCAAACACCAAATACTTACCAACCGTTGACAGTAATCGTATGATATTATTACCAATCGACAGGTCACTCTTCAAGCTTGCGAATTACTAATATAAAGAAATATTCCCTAAAAAGGAGAATTGAAACATATGATTTCTGAGAAATATAACATACATATAATCACGCCTTTTTCCCCGGAGGGTGAGGCAGAGGTGAATTAGCACTCACATTTCACCAATCACTAAATTCGGCCCCACGTAATATTTGCCGTCTTCCGGGCACTATTGTTGACTCGAGCGGGTGGAGTACTTAACTTCAACAAGCAAAATATCAACAGTTACAATGACGACACCATTTAATCAAGAGACCGTTTAATCAACAGTTAGATCAGTTCAAAAAATTACAATGTCATTGGTATACAACATAAACGGTTCAAAATGTGAACACTTTACATTATCAAAGAATCATATAATCAATGACTTATAACATAACGGCTCATTTTCTCAATGATCTACAATGACAATATTTGAATAAATCAACGTCCAAAAAAAATCAACAATTAATACAAATTAATGATTATTTATTCTGCAATTATATGCTATTTTTTTCAAAAACGTTACAACATCTAATTCTTCTCGTTGATCCATAACTTTTCTCAAGTTATCTTCATAGCGTTTACTTTTCTTTTTAGGAGGGGTTAATGGGACATCAGCTAATATTCTTTCAATTTTATGGGTTACCTCTATTTGCTCCTTCATTAACTCTCTCATCATTGTAGGTAAATTCCATTTTTTCCCATTCAAAAGTGAGTTCCACCTTCTGTGCCAGGATTCTACAATATTTTGTGTACGATGCATATTGTTATTAAAATTATCAAAAACTGACCAGAGTTGTGGAGGAAACAGAGGCTTAGATGTGTGCATAGTTAGTGATATTTCTCCCGTTTGTTTAGTTTTAAAACTCCCGTTTACATAATAATGATCAAACCACTCCACGAGGTCATTAGCTCTCTCAGGAATGACATCGGATTTAAGTTTCTCGAAAGCCGGGAGTATCTCGTGAGGAGGCAAAAGTGCTAACGCATATATATGACTCAGTTGTAATGCGAATTCACTACTTCGTCCGTATTCTTCGGCTAATCCAAAGTCTCTGACTTTTTTCCAAATATTTTGTGTAAAATGAAAAAAACATCCCGTACGTGTACTGCCTCTAAAAACTTGATTGCAAGCATTTAAAATAGCCATCTCAAAATCACTTATTATAAATTCTGGACATAAATCCAAGTTGTAAGCTTCGCTACATTTTTGTAGTTCAACAAAAAATGATGTATAGCATTTTTCAGTCTTATTAGGAAGTAATCCATAAACGAGGGGAACTGTTCTTTTTGTTTCATGAGTCCCTACTAGTGCATGTATGGAAAACAATTGCAGGAACGGATTTGATGTACACCTAAACGTTCCGTCCATTATCCAATATGTAGCCTTACTCAAATGTATTAAATTGTCCTGAGTGATGAATATTACTATCCGTCCAATACCATCCAACTCCTCATTGAAGTGCATAAATTTTTCACCATCTATTTTTGTCATTGCATCAGGAATTTCGCTAAGAAACGTTGAACTTTTATAGTTGTTTCTCCTAGTTCGATTTATAATTTGTTTCATGGCGGTCTTATAAGGCAAATATGCTGCACTTGTAGTTGGAACGTTCATTAACGCCGATTGTCTTATTTGCATAGGACTTTCCATTGAATTTTTTGCTTTTGTTTTTAAAACATTGATAACATTGAGTTTGTCTACGTGATGTGGTTCAGGTAAATGATTATGATTTACGTTTTTTTTTTTTTTTTTTTTTATTTTTTTTTATATAGGACACGTCAATTGGACTTCGCCTTGCCTGATGGTAAGCTGAAGGCAAAGTCCCAGAAAAGAGGGTCACCATTACTTACACTTACCGTGTGACAATGGTGACACTCAGCTTGACGTTTTTGATATCAGACTTAATGAGAATATTGTTGTTCACGATTGGCGCGCGCGCATTCGTCACGTGTGCATGTGTGCAAAATCTTTGCAGTGTTAATAGTTTACGGAAGTAGTTTTCTGATAGCAGAACTTCTTTTTATATATATCTTGGTGGCGCATGGCCGAGTGCGGTAATGGACTGTATTGCGGGAAGTAGCTAACTGTTCCATTGACGCTTTACACACAAAAGACAGGTGGTCGGGTTGCCGCGGGAGTGATCCAAGCAATGAATGCAACCCGAGAAATTAGGAGAGGATGCACTAACCTTCACGACACACGTGTTTTCATCGCAGCCGGTACACGGATCTTCTCTTCCTTGCTCAGGAGCTGCCGTCAGCATCACTAGATCACTTGAGGAACACACGAGAGGCACAATCCGATCGGTAAAGGTCTATGAAGCGGTAAAATGTAACAAATATTAATCATTTTTGAGAGACGCGAGCGCGGTCCGTCATCACGCTGGCTAGTTCAAAGCGAGACTGAGTGTCTATATTTCACAAATGGCGGACGGAAGCTACATCTATGGTTAGTGCGGAAGGGGAGCTGGGTATAGAAGGAGTGTGTTTTCCGCGTCAAGAAATACAGCTTCTACATCGGCGCAACCATTCCCCCCGGCTTGAAGGGTTACCTTCGAAACGACAAATGCGAAACAAATCTAAAGTCTAATCTAAATCTAGGTTTGGGAAATAACAACTAAAATATAAACCTAGATTGGAGCTCGTGCCTACTGCTGGCTAGGCAGCGGGCAGAGGCGAACAAACAACACAACGCAACAGTCTCGACCAAGACGAGACGCGATTAGCCAACAACAAAATAAGGGTCTCTTCACGTGGGACCGATACAACAAGCGAGTGCTTCTTCTCCTCGGGTGGTTCGGAAACCGTAGTGGGATTGAATTGACTAACTGGCCACCCATCTAACGCGGCATGAATCCAGGACGGTCCACCAAACCACAACGGGTGATCCAAAATTTGCGAAGAAAGCAATCCACGAGAGAGACAATCGGCTGGGTTGTCGGTGCCAGCAACGTGAAAGAGATTATGTGGCGCCAATTCAGATTGAATTTTGCCACTCTATTAGCGACGAATGTGTCCCAACGATGGGGCGAAGAGTGGGCCCAACACAAAGCGACTGTTGAGTCCTAAAAGCTAAAAATTACTAATATTAATGCGAAAATTTACAATTATGTCATTAAGCGACACGGAAGTGCTAGTCTTAGCACTGCCATCCAAAACTACACGGAGTTTTAGTAGTAAGCTTATCTTCTCCAATAACTCCGCGGTGCGGGACAATGTACGAAGGCTGGGTCCCGCCAGTGTCCGCAGGCGCAGGTGAGATGTAACCTTTATCTAAATATTCGTTAACAACCTCATCATAGGCCCGCTTCGACTTTGGGGACGCCTGCATCTTTCGTTCCAAACAAAGAAAGCGTTTTTCAGCGGATACACGGGAGCCACCGAGCGAAAACTTGCGGATGGTAGACTCCAGTGGCGGCTCGACGGTGCAACAGAACGAAGCAGTCGAGTGACTAAAACTATCTATAGAAGCGGGTGCGGAACCAATTATAACAAAACCAAGAACTGTTTCCAGTGCGTGCGGAGCGGGGTACGTCGGTCCCCCTTGAACCTTACGTGATAACTGGAGGTGCGGGAGAATCGAAGCGCCGATCAATATATCGACGACTCCAGGAACAGCGTAAGTCTCATCTGCTAAAGGCAAGTCTTTAAATTTCGTTAATAAAGACGTGTCAACCGGGACGGTAGGCAACTGTTCAGCTATTCTATCTATAACGAGCGAATCCATGTCAAACCAAATATTATTATTAAAACAAGATCTAAACCTTGTTTTAACGGTGCCACGAACAGCTGACCGTAAGCTTCCAAAACCCTTCACCACTGAGCGGGTTGAACGCTTATCAACATTGAAACCAAGACGCCGACAACAATCTTGAGTAATAAAATTACTTTGCGAAGCGCCATCTAACAGCGCTCGAACAATGCGCGGCTTACCTAATGCATCAACAATAACAACGCGAGCGGTCGCAAGACACACAGTAGTGAGTGCAGCACTAGCGGAGAACGAACACAAGGTGACGTCATCCGCGGCGGTTACCGGGCGGGCCGGAGCGCGCGCGAGCGCGGGCTGCGGCTGCGGCGCAGGCCGCCGTGTGTCACCGCTCGACGAGCCAACCGTGCTCACATTGGATGCGGCATTACTATTCTCAAAATGAAGCAAAGTGTGGTGTCTCGCTTGACATTTGCGACAACTATTTCTACTATTACATAAAACAACGCGGTGTTTAGTACCGAGACAATTAAAACAAAAATTATTAGCGCGAACAAATTTATAACGATCACTAGGCGACAACTTTAGAAAACCAGGACACCTGTACAGTTGCGAATGATGAGTACTACACAAAGAGCAAACAGGTGATTGTACATGTGCTGGTGCGGTACTAACATAAGTATGAGTTGACCTCGGTGACCTCGATGAGGCATCTATTTTGCGTTCAGAAGTAACAACCTTCTTCGCGCCTTCATGTTTCGATGAAGAGCGTTGCAATACCTTTATATGCTCGCGAACAAAACTTTCTAAGTCTTCGAACTTAGGAATTTTACTGCCGCGATGATCCGACTCAAACAAACGAATGGTTTCGGAATCTAATTTCTTTAAACCCATATACAAAAATACGAAGTCGCAGAGGTCATCGATCTTCAAGTTCTTTACGGCGCGAACAGCTGACGCGAAAGTATCTAGAAATTTCTCTAAGTTTTGATCGTTACATGCCGTAATAGATTTCAAATCAGACATCTGATCTAAATAGGCGTTAGCTACCGATCTTTTATCCTCATACTTAGCTTTCAAAGTATTTAAAATTAAATTATAATTCCCGGCACTAAACGTAATTCCAGCGCAAGCGGTTATAGCTTTACCAGTCAATTTTTCAACGAGATAATGCAATTTTTCGTGATCTGTCAACGAATCGTTCTTATCTATCGTATTCTCAAAACTATCTATAAATAGACACCAATTGCGAATGTTACCATCAAATTCGGGTATTTGAATTGGTGGCAACTTAGGTCGGTCGCGAGTGGGGTTGGGTAGGTCAGCCGGTTTCTCCAAACTCCTAGCGACGCGTTTGATACGACAATACAAATCGTCAAACGACGACAAGGCCTGATAACTCACTGAGTAATCGGGATTCAAATTCAACTCTAAAACGTTGATGTCATGTACTAAGGTTTCGAAATCCGCGCGTAGACTATCTAAGTTTTCTATAGAACACAAGAACGAATCTCTGATGACCAAATCAGAGGTTTTAAGTGCATTATCATAAATCGATTGTACGCGAGAGTAAATCATTTCTTTTTTAGCGTTTAAAAGTTTCAATTGAACCTTACCGGTCCTATCAACCTTTGGGGACATGTTTACAATTAAATCTCAAACTAAAGTGCGATAAACAACAAATATGAAATGACTTAATCTTAGCGGTACAGAGCAGCGAGGCGGCGCGAGCGACACTCGGCAGATAGGTAGGTACCTACAACTGTGAATGCACGCTTGAACAAACGCGCATAGCAACAAGGTCGTACCTACGCGATGGTCGCTGTCTAGGTTCAACTATTATTTCAGGGACTAAGTATTGCGTAATATCTATTCAAATTAAAATACTTTCGTATGAATTGGGATGAGATGCGAGCGAGGTAGGTACAGCCACGTGTCTACCCACGCAGGTACCAGGCAAATACGACGCGAGCCGAGAACAACGTAATTGAAAAAAAACAAAACAAAGCCAAATGCGTTAGGTATTACACTGTGCCTATGCACTAGGGTGTCTAGTATACCTAAGATCTAAGCCTAAATGTCTGGATGCGGGGTTTTCTACTAAAATAACCAGGCACTTAGGTGCGATGCGAAAATTGTGAACTACGATTAAGTGTTGATATGATACCTAACCTATTTATGTATTAGGTAGGTACAATGCGAGCCAGCGGCGAACGGACAACAAATTCTAAGCCTAAATGTCTGGATGCGGGGTTTTCTACTAAAATAACCAGGCACTTAGGTGCGGTGCGCTCATTCCCATTAGAATAATAACAAAATACGAACTACGGCTAAGAATCCGGCTCGATCCGGACCAAAAATGGTGGCGCATGGCCGAGTGCGGTAATGGACTGTATTGCGGGAAGTAGCTAACTGTTCCATTGACGCTTTACACACAAAAGACAGGTGGTCGGGTTGCCGCGGGAGTGATCCAAGCAATGAATGCAACCCGAGAAATTAGGAGAGGATGCACTAACCTTCACGACACACGTGTTTTCATCGCAGCCGGTACACGGATCTTCTCTTCCTTGCTCAGGAGCTGCCGTCAGCATCACTAGATCACTTGAGGAACACACGAGAGGCACAATCCGATCGGTAAAGGTCTATGAAGCGGTAAAATGTAACAAATATTAATCATTTTTGAGAGACGCGAGCGCGGTCCGTCATCACGCTGGCTAGTTCAAAGCGAGACTGAGTGTCTATATTTCACAAATGGCGGACGGAAGCTACATCTATGGTTAGTGCGGAAGGGGAGCTGGGTATAGAAGGAGTGTGTTTTCCGCGTCAAGAAATACAGCTTCTACATCGGCGCAACCATATCTTGTATAATGGAGAGTGGAGAAAGTGAAGACGGGAGTGATGAGGAGCTGTTACGTAATTGCGACCGTGCGATAGAAAACGCGACAAGGACAAATACATCGCAAGTTGAAAATACAGATGAAGAAATGAGAGCAGTGGCGGCAAAAAGAAAAGAAAGAGAAGAGGAAGCCAATGATGATGATCAATTCATTACCGTAAATAGGAGGAGACCAAAAAGGTTGATAATGAGTGGATCCATGGAAGTTTCTAATGAAATGTGGGTAGATTGGGAAAAAAGTTTTCACTCCAATTACAAACATGAAATATGTGTAACCTCTGTAGAAGCTTTGCCGAAACAAATGGCGTTGGCCAAGTTGTTGAAATCGGAGAATATCAAGAATGTTATCAAAATTAAATATAAAAGTGTAAACAAAGTCCTCATTCAGTTTGAACAGAGGGAAGATGGTGTTAAACTGTTGGAATGTAAAAAATTTAAAGAAATGGGGTTTAGATGTAACCCAGTGAATGATTTAGCAATGGCTTATGGTGTAGTGAGGGGAATTGATCTGGAACTAAGTGAGGAAGAGATTAGGGAGATTTTAACATCTGAGACCGAAATGTTATCTATCAAGAGACTTAAACGAGTAAACACCAAAGGAGAATGGGTTGATAGTGAAGCAGTAAGAATATCATTTAAAGATAGTAATTTACCACCATACATATGCATTTGAGTGTCGCTTGAAAGTACAACCATATGTATTCCCAGTGAGCCAGTGTTCGGGATGCTGGCAATTCGGACACATAGTAAGGTTTTGTCCTACAAAGAAAAAGCTATGCCCAAAATGTGGAGGTAACCACGTAAATTGTACTATAAAGAATTTTGTATACTTAAATTGTAAGAGTGACCACATTGCTATTGACAGAAAGTGCCCTACATATGTAAAAGAAAAAGAGATTAGGAATATCATGAGCGAACAACAAACTACCTACCAAAGAGCATTAGGGATATACAACAGACAGCAACAAAAGGGAAAGCACACCAATCGTTCGTATAACCTCTCTCAAGTTACTCAGGCAAGTGGGATACAGAGTACGGAAAGCTATAGTAGTGTAGCTTCAAGGTCAATAGATAAACCATATGAGAAGACTGTACAAGAGGGAAAAGTCCAGCATAGCACTGTACAAAGGACGGAAGAGAAAGCACATGGGAACAAGAAACAGAATTATAAGAAGACTCACACTGCTGTTGAGCCATCATCATCAATAGAAGAGGAAGTACTGGTTAATCAAAATGAAGATCATACTAAAAACAGAGATGAACAACTACAGTATAGGTTTGATTTTAAGAAATTTTTAATTTATTTCTCATAAAAACATAAAGTTCACTTAAAATTAGATTTACAATAATTTAGAAATTAGAGTACGCCAATATATAAAAATTTATTATTACATTATACAATTAAAATATTGTCCACATTTTTAATTAAAATAAATAGATTATTTATGTCACCAGGAACATATGAGGATAAAGGGAGCCTATTGTTTAAACTCATATTAGAAGAAGTTAAGAAATTATTGTTGGGATGTTTTTTAAATGGCGGTCTTTTTCAAAATATTTTAAACATTTTAAATGGATAGGCACAATAAGAAAATTTCAAATATATGTATTTTACAGTGGAATGTGGCACTACCTAAACTTGTGGAATTTGAGGCATTGCTAAGTCAGGAAAAAATACTCATTGCTTTAATATCAGAGACATGGTTAACACCAGAATCATCTTTGAATATAAGTGGGTACAATGTGTTTAGAAACGATAGAGTGCAATCATATGGGGGAGTAGCATTGATAATTCATAAATGCTTTAAAGTACAATTAGTCCAATTAAATATCTCCTGTGTCTCCTCTCCTGTCCAATTAAAAACTCTGGTATTGAAGTAGTATGTATTGAACTCTTAAATTGTGATAAGATTAAAAATATAATTTTAATATATTGTGCCCCCACCGTGAGCACAACCCAGGCAGAATGGGATTTCATATTTTCAAGGTTTTCTAATAAATGTATTATAGCAGGTGATTTTAATGCACACTATCTTAATTGGTCGTCTAAGGCTAATACAAGGGGAAGAATGTTATTTGATGCGGCACTAGATAGTGGGTACATTTATCTTAATAATGGAGACCATACTAGGGTTAAAATGGTCAGTAATATCATGCAGGAGACATCACCTGATGTCACATTTGTATCCTCAGACCTAGCTTTACACTTTGAATGGTGTGTTATGAAGGAAAATTTGCAAAGTGACCATCTTGTTTTGAAAATAAAAAGTAGAGTCAAGAGCCCCAGTAGTCTTAAAAAGTTACGGAATTTTAAATTAGCGAACTGGAAGGAATATGAATACAGAATAGAGAGTAATTTATTGTTACAAGTAGATATAGAACAAGGTGGTGTTCAAAATAAATATGATAAATTAATTAACTTAATAAATAAGGCAGCTGATGAAAATATACCTTTTATAAAAAGGTGTGAACGACCTAACTTTCAACCCAAGTCATGGTGGAGCCCACTACTATCCAAATTGGTAGGAGAACGTAGATTAGCATTGCGGAACTTTAGAAAAAATCCAACACCGAACCATTTAAGCATATATGAGAATAAATCTTTACAAGCGAAAAAGGCTATTAGGAAAGCGAAAAGAGAGGACTGGTATAAATATTGTAATAGTATAGATGAATCAATGACATCTTCAGTTATGTGGAATCGTATGCGCTGGATGAAAGGGTATAATACTTTAAAATTACATCCGTCTTGGGAACAATCGACTTTACTCTTACGTAGTCTGACCCCTGATTATGTTCTAGGTAAGCCGCCAGAAATAAACTGTGTAAATGCTAGTCTAGAAGTTCCTTTTACCATAGAGGAACTAAATACATGCCTAAAGAAAAAAGATACCGCACCTGGAGAGGATGGCATCACTTATTCTATGATATTTAATTTACCACTAAATGCCAAAACATACTTAATAAACCTATATTATGATATTTTAAATACTGGTGTTATCCCCTCACAATGGCGAAATATAGTAGTGATGCCGATACCAAAAGCAGATAGCCCTACCTCTACACATAGCACACCAAAGCTTCGACCTATATGTTTGATGTCTTGCATCTGTAAAATTTTACATTTTATGATCACAAGACGACTAGAGTGGTATATAGAAAAAAATAACATTTTATCTCCCTTCACATCAGGTTTCCGTAGAGGGCAATCTTGCCAAGACTGCTTAACAAGATTGGTAACACAAATACAAATGGGGTTCTCGAATAAAATCTGTACATTGGCATGTTTTATAGATATTGAAAATGCGTACAATAACGTGTTGATTAAAGAACTGATTAAAGTTTTAAATGAAATTAACGCGGTGCAAAAAATATGTTGGTATCTATGGAACTTTTTAACAGAAAGAGACCTAAAAATTAAGGACAGTGGAAATAGGACTAGGATAAGATACACTGATCTAGGCTTAGCGCAGGGAGACCCTATTTCCCCTATCTTATTCAATATTGTAACATCAAGATTATTTACATATATAGATAATATCCAAATGTGCCAATATGCCGATGATTTTGTAATTTATTGTACCTGTAAGCATCTTACAGAGAGTACATACAGAGTACAGAGTGCATTGGATACATTTTTGTGTTTTTTAAATAATCTGGGTTTAAATGTATCAAGAAATAAAACTAAATTTTGTGTATTTAGTAGGGGATACCGAAAACAGGATGTACAACTTAACTTAAACAATAATCCAGTGAGTTCAGTAGATAACTATAAATACCTGGGGGTATGGCTAGACAAAAGTTTACTGTAGGGAAAACATATAAATGAAATGGTACAAAAAACACAAAAGAAACTTAATTTATTGAAGGTTTTAGCAGGTACTTCATGGGGCTTACATCCGGTGCATTTGCGGAGACTTTACATAGCACTTATAAGAAGTCGCATAGATTTTTCATGCTTTTTATATGATGCAAGTGCTAATAGCCATCTATACAAGCTAGATAAAATACAAAATGCGGCATTAAGAGTAATAGGAGGTTTCATAAAAACTACTCCTATTCATGTTATGGAGAGTGAGCTCTGTGTTATTCCACTACGCCTAAGAAGGAGATTTTTGGCCTATAAGTACTACCTTAAATGTTTGTCTTGGACAGATAATGTGACTTGTCGACGGTTACAAGATCTGAGTGCTCTTTGCTACAACAGTTACTGGACGCGTAAAAAGCTCCCATTAATGGTTAGTGCTTATAGAGAGTTAAAAGACACAAATGTGGCGTCATCAGCACCTTTAGAAATGTTTACATTGCGAACCTGGATGAGTAATTTTGGAGTATCTCAAATAATTAACGTCAATTTGGATAGTATTAAGCAGGCAAAAGAGAGATATGAAATTAATAGATTAAAATTTTCGGTTATACAAGAACTTAGGGAAAAATATGACACCACTTGGAAGTTTATATATACTGATGGGTCAAAGAGTACTACAGGTTGTGGAGCCGCCTTTTATGTAGAAGCTTCACCTAATCTAACGCATAGAGGTTTGAAAATACAGGGGAAAGTTAGTATTATGGCGTTGGAGCTCATTGCGATCTCAGAGGCTCTTTCTTTCATTAGTAGATCTACGGATCTCACAAAAGTGATTATTTGTTCTGACAGTAAAAGTGCGCTATTTCATATTGCTCGATGTACCTCTAGCCATAGAGGTACACCGATAGCGTATGAAATAGTAGCTAAAATAGACAATCTGACACAACAAGGAGTATCTCTGAGATTGCAATGGGTTCCATCCCACATAGGTATATATGTTAATGAGGAGGCTGACAAACTGGCCAAACAAGCATGTTTAAGTGGCGAAGAAATCGTTGTAACACCTTATTACTCCGAAATGATGTCTACTTACAGGAGGAAATGCTATAACATGTGGAAAGAATATTTTAATCAAATATCTCTAGAGAAGGGCATATGGTATAAGACCATACAATGTCAACCTCCTCTGATTCCCTGGTTTGTTAATAATAAGTTACCTAGGAAATATATAGTCATAGCACATAGAATTAGAAGTGGTCACATTTTATCAAATATATTTAGATATTTAATGCGTATAACAACCTTATGACGTGCTATGCGTCATAGGCAAAGTACACGGGCCAGTTAGAGTGAGACCAGTTCTAATAGATGCCCAATATGGCTTCCACCATACAAACAGCCTGTTTTATATCTTCTCAGTGAGAAAAAACCTCCCAATTTGTTTTTATTAAACAGTCGTGCAATATTATGTATGGGCATACTATGTCTAGTACTATGCGTATATACTAGTTTTACTTATAGTTGCGGTGATAACTCCACTACAAGTATACTCAACAGGCGGGAGCGGGCACGTAAATACATGTAGGAACAAGGATGTAGGCGCCGCTCGGAGGCGAGCGAGGCGACGACGCGGCTCAGCTGCGCGCTGATGGGAGTGTAACGAACGGGAGGGTCGCGACGCAACACAGCAGCGCGCGTGAAACATATTATTTACTGAACACGAACGCGTACCAAGTTGAGCAGAACAGTGAATCACTGTAGACAAGAGTACCATAACAAAGCACTACCTCAGCTCTACCCGGCAGACTCCTGTGGTCCTCTGTCTCTCCAGTGAATAGCACGGAACCAAACCATCCCTTACTGCTCTTCACTTGTGCCCTCTGCTAGCTATAGTGACCAACTTAGGGAAGGCCCAAAGTCGTAGAGTTAGAATTAGAATTCGTAAATTAAATCCAACAGCAAATCTTACCTAGGTAGGCACAGCTATCCGTAGGTAATATCCTGTGGTAATATCTGTGCTAGGTACCTACATGAAAACAATCTGAGAACTTTTGAACTGTGGAAGGGAAGCTTGTTATAAACTTATTTGTAGTTAGCTAGGTAGATGGCAGGTAGGATACTGTTCGCTAAAGTTTAGACCAGGCCCTCGGGTGTGTTCACGGCGACGCGCGACGTCACGGTGTCATTGCGAGCAAACTCATTTATTATCGCAATTTGTTCACTTGAGCGGCGGCCACAAAGTGCGCGGACCAGAAAATTGAATGGAACGCACGCACCGCTGCACGCTGATTGAGCGGCGCGTTATCGCCCGCGCCAGCCGCAGGCCGCGGGCGGCCTCGCGGGCGCGGGCCCGGCGGGCCGCCAGTCGCCCCGGCGCGCGGCGACGGTGAACAGTGAACAGTGAACAGTGACGCGCCCGACTCGCAGCATGGCGGAGGGCGCCGCCGCGTTCGCGCTCATCTACCTCACGTTCTTCCTAGACAACATGCTGCTCACCGTGCTGGGTAAACGCTTTTCTTTTGCCGACTGAACAGGTTCAGTATCCAACGCGTACCTAACTACCTCGCTACGCATGTTTAATCAGGCAACATGAATCACGATTGTATCGACGGCGATACCTAATTCGTGACTAGAAAATCTAAAGCCTTATAATTAAGATAATACGATTGTGGTTAAGAAGGTCTTCCATTGGGAAGTTTGAATGGTAAAGGTTCTTTCAAATCACAAAATCTCCAAGTTTCAGTTAAAACTTCGCGGAAAGAAATGAACAGCAGTCCGTACGCGCTCCGACATACTATACATTGAGCTAATAAATAAGCTTTCCTAATTTAACTCTGTCCAAATTCCGGGTTCGTAACAGCGGGAGTGTGTTCTGTGCTAAAAGTTAACGAGTTACGAGTTTATGTTGACGAAACAATTTGACTAACGGCGAGACAATGCAGATGAGCTTCGCAGCACAGGACTTCCTAACTTCACCCGCCAGACAGTACATCTGCTGGCTGACGGTCAAGGCTCCCGCGCAGTTTCTCCTCTAGGCATTGAGGGCTCAGACCCGGTATATTCTAAAAGTGAACCAATAACGAAGGAGTAGATGAGCGGATTCCGGGCTCCAGGGAGCAAAGTTTGGACTGGCA
Organism: Eilema griseolum; assembly: GCA_963662185.1. NCBI lineage: Eukaryota > Metazoa > Arthropoda > Insecta > Lepidoptera > Erebidae > Eilema > Eilema griseolum. Next base: position 118,459 of record OY759229.1, on the reverse strand, counting down.
GAAAGCGGGGAGCTAATAAAGTGTGATATTTTGCGTGAGGGGTAATTTTCGACTCCGGTACGATTTCATCGCGGTCGGTGGGTGCGTGCGAGATAGAGCCTGCTATGACTGAAGCTTGTGTCCGGTGCCCGCAGTGCCCATCATCCCGGACTGGGTGCGCGGCGAGTCGCTGGCGCTGTGGGCCGACGCGCCGCTGGCCGGCCTGCTCAACCACACCGTGCGCGGGGTGGCGCGCCAGCAGCGCGAGGGTGAGCCGTCGCGCCGCGCCGCAGGGGGTGGCTCGCGCGCGCGGTGCTGACAGTGCGGTGTGGCAGGTGGCGCGTGGGGCGGCGTGGGCGCGTCGCAGCTGGTGGTGGGGCTGGTGCTGGGCGCCAAGGCGGCGGCGCAGCTGCTGACGGCGCCGCTGGCGGGCGCGGCCGTGGCGCGGCGCGGCGCGGCGCCCGTGCTGCGCGCCGCCACCGCCGCGCTGGCGCTCGCGGCGCTGGGTACGTACGGGGGGAGGGGGAGCTGTGGGGGGGGGGGGGGGGTAAGACCGGTGCCGGACGCCCAGCGGAGGCGTGCCCGGAGCCCGCGCCTGGTGTATAGTGGGTGTCCAGTTTTTTTATGAAACGGCGTTAAGAGTGAATATCAGCACTCATTATCCCAAAATGGGCTCATTTGTATTCCGTTAATATCTGATGATGGCTTTCGAAGACGTAAATCTTTCATAAATAAAGCGACAAGCCCACCGCGATTGCTGCAATTGGCAGTGTCATAAGTCGGGCCCTGGGGGGAAACTACCTTAAATCCTAAAATGGCTAATTTTAATCAAAGGAAATTCCTTTATTTGTAAAAAGAAACAAAATTGCATTGAATGATTTTCTAAAACTCGCTAGGCTCACCCAGGACTCGAACCAACTAAAATTAAAAACAAACATTCCTTACTTTGTTATACTAATCCATAGGATTATTGTTCAGGCTAAAATTTCTCTAACAAACATTTGGTATAGTAACATTTACTTAATTTTATTATCATGTGCCGACGCCGTGGTTTATTTGAGATTCCCTCAAGTCTATGCCTCAACCCATCACCCTCAGCAGTCTATTTTTTCGCGGCTAAGATCGATTAGCTATAACACAGATAATATAAAATAATTAGGTATTATAGCTATAAGTATCCGATCACTAGAGGCAAATTTGAGGAGCGCCTGCTGGAAACTGGACGACGACGTGCGCCGATGGCAACATGGCTTTTGATATTGCCAAAGGCCTCAGGTGTACGAATCACAAAAGATTTTGTGGTGCATTTTTCGTAAGCAAAGAGAGCTTTGGTGCCTACTTTAAAAGAATCACATGCTTAAGTAGACAAAAATGCACCCGTAAATTCAAGGTGCAAAACCAGATGTATGCCAGTGATCTACCCCGAGGAATTCCGAAAGAATGCTATACTTCTAAAATTTTTGTCATATCAAAAAAATCTATGGAGAGTAGTCTTTTGTGCTGTCAGTGGAAAGAGAAAAGGTATACGTGTAAAGGCATTTCGTGCTTTGTCTTCTGCACCGACGGCACAGAAACTCTCTGTTCTTACAGGGTCGGGTCGACGGGCCAGATCGTGAGAGATGGCCTTGGGTCGGCCGGGGTGCGAGGGATATGCCTGTCAACCTCACCTTCGGCAACCAAAGCGACCCACAGGCGGCGTGCGTTTTAGTCGGTTCGAGTCCGACACTACCTCTCCCACCGGCTCCGGTGGGGAGGTATCCGTGGCGATTTTGCGCACGTAAAAAAAAAAAAATGGGTCGGGTCGACAGCGCGAGTGTGACTCTCCTGGTGGTGCACACGTCCACAGGACACGGTAACCACTTTGACCACCTGAGTGGCATAAAAAAATCAAACTAAAATTTCCTACCTTAGGAGTACGAATCTATAAATATTTCGGCAGCAGAGGCGGTAGTGGGCGCGAACGCTACGCAATGGGCGGGTTCAATATTTGTATGCATGAATGTAAATGCATGAAAATAAGTATTTGCATGGTTTCTGTGTATAATATGTATGTCATGTATTTACAAAAATAAGTAACTGAGTTTGTTTGTTCCCGTTCTAGATTCCCTAATACAAGCTAGTTAAGGTATGGTTCGGTTCATACAGGCACTTTAGGGAGGATATGGAGGGTTATTATTCGCGCATAGGTATCTTGCACCTATAGCAAATTTTCCTGTGCTATTGTGTAAAGCGATAAATTCGGCAATCTTTAAGTGTGTGCAGGTAAGGTATACCTATTTATATTGCAATGGAATACTGCTCGCATCTCAGGGATGGCTCAGCAAAGTATAAGATGCTCTCGACAGGTTGTAGCGACGTGTGGTCCACATTAGGTATTGGCAATCCTGAGGTCACGAATACCCTAGAGCCTTTACAGATGCGTAGAGATGTTGCATCCTTAGCAGTATTTTACCGTCTGTACCGTGTGAAGGTTCTGAGGTCCACCCTCCCCTTTCCTATACAGGACAATATGTGGAGTATTATAGATGTCACCCGCACACGGTGCAGAATATCCGAACAAGAATCAAGCGGTTCAGAGACTCTTTTCCTTGCTGCACCATTAAGGCCTTGAATTCATTACCAGCTCACGTGTTTCCTTCTTAATATAGTCCCGGATCCTTTAAGCGGGGCGTGGACAAGGATACGCCGAGTCCGTCAAGCTGAGTGTCACCATTGTAACATGGTATATGTTTGTAATGGTGATCCTCTTTTCTGAGACTTTGCCTGGTCTAATTGACGTGTCCTATGTAAAAAGTGCGCGTGCGTGTGGCGCACGTGTTGTCGTGGTGGTGACGTAGTGTGCGCGTGCGCAGGGCTGTCGGTGTGCGGCGCGCTGGGCGGCGCGCGCGCGGCGTGGTGCGCGGGGTGCGCGCGCGCAGCTCACGGCGCGGGCGCGGCTCTCGGCGGCGTGGCGGGGCTGGCGCTGGCGGCGCGCTCGCTGGCGCCGGCGGCGCGCCACCGCGGCCTGGGCCTGCTGCTCGGCGCCGTCGCGCTCGGTACGTTGGTTTAGGGTTGAGAGTTCAAGTGCTAGCTGCTCCTGCGGAAGCGGGAATGAGACAAATCTTAACGAGGACGAGTGAGCGATCTCCGGGCTCCGAGAAACGTGCATTGCGCTGGAGAGACTGAGCTCGTCTTGACCTATCTCCTATTGACTTTACTGTTCAATGTCTCTATCGTACTGAACGTTACGCCACTTGTGAGCGAGTGTCCCCTGCAGACGTTACTGTTGCGCAGGCGTGCTGGTGGGGTACCCGTTCGGCGGCGTCACGTACGCGCTGTGGAGCCGCGGGGCGCCGTTCCTGTTCATCGCCGCGGCCCTGCTCACCGACCTCGGTATTTAGCGTTTGTTCTCTTGCTAACGATTTCATTTATTGCTACGCGTCTTCGCGTGGGTAACTGGTGACGTTTGGTATTTCTTATAAAAGTTTATCGTGGGTGGTAATAGACCTCGTGTGGGGTTTCCACACGAGATCCATCGCCACCCAGGACAAACCGTGCCGTACCCTGTCCCGCCGGTAACTATATTACAATGACGCAAGCCTCACCTCCTTTCTCTTTGTTTGTCCTACTCTTCCGTTTTCCTCATCCATTTCCGTCTTGATCTCTCGTCTTCTACGACTCTGCACCATAACGTCCCTTTACCACGCGGCTGAACTTTAGTTCATCTTCTACTGTCTGCTGTTCTCAAACCTTCAGTAACTTTTTTAATTGATAACTTAATCACAAATGAATCAGAGGGCTAAAATCGTTAGTACTACGTCATACTCTGCGCCCAAGTTGGCTCATAACTTGGGCTCAGAGTAATACTTAACGTTATTATCAGAATATATGTTTCCAGTGCTGCAGTATATATTCCTGGACAAAGAAGAGTACTACCAGGTAATGGCGACTTATTCTAAGACAAAGAGAAGCACAAATACGTTCGTGTGTGGCCGCGGACGCCTCGGCTTGGCCGGACATTTCTATTATTTGTATACGTTGGGGTCCGGTTCGGATGCCACAGCCACGACGACGCGACAGTGGAAACGAATACTGGTCCGTTCGGACGTCATCACTCCGCAGCTGTCGACGCCGCCATATTCGAGCAGTGAGTTCTCTGGGTAACGTATCTGTGAACACTAGTGACGAGTACCTGTGTTGACGGTTTCGTGAGTCCTTTCACTCGGGCGAGGGGCTTGCCCAATAACATCTGTATCTTATCCGTAATCATACACAATTTACTTTTTTTATTTTGATTAACTCCACGAAAGTACTATGTAGGTGAGTGTTACTATGAACTCAGTGGTCGTCGGGGTGAGTGGCTCTAGAGGTATTGTCCAAGTGAGTAGTATCGCCGGAGAGGTTCACTGTGTGGTCACACCACATACACCGCTAAAAAATTCATTTAATTTTTGACTTTTAAGCAATGTCCTTAAAGTTTAAAATTAAAAGCCTTTTTATAGATAGAATGAAAAAGTGTTATGAAACTGTTTTATTTCATTTAGGACTTTAATGTAACTTTGTGAAGTGTCTGTGGTTCGCCAGTGGTTTTGCCTTAGTACAACCGAGGGCGTGGTGTGGCGCAGGCGGCAGGCGCGGGCGGCGCCGGAGGAGCGTCGGGGGCGGGCGTGATGGCGGCGGCGCGGCGCGGCGCGGTGGGCGCGTGCGCGGGCTGCGTGCTGCTGACGACGAGCGCGCTGGCGGCGCTGGAGCCCTGCCTGCCCGCGTGGGCGGAGCGGCGCTGGCGGCCGGCGCGCTGGCAGCTCGGCCTCGTGTTCGTGCCCGACAGCCTGGGCTACCTGCTGGCCACCAGCGCCGGCGGCGGCCTGGCGCGCCGCATCGGCGCCGAGCGCCAGGCCATCGCCGGCCAGGTGAGGCGTGAGCCTAAGCGACATGATGGAGACGCCCGTAAGAAAACTTTTCGGCTGACGACGCGAGCCATCCTCCTAGAGATGTCGCCGAGTTTGCCCTGGCCTTTGTCGTTCTTACGTTTACCTACTAGGCACATAATGAGCGCTCGCTATCATGAATAAAGTACCTACGCTTATTGAATTTGATCATTGTGACACACATATAGATAATTATTTATTGTACACCAATAGATTACAGTTAGAACTTGTAAGCATGCATACAGTTTAATGTACAGAGTAGGTATTATTGGAATGGCCAGTGACGTAATAAAAGCAAAAGATTCGACATATAAACTAGAAACAAGTGTATTAAAAACAAAAAGGAAGAAAGATATAGCGAGAAGATCAAATAAAATAAAATACATATACAACTTTAGCACATAAATACATATACAAAGTAGATAGTAGGGACATACTAATAAATAGTGAGCTTTTTAATTGTGGGCTATCACAGTGTACAAATTGATAAGTAGTAGTCCTTTAACATTAGTTTAAAAACGTTTAGGGGTTCTGCTCATCGGATGTTCAATGGCAATGCGTTCCATAAGCGCACACTGTCGTACTTAGTAGGGGAGCCGAGCGACGGCGACGATACTAAATTGGCATTTAGGCACTCGAGCGTCATTAATACCAATTGGGTTGTAGAGCTTACATGATAAGAAGAAAATCTGCTACGTAGGGGCATGCGTCCGATTACCGCAAATATTTCTTTTTTTAAGCCACTTAGGTGGCAGACAAGCACACGGTCCACCTGATGGAAAGTGGTTACTATGGTCTATGGACGTTTGTAACACCAGAGGAGTCACACGCGCGCTGCCAACCCTGTAAGTACAGAGTTTCTGTGCCGTCAGTGTAGAAAACAAAGCAGGACAAGCCTTTAGTCATCCCACTGACAGCACAAATTCTCCAGTGAGCTCTGGCTGCCCTACTCACCGCTGCGAACACAACACGAAGTAATAATGGCCGCGGTATTCTGTAGGGCGGAGGTACTTTTGAAGTCAAAGTCAAAGTCAAAGTTCTTTATTTGTAGAATATGGTACAAAAAATGATGTTTAAATTATGTCCGATCACATATTCTGCCAGTTCTGGCGTACAAAATTTACATAACATAAACATTACCAAATAGCAAATACACACAATATGTCAGTTATATCAAAGCACAAATATAGTTAAATAACTCAAATAAATGTCAATTAAAAAGTATTAAAAAAATGTCAATCAAATATATGTCAATAAAAGTAAGTCAAATCAAATTATGTTATCAATCAATAATAATAATGTTGTCAAATAAATTCTTGTCACAAGTTATCATTTAAGAAATCTGAAACTTTGTAGTATGCTCTCTGTAGTAAGAACTTTTTCAAAGCTATTTTAAATGCGTTGTCACTCATCTCCTTCCAATCCCTAGGCAATTTATTAAATATTATAGGCGCCATACATATAATGCTATTGCGCATAAGGGCCGTCTTCGCCTTGTGCAAACGAAGCCTGCTATTGTCCCGCCTGTTTCGCGGAACCGCTGCTTCCAAGGTCGGAAACAGATGAGGATTACATTTCACAAACATTGCTAAGTACTTCAAAAATATACATGCTTGGTAGTGTTAAGATTTTATATTCCTGGAAGTAAGTTCTGCAGCTATCAGTAGTTTTCAGTTTAAACATTGATCTAATGCATCTCTTTTGTGCCTTGAACACAACTTCTTTATTTGTTGAGTTACCCCAGAAAATAACTCCGTATCGTAACAGAGGTGCAGCTAAACCGTGGTAGGCTATTATTAGGGCATCTTTATTAACAATGCTGGACAGCTTATGTAAGGCATAGGCAGAACTACAAATTCTCTTACAGAGCTGATCTATGTGTGATTTCCAGTTAACCTGTTCATCAATTGTTAACCCGAGAAACTTTGTCGTACTAACATTCTCAATAATATTATTCTGATATTCTATATCTATGCTATTAGATGTTACACGTTGCTTAAAATGCATAATTTTAGTTTTATTTAAGTTAATTTTTAAATTATTAATGTCCAACCATTGAATAATAGACTATACTTTCCCAGTCGGAGTGTTCAATTGGGCGGAAATACCGCCGTGTCCTACCTCCATAACTATTTATTAAATATTTGTATGCGTATGTCTATTCACTTTGGCGGGGTGTTTCTGTACCTCGGAGAGCACGTTTAGTCGTCCTGTCCCGGTTAATATACGAACATCTATAACATTCATGTATTTACAAAAAAAAAAGTATCTAAGTATGTTTATCCGCATTCTAGATTCCATAACACAAGCTAGTTAAGCTATGCTTACCATGGGTCTAGATAGCGTTGTGTAGAATGTTGTGGAATATTTATTATATTATTATTATCTATTGCAGCCGTTGGAGCCCTAAAATGTCGAACTAGTCTAATAACAGAAGTGTTATATCACAAATTGGTGGTGGTGGTCAGTGGCAGGTACACCTGATCATACTCCGGTGAACCGACATTCTGAAATTTTGCGTAAATATTTTTTAAATTTCCCTTATGCTTCGTCTCATTCACACACAATACATCTATCGTACTTTCTCTAATCATCTAGCGTAGTACCTATGTATCACCCAGGGGTCCATACTGGCTCAACTAAAGTTCCTTACCCGAAATTGTTCTTCCTAACGATTTGTAATCCGAATGATCACTCTTCCTAAAATATTTCATCCTAAAGTTTTACATTCATACTATTTGTAGTGCTACCGGCGATGTTCATAACGCTCATGTTGCCGAAAATTGTAATTAATAATATCATTAATATAAATATATTTAAACTCGTACTGTTTTTTATCATAACGCTTTTATCTCTAAATGTAATTACCATAATATTTTCATAAAACACAACTCATTTACGGTTATGTTAATGGCCTGGGAGTTTATACCTACCGCAGTTTTATTTTAACCGTACCTAAACCAATAACTATAACTATAGGACTGATTCGGTTTTGGCACTTCGGTGCGTTGTTGTCACAGTTCTAACCTAACCTAAACCAATGACTATAAATAGTACCGTGGTATAAGGGTAAAGTGTTGTTGTTTAAAAATATATTCCTGAAGGTGAAAGATATGACTTTGAATAATAGTGTAAAAGATGGTCATGCTGAAAAAATATAGGAAAACAAATAAAAGTATAATAGATGTTTATTGCTACTGACATTATCAAGTTGAATGCTTCGAAATTATGAACATCAGAGACAGAGTAGTTAGGAGTTGTGATTGTTAGGATGAAAGATGTTAGAAAGAACATTTTCGGATTTCCAATTATCGGAATTGAAAATTTAGGTGAACTTTGGTGCACCCATCACCCAGGTAGCCCTCCTACATTCAGAGTAGCGAGACGGCATGCAGTCCGCTGTCCTCTTTTCGCCTCTACGGTAAAGGTTTCGGCGTGACGATTGACGAGAAACGTCGCTACCTCTCCATACAGATTTGTTGCACAAGTGTGAAGTGGCGCTAAGTGGCGTCTTGTAAGTCTATGAAAATATTACTAGTGGCGCGGAGCGCCACAACGCGTCACTTCTTTAATTTGAAAGCGCTCTTAGCCCATTAAAAATAATTTAATTCAAAATGTGAGCAGTTTTTTCGATATGTAAGATAATGAGGTAGATAGGTACCTAACCTACTCGCTAAACAACATTACCTGTCCGTAAAAGCTTTGTTGCACAAGCGCAGGCTTTATGTGTGTGTTGATGATTGGCCAACACTTGTATTGCGTACCTACCTCAGCACATATCGCAATCGATGCTCACAACATCCTAATTATTTATATTACCGGCAACAAGCGCACAGGGTCGTGTGTGCATAACTTGTATTGACGCTAGCTACAATATAGATTAGGTACAATGCGACGATTAAAACAACATTGACAAAAGGTTATTTCAAAATTCTATAAGATGCTTGAAAATCAATGAATTGCCAACTCAATTTTATTAGGTAGGTATGCCGTTAAAATAAAACATATTATAACCATTAAAGTGAATAAAAATGTTTGTAATAGCCCACAGAAAACTCAGTGAGTTTCTAGCCGAAAAGTTCTCTGGACGGGTAATATACCTACACTCGCAGTCGCGGGTGACGGGGCACTCGCTCCAAAGTCAGAGTGCGCGCAGGTGCTGGTGGGGCTGGCGGCGCTGGCGGTGCCCACGGCGCGGTCGCTGGGCGGGCTGGCGGGCCCGCACCTGGCGCTGGGGCTGGGCCTGGGCGCGGCGGACGCGGCGCTGGTGCCGGCGCTGCTGGCGCGCGGCGGGCGGCACGCGGCGGGGCGCGCGGCGCTGCTGCAGGCGGCGGGCGCGGCGGCGTACGCGGCGGGCCCGGCGCTGGGCGGCGCGCTGGCAGCCGCGGCCGGCTTCGAGGCCGCCATGCGCACCGCCGCGGCGCTCAACCTGCTGTACGCCGCCTACCTGTACACGCGGCTGCGCGCGCACCCGCTGTCCGCACAGGTGCGCCGGCTCATCGTGCAATCCCACCCGTCGTTCTTACACGAGCGTAAACAGCTGTTTGAAGTCCTACTTGTGTAGCCTGGTACGGGGCCCCTCTCGTTGCAAACGGGGGGGCCTGCGACGTCTCGGTGTCGCTCCTGGAACACAAGTACCTATCCTATACCATGATCCCTCGTCGTGCTGGTTTAGGGCCTTATCATATTAGCGCTTACAGGACGGAGCGGTCGAGGAACGAATCCATTTTGTTACTGAGTGTATTGTCAGTATATCGTAAACTCACTACAAATCCGCGACGTCTCCGGTGCGCAACTAAGGCGGAGACACCGCGCACTCGCGGCGGAGTCTCAGCGTAACCGCGGCGGTGTCGCAGCGCTACCGCGGCGTCTCCGCTCCGCCCCAAAACCGCTAGTATGATAAAGCCCTTACCGCTTTGTTTGTAGGAACGAAACGATAAAATACTTTTCAAATAATTCTAAAGGCTAAGTATTGCTTAGACTCGATTATGCTCAATATTTTTTAGTCTGTGATATGATGTGCGTACAGTGGGGCGCCAACTCGGACGACGCGCCCGACAGTGAGGACGACACAAGCGAGGGCACCCAGGCAGAGGCCACTCCGCTCGCGCCGCTCGCTCGGCTCGGGCCCGGGCACTCCGGGCAGTACGCGCCGCTCGAGTAAGCAGTACCTACTGCCGATGCCTGGCGATCATCCTTCCTTCGCAGTGGACTGAGGAGTCAAAGCCATGTTAAACTTTTAAAACTATACTACCTAATAAAAACACTACAATAAAAAGGTTTTGTTTTATAGTAGGTACGTCCAACAATAAAATACCCTCGCGATTTCCGCACACAACTAGTTTCAAGAGCATTGTTCAATCCCCAGCAATGATACCATCGGCAGTATCAAGGGTATTATTCAATCCCCATGACACCACCATTGGTGTCAATGGTATTTGTCAATGCCCATGACACCGCCGTCGGTAGTGTCACTGTCAAGGGTTTTATGCAATCTCTGCCCTGTATGGTCAAAAGTATTTTTCGTAGTTCTAACACTTGTACCTAATAGACACTAAAAATCCGTACACCAAGTTATTACTTTGTTTTTTTTTTAAGTGATGTTATGTTGTTCCCATAAGTTATTGCCCAAGGTTGTTAATATAGATTCAGGGTCTTTTACTTGGTCAGAGTACAGGGTGGAACATTTGGACTAAGACCATATCTACTTGGAGGGAAAGTACTCCGAATACCTCTAGTTTTCAAAGGAAACATTCCCTTATTCTTAAGGGGGATGAAAAACATTCCCTTAAGAACATTCTTTAGAATAGTCTATTTATACTCAAAGGAAGCATTCCCTTATTCTTAAGGGGGATGAAAAACATTCCCTTAAGAACATTCTTTAGAATAGTCAATTTACACTCAAAGGAAGCATTCCCTTATTCTTAAGGGGGATGAAAAACATTCCCTTAAGAACATTCTTTAGAATAGTCAATTTACACTCAAAGGAAGCATTCCCTTATTCTTAAAGGGGATGAAAAACATTCCCTTAAGAACATTCTTTAGAATAGTCAATTTACACTCAAAGGAAGCATTCCCTTATTGTTAAGGGGGATGAAAAACATTCCCTTAAGAACATTCTTTAGAATAGTCAATTTATACTCAAAGGAAGCATTCCCTTATTCTTAAAAAGAATTTATCTACGGCATTCTAAGGTTTTCAAAAATGCGCTTACTTCACCCGGTAATCGAACCGACTATAGTCATAGAGTCATAGTATGCTATTAAAACTCAAAAATCATTCATTTATCGTTATATTTTTAGGTATTTATTATGAAGAAAGTCTTGTTCGAGTGACTGACTAATTAATACATGTAAAAATTACCGAAAATTACGAATTAGACAGGTTCCCTCTATGGGCTAGGTAAACACTGCGAAAGGGTTTTGAAAAAATCAACTATCTGTTCACCAATACAAAATCATGTATCCACATTTAGCAATGTTCTCCCAACTCTTTACAACACACCATTACAAATTAAGAACCGAACAAATAAAACTACTTCATAAGCGTCCTGAAAATAGCTTCAGGAAAACCTAAAGCGCTCCATAAAGAAGTAAGTTCTTCACCGAGTCAGTGGCTGGTAGTAACCGGTTTAAGTTAAATTTTACCGACCACAGTCACATCGTTGTTCGTAGCCTTGCACATAGGTGGTGGACAAGAGAGCAAATGTGCCAATAACTGGGTTGGGGCCCGGCACTCACAGGGTACTTGCGACTGGTCGATCCCCGATTTTTGTCATAGTTTCTTATTATATATTATAACTTATGTCCGCAGGTGATATTTACACGGCAGATTTCTTTTGGTTATTATAACTGAGTGTTTCTCGACCCGCGTTTGCTCTCTTTTGTATAACAGGAGCAGCGGTATATTTTGTATAATACACAGGTTGACCCCTCGCGGCACGCTGTTCTCACCTCTGGGATGGCTCTGTGTAGTACTTACCTATTAGACGCGTTCGATAAGATTGCAGCGGCCTGCGGTAATGATCCTCAGGTTACTTTGTACATTTTAGAATGTCTGCAGTTGTATTGCGTAGAGACGTTGCCGATCTGGGTGTATTTTACCATTCCCACCGCACCACGGCGAATAAAAGAGCTCATTATGACTCTCTCAACTTGTCTTTTTTTTATACTACTTAGCTGGCAGACAAGCGCACGGCTCACTGATGGAAAGTGGTGGTGGACCAGAGAAGCTATACTCGCACTGCCACCCCTATAAGCACAGAGTTTCTGTGCCGTCAGTATAGAGAACAAAGCAGGCCTTTAGTCATCCCACTAACAGCACAAATTCTCCAGTGAGCTCTGGCTACCCTACTCACCGCTGCGAACACAACTCGAAGTTATTATAAAACCGCGGTATTCTGTAGAGCGGAGGTACTGCCCCAGTCGGACTGCTCAATTTTTTTTTAAATTGTCTCTCTGTCTTCCTTCCTATCCAGAACATCACGTGCAGGATTGCGATGTCACCAGATACCAGAGAAATAATACCGCCTCGAACCAAGTGGTTCGGAACTTCATTACTTTATCGCACAATAAAGAACTACCTAGGTATATTACTTTACTCAACACACGTGTTTCGTTCTTCTTACGATCCCGAGCTATTCACACTCTGCTCGGGTGTGAAAAAGCAAGACCCTCAGAGCTGGGACAGCCAGGTATTTCAGGATCGAAAGCATCTAGATTGGTCGCCTTGTGGTTTGGTACCTACATGCTGCGCTGTTTTGTTTTGTGGTGTACCAGCTACGGCAAGGGGGTTATTTCCGTTTTCGTGGGGGTATTTCACAAGTAAAAGGTTAAAAAGTTGGTAACAAAATATTAACTAGTAATGTGTGCATCATATATACATATACATACACACATATACATATATACTTTAGATACGTATCTAACAGGCCATACTTACAACGTTCTTCTTGAGAAAAATATGTGATTACAATGCTATGGTTAAGATGCCATTACTAAATATCGTTAGATATCACAGCTTAAGTTATAATATAGAATCGGTTCTCAGTATTGGCTATTAGCACAGATTCAACTGATATTGTGAGTAATACAAAAAGTACTACTGCTCCGTCTGGGGTCATCAGCTCATCAGTTGCCGAGGGTGACTGCTGAAGGAGCCTCGGGCATAACCATCACTCCCCGGCTGACCCAGGGTCATTAAAGGACCCTTAAGGGTCATTGTGGAACTACGGTGCGCCCAGGCCCGCGCTCATGGTTGCTACACGACCTCCAACGCCCGAGTCGGCTATGCGGGATGGGAGGTAGGACACGACGGTATTTCCGTCCAATTGAGCAGACCGACTGGGGAAGTACCTCCGTCCTACAGAATGCCGAGGTCATAATAACCTCGTGTTGTGTTGTGTGTGCTTTGTCTTTTACACTGACGGTACAGAAACTCTTGTGCTTACAGGGTTAGCAGCGTGTGACTCCCTTGGCACACGTCCACTTTCCATAAGGTGGGCCATGTGCTTGTCTGCCAACCATGTGGTATAAAAAAAACAATCAGAGTGTCACAAATATGCTGCAATAATGGCCGTAATTTTCACATTATCTTCATGTTTATATAAATATAAATCTGATCAACGCACCTGCCTACCTACATCAATGACGATCATGAATGTTGATGAAATCAGTAGGTAATGTACCAAATACAGACTTGACTCAATAATATACCTATTATAACTACCTAATAAAAGCGATTTTGCAAGGCTACCCTGTTCTGTTCCTGTGACTTAAACTTAGATAACTTAATATAGTCGTATAGATTAACAACACTTCTTTAGCGAAGAAAGTAGGTCGAGATGTTAAATTACAATATATAGTGCGACAGGGAACTCATGACAATTGAGGGTGGCGCTGCTATGATTAACCTGGTATCCCTGTAGGCTGTAATAATGTAATGAGTAATACTACTAATCCCTGTAATAAGTAATACTACGACTGAACAGTCTTGATCTTTTGTTTTTTTTACAGTAAAGTTTCATTATGAAAATAAACTCGCTGTTGTCCGCTGCTCAGCACGCGTGATGGCGGTTATCGCGATCAAACTTAACTATGTCCTTTCCCAAGGTCTAATCTACCCCTATACTAAATTTCATCAAAATCGGTTCAGCAGTTTAGTATTGAAAGCGTAACGGCCGAACAGACAGACATATAGAAAGACAGAGTTACTTTCGCTTAATGTCTAAAGTACATCCCTGAAATACTTCGTTCATGTCAATTATTATTGATATTATAAAGCTGCACAGTTTGTTTGTTTGTTTGTTTGTTTGAACGCGCTAATCTCTGGAACTACTGGTCCGATTTGAATGATTCTTTCAGTGTTGGGTAGTCCATTTATTGAGGAAGGTTTTAGGCTATATATCATCACGCTACTACTTAAGGGAGCGGAGCATTGATAATAAATGTTAACAAATCTGGCAATTTTTCATACATACTTTAAAGACTTAAACATACGGGCACAAAGGGATATGAAGCTTCAAAATAAACCCCGGGCGAAGCTGGGGTGGGTCAGCTAGTTATTGATATCTGATCACTCGGTTTAACTGTTGTTGAGTATTGCAAATAAGTACTGGGTGGCGCAAAAGAAAAGACCCTATTTGGTTCGGCTATAACATTTTTTCTAAATTAGAAAACTAGATTTAGGTTTTTTTAAATGTATATTTGTACCATTAAATTTCGTACCATTAGGATTTAAAGATGATGTCTTTTAAATGGTGACCTCCAGAGTTGATACACATTTGAGCCCTATTTATGACATTTTGCATAACTTGCCGTGACACTTCCTGCGATATGTTCGTTATTTCTTGACGAATGTTTTCTTTTAGAGCTGCGAGAGTCTGTGGCTTGTTCACATACACCCGAGATTTCAAAAAACCCCAAAGAAAGAAGTCTGGACTGGTCAGATCGGGTGATCTTGCAGGCCAAGGCAAATCGCCAAAACGAGAGATAACTCGGCCTGGAAAAGCGTCCCTCACTAAGTCCATAGTGTCGCGCGCTGTGTGTGCCGTAGCGCCGTCTTGTTGAAACCAGATGTGCTCCAGCCCCAATTCGTCCAAACTGGGTATCAAAAACTCACGTAACATGGTTCTGTAGCGTTCTCCAGTGACAGTTATCGCATTGCCTCCAGCGTCTTCGAAAAAATAGGGTCCGATCACTCTGTCAACACAGATGCCACACCATACAGTAACTTTTAGTGGGTGTAGAGGTGTTTCTTGAATAATGTGCGGATTATCAGTGCCCCAGAACCGAGTATTCTGCTTATTGACATGCCCTGAGAGATGGAAATGCGCTTCGTCACTCATAACCAATTTTGAAGGAAAATCATCCTCTTCAAGGTTGAGGTTTATGACGCGCTGGCAGTAATCTAGACGAGCTCGGTGGTCAGCAGGCAGCAGCTGATGAGTCATTTGAGTTTTATACGGGAACATCTTTAAATCTTTCACCAAAATACGCTGCAGGGTCCGTCTGGAAATGCCCAATTGCGTGGCACGTCGCCTCGTTGATGTTTCTGGACACTCTTCCACATCTTCGCGCACAGCTACGATATTTTCAGCTGAACGGCCTGTTCTTGGTCTCCCAGACTTAGGTCTATCCAATGTTGAGCCAGTTGCTTCAAGGCGTGTGGCAAAGCGTCGAATTGTGCGACCAATCGGTGCCGGACGGTGGGGAAATCGTCGACGAAATTCACGTTGTGTTCTTATCACTGATGAATTATTCCGTAAGAACATTGACACAATTATTCCACGTTCTTGGGGAGTAAAACGGTCCATGTTTATTTTCAGTGTATTTTACATTTGTTCACTACACAATTTTCAACAACAGATTAAAAAAAAAGGTCATATAAAAAAAATAAAGGTATTTTCTTTAGTGCCAGTACTTTTGCGCCACCCAGTATATGGAAAAATATTAGTATTTCTTAGTTGTACATTCATTTAATGACTTTCCTGACGCACTATAACTCAATTTAAATCTAACCCCTTTATGGGAGTTTTGGCGACAACACGAAGAAAGGCGCATAGCGGTATCATTTTATATTCCGAAAGTGAATTCGAGTTTTTATGTATTAAATGGTAGATATTTAGACATAACTTCTTTGACAACGCACACAAGTGGAGGAAAGTGGTATATTACAGTGAATTGTGACGCTTATATTGGTTCGAAATTTCCCTAGGGAGCTTCTAGTAAAATTCCTGCGACATTACTGAGGTAACAATCAGTTTATTGATCGTTATCATCAACATCATCATTAATAACATTATCAATTAATAACATCAACAATCATTCTACTAAGATAGATCTTACAAAATAAGACTTGACATAAAGGTTCTAGTTACCATGTCATAAAATCCTCAAAAAATTCAAATTCTGGCAGCCTTGGCCTTGACATAAACACTTGGCGGTTGTAACAAAACGCAAGCTCTGTTTATCTGTCAGCCTCAGCGAACTCGACTCGACTCCGCGATTCGTGCTACTCGTATCGAATAATAAAATAAAGCTCGTCTGTATTGGGTAGGGGTGTAGCATATCAATTAATAATCTAATAATAAAATCGATTGCACTTACATATTAAAATAAATATTTATTTTATTTACTCCAAACAATGAAAATTCTAACCAAGTAAACTTGAATTACAATGGAGTACCTTTAATAATTTACTTATTCATTCGATTAAGCTTGGCTTGACTGCGAATCGCCGGCGAACCACAAAATTAGCGTGTAGACTGGTGTAGACGTATAACTTATACGGACGTATGGATGAGGGACAAGAAAGTCGTTATGGTTTTCATGCTTACGCCTCATGCATGACCCTTGATTAAAAGTAACTTATGTATATATATATATATATCCCCAACTGGTGGTCTAAATTAAATATAATAATATGATCGAGTTGGAGATTTCTTACTAGATTTCAACTAAGCGCATACTTACATAAAATCTCCCTGACTTAAAGCTTGTATTCGCCTAACACCAATATTTTGCAGTATTGCTCGTTAGTCTCTGGAACAAAAGTTGTTGCATCCAGTAACACCTGGATATTTTTTTCTTAACCACTAACAGTTTTACTTGCTCGTTAGGGTGTAATTGGATAGATATTGGGCATATATATCTCTACTTTTAATAATCAGAAGAAAAGAAGTCAGACAAGAATCAACATCGGTCGGTGGATGGTGGCAGGTCGTAGTTTCTTCTTCCCATATTGTGTTCATGGGTAGTGCCCTAAGCCCTACCGCCTATATCATTGTTTAATCAATGAACAGTTTAATCAGTGGCTATTTTTATAATATAAAAATGTTCCAACAAGAAGAATCGATTTATTTTCACTTCGATAGTACAACGATATTTAGAATCGATAGCAACTCGATGCAGTGAGTAGGTGTGACTCTACTCATAATTTAATTAGATTTAGTTAGTTTCTAAACTAAACTAAACTAGTCATGTCATGTCATCTTCGATGGTTTTGTATGGTGGGTCGATGCGATTGATTTGATTCGTGGTACGATTGCAAGGAGAGGGAGACCGTGTCGAGCGCTCCGAAGCGCCCGGTGCCGCCGGTGGGGCATGTAGCCGCCAGTGCCGCCACTCGTAATCCGTCCGCCGCTCGCACGCCGGTGTCCGATCCGACACATCGACGCGGCGCTACCTGCCACTGACCGTGTACTACACACCGCACTCCGGCCGCCGGCAACCGCAGCCCAGTGATCCCCGCGCAACACAATATTATTATCATTATGGTGAGTAACGCACGGTTCTTATTTAAGCTCGCTGCTCGGGCGCGAACAGTTACCCGTCGGACACGTCTCTACCTACACCGTACACTGCACTCTCCCGAGCTGTAATCGTTGATCAGTTTCCATTCATTACGCTGGGCTCAAGTGCTAATTATGAGCGACCGTGATATTTGTTTACTGTGACAAGTTCTGGGGAAACCTTTCATTAGTGCTATTGCTTGTAGCTGTGCAGTGAAGTCCGCGCGGCCTGGCGTTGTGTGAACAGTGTTGTAACTGAGTGTGCTTTACACAATATCAACAGTATTAATAATCACCAATAAAAGGTAATTGAAACATGCTGTTGACCTGAATGTGTGTCCAAAGTGAGAGTTACTGCTGCGTCCAATACAAGTCCAACAAGCATGTGAAGTCTGTGCAGTAAGTTCACATGTACTTACTCCTGCTACTTTGGCCCCTAATATTTACTACGATCTGCTTCAATCAAGCTCTGGCTCACATTATCAATAAAATATATTTTGAACATTTAGTGTTTAGTGCTAGACATTTATTTATTTTATACTAGCTGATGCCAGTGGCTCTTCGCTCCTTTTTGACCTATTGCAATCATACATAATGTTTAAGTCTGTTCAAGATGTTTTAAATTAAAAAAGCTATATCAAAATCTGTACCATAGTTAATGAATGAATGAATGAATTTCTTTATTTATAAGCAACAAAGGCTCAATATTTGTTAGTATTACTTATGTCCATTGTAAGCAAACAGACAAGAATTTACAAAACTAATTTGATTCAGGATTGTTCCTATAACTTACAAGTATTTATTTAAGTGTCTCTGATGTGCTGACATAACCACAATATAATTATATAATGATATATATTTCATTCTTATTTAATGCACAGGTGCATCAGTGGCACCGAAAGTAGTAGATGGTTCAGTATAAATTACTAAGTTGAGAATAATTACACAATACAATGATGTGGAACGTGCAGATTCAGTCGGACCAACGTTAACATGTAAGATAGTGGCCAACGTTAGAAAAAATAAACTTGAGTTATGATTGAACATGAACAGTAGGAGTGAATAACAACAGTGGCTTCAGATGGCCAGTGCACAGTTTGTACACAATGCCTGTGTTGATGTATATTTCTTGTCGTAGCCTTGTCAAGTGAGCGCTCCTAATGTAATGTGACCCAGAGCGATGCCAACAGATGGCTGGGCCTGCCCACAACTACACTGTCACCAGTGTGACAATACTTTATTTTGTGTAATCTGATGTGCGTTGTAGTCATATCAAAGTTTAGCAGTGCCTGTGTGTGCAAGTGTACTTGTAGAGCAGTGGCCGGCACTGCAAACTGTGCACTGCAAACTGTTCACATGTTCACAACAAACTTTCAATGATTCCATTGAATGAAAACTATTTTATTTTGACAACATATACTTTAGTACAGAATAATTGTATGCTATGAACAAACATGCAAAACTGGTTGCTACTAATGGAATTTCCTTAGAATTATGCTAATTACTTACTTAGTAGAGTTACTTTGCATCGGGATTGTACACGGCCTGCACATCCACATCCTTTATGCTGCTCTTAATATAAATTAATATTTGATGAACTGAGCCATAACTCTTAAGTGATAGGCAGAGGTGTAATACTTGCTTAGTGCTTTGTGCCCTCTGTCTGTTTGTATTACTAAGGTAGTGAACACATACCTTGACTCATTTTAACTTATTACATTTCATTCAAAGATAATTATGTAAAGAAATTAATATTTGTGGTAGGTCTTACTCACTTGGCCACAATTTAAAGAAATTAAGTGTACTCCTTCATTAATATATGCATTAAACTTTTATATTCAGTATTATAATCCCGGGGGAACGTAGACAGTGATCTATAAAAGATTAAGATGTTCCTCCTGCTTGTGAATGTCTCCAAGTTACTAGGCGCCAAATTTTATGCAAATCCGTTCAACCAATTTTACATTTAACAAATATTCAATTTTTATAACATTCGTAAATTGTTGGTTGTATATCCTTTAAAGACAAACGTCTTTGAACAGTGCGTCCTACCTGTTATGACTTACGGTGCCGAAACGTGGACACTTACAGTGGTGGAGTTATGGAGCGAGCTATGCTTGGAGTTTCTCTGAAGAATAGAATTCGAAACGAGGTTATCCGACAGAGAACTAAAGTTACCGAAAACGGTCGCAGAATAAGCAAGCTGAATTAGCAGTGGGCTCAAAGTCAAAGTCAAAGTCAAAGTTCTTTATTTGTAGAATATGGTACAAAAAATGATGTTTAAATTTTGCCACGTTTGTCGAAGTACCAATGGCTGTTGGAGCAAACGAGTCCTAGAGTGGAAACCGCGATAAGGTAAACCGAAGGTAGGACGCCCTGTAGCCAGATGGACGGACGACCTGAAAAAGGTGTATGGGACAGACTGCGATGAGCTGATTGATGTATATCTTTTAAACTATATACCTACCGTAGCCTGTCTACCAAGTTTCTTTAAAATCGGTTCCGTGTAAACCTAGGCGTGAACGCGTAACAGGCAGAGATAGACAGACAGGCCGAGATTCTCGCACTTATAATATTATGATGGATGTGAAGTCGGGTGTGCACAGAAGACTTCATCTTTCAAAAGATTGTAAAGTGTGGTGTACTTGACATAGTAAGTGTGTACAGTACAGTACAGTACAGTGAGTGGCACGCCGCGCCGCCGTCGTCGGGCCGAAGTCTCGAGAAGATAGGTTGGCTTCGCTTCAGTAGAGCCTTCTCACTATCTTTCATAGTACAGTTTGATTGCTTTGTGGCTTAGTTGAAACCACTTGTATGTCTATTATACGTCTGCGATATCGAGCTTTGGACTGGCAGGTGTGAGCACTGAGCTGTGCTATAGGAATAATTCTTCTCAAAGCGGAGGTAAGCCGGTCTTCAACGGACTCTCTCACAGAATCCGTCCAGTGCTAGCCACCGCGCCGTTCCATCTCAGGCAGTGCACAATACATCTGAGTTATCGTCAGTGATAGGGCTGATCCAGTTTACCGGCACCAACAAAACCTTATTTATTAAACGTAAGGTGCTCACGTCCGACTCGTCCGAGCGGATAGCCAGAGGTGCATCTATATCTCTTAAATACACACATTTCGCTGTGCATATTAGGTTCTACTTACTCCAGGAGCACCTATTGCCATCCACCCCTTACTTTTGCCAAACTCCATGCTGCTACTGATATTTCGTAGCAGAATCAACCCGGGAACTCGTGCACAGCGGACTAAGTCCGTGCCCTTGCACTACGAGGCTACTCGCATAAATAAGCTCGATTATATATAAACTCGCCTCATCGCGCAGTGATTGGTTTAACATTGAAACCTAAAAGTACGTGGAGTCATGTGTTCTGTCTTCACAAGTTGCCTGTCGCCGTATCGCCGAGCGTCGTCTCTCGCAGGCTGTGCTCCGGTCGCCTGGCGGCGTCGGACGAGGACGCTGGGTGCGGACCGCTCGAAACGTGACGCAATTAAAGATCTTCATTCAAATAATGCACGATTAAGTTAATGGCCTTGGCCTTTGGCTTCGCGTATAACGGCCAACAGTGAAGCTGAATGCGCCGCTGTCGTCTCCGTCCGCCCCAAGGCCACCCAATTGAAGCCTGTCTCAGTGAATACTTTCCTCTCTTGTCGCCAACTGTCAAAGGGGACTGTGTCGTCCGTGCAGTTAATTGACTTGTTTGATGGCATTTTAGAATTGCATGCCGTTTGCTTCGGGTACAATAATCGTTGCCGTGGTTGTGAGAACACGGCGAGTGGGCATTGTGTACTGCGAGGCGCCACGAGTGGGCATTGTGTACTGCGAGGCGCCACGAGTGGGCATTGTGTACTGCGAGGCGCCACGAGTGCCGCGCGCCGCTACCGTGTACGGGCCGGCCGGTCAGCTCCACAGTCTTTAATTAAAGTGCAATATATCAATCTGACGAATGGATAACTAACGGTTGTGCTAGACGGGCAATGTTGAAGTGTGCTCCACTTTTCAATAGCTCTGGCCAGCTCTAGTTAAATGTTACGTAACCCACTCAACAGACGAGATGCTGCAAATTCTCTTTTATGTTGGCGGTAATAATATAATATGATGTGTTTATTGCCGTACAAACAAATCGTATCGCGCGCCGGGCCGAGGCTCCATGCAGATGCCAGAGCATCGCCACGCGCCACTGTCGCGTCGTGTGTCGTGTGCAAGGGACTCGCGAGAGGTCGATGAATGACCTCCGCCCCCCATCAGTGCAGGCTGGGGGTGACGGGCGGAGCCGCCTGTCACCCTGGCAGAAGCAGGCCGCGGTGGCGGCTCGCCTCGTGCGCCTACCCATTTCCGGGGACGAGTTGGGGACTCTGTAGTCACCACACCCGAGGAGAGGGCCAGATCGTGAGAGATGGCTCTGAGTCGGCCGGAATGCGAGGGATATGCCTGTTAAGCTCACCTTCGGCAGCCAAAAACGACCCACAGGCGGCGTGCGTTTTGGTCGGTTCGAGTCCAACATAACCTCTTCCACCGGCTCCGGTGGCGGGGTAACTGTGGGGATTTTGCGCACGTAAAAAAAATGGGCCTCGCGTGTAGTCTGTTGGCGCGGCGGAGGTCGGAGGACGGGCGGTGTTGCCACCTCCGCACCAATGTGCTGGCGGATTGATGGCACATCCTTAGTCAGCTACGAGCACATGGTTGCGTAACAGCGATGCTCAGGTCCATTGTCGTTCCACGTCCAGTATTCCAAAAGCATTTTCTACCTTCATCTGCGTTTCAGCTGTGTGACCCTCCGTGCGTGAGTTAAATTCGCACTGGCCAGCTCTGTTTATTTATTTGCTATCAAATAAGTACATTTCGGGCGGTGTATAAAAGTTAATATAAAAAGATTAGAACCTATCTATATCTATTAACCTATCTAAACCATAGAGTGAAGTGGCTTGGAGTGGGCTGATACCATAGTGCCGCCACGGCAGATAACATAATTGTAATTTTGTATGTAGCGCGTATCGGTACCATAATATTATATTAATCCACATAATAGACCAAATAAATTGGAAAGCTTGCATACGTTCGAATACCTAGTACCATCGATTGGGACTCGTGCAACTATTTTTATTTAAAGCCTAACATATCGGAATCTCACATTTTTCTCTTAAACAGCAAGTTTAGTGCTATCGCAAAAGTAGGTTGGTTGAAGACGTGGTTGTTCTAGATCATGTTATTATATTTACCTACGAAACTGGCTGGTGGAACAAAAAAAATAGATTATTATATAATTAGTTTGTAATGCTGTACACATACTATACATACAGTGTGGTTGTTTCGAGACGGGTCAGTAAGGGCTCGTAGGTAGGTGCCTCAACCTCAACCGTTGCAGTAACAGCAAAAGTCATAGGAGACTATCCTTATGTAACTTAACTCAACTGCTTCATATATTTTGGCATCATATAGTCAGCAAAAACAATGCTTTTTATATTGGGTCCGTTATTTGATTGCACCCCGCTAGTTGGTAAAAGGCTGAGGTGCCATCCAGAAGAAACGGACCACCATGACGGGTGCTATTGACCTTAAAATAGTGGTCCCTGACTTGAGGGCATTTTTTATACCACTTAGGTGGCAGACAAGCATTCGACCCAGTTGATGGTAAGTGGTTACCGTGGCCTATGGACGTGTGGAACACAAAGGGTGTCACTTGTGATGCCGACCATGTACAAAAGAAAATGTTCTGTGCCATCAGTGCAGAAGAGGCCTGTGGTCGTCGCACTCACAGCACAATAACTCTCCAGTGAACTTTGGCTATCTTACTCACCGCCGGGAACACAACACGAGGTTATTATTGCAGCGGTATTCTGTAGGGTGAAGGTACTTCCCCAGTCGGACTGCTCAACTAAGACAGCAATACCGTCGTGTTCTACCTCCATTAAAATACGGGCCTTGATAGATGCTTTTTTACGCTCCACTTAAAGAACTCGGAACTGTAAGTTGAGGGAAATATGTGCGCGGGCAAAGCATTCCAGATCTTTACTACTCTACCGCAAAGAGGAAGGAGGCCCAAACCGTTTTGTACGATACGATATGGACTCCATCGTGAGTGGCACCGCAGGCTAACACGATTTTGTCTGGACAGAAACGTAGGTAGGATAAGTTGAAATAACTCCTTAGAACACTGGCCTTGGTAGAGACGGTAGAATAGAATACGCCCAGAGCGGCAATGTCGCTACGCAGAGATTCTAAGGTGTTAGTAATGCACGTCGCTGCCCTCTGTTGAGAGCGTCTAACAGGTACTGCGCGGAGGCATCCCAAAGACGCGAAAAGTATTCCACCCAGGAGCGAATTTGGTCTTGTACGAAAGACATCGCTGCTCTCCGGTGTGAAAAACCGCTTCACTTGGTCCAGGACTCCGAAATTGCGTGACGCTGTTTTAATGACGCTCTCGTTGTAGTTCTTCTTGTTGAGTTTGCAGCAAACATCCAGTCATCCATCCAAACATCCAGCCGGTGCGAGTACTAGAAACTTCAGAAATTGACTAAAACGTTTTCCATAAATTTTGTAAGAAAAAATAAAGAATCAAATTCAATTTTAAATATCACCAAATGATTCTTCTTTTGCCTGGGCCGCGCACATTGCGATAACATCCTAAAAATAAGTAGGACCTATGTGTAGCGGTTGAAGTACCTGCCCTTGCTATCCCGCCTCAAATATACATTCTGTACAATGGTACGAAACCCTTAATGCACAAACCCGACTCGCACTTGACCGGCGTAGAATAATGTTCTACATTCAGATTTAAGGAATCAATGTAAGTAGGTATATTACAGTTATGTTCGGAATATGTATATTCGGGGTCATTTTAACGTGACCTGTGTTATCAACATATGTACTCGAACATGGAAGCACTGAGTGACAAAAACTGAACTATACGCCGCTCCAAGGTTTTATCTTATTTTTTATTTTTTTATTTTATTTTATTAGGTACAAAAACAGATAACAGATTACATAATTCAATATAACATCTTCAAGTACACTTTTTAAACCTGAAATCCAATTATATTTGTACACAACGTTCAAATGTTAAACTTCGTTAAGCCAGTGGTATATACATAGACTACACATTCTATGGAGCGGGTTATTCTGTGAAACATTGTTTTTGCACAGCGGTATAACAAATAGCTGCGGAATGCGTACAGACCTGGTTAGAAATATTTATATTAGGTTAGAAAATAATATAATTGTGAAATAAGAACGCGTCCATTAACATTGTCCGGAAATACATAAATGCAGATCTCAACTACGTAGACGAGTAATGACCTAAACGGCCAGATCTCAGACGATACGAGAACTTCGGCGAGGGTCGAGCTTTGTGTGAATGCTGCTGACCGGCTGCGCTTACCGGTGTTTATACGATCACTGATGCCTTATTGCCTGATGATTGGGGGATTGTCGGAGGGACAATAATGAATTTGTTGGGAATCGGGGAATTTGAACTAGCAAACCAGTGATTTGTAGAAATCCGTGACGCATAAAAATATTTTCGAAATGAAACCAATAAACAATATATGCCAATAACATAATTAAACATTGAGATGAGAATCTACACTCCATTTATTAGGCACACAACTAAAGGTAAACCATCTTGACGTGTCTTTTTAATATTTTTTATTTACAAACTCAAATAATATTTTTTTATTTGACAACTCAGTTTAAAGACTGAAAACCAAAATTGCCTAGTTTCGTTGTTTATTTTTGTTATAAAAAGTCACTAAAAGATTGAGTACCTTAGTTAGATGCCTAACCGAATGGAGCATAGCTTCCTCTGCGTTAACTATGAGACAACGCCTAGTTTGGGAATCTACAATTGGAAAAGCTCAAAGTTTCAGTATAGTTAGGCAATATCTTATTTTGCACGGCATATTTTTTTCAGAATACCAGCTATTTAATCGATCTGGTTGAAAATTTGCTCATAGCACTGCCTGAATCAAAACAAGGGATACTTTCTATCCCGATAATAGATTCTGTTGGAATCTGGGTGAATAATAGAATTCTTTCCTCGCGAGGCAGGCACCTTTTTTTTTCAGGTAATCCTGTGAGGAATTTAGTTCTTGATGTTTTAGCCTATAACCATATTTTGATGCGGTCAACGTGACATTTTTTAAAGTTATTACTTAAGTACTAAATTTGGGGGTATTTTGGGTAAAATTCTAAGTTTTGGGAGTATTTCGGATCTATTTTGAAGGAATTAGAACAGTGATCTGGTAACACTGTATGCGATGGAGGATGGAGGTGTTAGCATCTTATTCTGCAGGAGGTTGCACGAACGTACTGCGCGGAGTTCTATGTAGCTTGGGACATAATGTTCCGTCGTTTGTACATTTTTCTTTTGAGCTCGCTAAACGAAAATTCCAAGAAATTGGATTATATTAATATAAGGAATATATTAATTTTGTACGAGTTGATAACCGGGACGAGGGCAGTGACCACGTGCCGCGGCGAGTGGAGCCTTTGTAACCCATCATCGTTTGTTTGTACGGTTAATAGTTTATTTTTGATATACACAGTTATTGATGATAAAATAGATCACTCAATCGATAAACGATTTATTGCTTGTTGCCTATACTGGTATTGATAGATAATAGATTGATTCCATCACCGATAAATACTAATGATGGCGATTGTTTTCCATTACTTGCACAGGTCATGATAAATATCGATCACTTAATCCGATACAATATCTTCGCGTTAAGCCTGCGGCACCTAGATCCGCACGCCTGCTATCTGCCGTATCACCTTCGCGCTCCATGGTACTGAGAAAGAGACCATAATGCCCTCACCCCTTTCAGCATTGTAAGCATACCTCAAACGACTATTGGGTTAAATTATGTATTCAGTAAACAGAGCTTATGATATCTGCGACCCTGAACATTCACCAAACGTAACTTGTGGTCAAGAGCTGTAGGTACGTGAAGCGATTGAAATCAAGAACCACAAAAAGCATTACTTCCTGTAAAAATACTTAGTTACATACCTATGAGACCTCAAATAAGGGGATCACAAAAATAAAATCGAACCAAAACTAAATAATTCATGCATTACAGTAGGTAGGTACTGGCACAAAATACAGTGAAGTGGGAACTTTACCGTAGTACTATTATCTATTCTGTGGTTATAGCAGATCGAAGTTATCCTTAAGTTATGTATAGCACTAAAACCACCATGCCACCGTCCTGTCCTGACGTTACTTCGATACCGCAGTATGTGGGTAGGTACTACTAGTAGGTACTTTGCTTAGGTTTGAAGTTATAAATAACCACTTTACGAACCGGACGGCCTGTCATCACATCCACAACTAAAAGTTTTCTCGTCCTTTGCACACTATTTTCAATGCGATAAGTCCTTTGTAGAATAATGTTCAATAAAAATAGTATTTTATGATACGAGTGTGTAACGTTGGTGATTACCGCTACCTAAGGCCCTATATGATTTCAACAGTGAAAACGAGTTGAGAATTACTTTCGCAATAGCGGGAGATCCCCGGAGGATTAGGCAGAGGTGAATTAACACGCACATTTCACCAAGCGTTGAATTCGGTCCCACGTAATAGGGGGTGATCCTATTGCCGTCTTCCGTGGACTATTGTTGACTCAAGCCATGCATCTGGGGCTCTGGGCTGTGTACATACACACAAGACAAGACATATATCTGTCTGATGTTAAACAGCCCTATACCTTAGTCGCCTTGTACGACACATGGAAAGAGATGGGGTGGTCTAAATTCTACTCTGCCGGGAACCTCCGGGTACATCCATATTAATATTATATAAGAATTTATTTATTCAAATGCGAAGGTAACTCTATCAGTATGTCTGTCTGTCTATTTGTTACACTTTCACGCCTTAACTACTAAACGCATTTTGATGAAATTTGGTAGAGAGATGATTAGATTTTGGAAGAGGACATAGGCTATGTTCGGTCGCATCCGACATCCGCACACGCGGAGCCGCGGGCAACGGCTAGTATGTTATAAATTTGTAGGTGCGGTAGTTTTAATGTTCCAAGGCAATTAAATAACTTCAGGCCGGCCCCTAAGGGCCGATAATATGGCCTATTCTATTTGGATTTTATTAATTAGTATTTATTATCATAGCAGAGTAAGGAAGTGTTTTGGTAACTTAGACCTAGGTTTGGTATTTATTAGTACAGAATATTATTATTATTTCAATTTTTCTTCAACATCCTCGCATTGAGCGCGGTCGTATCCGAAGCCTCATCTCGCTCGGAGTTCTTCGCTATTTAGGTTTAAGTATTACAAGGTTTCTAAAACTGTCCTGAAACAGCCCTATGTTCGATGGTTCGCTCGCGCTCCTGCGCCACAGGGAAGCTTTCTCTTACACCGCATAACGTTAAAGTCACCCGTGCGTTCTTGTGCCCACGTTACCGGAGCTACCGCTGCAGCACGGGGGCGCCGCCGCCGGGTAGCCCCAACAATGCCCTAACTAAAGGAAGTGCTGTACTGAACTCGGAGAGCAGTGTAACTCTTGCGTGTATTGATTGATTATTCATTAAGCGCAATAGTTTTTGAATTAAGGGGGTCAAAATGGCTCCAAATATTTCGTGTAATATGACGCACGGTACCGCTCGCCTTCGTGTGTTTAGATAGTTATCTAAAAGCAGGTGCCTAGGTGTCTACTAATTCTAAAGTATCTCTCTGTCACGTAGTTACGTCAAATTGTTATTTTTTAAATCTAAAACAGCTTAACGGCGCAGCGTGTTAAAGTTTGAAGTGAATATTCTGTATGATACCACTTAGGTGGCAGCACACAACCCACTTGATGGCGCGTGATCAACGCGGCCTAGGTATGGGCGTGTGCAACATCAGGGCCGCCAGCCGCCACGCTCGTGCTGCCGACCTCGTAAAAATGATTGCGATTATTCTGCGATAAAGGTTCCCTTGGAGCTCTTTGGTCCGTTAGCTTGACGAACGCCCCGCAACACATGCGGCATCCGCGACATCCGCGACACTGGCGACGCGTGGACAGAGACCAGAGAGATATTTTACTTTTCCGTAGATTGGTTTTAGTTTTTAGGGCCATACCCAAATGGTAGAAAGTGGAACCCCATTACTGACTCTCCGCTGTCCGTCTGTCTATCACCTAGCTGTATCTCGTAAACTGTGATAGCTATGTACTGTGTGTGTACCTACTGTGAATAATTAAATTAAAATAAAGTACATTAAGGGGGGCTAAATCAATATATTTTATTAGGATAAAACCCGACTACTGAAATATAACGCCTTAATATTTAAAAAACTATGTTTAAAAAAACCGACTTCAAAACCTAAAAACTATATAATAACAATAAAGATAACAGATAAATTACTGAACTTACTGATTTAAGGGTCTGTTAGAAGCCGATGCTTAGCTAGAGATGCTATTTCAATTGATTGCACCACAATAGTTCAGGCACAACAAACAAAGTAGGCACCGACTTCTACCAGACCAATAAATCTGTAAATTCAGGAATTTTTCTTTTATCTTTATTTTATAGTTTTTAGTTTTTCAAGTTGGTTTTAAATTTTTAGTTATTTATGTAATACTTAGGTTTTACTTATGTACCTATGTACCTACTTAATAACTTTTTTTTCCTTTAATTAATTTTACCCCTCTTTTAGTGGGCAGTCCATCATGCCGACCATAATGTTCGATTTAATGTTCTCACTAACTTAAACGAGACGTTCACATCGTTAAGAAATTCTGTCATCTGCCTCCATAGTTCAAGACTTGGTAATTCTAGCACGCCCTCGACCATGGTAAAGTCGCCTACCGTTTCACAAACACAGGATCGTCATAGAACTAGCTAAAAAGCAAACTTTTCCCATTGCCTATTTGATTTCGAGTAGTTCTCTGGTGTATCTAGGGAGTCCAAGGTCCATGGTTATACCAAACCCAATGCATAAATATTTGTTTAGATCGGTTTATAACCGACGGAAATATCCAAGAACATAGAGAACAAGTTAGCTAACAATATACATATATGTCAAAACACACATAAATGTTTATAAAACTAGAAGTACTGGTCCAAACTTTATCAAATATTTATGGGACCAAATGGCAACTATTCTGCATCGAACTAAAAAATAATTTAGCAAATTGGTCCAGGCGTCTTTGATTAATCGGTGAACATGCATAAAACAATATTCCGACGAAT
This sequence comes from Eilema griseolum, assembly GCA_963662185.1. Lineage (NCBI taxonomy): Eukaryota > Metazoa > Arthropoda > Insecta > Lepidoptera > Erebidae > Eilema > Eilema griseolum. The sequence continues at coordinate 88,586 of OY759229.1, read as the reverse complement.
TGAGAACCTCCTCCAGTTTAGAAGTCGGTTAAAAAGTATTAAACAAGAAAACATCAAGGATAGCCGTGGTCGTATGCCTCTTTTCCCTAGAATGTATTGTTTTGTTAGACTACAGTGGCATACGAGCACTGCTATGCTTGATATTTTCTTGTTGAATACTTTTTAAAGCGTGATTTTGTCAGTAGTCGTGTTTTATTTAATGAAATTCTAAAACATTTAACATGCTAGCTATTCAAATCGACACTCGCCGCAAGACGGATATAGGAATAGGTAGGGGAAAAAGTTTCTTAGCATTTTTTAAGAAAATTCAAAACATTTTTTAATACAGTTTATTTACTTTTAACTAAAGTATGTAGGTACAATTTTGTTCGATAACTTTTTGCCATCTTGTAGGTAGGGACATGATCCCACTGCTATAGAAATTTTGGGACTTCTGATCAAAATTCCGCGCCGCGACAAGTTGTTTTGGCAGTCCTCTCGTGATGTTAACCTGACATTGCCTAAAGAATTCTAAAGAGACCGAAACAGGTGGAAATTTGAAGGTGCAAGGTCAGGACTATACGGCGGATGCTGTAACTCCTCCCAGCCAAACTCTCTTAATTTTTGCTGAGTGGCTAAAGATGTGTGAGGTCTAGTGTTATCATGATGAAAAACCACACCACTTCAGTTGATTAATTCCGGCCGCTTTCTCTCAACTTCTTGCTCTAATCTCATCAGTTGTTCGCAGTAGAGTTCAGAATCCGGTCCTGGCTGGTGGTAACAGCTCATAATGAATAATGCCCTTCCAATCCCACCACACACACACAGCATCACCTTGTTGCGAGTTAACCCGGGTTTGGCCACAGTCTGTGAAGCCTGACCGACCTTTTTCGCACGTTCTTGTCGTACGTGATCCACTTTTCATCACCAGTTATCAGCTTCTTCAAAAATGGTTCGGTTTCATTACGTCGCAATAAAGAATCACAAATGAGTACACGGCTTATTAGGTTTCTTTCAGTGAGATCGTGAGGTACCTAAATATCGAGCTTTTTTCAAATGCGCCAAAACTGTTTTGTGGTCAATTCCCAGTTCTTCAGCTAACCACGTCGTAACTAATGATATGCCGATCTTGCTCCACTTTTTCAAAAATGGCATCCATTTTATCCGTAATAGGGCGACCAGAGCGACGTGCATCTTTGACATCAAAATTACCGGAATGAAAACGCTTAAACCAAATTTGTGCTACTCTCACAGACACTGCACTAGGTCCATAAACATCGCAAATTTTTTCGCGGCTTGCGTTGCATTTTTACCTTTTTTGTAATAAATTTTTAAAATGTATCGAATTTCTTCATTAGATTCACTCATCTGGACAGTACGAGAAACAAATGAAAATCACACATTTTCCTAATTTGAATTTGGAATTATGTTCTTTAAAGTTTTAACTTTTAATGATGTCAAAACCAGCCAGAGATTTTATTACAAGTTCATACATACTATAATGCGAAAAGACTTATAGAGGAATTTGGATGATTTCGGCGATGGTTCTGTGGATTTGTGGTCAGAGCGTTTCCACTGTAAGGGAAAGATCGTGGGTTCGAATCCCGCCTAAACCGATTAAATCGAGTCGTGTTAGTTTAGTTTTAAACTAGATTTTCATTTATATTATTTTGGGAAAAGCAACACCCATAATTTATACATATTTGTAATGTGCTAATTAAGTCCTTTCCGATGATACCAAACGCGGTATTTTTATCTCAAGTTTATATTTTAACACCGTACTTTATGACCGCTAGAGGGCGCTACATTAGATTCAGTGATACGTCATATAGCCTATAACTAGCGGACGAACAAGATGCTTCTAATGATACCTCATTTGTCTAGTTCTAATAAGTACTTCAGGAGCTAGGAGGGAACAGATAAACCTACATAAATACATAGCCTGTCAAAATCATAACCCTTCTTTGGCTTCGCCGTAATCGGGTTAAAACTACTGATTTATTGTAATGTAATGTAGGTATCCAAATTACAATTACATGGTCTGCTTCTATAGTAAAGAAAAAGTTTTCTGTTCTGTGGGTGGGTCATAGCATAGGACATAGGTACCAGGTACTAGACGCTACATAGCTGTCGGTATTTTATACAATTTGAGTAGGTACAAGGCAATTGTAATGCTAAGAGTATGTAGCTCTATAGACGATTATGACAGCAGCAATTATGAAGGTAAACACAAAGCATACTGGTCATTCGGCACAAACGTCACGTCCGCGTCACGCCGCCGGCAGCCCCGCGGGCAGCGGCACGAGTCCGCTTGCGCGACGCTGTTGAAGTAGACCTGGCAGCCTGTGACACCGCTGAAACTTGTAGTGGAAGGCCTGGGTGTCGTGACCGGGTGTCGCGTGCAGCGAGCGCGCAATATGTCTAATTAATACGTGTGACAAGTGGCCATTGTCGGCGGTTATTGCATTGTTGCTAGTTCTGAGAAGAGTCAAGTCTCAACGACTTCCCTCTATGTTGTTCACTTTTTTGTATACAAAGAGTAAGTAGTCTGTCGCCTCTCACTGCAGCAACCCGTCTGTCAGCCATAACCGATGCTGTCTCTCAGTGAAATATTAACAGTCCTCTAAAAATATTTCTCGACATTTCCTTAATAATTATCGCGAAGAGTGCCGGGGCGCTGTACGAGGCCGCATTATTACTAAACTAAGTATACATACCCAATAGCTCTTGGGCCTCGACAAATAAGTTCATATGAGCACCATTAAGTATATGTCAACAGACCATAAAAAACAAGAAATTCAAAAAATGGTGATATTGTCTTGGGACCTATCCATTTCACGTAAGTCGCAACTACAGCCTCCAAAGTGTGATGCCACTTCCGATGCCCAGCGCGCACCACGGCGATTACCTACGCAATGTCGGCCATTGTTTCGTTCTGTAGCAAGTTAGCTAGTTACGGCGGTGGAGTGCGGCAATTATGTCTATATAGGTATGGAAATCATTGCTGCGCACCGATGCACCTGACTCAGTCTATACAAAGTTATGGAAATGTACATAACGAGTAGGTAGGTACGTCGCTGTCGGTGGCATTGTCAGGTGAGCTGGTTTGTAACCGAAGAGGCGCGCGAAGGCCGGCGGGCGACCTCCGCGCAGCCGCAGGAAAAAACGCTGAGTCACGATCGCGCGAGCACCTCGCCGGCCGCCGCCGCGCATCCATAGCTTTTGTTATCAGCTAGCTGAGAAAAAAAAACATCGGAAATACACGCATCACGCATGCGCGGCGTGCCGCGTGGCAGCGAGGCAGCGGGTAGCCACGCCGCTTCCTTATTAATACGTCACTAATCATATTTTCCTCAAAAATACTGTTCAAATCGCCAGCGTTAATACCTTCCCAGCCAGGAATTCGTGAGAGGTCAATGGTGAGTGTGAGTAATAAATTGAAACAGAAGGGAAAGAAACGTCTTGCTCGGTCCAAAAGTACATCGTTGTTTAAAACATAATCGAAACGAAACCTATACATAGAAGTAATCGCGCAATCGCTTGTAAACATTCTGAACGTTTCATCATATTGAAGAAGAACATGAGCCATGGCCATGACACGCGACGCGTGAACGTGACTGATAAACAATCACACGATTCACAATAAAACTTGATTATAAAGATAGGTTTCCACTTGTAGCTACCGCTATCTAGGAGTTCTGAGAACAATGCGATCATGATTTGTCATGAACCTCGTCAACACTTTCAAAAACAACAACTATATATGTGGTAGAGAACATAACAGAACTCCATCACATGCCATGACCACATACGTGAAGCCAAACCTGGCATTGATGGCGCTTCTGGAAATTCCAATAGATATAATATGAATGAGCCGTGTCGCTGAGTGGGCGAGTGGCTTTATTGGCATTTTATGACACGCCAACTAACTAGGAGCTTTATGTTATTTTGTATTATATTGATATCTTAGAATGATTGTTGATGATGATGATGAGTTGATGTTGGTGTTGATGATAATAATGCTCTCGTGATGAGATTTCATTAATGAAATGCAAATAATAATTGATTTAGGTGTGTTAGTATTATAGTAGTTTCGTAATCGGGTTATGGGGTGCCTTGCCACTACGCGGTAAATGTTATCTCTTGCATTACATTTTTAATTGCATACTATTTCCACCCTTGTCTAATATTTTTACTAATTTTGACTGCCGGTTTTGACTGCTACAAATTCATCGTCATCAGATCGGTGGTTATGTCGTACCTACTCAAACCGACAAAACCGCGTACTATCTCACGTCTCGAATGCTCCAGTAAGGTGTGAGATGGTGCAGTAACCTGCTTCTGTTAGGGTGACAGGCGGCTCTACTCGTCACCCCAGGTTCTGCGTACTCTTACGCCCGAGTAGCCTATGCTCGGCGCGAGTCGTCCGGATGTATGGGTGTTTGTCAATTCCGGTCTGTAGGGTGCATTTCTTGGCTGATTTTCACCAAGCTTGGCTAACAACTTTTGTCTAGAGCTTTTTTGATTGAAGGACGTTAAGTTAGAAAGCACAGCGCGGTAATCGACTTATTCTCCAACTCTTACCGATGTACATTCTAATGACTGTAACTTATACACATATATTGAGGTTCTATGCACATTTTGTAGTGGGAGCCGGGAGCTGGCGCCAAGTGTCACGTGTTTAACATTGCGAACTTGCGACTTTGTTGTTAGTCACACTCAAAGTCAAAAATAGTTTATTCTGCATAGACCATTAAATCGGCACTTACAAAACGTTGCGGCTGAGAACGCAATTTCCTACTTTACTACGTTCTTCTTACTTGGACAAAAAAAGTTAGTAAATGCACACATGGTACACCTAAACGAATGCGAACCGACATATCGAAGGCATACATTATGTAGACAGTGAGCCGCAATCGAATCCGCGACCTCCTACGTAGCAGTCGAACGTTCTATCGCCACGCCACCGCCACGCTGACGCAGCTCATGCACATCTAATTGTTTCCTAGGTGTTAGTGTATGTGGTATCGTTGACCAAGCGAGTCTCCGTTTCGTCAAGGTGGGGCTTATTTTGCTTTTGTCGAAATTGAGACTCGCTCGATCTAAGCTAGAAGCATCGTCTACAGTTCAATTGACTGAGCAAGCGACTGGTTAAGGAAGAGTTGTTCACAGATGTTATAATATTATTCTGTGGCTCACCTCTGCGCCACTGCTCTGATTCGCCAGTGGCTGTGTTGTGTTGACCTCGCCAGATCCGCTGGCACGGATCCTACCAGGGAATACAAGCAACAGTTCCACAAGAACTGGATGTTTGCATCTTATATACTCATACTGTTGTGTCCTTTACCACAGCCTCTGCATAGTGTCAATCTAGAGAATGTGATAAACGACAATGGTAAGTCCACCACAAGTGAATGCGGAAGTATGCAAGTCTAGTGGCCGCTGACCGCGAGGCGCTAGGCGGCTCGCCGGCATACGCCACTGGGCTTTGCACGATTCAAAGAGCGCTCGGTCGGAGTGCTGTCGCATGTCGGTGGTATGTGGAAGCGCGGAGTGCGGGCGGGCGCGATGTAAATAACCTGAGGACGGCGCGTTCGTGAAACCTGATTATAGGCAATTGCTATGCGCTTATAGAATGCTAGCATTAGCAATCCAACAGAGAGGCCGGCCCCGCGCACCACGCGTCCCTCGCGCCGAGCAGTGACGCGAGCGCTAGCAGCCCAGCAGTCCTAGCAGCCGTCTGTGGTGCCCACTACATACCTACTATGTACGAGTACCACACAGTGCGACTGCTTGTCAGAAAAATGAAGCTTTTATTGAAGTTCACTTGACGCCATCGTACTTGGTCTTTTTTGAAGTGATAACTTTTTTAGACGCGTTGAGTAGTTTTCATTATTTCGTAGAATATTTTGGGTGAATAACAATCATAGAACTCGCGTCACCGACATCGTCCCGGACGTCGCCGCGGCCCAGTTGTTACAGATCGTCGTCTGTTTAAAGCAGGCGCCAAAGGACTGGTCGCTCGGAAAATTGAGGCACCGGAAAAGCTTTTGTGATTCGTGTTCCCGAGAGTCCTGAGATGCTATATAAAGAGGCATGTTGCCATCGGCGCACGTGGTCCAGTGTCCTGCAGCGCCCGCTCAACTTGCCTCTAGTGATCGGGTGTATATTACTGGCTTAGTCTAGACGAAATGGTCTGCCGAGGGTTGTGGTTTGAGGGATCATCAAATAAAAGCGAATGTTGCTGCAGTCTCTTGACATTTCCAAAACATATACAACTAGGTACTTCTTGCCCTGACAAATTTACAGATATATCCACCGTCACAGACACAGAGCCTGGGCCGTTGCTGGGGTTACGAACTTGGAGGTAGTTAACATTCACTAGGGATGAATTTTCAAAAATGTATTCCCCTAAGTCCTTAGAATATGGTTTAAAGGCTTGTATGAAAGTCATTTTTACCCAACTACGGCGAAGCAAAAAGAGGATTATGATTTTGACAGGCAATGTATGTACTTACGTAAAATTATTGTTTAAAACTTGAGATAAATATGTCGTGTTTGGTGACAACTGAATGGGCTTAATTAGCACATTGCAAATATGTTGAATTTATACCTATTGCTTACTCTAAAATAAAAAAGTTACAACTAAAACCAGACCACTGAAAAATCACGCTCTAAAAAGTATGAAACAAGGAAATACCAAGGATAGCCGTGGGCGTATGCCACCTAGCTGACCTAGCCTAACAAAACAATACATTCTAGGGAAAAGTGTGAAAACTTAATAAAAAAAAAATTGACATGAAATTCTTATGTCTACTTCTGGTAAAAAAAATTGTATATAAGTAATTTTCCAAATTTCAACCCTAAGGGAGTAAAATCAGCTGTTATTTCGTAAAACATGGCATAAAGTTTGTATGGAGAGTCCGACATTTTCAAAGTAACAAAAGTCAAATGTCACATAGGTACCTACCTGATTTTGGTTCGTAATAAATGAACACCTGTATCGGCATCTTTTTAAAAGTCCCCCAGGGGGGTCAAATATGGGTTGAAAGTTTATACCTAATAATGTCTGATGATATGTCACAAGCACGAAATTCAATTGTACACTCACCGATACAATGTCGTGAGTGTGAGTTGTGTGTGTGAATGGTTTACACTTGTAACTAGATGATAGCGTGGCGGATTTTGATTATACAACGGAGTCACAGTACGAAACGTCTGCGGACCCCAATACACGGTACCAGGCGTGATGTTATGTAGCGTAATTGTGTAAGCAATGTATATTTACCTAGTCAATAGTGGCAATCGCGGTGGGCTTCATGAAGTTACGTTATCTGTCTTCTGAACTCATCATCAGATATTAACGAAATATTAATGGGTCAGTTTTAAAATATTAATAAATTTTCAAACTAAAAACAAAAAGCAAAGCCAATATTTCAAGAGATGATCTTAAAAGCAAAAAGTATCGAGCAGAACTCTGTGGTCCACTTATGTATACATGAAAGTATTTTTTAAACGTTGTTTTAATGCTATATTTATTTATGCATGATCCATTTGTACACCCTTTAAGCGCTTATCCTGGCTCTAATTACATAATTTAACCCATTTAAGATACGCTAACAATGCTAACAGAGGTGAAGGAGAGGGATCCACAGGGTGACCACACCAGCAGCTGGTAACATCAGTTCTATTGTGGCCTGCGACTGGGACTACTATGTACATATCAGAAGTCAAAATGCTGGGCGCGAATATTCCGATCGAATCGACCTTTGGGCCCGCTCTATTTGAACCTAGTCTATGTCTGCCAGAGCTCACTTACTCCCGCGGTTACTCGCTCGGTAGCGGGCGGCAGGGTCTCGAGTTCAGAACTCGCCTAACTTTTGCTCATTTTATTACACTTGTCATTTTTTTATATCTTATACATTTTGATTTTACAATTAAAATATACAAATAAATTTTACTTTACAATTATACATTTTGATTTTATGTCGTTAGAAATAACATTTAAATTATAATAAAGTAGGTTCTTATTGATTAATAAAAAAAACCTGTGGTTTTCGCTTCTGTCGGCCCTCCTGGAGTGGTTCTTTTTATTCTCCAACCTGTTAAAATGGTAAGATGTCAGTTTCATTGCCATTATTCAACAAACGGTAAATTAGTTGCCACAATGATAGTACCCAGTTTCCAGTGAACTTTATCCGAGTACACTTTGTTAACTAATGTTGGGAGTCGTACTCGTACGAGGCTGGCCACCTCCCAGCGCGGCGCCACAGCTCGCCCCGGCTCCGGGGTCCTGGCACCAGCACCTGGCGCCTGGCGCGGTGACCCTGTGCGCAAGCGCGCGCGCTTCGGCGCGGGGTGAACGGCCGCGTACCCGCCGTCTCCGCCTGCGTGTGAGCGTGTACACGACACCAACTACAGTGTGGTGCTAGTGAGTACAGTGTACGGTACGGTACAGTTCAGTACAGACAGGCATGCAAGGTGCACTCACACGTAGGCGCGTGACCGCTGACCGCTGTCACTTAGCAAGTGTGCTGAACTTGTCCAAACTCATCGGGGACAGATATGCATTCATTTAAATCAGTTCAATAATTGTACATGCACGCAAACTGCGAGACATAAAATTCGCGCGATAACTGCGGGCCGCTCCTTCTACTGGCAACCATGGCCGCCTTATGCCTGCATCGTGCACTGGCAGACATGTCCGAAGGCCAAATGACTGAGACCAGTGCTGACGTGTTGGTATTCCATGAAGCATACACAATTTTGATTCGAGCGTTGTCATGTCGGGGGACCCTAACGTAAAGCACTACGTCATAATAATACGATCGCTCTCAGGTTAGTACCGGAACGATCTTATTATTATGACGTAGGGTCCCTTCGACTATCAAATGTCGAATATCAAAGTAAAGTAAAGTAAATTAAAGGGTCAACAATATTTATTTCCAACTTTTTGGGGGTTGCTTTTTGATGGGAGCTTTTAAAAATTTTATTTTGCACTTTTTTAATTGATCTACTAGTCAAGGTCTTTAATTTGATACCCTTGTAGATGGAGCTGTGAAGAAAAATGAAATTCGCCATTTTGTGTGGGTCGCTATGTTGGTTTAGAAGTTTGACATAGTTAATGGTATTTTACTAGTCAAGCCCTTTCATTTGACACCCATATTGAAGCAGTTGTGAAATAATAGATAGATAGATAATTCTTTATTGTACACCAACAGATTGATTTTGTGGCTGCGGACAGCATGGACCGATATTTTTCCAAACATTACAGCTATATAGGTATATTAGTCGTGAGTGTACACGACTAATATACCTATCAAACAAAATACTAAATCATAATACGTTCATCCGTTCAGGACCTACTATGCCGCACACAGACACTCAAACTTATAACATGTATAAGAAGTACAATCTACGGAAGTGGCTGTACCTACGAGTGCCTACGTAGCATACTTATTGAGCTGACCTTAACCCCTGCCCGCGCCGAGGCTGGGGACGTGAGTGGTGTGACGTCACTGCATCCTGCAGCGAGATGAGCCTCGCAACTCTTTACTATGTTCGGAAGTGGAGGACAGGTGCAGTGTGAGCTGTCGTGTTGTTATTCATATTATCTAATCACAGATTATGTTGGATACGAATTCATTGCAAAACGATGCGTGGTCTCAGTACGATTAATGCGAAGTAAAGCTTGCGTGGGAAGATTCTAAAGTCAATTATATTTCGAATTCCGATATATTTTTCCGAAAATCCCGTCAACGTAATATTGTCAAAAACAGCCATAGTCGGAGTCACCCTACCCCAGTGTGAGTAACAGAACGTTTGTTCTTGCTCATAATTGGTAGGCGGTACTTAATTCAACTATTATTTTATTCTGTGCTTAAATGTCAAACTGAAATAACATAGGTACTTACGTACTTACTTAGAAATTGGATAGAACAATACAGCCAAACTAATTGCGAAGAGCTTTATGTGACTATGGAGCATATTGTTAGTAGCTGACGTTGCTTATAATGAATTAACGTCATGTTTGATTTAGAAAAGCTAGTCAAGCGTGAGTAGGGCTCGGGCGCCGCCCGACGCGCGATGGTCCCGCACAAACTTGTTTTGTTTTAATGTATTTCGGTACACGTGCGAACAGAATCCGGACGCGCACGCGAATGGCGGAGTGGCGCAGCTTTCTACATACCTACTCGGGGCATAAGTTGTATTCTCACTATGACCCGACTGATCACGTGTAACTTTCACGAATTTAGAAAAAATAAATACACGTGATATCTCACTATCCCCCTCCCCTCTTGAGCCTCACTTGATTAATGGACAGCACCTCCCATGGTAATAACATGTGTACTCCATATTCTTGAATATACGTAAAGAATTCACTTGTTAAGTAACAATGAGTTGTAGCATCCAATATCGGCGGCCAATTTAGTGGACCACTATTTTTTTATGAATAAATTGCGAATGAAACTGCACACTGTCTCGGGTCTCGAATACTGAGGTGTAAAGTGGCCCAGTAAAGCATTCCTTGCCACCCCGGCAATCCCTATTTTTTTATATTTGATTATATTTGAGTTCGGTACCAAAATTCTCGGAACGTCCCGGGATTTCCTTGGATTGGCTTGTGCTGGTACCGGGCAATCTGTATCCCTGCTCAGTCCCGGGAATCGCAAACTCTATACGGCACCCTTAAAAAGCCCACGAAGCAAATTAAATCGAAAAAGCAATTCTAGTCACATTACATCTATTTGCCTTTGCCTTGGCAACTCCATGCTTCAAGGCTAACGCTTGGCATTATTTTTTGCTTCTAGTAAGACAGATGTAGGCAAGTGGCAACAGATTGCTCGCTGGGAACATAAACAGTAGGTACACAATGTTATGACTTAAGTTGAGACAGAACAAACGACGCTCTCGTGGACGTGCCACGTGACGTGTGGTGGTGTGGTAGTGTGGTGGCGAGCGGTGGCAGTGGTGGTGTGGGACGAACTGTCATTCTGTGCTCAACTGATCGGTGATCGCTATTTTGCGGTTTTATTTTATCAAAACAAATACATGTCGTCTATAATATCAAAATAATAGGTAGGGGAAAAAGTTTCTTCGCATTTTTTAAGAAAATTCATAACCTTTTTTAGTACAGTTTATTTACATTTAACTAAAGTATGTAGGTATCATTTTGTTCGGTAACTTTTTGCCATCTTGTAGGTAGAGACATGATCCCACTGCTATAATTTTGGGACTTCTGATCAAAATACCGCGCCGCGACAAGTGGTTTTGGCAGTCCTCTCGTGATGTTAACCTGACATTGCCTAAAGAATTCTGAAGAAACCGAAACAGGTGGAAATCTGATGGTGCAAGGTCAGGACTATACGGCGGATGCATTAACACCTCCCAGCCAAACTCTCTTAATTTTTGCTGAGTGGCTAAACATGTGTGAGGTCTAGCATCATGATATGATGAAAAACCACACCACTTCAGTTGATTAATTCAAGCCGCTTTCTCTCAACTTCTTGCTTTAATGTCATCAGTTGTTCGCAGTAGAGTTCAGAATCGATGGTCCTGCCTGGTGGTAACAGCTCATAATGAATAATGCCCTTCCAATCCTACCACACACACACAGCATCACCTTGTTGCGAGTTAACCCGGGTTTGGCCACAGTCTGTGAAGCCTGACCGGCCTTTGACCACGACCATTTTCGCACGTTCTTGTCGTACGTGATCCACTTTTCATCACCAGTTATCAGCTTCTTCAAAAATGGTTTGATTTCATTACGTCGCAATAAAGAATCACAAATGAGTACACGGTTCATTAGGTTTCTTTCAGTGAGGTCGTGAGGTACCCAAATATCGACCTTTTTTCTGTATCCAGTTTTTTTTCAAATGCGCCTGACAAAACTGTTTTGTGATCAATTCCCAGTTCTTCAGCTAACTACGTCGTAACGACTGATATGCCGATCTTGCTCCACTTTTTCAAAAATGGCATCCATTTTATCCGTAATGGGCGACCAGAGCGACGTGCATCTTTGACATCAAAATTACCGGAATGAAAACGCTTAAACCAAATTTGTGCTACTCTCACAGACACTGCACTAGGTCCATAAACATCGCAAATTTTTTTGCGGCTTGCGTTGCATTTTTACCTTTTTTGTAACAAAATTTTAAAAAGTATCGTATTTTTTCATTAGATTCACTCATCTGGACAGTACGAGAAACAAATGAAAATCACACATTTTCCTAATTTGAAATTGGAATTGTGTTCTTTAAAGTTTTAACTTTTAATGATGTTAAAACCAGCCAGAGATTTTATTACAAGTTCATACATACTATAATGCGAAAAGACTTTTTCCCCAACCTAATATGTGGTACCTACCTAGTAAGTACATACGCTTTTTAAAATTCATGATTGCTATTTCATTAGTAGGTAACCAAGTATATAATTCGAGTGCTGGTTCCTGTCATTATGCCTATTGTATCTACGTATTCTATCCGTCATCCGGACTTTGGATAATTTGCTATTTCAATGTATGATTCCGAGGGCGACCGCAGACCGCAGCAGCAGACGCATTCAGCAGATACAGCATACCGCGAAATAGACTACAATATGATAATTTTGTTTAATGTTTTAATTCATTGCGGTTTCTCAATAGTGCCGTTATTTTATATAGGACACGTCAATTAGACTTCACCTAGCCTGATAGTAAGCTAAGGGCAAAGTCTCCGGAAAGAAGGCAATCATTACAAACACGTACTATGTTTCAATGGTGACACTCAGTTTGACGGCCTCATCGCGTGCCTATACACGCCCGCTTAAAGGACCCGAGACTGTTGGAAGGAGACAACACGTTTGCTGGTGCGAAAAAGGAATGGATAGTAAAGGACAATTTGGTAGAGCTCATAAGAATATTCAACATGGTAGAGACTGTAAAATGCTGCCAAGGAAGCAAAACTCTACGTATCTGCAAAGTCTCTAGGGTGTTCGTGACCTCAGGACTCCCAATAATGCGGACCGCGCGTCGCTGTCGAGACCATCTAGTAGGTACTTTGCGGAAACATGCCAGAGATGCAAGCACTATACCATGGAGCGAATTTGTGTCTTGCACAGAAGATACCGCTGCTCCGGCGGGAAAATACGGCTCTCTTTGTTCAGGACTCCGGAGTTTACGCGAGGCTGTTTTTTAATGATAGGTACTCTCGATGTAGTTTTTGTTATACAGGTTGCAGCGAACATCCATACCGATATTGAGATTGCCCTGTAGTGGCAGTGGCGTGCTCTAAAGAGTGGGAAGGGGAAGGAAAAAAAATACCTTTGCTGTAAACACACATGCCTGCGTCTTCTTGGCATTGAACTGTACCAGTGACAAGAAACTGCTTTTCCGCTATATCAGACTGCTCGACCGCGGGACATTTACCCGTGTCTACCGTGTTCTACGTGTCATACATTACGAGTTAAACTTTAATATGTATGAAAAGGACCATTGAGAAGCCGCAATGAATTATAACAGTAAAAAATATCATATTCAAGTCTATTTTGTAGTATGCTGTATACGCAGCATTCGTCTGTTGCGGTGCTGCTGCTGTCTGCGGTTGGCCTCGGCATCATACCTTTACACACCTATTAACTACAGCTGCCAACAGCGGCAAAAATAATAATAAATGTAATATAAAAATAAATTATTCTCAAATTATAACGACATTATGTAAGTAGACGCAGTAAGTAGGTACCTACTCATTTATACTATTTAATAGTTAGATGAAAATATCGGGTTGATTATTAAGGCGAGGAGCTCAAAGGCAATTTCACGCCGAAATCGGCACCTAAATGCAGAATTTAAACTTGCGTGCGAAACATGACGCTCGGTGCGGCGGCGGAGTGCGGAGTGCGGGACTCGGGACTATGATTGGCTTCGAGTGCTTCGACGCGGTTCACTTGCAGTGTTGCCAATTTAGCCACTTTGTCGCTAGAAATGATGACTTTTGTTCTAGTCTTAGCGACCAGAAAATGTTTTGACGACAAATATTGTGAAACGACGTAACTGACATATTTATCAATCAATCAATCAGCCCACTGCAGTCCACTGCTGGACATAGGCCTCTCCCAATGGAAAAAAAATACCTTTGCTGTAAACACACATGCCTGCGTCTTCTTGGCATTGAACTGTACCAGTGACAAGAAACTGCTTTTCCGCTATATCAGACTGCTCGACCGCGGGACATTTACCCGTGTCTACCGTGTTCTACGTGTCATACATTACGAGTTAAACTTTAATATGTATGAAAAGGACCATTGAGAAGCCGCAATGAATTATAACAGTAAAAAATATCATATTCAAGTCTATTTTGTAGTATGCTGTATACGCAGCATTCGTCTGTTGCGGTGCTGCTGCTGTCTGCGGTTGGCCTCGGCATCATACCTTTACACACCTATTAACTACAGCTGCCAACAGCGGCAAAAATAATAATAAATGTAATATAAAAATAAATTATTCTCAAATTATAACGACATTATGTAAGTAGACGCAGTAAGTAGGTACCTACTCATTTATACTATTTAATAGTTAGATGAAAATATCGGGTTGATTATTAAGGCGAGGAGCTCAAAGGCAATTTCACGCCGAAATCGGCACCTAAATGCAGAATTTAAACTTGCGTGCGAAACATGACGCTCGGTGCGGCGGCGGAGTGCGGAGTGCGGGACTCGGGACTATGATTGGCTTCGAGTGCTTCGACGCGGTTCACTTGCAGTGTTGCCAATTTAGCCACTTTGTCGCTAGAAATGATGACTTTTGTTCTAGTCTTAGCGACCAGAAAATGTTTTGACGACAAATATTGTGAAACGACGTAACTGACATATTTATCAATCAATCAATCAGCCCACTGCAGTCCACTGCTGGACATAGGCCTCTCCCAATGTGCGCCATTTTCTCCGATCCTCCGCCTTCCGCATCCAATCTGTCCCAGCCACCTTTTTCAGGTCGTCCGTCCATCTGGCTAGGGGGCGTCCTACCTTTCGTTTACCTTCTCGCGGTCTCCACTCTAGGACTCGTTTGCTCCAACGGTCATCGGTCCTTCAGCAAACGTGGCCAGCCCACTGCCACTTCAACTTGCTTATTCTGTGGCCTATGTCGGTAACTTTAGTTCTCTGTCGGATAACTTCATTCCGAATCTATATCTATCCCTCAGACAAACTCCAAGCATAGCTCGCTCCTTAGCCCGCTGCGCGACTTTTAAGCTATGGACTAGCCCCACTGTAAGTGTCCACGTTTCGTCACCGTAAGTCATAACAGGTAGGACGCACTGTTCAAAGACCTTTGTTTTGAAGCATTGCGGTAGGGGTGAAGAGATAACTCGACGTAGTTTGCGAAATGCTGCCCAACCCAGTTGGATCCTTCTGGCTAGTTCTTTCTCGAAGTTGTTTTTACCGAGCTGGATAACCTGCCCCAGGTAGATATATTTTTGAACAATTTCGAGCGTCGCCCCTTCGATGGCAATCGGTCTCGGTGCAACATGTTGGTTTTATCCAAGTTTACACCGAGGCCGACGCGTCAAGAAGCTCCATCTAGGTTATGCAGCATTTCGTCCAGTTGTTCCAATGATTCCGCTACTATGACGATGTTGTCGGCGAACCGAAGATGTGCACTAACTGACATAACCGCCTTGGAAACATTCCTGGAGCCAATAGTGTTCCTATACATAATTATATTATAATTTGATACAGTGCCAACAGATACATTACGGAAACCAACAACACGCTACCATTTGTACCTGGGTATTACTTATGTAACTAATATTAATTATGTAAGTTATTAAGTTACTACTCGGCTCCCTTGACTAGTACCGTGATGATAATATGTAGCCTATAATATTTCTCGACAAACGGGCTAGGTCTCTACCGCATAAAAATAATTATTCGATTCGAACCAGTAGTTCTTGAGATTGGCGCGTTCAACAAAACCGCCTAAAATAGATTTTAACGATTTTCAAGCGACTTTTGACTTTCAGTCTAGGGAGGAACTTGCATTTCTAGGAGTTGGCAACACTGTTCACTTCATTGGCCATCCTTCTTACCAGTGTCGGGAGCATGCGCTGACAAACTTTAAGTTTTTATAAAATGACGAAGGCCTGGCGTTCACGGGCTCTAAGTTCATGAAATTTATTGTCACCTCTGTACACAGGCAGTGTACAAACAACTGCAACAGTACGTATGTCGTATAAGTGTTGCGTAAACAGCTGAGGCGTGCTGATGCAACGCGAGCTTCCGACATGTTAGCGTCGTTCTGGACGAGCCGATACTCACCATCGGGCACCTCTAGCGTATTCACCGAACGCCAGTGAGCAGACCTTTACTTGATGGTCTGCCGGTAGCCGGTAGGCACAGCAAGTTCGTGAGTCCAGCGCACGCGTGTCTTACGTCACCACTTCACCAGTCTACTGCACGAGCACCTGCCGTGAGGCGAGCGTACCCCGCTTCTCCCGCGCCGTCGCGATTTGGCGGTGACGACTTGACGAGTGTGACGACTGTCGTGCTACAGCCATTACCAGTTTAGGTCGCAACTCGCTACTACACTCGTTGTTGACCTTACTAGATATTACCTCGACCTCTCGTCACTTACGCACTCATGCGCTTTACACTCGAAGTCAGGTCTCAAAATAAATAATACAGATACTAATTACAAAAGTAGCACTCCTTTGATCTTGAAAGGAAGCCACCGTTTTCATAACGTACGAAACTTCGTAGGTACCGCCCATTGTCCCGAGCATACAGCCATAACGCCGCCAACTCGAGTGTTAGGGCTGGCACTTTCATGTTTGTCACAAAATTACAATGAAACAATTTAGTTTAACGTTTAGTGTTATTTTTATTTTACAAAATATGTATGAGTTTACAGTTGTTATACGAGTGATGATGATTTTTTTTTATTTTCTACAAAGGTCCTGTTATTAAATGTGTGCACTTGCACTCCGGGGCTTATGCGCGCCGTAGGCACGTAACTACGTATCTACGTAGTTTAGACGAGTGACGGATACCTGGTCAGGTGATAGATACTAAGCAAGTACCTCCCTACCCAACGATGTAGTCCAACTATACATAAGGTACCCACTGTCTACCAACATACAGTGTGTAGGCAATGTGTGAATCATACGCGACTCTAGAGGTGCAGGTTCATCATATTTATGTGGGACTCTGCTGAACACACACGCCCGTTCGTGTGCGGCAGGCGGCAGGCGACAGGCCACCCGGCCGAGAGACGACTCGACCAACATGAATATTGAAATAAAGTTGAACGCACCATTGATATACATTAGGTACTTGTGCTTATGTACCTACTTCACCATCATAACCACGAACTCATTGTATGCTCAGCACAGACACAAGTGGGTACCTTCCAAGGAAATGAGCTTTAATCCGCAGTCGTACGCGCCCACGGCACGTCCAATTATATGTATTATCAGCCTATACATACATAAGTACATATAATCACGCCCTTATCTTCGGAAAGTTAGGCAGAGGTAATTAACACCCACAATTCACCAATCATTGTATTTGGTCCCACGTAATTGGAGTGTTGAGTGACCTATTGCCGTATTCCGGACACTATTGTTGACTCGAACCATGCATCTGAGGCTGAGTCTGGGCTGTTTATATCGGTCAGATGTTAACCGCGTTGTCAGTGGCTTTACAGGTGGGAATAAGGGCTTTTGTTCAAATCGTCTTTAGTGCAGGGGGTAGGACATAAGGGACACGATTCCATGTGCGCCATGGACTGCGCGGGAGTGTTGGATGTTGTTTGTATTGAGTTTGGTGGTTTTTATCTAACTCAATACGAAGCAATGACATTTCGCGAACAGTGATAATTAAATAAACGCGGGCACGAGGCCACAACTTCACAAGGCGAGGTGGTCGAAGCAGCGGACGGCGGCGCGCGGTATTGTCGACGACGCGACACACTTGACACAACACTCGGCACCACGCGAAGTGATCGGCCCTTCGGTCCATCGACCCATCGGCCCATCGGCCCATCGGCCCATCGGCCGTCGGGCGGCGTGCGGCGTGTGAAGTCGTCATCGAACATTGGAAATTACCGACAGTAGAAGTAGACGCAGGCCGGCCGCCGCGCCGCGGTCTGCGGAATGGACTGTCCGTCGCGTCGTTAGGTGTATCTCGCCTCGTGTATACTTCTAGGCAAATGTGCTCCACCGTCGGCCACGTCATCACTTACCAACTGGTGAGATAGTGTCCAACGCGATTGGCGAGGCCATCAACTGTAAAAAGTGGTCAAATTGAACTTGGGATGTTAGTAACACTTATTATTTGTAGGTAGGTACCTAGATACTGCCCATGTTATAGTTTGGATAACGTTATCCGAGCAGAGTTCGAACGCCCGGCCACCTACGGGCGCGGCTGATAACGCTAATGAGCGCCACGTGGCCCCGGCGCGGCGGCGTCGGTACGCAGCCAGCACAGGCACAGGCACGCACGCAGGCTCGCCGTAGTAGGTACCGACCGCTCGCTCCACCGATGCGATGTAGCCACGCGCGCACTGTACCTACGTGTAACCCGAAGTGCGCCGCGCTATCACCGACGGCCCCGCACTCTATAATAGTAGGCATCTCTACAATAATTAACTAAAATACCGCCACTTTCATGCAGCCTACAAGCGTTCTATCTGACAAACACAAATAAACAATAACAACACTAATAATAAACACATCCTAAACTTCAGCTTTATAATATTAATATCTACAGATAGTATAGATTGCATCAAAGACAATTTAACATGAATTTGATAATATTGAAGGGACGGTGGCGCATGGCGGCCTCCATCAGTTCACGGAGTTGTTGGTGTAGATAACTTATGCAGTGAACTTTCTTAACGGGGTGGGGGGAGCACAAAGTTTAAATGCCACTCCTCCCAATGTACCTCCACAGCACAACGCATCAGCGATGTCAGAGTGTTGCGCTGAGACCAGTTGATGGACTTGTTAGGTATACCTACAACTAAACTACCTGTGGTACTACCGCTTGTTGCAGACGGCGCGCACGTGGCGCCTGGAGTTTGGACCCATGTTTACTGTTAGAATTATATTATTATACTATGTATTGTCTGTGCTATTAACGAGTGAACAGAACATGCTTCCAATGCCATTATTGTCTGTTGTGTAAGTTCTTGTATTGAGAGGCTATTGGTTTTTGAAATAATGTTGAGCCTATTATGCAATTAAAACCCAAACGTGTGTCGTTTCAGTTGCGGCCACTCCGGTAAGCTCGTTGGCATGGGCGGCGTGCGGCGCTCGCACGCGGCCGCGCTCGCGGCGCTCGGCGCGCTGCTGCTGCTGCTGTGGGCGCGCCTGCCGCCGCCCGCGCCCGCCGGCCCGCTCGCGGCGCGGGCCCCGCCGCCCGCGCCCGCCGCGCAGCTGGCGCCGGCCGAGCCGCCCGCGCCCGACGCGCCCGCCGCGCCGCACGCGCCCGCCGCGCCGCCTGCGCCGGCCGCGCCGCCCGCGCCTCCCGCGCCGCCCGCACCGCCCGCGCCGCCCGCGCCAGCAGGGCCCGCCAACGGCACGCGACCGCCCGCGCCGCCCGACACCACGCCCGCTCGCAGCAGCGAGCGCGCCCCGCATCCAGCCGAGGCGAAGCCTGTCAAGACAGCGGCGGCGGCGCCGGACGCTCCCGCCGCCGCCGCGCCGGCCGGGCCGGCCGGGCCGCCGGGCGGCGCGCGCGACCCCAGCCTGGTGTACGTGCGCGACGTGTACGTGAGCGGGCACGAGCGGCCGCACCCCGAGCTGTGCCCGTCGCTGGGCGCGCGCCTGCGCCTGCTGGTGCTGGTGACGTCGGCGCCGTCGCACGCGGGCGCGCGCGACGCCGTGCGGCTCACGTGGGGGCACTACGCGGCGCGCGCCGACGTGGCCATCGCCTTCGTGCTGGGCGCGCCGCCCGCCGCGCTGCGCGCCGCCGTGGCGGCGGAGGACGCGCTGTACGGCGACGTGATCGTGGGCCGCTTCGTGGACTCGTACTCCAACCTCACGCTCAAGACGCTGTCCATGCTGGAGTGGGCGGACACGTACTGCCCGCGCGCGCCGCGCCTGCTCAAGACCGACGACGACATGTTCATCAACGTGGGCCGGCTGCTGGACTTCGCGGCCGCGCCCGAGCGCGCCAACGCCACGCGCACCATCTGGGGCAAGGTGGTGCGCCACTCGCTGCCGAAGCGCACGACCAAGTCCAAGTACTACGTGTCGCCCAAGCAGTTCCCGGGCAAGGTGTTCCCGGACTTCGCCACGGGCCCCGCCTACCTGCTGACGGCGGACTGCGTGGCGCCGCTGCTGGCGGCGGCGCGCGACGCGCTGTTCCTGCGGCTGGAGGACGTGTTCGTGACGGGCGTGCTGGCGGCGCGGCTGGGCCTGCGCCGCCAGCACGCCGCCGAGTTCTACAACAAGAAGGTGGCGGCGCACCCGTGCGCCGTGCAGCGCGGCCTGGCCATCCACATGGTGCGCTACCACGAGCAGTTCGACCTGTGGCGCAAGCTGCTGGACGGCAAGACCAAGTGCGCCAGCTAGTGCTGGGCCGCGACCCGCCTCGACCCGGCCTGCTGCCGGACGCTGCTGCTGCACGGCAAGGCCGAGTGCGGGGAACGTGGGACCGAATTCGTCACATCCAGTTCGCGCATCGCCAGCCACGCGCCGGGGCGAGGCGCTCCCCCGCCGGCCGCCCGGCCCCCAGCCCGGCCGCTTGTGCGACTGCGATATTATTTTATAATTTATTTAATTTTTTACTCTATTTTTATACTCGTGGCCGAAGCGCGCTATTGCGCGCCTCCGCCTGCCATACCGCGACTATGAACGACTCGGGCGACCGACGACATTCGCGAGAATCTCGTCTAGGTTATGACTATTTTTGTTTGTATATATAAAGTACAAAGCGCGTAGCTCGGTCCTCTCTCGCCCCGCCTCCCGCCGCCCGCCGCCCGAGGAGGGGCGCGTGCAGTGACGTCACCGCACAGTCGGACGGGGGCTGCTGCCTTGTGCCGACGCGAGGTTGGACGGCGCGCGAAGCTCCGCGCATGTTGTGCCAGATGTAAATATTACATAAACGTGTACATTTGAAGTCGCTTTTTAATTTAACCCCTGAGAGCTCCCCGCTCGTGATATCCTTGAACACACCCCCAACTAAAGCAGTTGCCACTTTACAAACGCAACGAACTTATCGTGAAAGATGTAAGTATAAGCAGCATTAGTTATCGTAAAGGTAGGTATTCAGCACGGAAAGGACGCTAAGTCATAACACCGACTTTACACACGACAATTTGAGAGGTCAGACTTTGGAGATGCTCCTCGAAGTCCTACCGGCCATCGAGAACGAGCTCCAAACGTTTCATCGGGGGCTTGTGCCGATAAGTGTCTCCCACGGTGAGGATAAGTGTCGCCCACCTCACAATACAGAACAAGTATTCTGAGGTGCCCACATCGGATCTAGTTCTTCCAATAAAAAAACCACGTTTAAAAAAGCAGACTTAAAAAAACCAATATAACAATATGTATCGATAAGAGAAAAAGGACTGAATTTACAGACAGTACAATATACATAATTATATACTAGGTGTGGGGACTTCTCGCGAATTACATCTTGGAAAGTTTCAAAATAACATTAGTAAAATAGACAGTTCTTAGTTTTCGAAGTTGATTTTTACATTTGAGTGAAAATCTTAGATAGGATTTAATCTTTATTTAATTTGGTTCCCCTTTATAGTGACAGTCCAGCATGCCGATCGTAATTTTGGTTTAATGCTCTCTAAAAGTTAAACGAGACGTTCATGCTATACATCGTTAAGAAATTCTGTCATCTGCCTCCATAGTTCAAGACTTGGTAATTCTAGCACGCCCTCGACCATTGTAATGACGACTACCGTGTCACACACGATCATAAAACTAGCTAAAAAGCATAATTTCTCAATTGTTAATTGATTTCCAGGAGTTCTCTGTTCTCTTCCAGGCATATCTCCGGAGTCCAAAGGCCAGTACCCATGAAATTCATAAGGAATTAAATTCGGTTCATAAACGACGGTAATGTCGAAGAAAAAAAACGTCCGCCAAATATATACATGCCAAAACACAAATGTTTTAAAAATTTATGACTTAAAAACCTGCCAAAATGGTGGCAAATGATCGATATAGAACTTATGCAAATATTTGCAATGAAATGATTAGGAAGTGTCAATTCGTACGAATACTTTTTGATCAAATATGAAATCATAACGACAATCATATGAGTCGCAACAGAAACGCAAACAACTAAAATTCAAATTGTCTCCCGAGATCGAATTTATGAGGAGGAGGCGTGAACAGTCAATACACCCCAGTCGTTTACTTCCCATGGGACGGACAGTTTTGATGATGATTGAGTAAAAGACTGAATCTCCTGTGAGGGTTACTGAAGAAATTTAATGGCACCACCTATTGCTGCCATGAATCCTTGAGGGGCGGGGACATGAACCCGAGCCTGGAGAAATCACCGGATTTCTCCTGGGACTACATTGACCACCGTGTAGTCCCAGCTTCACCGAGAAATAGTAGCTGAGTGGGAGTTACGACTTAGGCGACCACGCGAGGGCACGCCATAACAAAAGTGTTAAAATCCATCAAGGGGTAGAGAGGCCGCACGGTAATCTTTCGTGTCCATTACAATGGCGGGACCAAGTCCTGAATTCTGTCAATTCATATTACAGTGTTTAGTACTAAATTGGTACTATTTGCTACCTTTGGTAAAAAAATTAGTACCTCATCTATTTCAAAGTTATATTTAAAACAGTCTGGTCCCGCCATTATAACGTTATAATGGCGGGACCAGACTGTACCACTCGTGTCGGCCATTGTTAGCTGTGATTCGTTTTATGAATATTTAGTACCTAAATAGTACTCTTGAAAAATGTGTAAAAAGTGTTAAAACTATATCATACACATTATCAAAAGCAATTTTTTTGGAGCTCACCGAAACTACAAAAATAAATATAAACGATGTACCTAAAACTATAACTTTAAACAAGCACCAATATCAACTCGCATCTGTGATTGATTATACACCACCGGTTATCGGTGACATAGGACATTACAAAGCTAATTGTTTAAGATATAACAAATGGAAATGCTACGATGATATGAAAACACGAATTGATAAATGTAAAACTTATGTGACTCCACATTGTATTATTTATATGAAAATGAAAACCAACGATTTTTTGTAATTTGATGATTTCAAATTGTTTTCAATTAGTAATTGTGATTTCATTATTTCCATTATTGCCGATTTATTTTGATTTTAATTAGTAATACCAGCACATTACAAAATTTTTCTTTACTTGTTTATTTCCGGGGGGTAATTTGTACTTAGTACATACATTAAAATATTAATTACTTCATGATAATGAAAGACCGACTCTTGTGAACCATGTCTTAAAAAGGTAGCAAATAGGTACTAAATATCTATATTATTCGTTCATTTTTTGTGTTTATTGTTTTAATGTGTATAGTATATAAGTATTTCTTAGCTGTACCAAAATAAAAAGGTTTTTCTTTCTTTCTTCTTTCTTCTTTCTTTCTTTATTAATAAAGTTTACAAATAATAGACCGTTACACGTTTATTTACGAAAGGACCAAACATAATGGCGGGATCAGTGTTTTAATACAACAGCCCAGTACATGCTGTACCCAGCCACACTTTTTACACATTTTTAAAGAGTACTATTTAGGTACTAAATATTCATAAAACTAATCACAGCTAACAATAGCCGACACGAGTGGTACAGTCTGGTCCCGCCATTATAACGTTATAGTGGCGGGACCAGACTGTTTTAAATATAACTTTGAAATAGAAGAGGTACTATTTTTTTTACCAAAGGTAGCAAATAGTACCAATTTAGTACTAAACACTGTAATATGAATTGACAGAATTCAGGACTTGGTCCCGCCATTGTAATGGACACTAATCTTTCGTACTGTCTGATGAAGGTGACCACTGGGCACGAGTGCTTCTGGGATTAGATGCGTTAGATCCAGAAGGACGTAAACCCTGAGTGCAATCACTATGATGCGAACGAGGACTCAGGGATGCAGAAGCTGACCGAGTGTCCAGCGTGAGAAACGCCATGGCCCTAGGAGTGGGAGGTCACTCGCTCGCCACCTTATTTATGACAATGGTAAGATGCGCTAGTGTGGGCTGTTGCTCGAGAAGGATGCGGTGGAGTGGATCCGGAGGAGACTCTTAGCCCACGTCAAGCGAACGGTGACTCGGGCGTCCAATAAAAGTACCGTACTTAATCTCTTCGACCAATGAAATCATTGAAGAAAGGAGATATTGCCTTCGTTCTATCTCTTTGTGTCTCTTCGACTTTGATGGTCGAAGAGAACAGAAGAGACACGAACTGGCGCCGTGTTGAGGCTGTTGTATTGACATGCCAAACAAACACTTCACCTAGAGAAAACCAAAATACCTAGTTATGTGTATTTTTTTAGATTCCTTCATGATTGGTTTTGATAGAAAAAATCTACCTAATCATTATAGAATTGTGATGTGTTACGGTATTTTAGAAACTAAACGCTATGAATCAGATCAAACTATTTCTTGTATGGGAATTGGCCTTTGTTCTTTGTTAATACATTTTTATTAAATATCCCTCATCTAGTGTTGTAAGACTACCCCAAAAAGTTAGAAACCGCACCTTAGGCTAGCAACGTTACGCGACCTATAATCTTATAAATAATTGTATCGGTAGGTACTTAAGATTACACTGCATTATGTACCTAACCGCACTGTACCTACACTACCTACTGTAAATATAGGATGATAATTGCTACAATGAGCGGCAAAAAATTTCATTTCATTACTTGGTTACCTGACCTCCGTGATGGACGAAGTAAGCGGTGAAGTGATAGTATCAGCTATATTATGCGGAGACTGCCTCTCCGCATAGAATATATAAACTAGAAAGACAAAAAGTGGTCGACATGGGTGAACGAAACTCCAAATTCTCGATGTAAAGAGGGAAGAAAATATTTATAACACTTTATCCGGGCGTCGGAGGTCGATGAACGATCTCCGCCCCCCATGAGCGCAGGCCTGGGGGTGACTGGTGGAGCTGCCCGTCACCCTGGCAGAAGCAGGCCACTGCAGCGGCGCGCCTGGCGCGCCTCTCCGTTTCCAGGGACGAGTTGGGGACTCTGTAGTCCCCACACACCCGAGGAGAGGGCCAGATCGTGAGAGATGGCCCTGGGTCGGCCGGGGTGCAAGGGATATGCCTGTCAACCTCACTTTCGGCAACCAAAACGACCCACAGGCGGCGTGCGTTTTAGTCGGTTCGAGTCCGACATAACCTCTCCCACCGGATCCGGTGGGGAGGTACCATGGGTACGTAAAATAAAAAAACACTTTATCCAAGAGTCATGAGAAACCGTGAACGATTTCATATTTACTTCAGGATGATAAAAAAGAAGTTTTATTAATTGTTGCAAGTGATAAAACCTTATACTTATAGGTGAAATCAAACTACACAAAAAACACAAAAAACAAAAAAAAAAAAACAAAATTACTATTTTTATTCATTTAGAGGTGCACAACCTGAATAATCATCCCCTCTCTTCATCACTACTTGAGCTATCACTATCACCAAGGTGAATAGTTAATAAATTCTTGTTGTTCACAAATGTTGTCGAAGTGGAGATAGTAGAGAGATCGCGCCCCCAGTTCACTTCTCTAATTTTTTGGTATGTTCCACAACTTTGTTCAATGATGATAATGTTACTGCGGAGGAGTGACATTATCATTATATTGAAATATTTTATTAATATTATAAAATTGTTATATTTTTTGTTCATAGGCGTGACTGTCAAAATTATCATCTTAAATTAGACAGAGTATAGAAAGTTTTGCAATAGAGCGTGACAGAGTATTGTTTTTGGACACAGTGCGGGATATGCAACTTATTTTTTATGCTATTTGTTTGGCAGACAAGCACACGGCCCACCTGATGGCAAACGGTTACCGTGGCCTATTGACGTGTGCTACGCCAAGGGAGTCACACTCGCACTGCCAACCCTGTAAACAAGAGTTTCTGTGCCGTCACTGTAAAAGACAAAGCAGGGCTAGCTTTTGGTCTTCTCACCGACATGACAGCACAAAATCTCGCCAGTGAGCTCTGGCTACCCTACTCACCGCCGGGAACACAACACGAGGTTTTTTATTTTTTTTTTGTTTACGTGGTGGAATGCATTTACGCACTTCGCTCACCCCCCGCGGGGGCAGGGGGCTCGCTTCGTGTGGGACTCCTGGCCTCGGACAAAGGCCAGACTACCCACTAAACCACCACGGTGTTCCTCCTTCGCCTAATCCGAGCCGCGGGATAGTCTGCTCACCGCGACTCGGCTAGGGGCGCCCTTGGTAGGCCCGCTACTCAAGACCCCACCATCCCGGTAATCAGGCCGGAATGGTGGGGGTTTTTTCACCTCAAGAATGCACCCCAGGAACACACAGGGGCGCATTCCGCCACATCAGCATAGGAGCAGCGGGTCCCCCGACCCACTGCCCGTGGCCACTCTCATTCGGGGACGCGGGCGAATTGCGTTCGCCGGCGTCCCCTCGCCGGGGGCCTGCGGGGTGGAAGAGTGAGCCCAGCTCGCTCCCGCTCCCGCAGTGCCTCTCTCTTGGCCGCCATCACCTCGCTAGCGAACGAGGCGACGGCGGCCCAACACTGTTCGCTGCCGGCCATAGCTGAAACTACGGCCGACAGCGAGAGGTCCACACCAATGATGCTTGTGAAGGCCGCTCTTTGACCGCCCCACGCGTCACACACGGCCAAGGTGTGGTGTGCCGTGTCGGGGTCACCGCTGGTGCAGTTTCGGCACCGGGGCTCCGCTTCCACCCCCACCACCTCCCACAGGTACTTGGCGAAGCAGCCATGACCCGTGAGAAGTTGGGTGAGGTGATACGTGGGAGCCCCATGACCCCGTTCTACCCACTCACGCAGGACGGGCCGAACGGCCCCCACAAGCAGCAAGCTACTCCTTGTCGTAGCCAGTCTATCGGCCCACTTCCGGAAGAGAACATCGCGAGCCTCCTGTCTCCAGCGATCGATCTCCTCCGGAAGCGGCCGACCTCCTGCAACACGCCGCATCAGGGCGCCCTCCTCGTAGACCCTCTTAAGGACGCCAGGCTCGAGATCCCAGGGGATACTGCCCGCAATCAAACACGCCGCCTCATAAGAGACGGTGTGATACGCCCGTGCGGCCCTCTGCGCGATGGCGCGCTGTGGTCGCCGCAGCAGCACGACATTCGTACGGCAGAGGGCCTCCTCCCAAATGGGCGCTCCATAGAGCGCCTTGGAGCGCACCACACCGTCGTAGAGACGGCGGCAGGCTGACCCCGGACCCCCAGTGTTGGGCAGCAAACGCGAGAGCATTCCGGCAAACGCTAGCAGTTTAGGTGCCAGCCGCCGGAAATGCTCCGCGAAACGCCACCGACAGTCGAGAACGAGCCCGAGGTATTTCAGGCTGCTCCCGACAGCGATGGAGGTGCCACCCACCACGATCGCCTGATCCCGAGGCGGCGGCCGCCGACGCCCATAGAAGAAAAGGGCCTCGGACTTTTCGAGGGCCACCTTCAGTCCCAGCGCCCCGATACGGCGCACGACAAGGTCGACACCTGCCGTGGCGAGAACGGCGGCATCGCTAAACATTGGGGCCCGCGCGGTAACTAGGGTATCATCGGCGTAACAAAGTACGCCGACCCCCCGAAGAGTAGCACCGCGCAGGACCCAATCGTACCCGACGTTCCACAGAAGCGGTCCAAGGACCGACCCCTGCGGAACGCCGCACGCCATAGTTCGGCGGACCACCCCGCATTGGGTCGGGTAGATGATAACCCGGTCCACGAAGTAGTCCGCCAGGATGCGCCTGAGGTACCACGGGACATTGTGGTACCTCAGCGCCTCCGCAATTGTCGCCCAGGGGAGGGTGTTGAAGGCGTTGGCTATATCAAGCGATACAGCCAACAACACCTCCCTCCCGGCGACCGCTTCGTCGATGCCGTCCCGCAGCCGGGATATGGCGTCGAGGGTCGACCTCCCGCGACGGAATCCGAACTGGCCGTCACTCAGGTTGGGCCCCGCCCCCTCAAGGTGACCAACGAGACGCGCAGCGAGCACCCGCTCAAACAGCTTGCACATCTCGTCGAGCAAAACGATGGGGCGGTAGGCCGACGGCGACTCGGCTGGGCGCCCGTGCTTCCTGAGAAGCACGAGCTTGCCGGTCTTCCATCGTCGCGGGAACCTCCCCGACGCCACACACTCCGACATGAGGGACAGCGTCTCCTCTTCTAGTGCCGGCATAACTGTGGCAATCACCTTCCCCGGGATGCCGTCCGGGCCCGGGGCGCGGTTCCTGGACTTGAGCGCCAGGATCGCGGCCCCTAACTCGGCCTCGGACACGGGAGGTATTGCCCCTTCGTCTGCCGGCACTTGGCTTGGTGCTACCATCCGCGGCGGGACCCACTCTTCCCTCACCGGGAAGAGGGAGCTGACCACTCGGTCCAGGAGGTTCGGCTCGAGAGTTTGGGTGAGGGGAGGCGCCCAGGGCCGAAGTTTTTGACTCACGACCCTGTACGGGCGCCCCCAAGGGTCTCGGTCGAGACTCTCGAACCACTCCCTCCAGGACTCCTCCTTGGCGGCTTTGATCGCCGAGCTCAGGGCCTCACGGGCGGCCCTGTACGCAGCGTGCAGTCGCTCCTCCCGGGCGAGATCTCGGACAGCCCGCCTTCGACTGCGAGTGTACTGCCTCTGGGCCGCGTAACTTGCGGTACGCAGCCCGGCTAGGTGGGGACGCCACCAGTACACCCGCCTCCGAGGCGGGACAGGCCTCGCCCTCTGCATCGCCGCGTCGCAGACGCGAGTCAGCGCTCCGACGAGCCACTCGCACCTCGCGTCCACGTCCAGGCCACCGTCAACAGTAGCCCATCGCTCGACGATAGCCGCTTCTTTGGCCAGCTCTCGGTCCAGAGTGCCGAGGCGCCACCGTGGACCTTGCCCCACCAAGGGGCGGTCAAATTCCACTCGAGCCGCCGAGGCGGCGGGGACGACGTCGGACCGGATGTACCGATGATCCGACGCGGTCTCCACCCCCTCGACGATCCGCCAATTGTTGACGCGTCGGGCCAGGGCAGAACTGGCGAACGACAAGTCAACAATCGAGCTACCCTGCGGCCGCACAAGTGTGTGGACCGCCCCCTGGTTTAGCAGCACCAAGCCTTGGGACACCGCCCACTCTACCATCATCTCCCCCCGGGCATCGGTAGCCGGAGATCCCCACGCCCGTGAATGAGCGTTGAAATCCCCGGCCACGACAGCCGGGGTAGGGTGCACTTCCGCCAGCAGAGCCCCGACCTCTGTGAGCAACTGCTCGAACTCGGCGAGGCTCCTGCTAGGAGGACAGTACACCCCAACCACTGCAGCACCGCCCAGCACAACGAGTACGCACCCACGGCCCCTTCGCACTCTGTCGAAGGGTGGGGTCGCCCGAGTTAAGGAACCCCAAAACACACACATTAGCTTTGTCAGCAAATAAACTTCTAGAACATTCGACGCATATCGACAGTTCTATCCAGGTCATGCGTCATTGTGTTAAATGCCGAGTAATCAATAAGATTAGTATATAAGATCAACATTTTGTGAATAGAATTAATTACTGTTAATTATAAACAATTGCTGTTACTCTGTCTCTCGAAATAAAGTATTTTTTTAAATAACTTCAGTGTCAGTCTCTTTATTGGCGCAGCCGGTAGGATCTTTGCAGTTAGACTCTTACCACGTATCTACATCTACGAGAAGTATCTGACGTCCGTCTCTACGGTTCAGCAAGGATCCCCGAACAAACAAATTTATAAGGAGCAGCCGGTGACAAAAACAGCTAACTCAAAAATTATTATTAGATCATAGGAAACGTCTTAAGGTACTATATGAATTTGTAACAGAAAAGTTGGGTTCAAATAAAGTTAAAGTTAGAGACAAAAAAGGCGGAGAAAGTGTCCCGTCCATCAAACCAGGTGAGACAATTTTTATGAAAAATACGAGAGTTAGGAAGGCTAAAGAAAAACCACGATACGAGAAAGCTAAAGTTACGGGAGACGTACAACGTAACATTGTTCCTGTAGAATTAAATAAACGTTCTACACGTGTGGCAGTTAAAAATGTAAAACGTCCTCCACAGATCGTGGCTAGTCCTTCTAGCGATGACATCCGCCCTGGACCTTCTAAACCTCGGTCAGAGCCCGGGGATAGCATCGCTGAGGATGGGAGTAGCAGTGAAGAGGAGTAGCTTTTGGACCATTTTTAAAACTCTAGATTTAGAATCCTTAGGCTTACAAATAGAAGATAATATTCAGAATTTCAATAATCTTAAACTTAAGATAAGGGAAATTAGTTTAGCAAACGAAACTTTGGGGGTTGAAAATCAAATAGAATATTTAATAGCCTTAACCAAAAATAGATTATCCCAAATTTATCCTTTCAACTTTCGTATTAAGCGAGCATTACTCAGTCCCTTAGGTTCATTAGTCAAAACTATTACAGGAAATTTGGACGAGGATGATGCTATAAAATACGACCAGGAAATACAAATGCTAACTAATAAGGAGCATGTGATTGAACGTAAGGTTTCGTCTATGCAAAGAGCTTTCGATAGATTGGTGAACAATTCGGAAACAATAAATTATAATATTAAAAACTTAGGCTCACAAACCAAGGAAATAGAAAAGCTTGCCCAAAATGAGTTAAATTTTAACACTTTATTACACATGTTAAATGCAATGTACCAGGTCTTGAGTAACTTTCGCTCTTGTTACGAAAATATACAGGAAATAGAAACAGCAATCGCTTTTAGCAAGTTAAATATATTACACCAGTCAATTATAAATAACACAGAACTATATAATACATTACTAGTTATTAACAAACATGCTAAGACTATTTACCCCATAAATAGACAAAATTTACTTAAACTAGAACGTAATATTTTAATCAAATCATTTCTAAATAGTGATAGGTTAGTTTTTATTTTAGAGGTTCCGTTAATAGAAGACAAAACATATAACTACTACAAGGTTATACCTATCCCTATTTTCCAGTACCCAAACACCCTGACCATTATTCCTAAGTACCCATACCTAATGGTGAATGGATTAACTTACATACCTGTAGCAAACCCGTGTACTGAGGTTGAAGATGGAAAATTCCTTTGTACCGAAGATAATCTAAGCCAAGACTTGACAGAGACTTGTGTGGAACAAATAATGCTGATGAAAAACAAATATAACAGATGTATACAAAGTCACATCAAGATCGAGAAGACCAAGGTGCAGAAAATAACTGAAAACCAATGGTTGGTCTACTCTGAAGTCAATTTAGTCATCACCGAAAACTGCGACACCGACATAAGGAAGACCAATATCCTCGGTACATATATGGTGACCCCAGATCAACGCTGTGAGACCCAGATCGGAGATATATTTGTTGCTTCTACTACGAATCTAACAGTTTCCAGACTTCAACTTCCATTGATCCAGATGCCAGAGCTTCAAAACAAGATCCAAACAAGAACTCAAAAGGTGGACCTCAGAGACGTGGATTTTAGTGATGTTAAAGAAATTCTCAGAACTGTGAAATATAGTGACAATGGTGATTCAAGCACAAGCCAAATTTTTACTGTAGAAATAAGTGTCTGGACTATATTTTTGTATATCATAATAATCATTATAATTATTGTAATGTTTTGGAAATTAAAGTTCTTTTATATTTTTCGCCGAAATTCTCCGAAGCCATCTGCAAGGTCTTCTGATAATTTCTCTCTTGGGGAGGGAGGAGTTAAGGAACCCCAAAACACACACATTAGCTTTGTCAGCAAATAAACTTCTAGAACATTCGACGCATATCGACAGTTCTATCCAGGTCATGCGTCATTGTGTTAAATGCCGAGTAATCAATAAGATTAGTATATAAGATCAACATTTTGTGAATAGAATTAATTACTGTTAATTATAAACAATTGCTGTTACTCTGTCTCTCGAAATAAAGTATTTTTTTAAATAACTTCAGTGTCAGTCTCTTTATTCCCGCTGGGCGACGATAGCCACCAAGCCGCTTTGGTCGCCGGCCCAGTTCGGGACGTCGCGAACGTAGTACGGCTCGGCGACTACTGCCACTGCGCCATGGACTGGGCCAGAAGGTCCTGGGCGATGACGCAGTGGTTGACGTTGGCCTGCAGTATGGAGATGGGATGATCCATTATCCTTGGGCGGTGTCCATCTCCTCCTCGCGTTGCTGGGTGGAGGGGGGGGGGCAGGATTCCCACCACCCGCAACTATACTCTTTCGGGGGGCCCCCCTTTTTCGGGAGGTCGCCCTGCAGTCACCGGATCCCAGCCGGTGACTCGACGCCACCCCCTCCGCCGCACAGACGGGGCAATTGGGCTCCGCGGAGCAGGTGGCCGACTTATGGCCCGCCTGCCCACATCGGAAGCACAGCGCACTGCGGTCAACACCCGCAGTGCACTTGGCCCCGACGTGCCCCGGCTCCAGGCAGCGGA
This sequence comes from Eilema griseolum, assembly GCA_963662185.1. NCBI lineage: Eukaryota > Metazoa > Arthropoda > Insecta > Lepidoptera > Erebidae > Eilema > Eilema griseolum. The sequence goes on along the minus strand of OY759229.1, from coordinate 55,998 downwards.
AGCACCGCGCCTTCCTCGGCTCTAGGGTGGTCAGCCTGACCGCCGACCATCCAACTGTAATTTGTCGGCCGTCGGTCAGGAGCTTGGCCGCCTCAATCGGGCACCGCAGCCATGCAGTGCCCTGGCGACCAGATGGGCGATGAATGTCGCCCACCTTGATGGCGTCGGCAGAGCAGCCCCCCTCCGCTGCCAGCGCTGCCGCCACGCTCTCTTTTGAGGCCGTGTCGCTCAGGCCAGAGATGCGCAGCGCCACGCACCTCTCCGGCCTAGCGACCCGAACCTCCTCCAGTGCCTCCTTGAGCTTGGCAGCGAGGATGTCGGCCTTCTGGACTCTGTCGTCGCCAGCCACCTCCAAGATCCGACCCCCGGTAATCGCGGTGCGAAACCGGAGGCCGTTGATGCCCAAGGCCTTGAGGTCAATGACCCCTTCAGCCTTGGACATCACATCACGATACGTGATGCCCTGCTCCTGCGCGCCCGGCTGCAGAGTTAAGTACACCGCAGCAGTTCGCGGGACTCGCAGTTTTCGAGGCTTGCGGGCACCACGTTTCCGTTTCCTGGGGGCTGGCGTCGCCAGAGTCGCAGCCGTTGGCGGGGCAGTAGCCGCCCGGGCTGGAACCGGCCTCGAGGCCCTTGGCCGCGCCGCGACCTTATTCCACCCGCCAAGGGGAGCCGACGAGGACGCTTCCGGAGGCGCCGAAGAGGGCGGCTCTCGGTTCCTGCGGGCAGCTTCCACCTCCCTGGCAGCGGCCGACTGCTTTTTGGCCTTTCTTTTTTTTTCTCCTCACTCCCTTGTCCAGAGAGGAGGGGAGGCGACAGCGTTAGACCCGGGAGCTCAGAGGTGAGCTGCGGCTGAGGCTCAGGCCTGCTGGCAGACCGAGCCGCATTTCTCCTGTCCGCCTCGAGAGGCGGACGGATGCGGGTCTCCGGCAACAGCCGGTCTGCGATCCCCGCGAGCCGCGCGTCGATGAGAAAACCGATCTCATCGCGGCTCATTGGGGTTGGCGCAGATTGCGCTTGCTGCTGCCAGGCCCGCATCTCGGCTCGCACAGCAGCCAGCTCGGTCTGAAGCTGGGCCACCTCCTCCGATTCCGTGCGGGACCGAAGCACGCGCACGTTCTCCAAGATGGAGGAACATGCTAGCTTTAGGTCCCGCACGTACTGCCCCTTTAAGTTCGAGGACTTCGTGGCGACGGTTTGTACCACCGCCACCGCCGCCTCGATCGCACCCGTCAGCCGCTCCGCGCTAAGGGGTTCGGAGGTTACAGTTGCCACTCCTGAGTTGGGCTGTTGTATGTTCCCGGGCTGTGAACTAGGGGGCTCCCTTAGGTAGAGAGTCCTCTGCCGCTGCCGCTGCATGGCCTCCGCCATCTCCTTCACTGCGCGGAGCTTGAGCTCCCGCTCTGTGGCCGCATTTAGTTCGGCCCCGCTCTGCGCCAGATCGACGCACTCCCCCGCTAAAGCAGGGCGACCACGGGGCTTTTTGGAAGCCTCCGTAGACTCCTGCTCGGAAAGCCGCTTCCTCCACAGCCTCCCAGGGGAAGACGAGCGGGAGCTTCCCACACTTGTGCTCGGAGCGTTGGCCTCCAACCGCTCCAGCACTACTACCACCTCATTGAGAGAGCCGTGGGGCCTTGCGACCCCCGTCTCCATCTCCTCCTCCACGTTCGGGTTTAAATTAGTGCTATCCATAACTTATCCCACGAGTAGAACCGTTCAACTTACACTCCCCGGGTGACGGCCATTCCGGGAAGCGGGGTACATACTACGGAGGTCCCCTGGTATCCGTAGGTTTTAAACGACTTCGCTGTCGGGTTTTATAGACTTTTCCTTGTCGCGGGCCGGCCAATTAAGGCAAGCCCCACGTTCTCCGAAATCACGGCTTCCCGAGTGTGGCTAGCACTCAGGTCGTTGTCGATCATTCGGAGGCTACGCGACGCGGGAGGGCAGCCAACCCCCCCAACTCCGACGGTGGCACGAGTGCCTGTCAGCCCCCGCGCGAGCAGTGGGCCAACCCGTCACCTGATCCTCTTGGATCCCACCTCGCGGACCTAGCAGGTCCGCCGCACCACGACCCCCCTTCATGGGGTCAACTAGCCCTGAAAAGGACTGTTGGAGTAGCCCTGAAAAGGACTGTTGGAGTAGCCCTGAAAAGGGCTTGTCGGTCTCCCTATGGAGGGACTCCTCCTCGCGGGCCTTGCAGGCCCGCCATCCCACGACCCCCTCGTGCAATGGGGTCAGCTAGCCCTGAAAAGGGCTTTGGGTTGCCGGGTTATTAGTCAACGGCTAGCAGAGCTCCTCCTCCTTGGAGTCGGAGTCTATTAACCGCCGTCCAGGGTGCACCAGCCCCCCCGCTTCCGATCCCCAGGACCGTGGTCCAGAGGGAGAAGAAACGAGGAAGCCAACGTGGAGGTTACCCGACCAGCACCCCACACAACACGAGGTTATTATAGCCACGGTATTCTGTAGGACTAGTTAAGGTGTGTATAGTAATTAGGTATATTTGAGCTACCAACAAGTAAAGTCGTGTCTTATTCCAATAACACCTCACGACCACACCTCGTGGCGACCCTGCCAGTCGGTGCTCACGAGTTCGCGTCGTCAGCAGAATAAGCTAGCCGTGGATTCGTTACCGTACCGACTATGGAACATTCGATCCTGACTGTGACGTCGTTAGCGTCGGCATACGTCACTTTATATTGTAATTTCAAGAAGTTACTAAATATTATTATTATTAGATATTTTTTTGTATAAAAATGGGATCGCGCTATGCAAAATGTGCGTGTGAGAATCGAGAAATCATAGTAAATGAACATGGTATGAACAGACAAGTAGAAGCGGATACATCGACACACTTCTACACCAACAATATCCTTTTATCTACGATTTTGGCGTTGTGTGGAGCGGCAGTACTATACATTTTGTACAGGCAGCATAAAAAATGTCACGTTAGTGGTGCGAAATGAATTACGAGGCGACGCATTTCGTCGGATCAGAATGAGGCTGTCTGGTCGAGGATCCAGAGATAGTGAAGATCAGCAACCAGCGTGACCACGGATAAGCAAGGATTACCATAACCTTGGTTGCATGTGTAGCTACGTAGCCAGCCCGTTTTTTTTTTCTTTAACCTTGGATTTATTTTTTATTATTTTCTTTTGAAATAAGATGTTTTAGAGGTATGTATCTACCCATTTGTTTATGCTAACCTGTACTATGGCAGAAGAATTAGTTACTATAAGTAAAGATTTAGAAGTTATTAAAGTAGGGTTAAGAAAATTAGGTCCAACCAAAAGGCAGAAAAATGAGAAATATTGTAAGAATAAATTTTTAAATGCGGAAGAACTGTATCAATTTCACCAAAAATTATTTGCATTAATATTAGAAGAAATATACTACAACTATAGAATGGATTGGTGGAAAATATAGAGGAATCATTTTTAAAGATTAAGGAGTATTGTCAAATTACAATTTCTTTTTATACAACTTAGGTGGCAGACAAGCACACGGCCCACCTGATGGAAAGTGGTTACCATGACCTATGAACGTGTGTAACACCAGTGGAGTCACATCCGTGCTGCCGACCCTGTAAGATTTTGTGCCGTTAGTGTAGAGGACAAAGCAGGACAAGCCTTTGGTCGTCCCACTGACAGCACAAAAACTCTCCATTGAGCTCTAATACCATAAGAATGGAGACATTTAATTTGAAAACTGCGGCTAGTTTGTTGCCGGTCATGGATGGTAAAGAAGAGACTATCGAAAAAATTATTGATAGGATTGAACTTTATAATAGTTGTTTAGCTGAGACAGCATGTAAAAAGTTGTTAGCCACTTTTGTTTTGAAAACTAGGTTAAGTAAGTCAGCCAAGCTCAAGTTAAAGCCAGAGTATGCCTTAGTTAAGGACATGAAACAATATTTGCTAACAAAAAAGTCACCTAATTCGCTTTTAACGCAACTTAATAAAATTTCACAAAATGAAATGTCGATTGCCCAATATGCAACACGTATCGAAGAACTTTATTTATATTTAACCATTGCACAAGCTAATACCAACTAAAAGTAAATGAAATTTTAAAACCTATAAATGAACAACTTGCAATAAAACAGTTTTCAGATGGATTACGAAATAGACGCTTAAGCACAATCATTTCTGCAAGAAATTCTACAGAGCTGAAGGACGCCGTACGAGCGGCGCAGGACGAGGAATTGTCCCAACCATCGTCCTCTAACTCGATTATGCACTTGCACTTGAATATGCGAGGTAAGGTCTATACACCTTCGATTCGAGGGCGTGGAGGTCATTTTCAAAGAGGTTTTCGGGGATATGTGAACCAAAATAGGGGGAACTATAAAAATTTCAACAGTCCTCCTAGATATAATTATAATGATTACAATTTTCGAGGGAATCAAACTCGTGGTTTTCGAGGAAATCAAACTCGTGGCTACCACATGCAAACGGATCGAGGTCGAGTTTATCATAGTAGAGGTAGAGGCCAAAATATGCATTATATTCAACGTGCTGGTGCATCAACCGAGAATCAAACTCACGATAGCAATGAATTAGCATCTCAAAGTGTTAATAATCAGCAGTTTATTAGATCCTAAAGAGTATAACATATTAACATGTGATTTAGGTACCTAAGTAACGCAAATTATATCGCATTATTCGTAGATAACGTCCGGTATTCATGGCTATTGGATACTGGTGCCTCTTTGTCGGCTATAAGTGCTGACATATTACCATGCCATAGAAATTCACGACAAGACGATCTCTTTAACCTTGTACAGAAAACCAGCGGTTGGTTCGAATTGTCTAAACATTCCGCCGCGATGTGAATCAACACATTACATGCAGTTAGATAGAAACAACATACCCAAGATTGTGCAATATTTCCTGGTGAAAGTCAGGAAAATATATTTTTGGCAAGTTTAATTGTTTCACCTAAGCACAATGTAAAAAAAAAAAAAAAACCCATTCGAATTTTGAATACTAGCGAAAACAATGTTATTTTACCAGTTTTCCAACCTCATCTAGAAATATTACCTAATTATAAAATATAATGCATATTTCATAAATGCGAATCGAATTCCAATCGACCGCATAGGTACTTTATTATCACTGTGCTATTAAAATTAGATCATTTGCATTCGAGACAAACCATTGAGGCTATTTATTCCAAATACGCTGACATACATATTTCAATTAGCAGGCGATAAGCTCACTACAACTAACCTGTATGAACAATCAATTGTTTTACAACATGACTGGATTCCTGTGTACACTAAACCGTTCCGTATGCCAAATAACTTAAAGCTCGAATTAGAAAATCAAATATCTAACATGTTACATGACGATATTATTGAAGAATCGTGTTCCGAATGGTCCAGTCCTATTTTATTAGTAACGAAAAAGTCAGAAAATAATTGTAATAAAAATTGGAGATTAGTAATAGATTATCGTAAATTAAATGAAACAATTAAGGACGATAAATTCCCACTACCGAATATTAATGAAATATTGGATTCCTTATCAGGAGCGGTCTACTTTAGTCACCTTGACCTTAGTCAGTGATATTATCAAGTGACCTTGACTCCAGAAAGTCGAAAAATCACAGCTTTCACTACTAACACCGGTCAGTATCAGATTAAAAGATTACGTATGGGGATGAAAATAAGCTCAAGTGCGTTCTCAAGGATTATGACTGTTGCAATGTCTTATTTATCTTGTTTTATTTTATTTATCTTGATGACTTTGTGATTATGGGGCCTTTAGAAATTCACAATAATAACCTATTAGATGTTTTTGAACGATTAAGAAGAAGCTTAATCCGAATAAATTTCAATTTTTGAAAACAGAATTAGTTTATTTAGGACATACAATAACAAAGAACGGAATTTTACTTGATCCAAATGAAATAACAGTTTTGAAAAATTATCCTATACTGCAAAACTCTGATGACGTCAGACGTTTTGTCGCTTTTAGTAATTGACCGTTACTGACCTTGAATTGCGAAAGCTGTCTCGTCAAATAAAAGACAAATGGTGGCAAGACAAAGCTCTCTACATGCAGTGGCTCGTTGATACTAACCAGGTCGGGGAGTTTTACTCTGAGGTACGTAGGCTGACTGGTACATCCTACCGAGCAAAGGTGCCGCTGAAGTCGTTAGACGGTTTGCACCTATTGACAAACAAGGAGGATGTACGTCATGTACGTCAACAGTACTTCTGCCCAATCAAGAGCGTTTTCATCATAGACAATGAATCAACAAAATATTATATTTTTATATTCGAAATTCTCATATAATATACATATTAGAGGGTAAATTATAGTCTCATAGGTCTTTTTCCGTTATTTTCTGATAGGATGACCATAATTTGTGGTATATTTTGAATGTTGTCAAATAGCCTATTGCGTGAGGCGCGAAACGTAGTAACTATTTATTAATCTGTGGTGCCAGGCCGGCACTCGATTGCAAACGGGCGGGGCGTCCAGTGTTGCCATTTACACGGCAATTTGAGTCTTTTCAGCACTAAAACACGGTATTCGGCAGTATGGTCATAGCCGTGTTCTAAAACACGGCAATCCAATGATTACTAATTTGCCCATAATTTGATTAATACTCGACAAGTTCAGTCATTATAACAAGTGTACTTAGTCGTTTCTAATCGTTTCTACTACTTATATTAAAAATATTGTGGTCATGACTCATGACTCTATGCGCAGGGAAATCCCAACGCGCATTGGACATAGATTCGTGTACACTTCACCGTTTATGGTAATTGCTAAGTTATTTCATTGTTGAAAATACTTTTCATTTAAAATATTTATTCACTGCTGTTACTTAATTTGTTTAAATTAATGAGGTTTTTTGTGTGAGTAAAGTTTAGTATTTTAATGGATAATGAGGAGGTAGAAATTTTGGGTACGATTGGAAATTTGTATGATGACTGTGAAAATATATATTTTTTAATATCATGTTTAATCTTACGTGTTAATTCATGATAATTGATATTTAATTTACATTGGAGATGCTTAAAAAATAAGTACTTGGGTTACGTCATGTGTATTAGTGTTACTGATCACGAAGATTTTTATTTTAGAATTCTTTCTACTAATCTGTTAGTTCGCGATGGGTGCAAAAACTGATAAACGAATGTTAATATGGTTTTTAAAAGGCCTTAAACTAACAAATCATACGTTTATTTCATCGCAATTGGTTGAGTAGACCGGATATATGACCTAAAGTGGTGATAGTCGATATCCTTGCGGGTGGTAGGCTAATTTAAAATAAATAAAAACTAACACGGCAATTTTGTAGCTTTTATCACAAAACACGGCAATCCAGATCCCAAAACACGGCAATCCAGATCCCAAAACATGGCAACTTAAAATTTCGAGATGGCAACCCTGGGGTGTCCTTTGACTTCGTCCTTCAGTGAACGGCGACGTCTCGAATTGCGCGCGTGCGTATTCCGTTAAGTTTAGGTACCAATCGGAAATACGTTTTCTTTGCTGTACTTATCTACCCAGTGAGAATGTGATGAGCAATAATACCTTGTAGGTACACAGATGAATGTTTTTTACAAGAATATAAAACTTTTTATGGTCATAATCAACATTGGTAAGTTCAAACAATTAAGTCCTTATCATACTAGCGGTTTCGAGGCTGAGCGGTTGTGTTATGGGGATTGCAAAACAACAGGTAATCGTTCTCTTCGATTTGATTAATTGTTTGGACCTTCTCAAATTCGTCGATGCTTTCATTTCCGTCTGTCAACAATAGTGTTTCTTCGTTGGAATCAATTTTTGTACTGAGTGCAACCGCGGCGCCTCCGCTCCGCTTCGAAAACGCTAGATGATTAGGCCCTTCAACTACGCTAAGTCAGTCTCAGAATAAATAATTGGTTAAGTTTAGTGTCAATCGCAAACAAGTGTTAATCCCAGTGTAAATTTAACTACAGCTTTACGGATGTAATAACGCCTTGAACACAATACACAAAAAGTGCTTGTTTGTTTACAAGGATAATAAACAAGTAATTGGTGACCACCAAGGAAGTAATTCCAAAACGTAGGTTTAGTGTAAATTGTGTACCGTTAATCTGTTATAGTGGTAGGGGTAAGTTGTTTAATAAACATTACTAATTCCAAGTTCTGCGATACGTAGCTACATGCAAAAAACTTTCCCCTTGAAGACGACGCCTCGTTTGTAACATCTCAGTTGTATTCAGTCAGTCAGTCAGTCAGTCAGTCAGTCAGTCAGTCAGTCAGTCAGTCAGTCAGTCAGTCAGTCAGTCAGTCAGTCAGTCAGTCAGTCAGTCAGTCAGTCAGTCAGTCAGTCAGTCAGTCAGTCAGTCAGTCAGTCAGTCAGTCAGTCAGTCAGTCAGTCAGTCAGTCAGTCAGTCAGTCAGTCAGTCAGTCAGTCAGTCAGTCAGTCAGTCAGTCAGTCAGTCAGTCAGTCAGTCAGTCAGTCAGTCAGTCAGTCAGTCAGTCAGTCAGTCAGTCAGTCAGTCAGTCAGTCAGTCAGTCAGTCAGTCAGTCAGTCAGTCAGTCAGTCAGTCAGTCAGTCAGTCAGTCAGTCAGTCAGTCAGTCAGTCAGTCAGTCAGTCAGTCAGTCAGTCAGTCAGTCAGTCAGTCAGTCAGTCAGTCAGTCAGTCAGTCAGTCAGTCAGTCAGTCAGTCAGTCAGTCAGTCAGTCAGTCAGTCAGTCAGTCAGTCAGTCAGTCAGTCAGTCAGTCAGTCAGTCAGTCAGTCAGTCAGTCAGTCAGTCAGTCAGTCAGTCAGTCAGTCAGTCAGTCAGTCAGTCAGTCAGTCAGTCAGTCAGTCAGTCAGTCAGTCAGTCAGTCAGTCAGTCAGTCAGTCAGTCAGTCAGTCAGTCAGTCAGTCAGTCAGTCAGTCAGTCAGTCAGTCAGTCAGTCAGTCAGTCAGTCAGTCAGTCAGTCAGTCAGTCAGTCAGTCAGTTTTAGGTTTAGGTTTAGGTTTAGGTTTAGGTTTAGGTTTAGGTTTAGGTTTAGGTTTAGGTTTAGGTTTAGGTTTAGGTTTAGGTTTAGGTTTAGGTTTAGGTTTAGGTTTAGGTTTAGGTTTAGGTTTAGGTTTAGGTTTAGGTTTAGGTTTAGGTTTAGGTTTAGGTTTAGGTTTAGGTTTAGGTTTAGGTTTAGGTTTAGGTTTAGGTTTAGGTTTAGGTTTAGGTTTAGGTTTAGGTTTAGGTTTAGGTTTAGGTTTAGGTTTAGGTTTAGGTTTAGGTTTAGGTTTAGGTTTAGGTTTAGGTTTAGGTTTAGGTTTAGGTTTAGGTTTAGGTTTAGGTTTAGGTTTAGGTTTAGGTTTAGGTTTAGGTTTAGGTTTAGGTTTAGGTTTAGGTTTAGGTTTAGGTTTAGGTTTAGGTTTAGGTTTAGGTTTAGGTTTAGGTTTAGGTTTAGGTTTAGGTTTAGGTTTAGGTTTAGGTTTAGGTTTAGGTTTAGGTTTAGGTTTAGGTTTAGGTTTAGGTTTAGGTTTAGGTTTAGGTTTAGGTTTTTTTTTTTTTTTTTTTTTTATTTACGTGGTGGAATGCATTCACGCACTTCGCTCACCCCCCGCGGGGGCAGGGGGCTCGCTTTGTGTGGGACTCCTGGCCTTGGACAAAGGCCAGACTACCCACTAAACCACCACGGTGTTCCTCCTTCGCCTAATCCGAGCCGCGGGATAGTTTGCTCACCGCGACTCGGCTAGGGGCGCCCTTGGTAGGCCCGCTACTTAAGACCCCACCATCCCGGCAATCAGGCCGGAATGGTGGGGGTTTTTCACCTCAAGAATGCACCCCAGGAACACACAGGGGCGCATTCCGCCACATCAGCATAGGGGCAGCGGGTCCCCCGACCCACTGCCCGTGGCCACTCTCATTCGGGGACGCGGGCGAATTGCGTTCGCCGGCGTCCCCTCGCCGGGGGCCTGCGGGGCGGAAGAGTGAGCCCAGCTCGCTCCCGTTCCCGCAAGGCCTCTCTCTTTGCCGCCATCACCTCGCTAGCGAACGAGGCGACGGCGGCCCAACACTGTTCGCTGCCGGCCATAGCTGAAACTACGGCCGACAGCGAGAGGTCCACACCAATGATGCTTGTGAGGGCCGCCCTTTGGCCGCCCCACGCGTCACACACGGCCAAAGTGTGGTGTGCCGTGTCAGGGTCGCCGCTGGTGCAGTTTCGGCACCGGGGCTCCGCTTCCACCCCCACCACCTCCCACAGGTACTTGGCGAAGCAGCCATGACCCGTGAGAAGTTGGGTGAGGTGATACGTGGGAGCCCCATGACCCCGTTCCACCCACTCACGCAAGATGGGCCGAACGGCCCCCACAAGCAGCAAGCTACTCCTCGCAGCAGCCAGCCTATCGGCCCACTTCCGGAAGAGAACATCGCGAGCCTCCTGTCTCCAGCGATCGATCTCCTCCGGAAGCGGCCGACCTCCTGCAACACGCCGCATCAGGGCGCCCTCCTCGTAGACCCTCTTAAGGACGCCAGCCTCGAGATCCCAGGGGATACTGCCCGCAATCAAACACGCCGCCTCATAAGAGACGGTGTGATACGCCCGTGCGGCCCTCTGCGCGATGGCGCGCTGTGGTCGCCGCAGCAGCACGACATTCGTACGGCAGAGGGCCTCCTCCCAAATGGGCGCTCCGTAGAGCGCCTTGGAGCGCACCACACCGTCGTAGAGACGGCGGCAGGCAGACCCCGGACCCCCAGTGTTGGGCAGCAATCGCGAGAGCATTCCGGCAAACGCTAGCAGTTTAGGTGCCAGCCGCCGGAAATGCTCCGCGAAACGCCACCGACTGTCGAGAACGAGCCCGAGGTATTTCAGGCTGCTCCCGACAGCGATGGAGGTGCCACCCACCACGATCGCTTGATCCCGAGGCGGCGGCCGCCGAGGCCCATAGAAGAAAAGGGCCTCGGACTTTTCGAGGGCCACCTTCAGTCCCAGCGCCCCGATACGGCGCACGACATGGGCGACGCCTGCCGTGGCGAGAACGGCGGCGTCACTAAACGTTGGGGCCCGCGCGGTAACTAGGGTATCATCGGCGTAACAAAGTACGCCGACCCCCCGAAGAGTAGAACCGCGCAGGACCCAATCGTACCCGACGTTCCACAGAAGCGGCCCAAGGACCGACCCCTGCGGAACGCCGCACGCCATAGTTCGGCGGACCACCCCGCGTTGGGTCGGGTAGATGATAACCCGGTCCACGAAGTAGTCCGCCAGGATGCGCCTGAGGTACCACGGGACATTGTGGTACCTCAGCGCCTCCGCAATTGTCGCCCAGGGGAGGGTGTTGAAGGCGTTGGCTATATCAAGCGATACAGCCAACAACACCTCCCTCCCGGCGACCGCTTCGTCGATGCCGTCCCGCAGCCGGGATATGGCGTCGAGGGTCGACCTCCCGCGACGGAATCCGAACTGGCCGTCACTCAGGTTGGGCCCCGCCCCCTCAAGGTGACCAACGAGACGCGCAGCGAGCACCCGCTCAAACAGCTTGCACATCTCGTCGAGCAAAACGATGGGGCGGTAGGCCGACGGCGACTCGGCTGGGCGCCCGTGCTTCTTGAGAAGCACGAGCTTGCCGGTCTTCCATCGTCGCGGGAACCTCCCCGACGCCACACACTCCGACATGAGGGACAGCGTTTCCTCTTCTAGTGCCGGCATAACTGTGGCAATCACCTTCCCCGGGATGCCGTCCGGGCCCGGGGCGCGGTTCCTGGACTTGAGCGCCAGGATCGCGGCCCCTAACTCGGCCTCGGACACGGGAGGTATTGCCCCTTCGTCTGCCGGCACTTGGCTTGGTGCTACCATCCGCGGCGGGACCCACTCTTCCCTCACTGGGAAGAGGGAGCTGACCACTCGGTCCAGGAGGTTCGGCTCGAGAGTTTGGGTGAGGGGAGGCGCCCAGGGCCGAAGTTTTTGACTCACGACCCTGTACGGGCGCCCCCACGGGTCTCGGTCGAGACTCTCGAGCCACTCCCTCCAGGACTCCTCCTTGGCGGCTTTGATCGCCGAGCTCAGGGCTTCACGGGCGGCCCTGTACGCAGCGTGCAGTCGCTCCTCCCTGGCGAGATCTCGGACAGCCCGCCTTCGACTGCGAGTGTACTGCCTCTGGGCCGCGTAACTTGCGGTACGCAGCCCGGCTAGGTGGGGACGCCACCAGTACACCCGCCTCCGAGGCGAGACAGGCCTCGCCCTCTGCATCGCCGCGTCGCAGACGCGAGTCAGCACTCCGACAAGCCACTCGCACCTCGCGTCCACGTCCAGGCCGCCGTCAACAGCAGCCCATCGCTCGACGATAGCCGCTTCTTTGGCCAGCTCTCGGTCCAGAGTGCCGAGGCGCCACCGTGGACCTTGCCCCACCAAGGGGCGGTCAAATTCCACTCGAGTCGCCGAGGCGGCGGGGACGACGTCGAACCGGATGTACCGATGATCCGACGCGGTCTCCACCCCCTCGACGACCCGCCAATTGTTGACGCGTCGGGCCAGGGCAGAACTGGCGAACGACAGGTCAACAATCGAGCTACCCTGCGGCCGCACAAGTGTGTGGACCGCCCCCTGGTTTAGCAGCACCAAGCCTTGAGACACCGCCCACTCTATCATCATCTCCCCCCGGGCATCGGTAGCCGGAGATCCCCACGCCCGTGAATGTGCGTTGAAATCCCCGGCCACGACAGCCGGGGTGGGGTGCACTTCCGCCAGCAGAGCCCCGACCTCTGTGAGCAACTGCTCGAACTCGGCGAGGCTCCTGCTAGGAGGACAGTACACCCCAACCACTGCAGCACCGCCCAGCACAACGAGTACGCACCCACGGCCCCTTCGCACTCTGTCGAAGGGTGGGGTCGCTCGCTGGGCGACGATAGCCACCAAGCCGCTTTGGTCGCCGGCCCAGTTCGGGACGTCGCGAACGTAGTACGGCTCGGCGACTACTGCCACTGTTGTCTGCCACTGCGCCATGGACTGGGCCAGAAGGTCCTGGGCGATGACGCAGTGGTTGACGTTGGCCTGCAGTATGGAGATGGGATGATCCATTATCCTTGGGCGGTGTCCATCTCCTCCTCGCGTTGCTGGGTGGAGGGGGGGGCAGGATTCCCACCACCCGCAACTATACTCTTTCGGGGGGCCCCCCTTTTTCGGGAGGTCGCCCTGCAGTCACCGGATCCCAGCCGGTGACTCGACGCCACCCCCTCCGCCGCACAGACGGGGCAATTGGGCTCCGCGGAGCAGGTGGCCGACTTATGGCCCGCCTGCCCACATCGGAAGCACAGCGCACTGCGGTCAACACCCGCAGTGCAGTTGGCCCCGACGTGCCCCGGCTCCAGGCAGCGGAAGCACCGCGCCTTCCTCGGCTCTAGGGTGGTCAGCCTGACCGCCGACCATCCAACTGTAATTTGTCGGCCGTCGGTCAGGAGCTTGGCCACCTCAATCGGGCACCGCAGCCATGCAGTGCCCTGGCGACCAGATGGGCGATGAATGTCGCCCACCTTGATGGCGTCGGCAGAGCAGCCCCCCTCTGCTGCCAGCGCTGCCGCCACGCTCTCTTTTGAGGCCGTGTCGCTCAGGCCAGAGATGCGCAGCTCCACGCACCTCTCCGGTCTAGCGACCCGGACCTCCTCCAGTGCCTCCTTGAGCTTGGCAGCGAGGATGTCGGCCTTCTGGACTCTGTCGTCGCCAGCCACCTCCAAGATCCGACCCCCGGTAATCGCGGTGCGAAACCGGAGGCCGTTGATGCCCAAGGCCTTGAGGTCAATGACCCCTTCAGCCTTGGACATCACATCACGATACGTGATGCCCTGCTCCTGCGCGCCCGGCTGCAGAGTTAAGCACACCGCAGCAGTTCGCGGGACGCGCAGTTTTCGAGGCTTGCGGGCACCACGTTTCCGTTTCCTGGGGGCTGGCGTCGCCAGAGTCGCAGCCGTTGGCGGGGCAGTAGCCGCCCGGGCTGGAACCGGCCTCGAGGCTCTTGGCCGCGCCGCGACTTTATTCCACCCGCCAAGGGGAGCCGACGAGGATGCTGCCGGAGGCGCCGAAGAGGGCGGCTCTCGGTTCCTGCGGGCAGCTTCCACCTCCCTGGCAGCGGCCGACTGCTTTTTGGCCTTTCTTTTTTTCTTCTCCTCACTCCCTTGTCCAGAGAGGAGGGGAGGCGACAGCGTTAGACCCGGGAGCTCAGAGGTGAGCTGCGGCTGAGGCTCAGGCCTGCTGGCAGAACGAGCCGCATTTCTCCTGTCCGCCTCGAGAGGCGGACGGATGCGGGTCTCCGGCAACAGCCGGTCCGCGATCCCCGCGAGCCGCGCGTCGATGAGAAAACCGATCTCATCGCGGCTCATTGGGGTCGGCGCAGATTGCGCTTGCTGCTGCCGCTTCACGAACGAGACGGGGCACAGACTGTAATGCGGCGCGATTTTCGACCGCAGAGCCGCCTCTTTGGCGAGCTGGTCTGCTCGCTCGTTGCCCTCCAACCCTGCGTGGGCCTTGACCCAGAACAAGGATATTTCCTTGCCCTGGGTCAATCCCCGCTTGATGGAAGCCCTGGCCTCAATGGCCAGTGGGTGGAGGGCGTGACGGTTGGTGACCGTCATGAGTGCGGCTCTGCTGTCGCTAAACACGCCGAATGTGGCCGCGCCTCGCTTGAGGGCCTCACTGGCCGCTTTGCATATGGCCAGGAGCTCTGCTTGGTAGACGGTGCAGTACGGGGAGAGAGCAAGTTTGAGGGCCTTGGTTTCGGCCCCGTTATCCCAAATGGATAACGCGGCGCCGACACGGCCCTCAATCTTGCTCCCATCCGTAAAGATTTGTACTTGCGTACATTGTTGTACGCGTCGGAAATGTTCCTCGTCTACCAGACTTACGAACTCCAGGTTCATATGCTCCGCGGGGTGAGGTGCCTCGACAGCTGGGGCCATCCGCTCGACCTCCCGGTCTCTCAACCATGACTGGGGTACTCCTCTCTTGGCCTCGTACAACGAGGCCACCTCGCGAACTCTGAGGTCCAGAGGGAGCATCCCAGCCAGGATCAACCCCGAGTGTAGGGAGATCGTGCGGTAGCCCCTGCAGAGTTTCTGAGCGAATCCGCGCTGCACCACATTCAGCTGCTTCCGTACACCAAGCCTGTCCACCGCGGGACACCAGCTACTGGCGGCATACAGCACCGTCGGTTCCACAGCGGCGTTGTAAATGGTCCGGATCACCTCGGGATGCAATCCCCAACTGATCCGGGCCATCCGGGCCAACTTGTGGTAGATGCCGATCGCCTTCCTGCAAACGTTAGTGACGTGTGTGTTAAAAGTGAGCTTGTGGTCAATGGTGAGCCCCAGGATTTTGATCTCCTTGGACAGTCCAATGTCTATCCCGCCCATGCTGAGGCGAGGGACATCGTACTTTAGCCTCCGCGTGATTACCATCGCACAAGTTTTGTGCGGTGCGAATTTCACCTTCATTCCGATGCCCCACTCCCGCACATGCTCGAGAGAGGCATTGGCCTGTCTCTCAATCTCCAAGGCACTATCACCATCGAACACCAGCACCACATCGTCCGCGAATGCCTGTGCGTGAACTGCCCTACCTTCCAGACAATGTAGCAGTGGATCCAGCAAGAGATTCCACAACAAGGGTCCGCCAATAGAACCCTGGACGCAGCCTTTTTCCGTAGAGCGTCTGCACTCCTCGCCCGCATACCTAACCCTTACCTCCCTGTCGCTAAGGTAGCTACTGATGACTCGTCTCAAGTTCGCTGGACATTTTTCCTCCGCCAGTCGCACCTTTATGGCCGGCCACCATGCGCTATCGAAGGCGCCCTCTATGTCCAGGGACACCATAAGGACTATTCTCTTCTCATCGAGCTTAGCCCTTATGTGACCCATAAGGTCATAGAGGGCGTCTTCGGTGCTTTTTTGTGGCATAAAGCCATACTGGCGGGGGCTAATTGTCGGCAGTATGTAGAAATTAAGACGAGCCACCAGCATCCTCTCGTACACCTTCCCCAAGACGGGCAATAGACCGATAGGTCTGTACGACTTGGGGACGGCGTACGAGTCCTTTCCCGGCTTCCTCAGTGCCACAACCACGGCTTCCTTCCATATCTTAGGAAAGTAGCCGTGGCGGAGGCACCGATTAAGTAGCTTCAGGAAGAGTAAGGGGTCGGCCCCAATGGCGTGGGTGCAGATGTCGGCGGTGAAGCCGTCCGCTCCCGGAGCTTTTTTGGGGTTGAACTTCCGGAGGGCATCGTAGAGTTCGCCTACAGTGAAGGGCGGGTCATCGTCATGATGGCCCATATTTTCATCCAGCCTTCTGGCCTGTTCTCTAATTAATTGGTGCCCTCCGTTGTCCTCCCCCTCCCGGTCTTGTGGGTAAAAGGTTCGGGCGAGTAATTCGGCCGAACCCCTAGCGTCCAGGTAAGAACCATTGGCGGTGAGGAGAGTGTCCTCCTCCCTTGATGTGGCCCTCCCGATGACACGGTATATGCCCTCCCAAAGTCCCTCCCTGTCCTGCTTTCCGCAAAAGTCCTTCCAACTCTCGACCTGTGCCTTTTTTACTTCGCTTTCATACATCTCCTTTCGTTCGTGGTACTGCGCTATCACCCACTCCCTTCGGATCGGCGCAGCGTTCCTGATTCGACGCTTGTAGGTGATCATAACTCTCCTCAGGTTGGCGAGTTTTTCCGACCACCAGGGCATACCGACCAGCCCCCCCGGCCTCTTAGCTGGGATGCTTTCCCTGCACGCATCCTCAACTGCTCTCGTATAAGCTTCAGCCAAGACATCAAGCTCGTCGTTGTGTCTTGTGTCGCCTATCACTATATCCGAGAGCAGCCGAGTCATATTGGCTTTGAAAGCATCCCAGTTTGCCTTCCTTGTATTGTAGGCGCGCGTGGTACGGCTGATGCTTGTACCTTTCGCTTTAGCCAGGTTGAGGCTGAACGATATGCCGTTGTGGTCTGAGCTCGGCGTGAGGTTCGTATCAACCTTCCAAGCGTCGATCCAGGCAATCGCGTTGTTGGTGCAGGCCGTAACATCCACATAGCTACAGTACCTTTGTCCACCTCTCACAGTATCAAAAGTTGGAATGTCTCCGCTATTCAGGACATGGAGGTCCATTTCCGCGAGTACCCCCCTCAGTTCCTCCCCTCTGCTGTCTTCGAACCTGTGACCCCACCAGGTGCTATGCGCATTGGAGTCCCCCCCAAACACAGCAAGCCGGGAACCTAGACTTCTCCTCACCTCTTTGAGCCGCTCTAAATAGGGCCCTAGTGGTACTGGCTCCGGCTCGAAGTAGAAGGACACCAGCGTGATCATCCAGGCACTGGTCCGGATCCCCACCACTACGATGTTGTTAGTGGTGAGTTGCGGGTACTGTACGACATCCACAGTCGGATCGAAGACGGCAATAGCCGCCTTCATAGTCCCTCCTCCTTGTCCAGTGTTCTGGAAGACCCTGACGCCCTGGTATGTCTTCATCTTCGCCGAGTTGCCTACGTAGGGCTCTTGTACGAGAGCGACTGTGGCTTTTCGCCTCGAGGCTTCGAGTATGAAGTCGTCGGTTGCCAGCTTCCTCCTCTGGAGGTTCACCTGCAGCACCCTGTAGGGGGTCACGTTCCCCGGGACAACATTAGCAGTGGTACTGAGTGGTGGTCCTCGCTATGGTATCCCATTTCATTCTCACTGGGCACAGATCGCTGAAGACACTGTGCCCCGTGCCGCTCAGCCTCCCCCTTCGGCAGTTAACACACACCGGCTCTACGCCGGCAATGTAGTCCGGGCAGTTTGCTTTCAAATGGAGCCCACCACAGTGACTACATATTTCTACGTTGTCGCCGCAGCACCTCCGTGTGTGACCGTACCCTAGACACAGGGAGCATTGCACTAGAGGCGATTGATCCGCCACCCTTACGGGTTGGAGATCGATGTGCAATCTCCCCACGTCCAGAGCCCGGTTATAAACCGCCGGGGAGACCCTCAGCACCACGTGGCACGTATGCGGGTTCCTCGCCGTCTTGCGGTACAATACGGCCATCCTCACCTGCTCTGGGGCCAAGTCACGGAACACATCATGGTTCCGCGACTTTACGGCCTTTAACAGGTCGTCGTCTTTATGACTTTTGAGGACGCCGTAAAGTATGAGGAGAGGGTCCCTGTTTTTGATTTCCTCAACGGCGAGGTTCGACTCCTTGTCTGTCAGCCGTTGCTGTGCCCTCTTTCTTTCATCCTCCGTCTTATATCCCACTATGACTCTTCTATCCTTCTCCTTTTTTACTTTCTCAACTTGTATCCATCCTTCATCTTCATTCGCAACCTTTCGCAATCTCTCCATCACGTGTTCACTCGTCTCCTTTTCATTTTTCGATGTGATGGCTATGGAGTGCAACGACGCCCGCTCGGGGAGCTGTGCTCTCGAGCGACCCGACGCTACACCCGCATACGTCGTCACTTCCTTTCTTTCCCTCTCTTTCTCCCTTTCATCCTGTCTTTCTATTCTTTCCCTTAAGTCTTTCATCATTCTCCCATTCTCTCTAATCAATCTTTCATTCTCTTCTATCTTCCTAATTATTTCTATACCGTGCCCGCTCGGGGCATGGGCCGGGGCGACGGGGGCCGGTAACCCCACCGCCCCGGCACCCTGCCTTGCCTGATCCTGAGGCCTATCAGCGCCGCTATCGAACGCTTTTAGGCACTCCTCGAGCTTTGCTACGGCCCCTTCGATCTTAACCTTAATATCGGTTTTCAGGTTTCTTGATAGGAGAATTTGCTCCTTAATAGTGTAGCAGTATTTAATCGCCTTGGAAAGGCGTGGGTCCGACATCTGCTCGGATTTAGGAGGTGATGGGGGCGGGTGTACTACCCCCTTCTTTATGTTTTGAGAGAGGGATCCAACCTTCGATTGGATCCTCTCGATACTCCTGCGAACAGTCCCAGACCCACGCCCCCCCGCATCTATCTCTGGGCTGCTTTCGACCGTGAAGGTTCTTTGGCGGTCTGTTTGAGGAGCTACTTTTTTCTCGAACGGCGAGCGAAAAGTACTCATTGTACTTGGGGAGATGCGCGTTTAAGAATTAAAATGTAAAAATAAAATAATTGTATAATATTAATTAAATGTCAGTATAAAGCTAAATTCCAGTAAAAGGCTAAACTGAAGTCAATGTGAATATATTATAGAAATTAAAATAGCGGAAAGTAATATCTAAAAGTAGACAAGTCAACGGCTAGGTCACGCACAGGCAGCGGCACGGTGAGGCGATGATGCGACGCGAGTAGTGCCCCAAGATAACAGTGTACCTACGTGTGTGTTGTGTGTTGTATAGTGTGTATGATGTGTGTATGAGTTCTGTAAGGCGTGTTCTGTATGTTACCTAGGGTATGTGTGTTCTGTGTACGTATGTTTATGTGTGTATGTGTGTGTGTGTATGCAGGTGGCTGCACGCGACGGTCAGACAAACAGTTGGCGAACAGTCGGTAAGCCGAACTAGCACCAACCTGGATCACTAATATATAAAAAGATAAATACAATATAAAGTTATAGACAGTTAAGTCTAGCTCAGTACTTAATTTTTTTTTTTTAAATAGTCTTATTTTAAATGTGTCTCAAGTGTACACAATATACACTCGTTATTTAGGTCTGTGTCAACAGAGTTAATGTGTTAAACTGTACGAACTACTTCGTACGTCACTAAACAAAGAAAGTAAATTTCGAAACTGACCGGTCGAAACCGGTTTTAGGCGCCCCCGCGTAGGACTCCTCCCAACCGAGTCGACGTGCCTAAGGCAGTAAATTTGGGTGGGCGGGCGGGGCGCGTGTTTCTTAAACATGCAATTAGCCAAAAAAGTACTGACTCCAGCGAGTCGCGAGAGGTACCTACGGAAAGGTCTCGTCAGCAGCCACACGGTGGTGCAATCGGTTAGTGTAAAACGGTTTGTTTACAATAAAAATTTGAATAAAAAGTTAATTTTCAGGCGAACTGTACCACCCAGAGAATCGGGAACGGTACCTACGGACAGATGACGTCCCAGTGGACACGTTCCAAACACTAGATGCACAGGTTTGTAAAGATGGATGACCAAAAACGAGGAGGTAAGTCTGAATGGGTAGGCACTGAACGGGTCAGTCACTCCCTCGGGATCCTCTCGGAGTATAGGTGTTTAAATGGTGCGGCGGTGAAGATGCCGTCTCCCTTGAACCTCCCAAGGTGCAAGAACCCCCCTGTACCTACGTGAAATTACAGAAGTAAATGTTTATGTAAAATGTTATAAAAATATTCAGGAATCGACCTGGATATGCACGATACAGATGACGATGTGCCCGTGTGGGTGGTCGGAGGACAGGTATTGTCCTCGCGCACCTGATGGTATGCGATTCGTACTATGAGTCAGTAGTAAAAAATTTAATAAAATACGATAAACTGATGGAAACCGACGAAAATCCCTATTCCGCAGACGAAATACGGTCCTACGATGCACAGGATCCACCTGATGTACTCGTGTATAGTATCAGACGACGCGGAACGTCGTCGCACACAACTTGGTATAGCTAGCGTATCAGGGACCAGTACAAAAGTTACGATTGTCAAGCAATATGCTGTGCTAAATTGTCCAAAATTTGCACAAAAAGCGGTGAAGTCAATGAATTTTCGTGGAAATTTTCCAATTTTCCGGTCGCGCCGTGTAGCCGGCAGCGGTGCGAATTCAAAAATATATAGCACTATAGTATTTAATAGGTAATTTTGGTTCAAAAAATTAATATAAAGTTTCTATCAGTACGGTTAGGTTAGGTTAGGTTAGGTTAGGTTAGGTTAGGTTAGGTTAGGTTAGGTTAGGTTTTTTTTTTTTTATATGTTAGTAAATTGATTCTTCATGAACTCCAGGGTCCATGACTTTGTGAGATTAGTTTTAGTAGTGTGATTAATTTCTATATTTTCTTTTACTATAGCCTGTAACTCGGCCTTTATCACAGCGTCGTGATAATTATATATGAGTTAATTGATTTAGGTCTGTGTTAATTGATTTTATGGGTGTGATTTGGATGCGGTAGATGAATGATTGAATGGTTAATGTGGATGATGTTGAAGATGTAGGTGATGTCTGAGGTGATGGTAATGGCCTAAGTTGGTTTTGAAGGCCTTTGTGTTTCGACGATCTGTCGTATAACTCTATCGTCTCTGTGGTGGATTGCCATCTTGAGGTTATGATCGATTACTGCTTGGTGGCTGGCTTCTATGGCTAGTTTGGTCATTTTCCCCAAGGCATCCTCCATGTCGTCGGCGTAGTAAGTAAAGTTCTTGGTATGCCTAGACATTGCTACCACGGCATGTGGCACGCTGTCGTGAATTTGAAGGTGCTTGGAGACTCGTTTTATTACGATGACATTTTCATAGCACAGGCCTTGTGCCTCGTGAATGGTCATAGTCCTCGATTCTTCCCCGCAACCGTACTCTTCCTGAATTAATGCGGCTTTCTCCATTTGCGTGTAGGTCAAGAATAAGGTCTTATCTTGATTTTTGGGGATTGGTGTTCCCGTGTAGCTTTTGTGCGACAGAGTTTTTATTTTGTTACTTGATGAGTATATGCCATCATAGATCTCCTTGAGGGCGTAAGCCACGTCCATTGGGCACCTGTGAGTGCATAGCAACTCCTTTTTGGTGTCAATCAGGTGTTCTGGGCGGTGGTACTGGATGGTAAATAGATTTTCCCTCTCAATGTATGGGAGTTGGTTAATGTCGCCTACCATTAAAAGTTCGCTGGCTTCCGTTATTCTCAGTGTCATCACTATGGCACCAAAGTGGTTCATCAGTGCCTCATCCACAATTAAGCGGATGCACTCGCTCTTCTGGGTTGGTGGTATTCCATTTGTGAGAACCGATGCCATTGTGCGGATTCTTTTGGCGGCGTCTGCTCCTTTTTTCTTAGATATTTTGTCGCGAAGATCATTTTTTGCCTCAATGGTGGTGGTTATTACCAGGTCGGTGGTCTCTATAAAGTTGTTAATTATCCAGGTCGTCTTTCCGCATCCCGGAACTCCGTTGACCAGTGTTATCTTAGGCACTTCCCAGTCTTCGTATTTGCTGGCCTTCGTCAGTTTTCCGGCTCTTTCGAGCTCGCTGTCGTCCAGCCAGATCTCGGTACACTGAGCAGTGACCACTATCGGGTCCTCCATTGGTGCTTGGTAAGTTGCATGCCCTGTTCTCTCCGTCTCGGTTTTGTCGAGTAAGACCATTCCTCCAGTGTCGCTGTATGCCGCCATGTGTGGCTTCATTGGTTTTCCTCTCACTACCTCTGCCGTCTCGTTATTGTAAATTGTCCCTTCGGCTTCATCGAGTCTCACCTTCAGCAGTCCTTCGTTTTGGTGTTTAAACGATTCCAGGATTTTGCTGCACTGTTTTATCTTAAGGATCCTTGCTCCTCTCGTTAGTGTTGTGTACTCGATGAATGCGTTGATTAGGTGATCCTTTGGGGCAACTATAGGTCTGAAGACTGGCAGTGGCACCAGCCCCATGTCAGCGTTTGTTCTGGTGGTTGGTGGCCCGACTGGAGTCTGAGGTTTTTTTTTGAGAAATTTGGCTAGAGCCGATCCTTGCGATTCATTTTTATTTGGTTTGGGGTTTGTCTTAACCTTGATTTTATGAGGAATCCACAATGCCGCCGTGCTGATCTTCTGCATTATCGTGGTTAAGGTCGAGTTTGACGATGGTTTGTCTTTATCTCGTTTTTCTTCAATGTGGCTTCTCTCAAATTCCTTTTGCAGGCGTTCCGAGCCACTGGGTGCACTGGGGCCGGGTTGAGGGCCCGCGTTACTGGGTAGTGTTGTGTGGGTGTTGTGTTTGGATCTCAGATAACTGAGATCTTCCCCTCTATTCTCATATACCACTATCTCATGTGCCTCCGCTGCTCTGACGCTTCCCAAATGATCCACGACATCGCCTCTGAAGTAGCCCGCTGTCATCACGTCCACACTGATGATTCGCGGGGGGATGTTCTTTTCCGTGCTAACTTCAGCGATCGCGGTGAGGAGCGAAGAAGCTTTGGCAAATTGGGATATACTCTCGTCACCTTCGATGATTATCACCATCTTGTTCTTGGTGCGAAGTAAACGGCAGTTGATGCCTGATATCTCCACTTTGCTGATTTCTTCGAGCTTCTTTCTCCTGAGTGTGGTTTTTGTGGTGCTACCTTTTAGTAGTGCTGCCAATCCAGGCGCAATACCCACGCTGTTGGGTCCGATCCTGCGGCAAAAGCTGATGCCCAGTCTTTCATATGGTTGGTTCATGAATAGAGCCACTGGTCGCGTTCTGAGTCCTGGGACTCCCCGCTCCCCAACTTCCAGTATGGTTTCTTCAGTTCGTTGAGTCACCGTTGGCTGGGTGAGGGGTGCTTTATCTGCGATGGCTGGTGGTGGCTCTGTAGACCTTGAGATCGGATCGGGCGGGCTGCGTTGGTTGGTGCTGTGACGCTTGCTTGCCGCTCGAAGGATTTTTTCAGCATATTTAAGGAAGGGTTTCCTCGTAACCGGATCTTCCATGATGTTTGTGATTGTTTGTTTGCTGAGTGTTTTGTCGATTTCTATTTCTAAGTTTATTTTGGCTGCTGAGTACCTAGGGCATTCCAGAATTACGTGCCATACTGATTCGTTTTGATCAGGGTCACATTCGCATCCTGGGCTGTCTATCAGTTTGAATCTGTGTAGGTACTCAGCTAAGCCTCCGTGTCCCGTTAGCAGTTGTACTTGGATTGGTGTCAGCTTAGTGTTCCTCACCATGCGATATGCTGAGTTGACCTCTGGGAGAAACGCTTTCGTGACTGCTCCGGTTGTAGAGTTGTTGTACCTATCCTGCCATTTGCATATACTCTCCTCCCGTATTTTCCTTCTGGCATAAGACAGTGGGACTAGTCTGTAGTCTGGCGTTGGTTTAGGTGTTAATGCCGCTGTTTTGGCTAGCTCGTCTGCTCTTTCATTGCCACTTGTACCTACGTGGGCTCGCAGCCAGAATATTCTGGTTTTGCGTCCGGACAGGTTCCTCGCTTCGAGGTCGCTTTTTATTTGTACGGCTAGGGGTAGACTTTGTTTAGGGTTCGTAAGTAGGTCTAGGGATGACCTTGAGTCGCTTAAGATGTTGATTATTGGTTCTTGGCTGTTTTTCGCTTCTTTCGCTTTTTTCGCTTTCGGTTAGGTTTTTTTTTTTTTTTTTTTACGTGGGGAATGCATTTACGCACTTCGCTCACCCCCCGCGGGGGCAAGGGGCTCGCTTCGTGTGGGACTCCTGGCCTCGGATAAAGGCCAGACTACCCACTAAACCACCACGGTGTTCCTCCTTCGCCTAATCCGAGCCGCGGGATAGAATGCTCACCGCGACTCGGCTAGGGACGCCCTATTTAGCGGGCTCACCTCTAGGGGCCCCACAGTCCCGGCTATCGGGCCGAGAAAGTGGGGCCTTTCCTCCTCTTAAGAATGCACCCCCGGAACACACAGGGGCGCATTCCGCCACATCAGCATGAGGGCAGCGGGTCCCCCGACCCACCGCCCGTGGCCACTCTCATTCGGGGACGCGGGCGAATAGTGCTCGCCGGCGTCCCCTCGCCGGGGGCCTGCGGGGCGGGAGAGTGAGCCCAGCTCGCTCCCGCTCCCGCAATGCCTCTCTCTTTGCCGCCATCACCTCGCTAGCGAACGAGGCGACGGCGGCCCAACACTGTTCGCTGCCGGCCATAGCTGAAACTACGGCCGACAGCGAGAGGTCTGCTCCTATGGTGTTCGTGAGGGCCGCTCTCTGGCCGTCCCACGCCTCACACACGGCCAACGTGTGATGTGCCGTGTCGGGGTCGCCGCTGGTGCAGTTGTGGCACCGGGGCTCCGCTTCCACTCCCACCACCTCCCACAGGTACTTGGTGAAACAGCCATGACCCGTGAGAAGTTGGGTGAGGTGATACGTGGGAGCCCCATGACCCCGCTCTACCCACTCACGCAGGACGGGCCGAACGGCCCCCACAAGCAGCGAACTGCTCCTTACAGAGCTCAATCTTACGGCCCACTTCCGGAAGAGAACATCGCGAGCCTCCTGTCTCCAGCAATCGATCTCCTCCGGAAGCGGCCGACCTCCGACAACGCGCCGCATCAGGGCGCCCTCCTCATACACCTTCTTCAAGACGCCAGCCTCGAGATCCCAGGGGATGCTGCCCGCAATCAGACACGCCGCCTCATAAGAGACGGTGTGGTACGCCCGTGCGGCCCTCTGCGCGATGGCGCGCTGCGGACGTCGCAGCAGCGCAACATTAGCAGGGCAGAGGGCCTCCGCCCAGATCGGCGCTCCATAGAGTGCCTTGGAGCGCACCACCCCGTCGTAGAGACGGCGGCAGGCAGACCCCGGACCTCCACTGTTGGGCAGCAACCGCGAGAGCATCCCGGCAAACGCCAGCAATTTGGGTGCCAGCTGCCGGAAATGCTCCGCAAACCGCCACCGACTGTCGAGAACGAGCCCGAGATACTTCAGGCTGGTCCCGACAGCGATGGAGGTGCCGCCCACCATGATTGAGCCATCCCGAGGCGGCGTCTGCCGAGGCCCATGGAAGAAGAGGGCCTCGGACTTTTCAAGGGCCACCCTTAGGCCCAGCGCCCTGATGCGGCGAACGACGTGGGCGACGCCTGCCGTAGCGAGGACGGCGGCGTCGCGAAACGTGGGGCCCCGCGCGGTGACTAGGGTATCGTCGGCGTAACAGAGTACGCCGACCCCCCGAAGAGTAGCACCGCGCAGGACCCAGTCATAGCCGACGTTCCACAGAAGCGGCCCGAGGACCGACCCCTGCGGAACGCCGCACGACATACTTCGGCGGACCACCCCGTCTTGGGCCGGGTAGATGATGACCCGGTCCACGAAGTAGTCCGCCAGGACGCGCCTGAGGTAACACGGGACGTTGTGGTACCTCAGCGCCTCCGCGATGGTCTCCCAGGGGAGGGTGTTGAAAGCGTTGGCTATATCCAGCGATACAGCCAACACCACCTCTCCCCCGGCAACCGCTTCATCGACGCCGTCCCGCAGCCGGGATACGGCGTCGAGGGTCGACCTCCCGCGACGGAAGCCGAACTGGCCGTCACTAAGGTTGGGCCCCGCCCCCTCCAGGTGGCTGACGAGACGCGCAGCGAGCACCCGCTCGAACAGCTTGCACGTCTCGTCGAGCAAAACGATGGGGCGGTAGGCCGACGGCGACTCGGCTGGGCGCCCGTGCTTTTTAAGGAGCACGAGCTTCCCGGTCTTCCATCGTCGCGGGACCCTCCCCGACGCCACACACTCCGACATGAGGGACAGCGTCTCCTCCTCCAGTGCCGGCATGACTGTGGCAATCACCTTCCCAGGGATGCCGTCCGGGCCCGGGGCGCGGTTCCTAGACTTGAGTGCCAGGATCGCGGCCCCTAACTCGGCCTCGGACACGGGAGGTATTGCCCCTTCGTCTGCCGGCACCTGGCCTGATGCTGCCATCCGCGGTGGGACCCACTCTTCCCTCGCAGGGAAGAGGGAACTGACCACATGGTCCAAGAGGTTCGGCTCGAGAGTTCTAGTGAGAGGAGGCGCCCAGGGCCGGAGCTTTTGGCTCACGGTTTTGTATGGGCGCCCCCACGGGTCTTGGTCGAGACTCTCGAGCCACTCCCTCCAGGAGTCCTCCTTGGCGGCTTTGATCGCCGAGCTCAGGGCCTCACGGGCGGCCCTGTACGCGGCGTGTAATTGCTCTTCACGGGCGAGGTCTCTGATAGCCCGCCTTCGGCTGCGGGTGTACTGCCTCTGGGCCGCGTAGCTAGCTGTACGCAGCCCGGCTAGGTGGGGACGCCACCAGTACACCTGCCTCCGGGGCGGGACAGGCCTCGCCCTCTGCATCGCCGCGTCGCAGACGCGAGTCAGCGCTCCAGCGAGCCGCTCGCACCTCGCGTCCACGTCCAGGCCACCGTCAACAGCAGCCCATCGCTCGACGATAGCCGCCTCTTTGGCCAGTTCCCGGTCTAGGGATCCAAGGCGCCACCGCGGACCCTCCCCCAACAAGGAGCGGTCGAACACTACTTGAGCCGCGGAGGCGGCGAAGACGTCGAACCGGATGTACCGGTGGTCCGACGCGGTCTCCACCCCCTCGACGACCCGCCAGTTGGAAACACGACGGGCCAGGACAGAACTGGCGAACGATATATCCACGATCGAGCTGCCCTGGGCCCGCACAAGAGTGTGGACCGCCCCTTGGTTCAGCAGCACCAAGCCCTGTGACACCGCCCACTCCATCACCATCTCCCCCCGGGCATCGGTAGCCGGAGATCCCCACGCCCGTGAATGAGCGTTGAAGTCGCCGGCCACCACCGCCGGGGTGGGGTGTACTTCTGCCAGCAGAGCCCCGACCTCCGTGAGCAACTGCTCGAACTCGGCGAGGCTTCTGCTAGGGGGGCAGTACACCCCAACCACTGCAGCGCCACCCAGCGCGACGAGCACACACCCGCGGCCCCTCCGCACTCGGTCGAAGGGAGGGGCAGTTCGCTGGGTGACGATAGCCACCAAGCCTTCTTGGTCGCTAGCCCAGTTCGGGCTGTCGCGGACGTAATACGGCTCGGCGACTACTGCCACTGTCGTCTGCCACTGCGCCATGGACTGGGCCAGGAGGTCCTGGGCAGTGACGCAGTGGTTGACGTTGGCCTGCAGTATGGAGATGGGATGTGCCATTATGATTGGGCGGTGTCCATCTCCTCCTCACGTGGTTGCGGCAGGGGTGGAGTGGGATTCCCTCCACCTGTAGCTCCACCTTTTTTGGGGGCCGCCCTTTTTCGGGAGGCCGCCTTACACTTCTCGGAACCAAGACGGTGATCAGACGCCACCCCTTCCGCCGCACAGACCGGGCAATTGGGCTCCGCCGTGCAGGTGGCGGATTTGTGGCCCGCCTGCCCGCAACGGAAGCAGAGTGCACTGCGATCAACGCCCGCAGTGCACTTGGCCCCAACGTGCCCCGGCTCCAGGCAGCGGAAGCACCGCGTCTGCCTTGGTTCCAGGGTGGTCAGCCTGACCACCGACCACCCGACAAGGATGCGACGGCCATCCGTCAGCAATTTGGCCGCCTCTACTGGACATCGTATCCATGCCGAGCCCTGGCGACCGGGTGGGCGATGGATGTCACCCACCTTAATGGCATCTGCAGAGCAGCCCCCCTCAGCCGCTAGTGCTGCCGCCACCCTTTCCTTAGAGGCCGAGTCGCTCAGACCAGAGATGCGCAGCTCCACGCACTTCTGTGGCCTTGCGACCCGGACCTCCACTAGCACCTCCTGCAATTTAGCGGCCAGGGCATCGGCCTTCTGGGCGCGGTCAGCGCCAGCCACCTCTAACATTCGACCCCCGGTCGCTGTGGTGCGAAACCGGAGGCCGTCGATGCCCAAGGCCTTAATGTCTATGACACCCTCGGCCTTGGCCATCACGTCGTGGTACGTGATGCCCTTCTCTTGCGCGCCCGGCTGCAGCGTAAGACACACCGCTGCAGTTTGCGGGGCGCGCAGTTTCCGTGACCCACGGGCACCACGTTTTCTCGCTTTGGCTGGCGCTGTTGGAGTCGCAGCCGTCGCCGGGGTGGCTGCAGCACGGGCCTGAACCGGCTTTGAAGCCTTCGGCCGGGCTGTGACTTTATTCCAGCCCTCTAGTGGCGAAGACGCCGAAGACAAGGACGACGACGAAGGCGCCGCTGGAACTACGACCGACGAAGATACGAGAGAGGTCTGGCGGGCGGCCTCCGCCTCCTTTGCTGCGGCCGACTTCTTCTTCGGCTTCTTGGTCTTTCCCTTCTTATGGATTGCCTCCTGAACGGGTATGGGGGGAGGCGACGGTGGAAGAGCCGGGAGGTCCGCCGTGAGCAGCATCTGAGGCTCTTCACCACTAGCAGACCGAGCCGCATTTCTTCGGTCCGCCTCGAGAGGCGGACGGATACGGGTCTCCGGCAGAAGCCGGTCCGCAATTCCCGCGAGCCGAGCGTCAACGAGAAACCCGATCTCGTCGCGGCTCATGGGGGGCGGGGCAGACTGCGCCTGCTGCTGCCAGGCCCGCATCTCGGCCCGCACAGCCGCCAGCTCGGTCTGGAGCTGGGCCACCTCCTCCGACTCCGTGCGGGACCGGAGCACGCGCACGTTCTCCAGAATTGTGGAGCATGCTACTTTCAGGTCCCGCACGTATTGCCCTTTAAGGTTGGAGCTCTTGGTCGCGATGGTTTGCACCATCTCCACCGCCGCCTCAATCGCGCCCGTAAGCTGCTCCGTGCTTACGGGCTCAGTGGCTGTGGGAGCCGCTCCGCTTTGGGGCTGATGACTAGGCCCGGACTGTGGACTTGCGGGCTCTCTCAAAAAGAGTGTTCTGCTCCGCTGGCGCTGCAGGTCCTCCGCCATCTCCCTCTCCGCTTGGAGCTTGAGCTCCCGCTCCGTAGCCGCGTTAAACTCGGCCTTGGCTTGCGCAAGGCCGACGTACTCGCCCGTTGTTGGTGGGCGGCCGCGAGGCTTTTTTGAAGCCTCCGCGGACTCCGTCTCGGGAACTCTCTTTCGCCACAGTCTTCCACTCGGGGAAGACGAGCGCGAGCTCCCACCACTCGTGGTCGGAGCGCTGGCATCCAGCCGCTCTAGCACAACCACCGCTTCTACGAGAGAGCCATGGGGTCTCGCGACCCCCGTCTCGATCTCCATCGACTCATTTTGGTTTATGTTTATGTTTAAAATTGAATTCTCCATTACTAATCCCACGAGTTGAACCGTTCAACTTACACTCCCCGGGTGACGGCCATTCCGGGAAGCGGGGTATATACTACGGAGGTCCCCTGGTATCCGTAGGTTTTAAGCGACTTCGCTGTCGGGTTTTATAGACTTTTCCTTGTCGCGGGCCGGCCAATTAAGGCAAGCCCCACGTTCTCCGAAATCACGGCTTCCCGAGTGTGGCTAGCACTCAGGTCGTTGTCGATCATTCGGAGGCTACGCGACGCGGGAGGGCAGCCAACCCCCCCAACTCCGACGGTGGCACGAGTGCCTGTCAGCCCCCGCGCGAGCAGTAGGCCAACCCGTCACCTGATCCTCTCGGATCCCGCCTCGCAGACCTAGCAGGTCCGCCGCACCACGACCCCTCTGCATGGGGTCAACTAGCCCTGAGAAGGGCTTTTGGAGTAGCCCTGAAAAGGGCTGTTGGAGTAGCCCTGAAAAGGGCTTGGAGGTGTCCTGAGGATGGATCCCTCCTCACGGGCCTTGCAGGCCCGCCATCCCACGACCCCCTCGTGCAATGGGGTCAGCTAGCCCTGAAAAGGGCTTTGGGTTGCCGGGTTATTAGTCAACGGCTAGCAGAGCTCCTCCTCCTTGGAGTCGGAGTCTATTAACCGCCGTCCAGGGTGCACCAGCCCCCCCGCTTCCGATCCCCAGGACCGTGGTCCAGAGGGAGAAGAAACGAGGAAGCCAACGTGGAGGTTACCCGACCAGCACCCCCTTTCGGTTTTTTTTTTTTTTTTTTTGTTTACGTGGTGGAATGCATTTACGCACTTCGCTCACCCCCCGCGGGGGCAGGGGGCTCGCTTCGTGTGGGACTCCTGGCCTCGGATAAAGGCCAGACTACCCACTAAACCACCACGGTGTTCCTCCTTCGCCTAATCCGAGCCGCGGGATAGAATGCTCACCGCGACTCGGCTAGGGACGCCCTATTTAGCGGGCTCACCTCTAGGGGCCCCACAGTCCCGGCTATCGGGCCGAGAAAGTGGGGCCTTTCCTCCTCTCAAGAATGCACCCCCGGAACACACAGGGGCGCATTCCGCCACATCAGCATGAGGGCAGCGGGTCCCCCGACCCACCGCCCGTGGCCACTCTCATTCGGGGACGCGGGCGAATAGTGCTCGCCGGCGTCCCCTCGCCGGGGGCCTGCGGGGCGGGAGAGTGAGCCCAGCTCGCTCCCGCTCCCGCAATGCCTCTCTCTTTGCCGCCATCACCTCGCTAGCGAACGAGGCGACGGCGGCCCAACACTGTTCGCTGCCGGCCATAGCTGAAACTACGGCCGACAGCGAGAGGTCTGCTCCTATGGTGTTCGTGAGGGCCGCTCTCTGGCCACCCCCTTTCGGTTAGGTTAGGTTAGGTTAGGTTAGGTTAGGTTAGGTTAGGTTAGGTTTTTTTTTTTTTTTTTTTTTTTTTTTTTTTTTTTTTTTTAACACCTAGTTTCTCCGATATTTATATTTCGGAGTTCTGACTAAACTATTCCTTTCATTCCAGTTCTCGCTTGTGCTACTGCTCGTACTTTCATTCTTCATACTGATTCTTTCTTTCGTGCAACCTTTCGTACCAATGCAATTTATTTGCATCTACTCTATTTCTAGCTTTATTCTACTTATTTTCTAGTAACTCGGGTAATAACTGTACACATATGTTTTTTCTTTATTTCCTTCCTTCATTCTTATTTGGGTATTGGGATAGGGTTTCATGATTTTATTTATTTCCTTTAACTTTACACATTCTTTTCCTATGCTTACATCTTTAATCTATTCTAACTATATTTACTTACTCATTTACATGTTACATTATATTTTTAACATTTTGTTTCTGTATGCTCTTACTGCTATTTTATACAATAATTCTTATTAAATATTATGTGATAACCTCAAGTTATCCTAATATTAATAACTTAGTCTACTTTATTTTTATTATTTACAGCTTTAACTACTTCGATGCAGAATTTCATAAATTGTGCTCTTGTTACTTTGCAATTTATGAGTTGACTGAGATTTACTTGCTTGACCTGTATTTTTAGTCTCTGTTCAAGATTGTATCTTTGTACTGCGTAAATCGGACATTCCGCGATCAAGTGGGGTACATCCTCGGATTGATCCGGGTCGCAGGCACACGATGGATCCTCCTTGCACTTGAACCTTGCCAAGTACTCGGAGAAACCACCGTGCCCTGTCAGTAGCTGCGTTGTGTGTATAGTGGGTTCGAACTTCTTGATAGTGGTATATGCATCCACCGCGCTCGGGAAGAAGAGCCTTGTGACTGAGGCGGTCTCGCCCGACACGTATCTCCGGTTCCACTCGCCAAGCGAATCCTTACGGATTTCCCGCTTGACGAATGAGACCGGACAAAGGTCGTAGTCCGGTGCCCTCCTCAGCCCCAAGGCTGCCTCTTTTGCCAGTTGGTCAGCCCTCTCATTTCCCTCCATCCCCGCGTGTGCCTTTATCCAGAACAACTTCACATGTTTGTTCTGGTGAAAAGATGTTCTCAGGTTTTTCCTGGTTTGCACTGCTAAGGGATGGAGACAACCGGGATTTGTGACCGTCTGAAGTGCCGCGGTTGAGTCACTGTAGATTCCAAAAGAGGCCGGCCCATGTTTGAGAATCACCCTCGTTGCTTCGCATATGGCCAAAAGTTCCGCCTGGTAGACAGTACAGTAAGATGGCAAGGCAAGTTTGAGGGCCTTAGTTTCGGCCCCATTCCTCCACATGGATAGTGCGGCTCCCACTTTGCCCTCAATCTTGCTGCCATCTGTATAAATTTGCACAGTGGTGTCACGAGTACCGTCCACTTGCTCGTTGGTCTCCAGGCTTAGGAACTCCAGACGCATATGTTCCGCAGGGTGAGGGTTTTTCATGGCCGAAGCCATTCGCTCAATCCCCCTCCCCCTCAGACCCGGGATGGGATCACCCCTCTTGACTCTATAAAGCAAAGCTGCTTCTTTAACGCGGATATCAAGAGGGAGGATCCCCGCCAGGAGTACTGCAGAGTGGAGGGAGACCGTGCGATATGCTTTGCAAATTTTCTGTGCGAATCCTCGCTGAATAAAGTTTAGCCTCTTCTGGACTCCCAGCTTCCCAACCGCCGGCGCCCACGCGCTGGCTGCATACAACACTATCGGCTCGACTGTGGCAGTGTAGATCGTATGAATCACCTCCGGGTGCAAACCCCAGCTAGTTTTTGCCGCCCTGGTCAGCTGTTTATATATATTAGTGACCTTTTTGCACGTGTTGTCGATATGCTTGTTGAACGTAAGTTTGCTGTCGATAGTAAGACCAAGTATCTTAACCTCACTCGATGTGCCAATGCCTATCCCACCCATGCTCAAACGTGGTGTGTCATATTTCAACTTATTTGTTATGACCATTGAGTTGGTCTTGTGGGGTGCAAATTTAAGTTTATTTGCGTCCCCCCACCTCTGAACATGGTCAAGAGCGGCATTGGCACATCGCTCTATCTCAGCCGCTGTGTTACCGTGGAAGACCAGGACGACGTCGTCCGCGAATGCTTGGGCAAAATCACCCCTATCCTGAAGGCTTCTCAGCAGTGGATCCAGCAGGAGATTCCAGAGGATTGGCCCACCAATTGAGCCCTGGACGCAACCCTTTCTCGTGCTTTTGCTATATTCCCTACCGGCGTACCTCACCCGGACCCGTCTATCTTCCAGGTAACTATTGAGCACTCTTCTAAGGCCCTCCGGACACATCTCCTCCACGAGTCGGACTTTGATCGCCGGCCACCATGCGCTGTCGAAGGCGCCCTCTATATCCAGGGAGACCAGCACCACGATCTGCTTGTCATCAAGCTTTGATCTTATGTGCTGGACCAGGGTATACAGGGCGTCCTCACAGCTCCTTTGCGGCATGAACCCGTATTGGCGGGGGCTGATACTTGGGTGAAGATGGTGCCGCAGTCTTGCCATAATCATCTTTTCAAGTATTTTTCCCATGACTGGGAGCAGTCCAATGGGCCTATATGATTTGGGAAGACTGTAGCTTTCTCGTCCTGGTTTTCGAAGCGCGATGACGGTTGCCTCTTTCCAGGTTGCCGGAAAGTGGTGAAGTATTAGGCACTTGTTTGCCATGGCAAGGAATAGCTGGGGTTCGTTTCCGATGGCGTGGCCGCAGATGTCAGCCGTGAAGCCATCGGCCCCTGGTGCTTTCTTGGAGTTAAACGATTTCACCGCCACTTCAAGTTCGAAGAGAGTGAACGGGGGGTCCCGCTGCTCTGCGCAGGGCTCCCCGCTCACCCTCCTCGCTCTTTCCCTCAAGCGGGAATGTTCTGCCGTATCCTCCTCCTCCAAGTCTTCCGGATAAAACACATCGGCTAAAAGCCTCACGGACTGTTCCGCGTTCAAGGCCACGCCATTCCGTTCCAGGAGTACGTCCTCCGCTCTCTTGGCAGTTCTACCAATCACCCTGTAAATCCCCTCCCACATCCCCTCCTTATCCTGCTTACAGCAGAACTCCTTCCAGCTGGCGATTTGGGCTTTTTTGGCCTCCGTTTCGTATCTTTCTTTACTCTGAAGGTAATCACCCACGACTCTATCGCGTCGGTTTGGTGCAGCAACTTTTATCCTACGCCTCTTGGTAGTAACCTCCTTTTTTAACGTAGCGAGTTCCTCGGACCACCACGGAATCCTTATCTTTTGGTCAGTAGATTTTGTGGGTATCGAAGTGGTGCAGGCTTTTGTGACCAGTTCCGTATACTTAATTACGGCATCCTCGAGTTGTGCCTTATCCCTGATGTTCTCCACTTCGATAACCGTTAGGCTGCTTTCGCCTCTCAGCTTGGTGAGTTCGCTGTGGAATCGGTCCCAATTGGCTTTTTTTGTATTAAACAGCCTTGTAGTGCGCTTGATGTCCGTGCCTTGTGACCTTCGCAATCTGATTCCAAAAGTGATTCCGTTGTGATCCGAGCTCGTGAGATTTACCTCCACCCTCCAGTTAACCACCAGATCTAGAGCGTTGGCCGAGCAGATGGTTATGTCTACATGACTTTGAAAGCGTCGGCCTCCTCTGATGGTATCAAAAGTCGGGGTGTCACCCTCGTTGAGTATATGGAGGCCCAACTCATCCAGCATCCCCATTAGCTCTTCTCCCCGCTCGTCCACCTCCACACTTCCCCACCATGTGTTCCAGGCATTTGCGTCCCCCCCAATGATTTTCATTCCCAATCCAGGTGTCTCGACAACAGTTTTTAACTGCCGAATATAGGGACCTATAGGGCGGTCCGGCTCGAAGTAACAAGAAACTAACGTAATCCTCCATGCCTGAGTTGAAAGTCCCACCACCACGATGTGGTCGCTGGTGAGATGGGGGTATTGCACAACGTCTAGACTACTGTCAAATACGGCGATTGCCGCCTTGACCGTACCCTCCCCCACGGCATGATTTTGGAAGATCCGAACGCCGGCGTAGTTCTTCATACCTCGAGCCGCACCGACATAGGGTTCCTGGATCAGGGCAGCCGCAATTTTGCGCTTTGAGGCTTCCATGATAAGTTCCTCTGTTGCGAGCTTCTTTTTCATAAGGTTAGCCTGGAACACATAGTATGCCGAGGTCCCCGTCTCCACCTTAGCAGTAAGCTACGGTGGACCGTGCCAATGCATCCCATCGCCTACGGACAGGACATTCCTCGCTGAAGGCATTGTGATCAGTGCGGGCCATTTTTGCCCTGGAGCAGTTTTTGCACGTGGGCGTGACTCCAAGTGTCCACAGCTCGCACTTTGCCTTTACATGGGAACCCCCACAGTGACTACAGGTATCGATCTCCTCCGTGCAGTACCTCCTGGTGTGGCCATACGCCAAACATCGGGAACACTGCACTAGAGGTGATTGGTCCACAACTCGGACCCGTTGCAGGTCTACATGTAACGCACCCAATCCTGTTACTCTTCTCCAAATGGTTGGAGATACGGCCAGGACTAGGTGGTGAGTGTGGGGGTTCCTGGTTCTTTTTTTATATCGGACCTGAATGCGGTCATCCTCCTTCCCGAGGCCGCCAAAAACGTCCCGGTTTTGCTTCCGGAGTGCCCCGAGTACCTCCTCATCCGAGTTGATACTCAGCACATCTTTCAGCATCACCAATGGGTCCTTGTTTTTGATGTCCTCGACAATGAGCCGACCGGACTCAAGCCTCTCACGTGCCTTGTCCCTATCTGCCGACGTCGGACATCCGAGGATGATTTTCCGATCCTTAGCCCGTCGGACTTTTTCCACCTTTACCCATCCCTCCTTTGCGTCCACCGCCTTCCGTACCCTCTCCAGAACCTCATCCCCCGACTCATCCTCCTTGTCTGACGAGACAATGATAGAGTGGAGAGCGGGTCTCTCTGGGCTTCGCATAGGCGAAGGCTTTGCGGCCATGGAAGCATAGGTGGGATTTGCTAGCGCTGTGGTGTTTTCTTGCAGTGCCGTCTGCACTGCTCTCATCATCTCGGCATTTTGGTTTAGGAGCTTTGTATGCTCTTCAATTTTTGCCGTGAGTGTGGCATACTCGTTGATGTTGTGGGTTTTGGGTTGTTCGACTGGGGGCTTTTCCCGGCTGGTCTCGGGTTTTGCCTCTAGTTGTTTCACCAGTGCGAAAAGTTTTTTCAGTGCCTGCATGACACCGGACTTAATTTCCCCTTTTAGGTTTCGCGAATCCCCAAGGTATTTCATCCCACTTTGCATGTATGCCTTGGCTTCCTCGGTCTTACTTGTGTACACCTTTGTACTTATGTCCTCTGGGCTAAGGTCAAGTCTAACAACGACTCCAGCAGACCCCCCCCGTCCGGAAACAGGCGACCTCTGCGCAATCGCGGTCGGCATCCCCCCGGCCACAGCCTCGCCGGTTCCCGACCCGGGCGCAGCCTCACTGGGTTTTACCCCAGATTTAACTACCCCGGGCCCCGGCCCGGACGCGACCCCACCGGACTTGGACTCGGGCGAGGTTCCACTGCCCCCCATCCCGATCCCGCCGGGTTTCGATCCAGACGTTGTTCGGCCGGTCCTGCCCCCAGCAGCTCCCCCGGTCCTCAACGCATGCACCGTCCCGCCCGACCCCGATACCGTCGCCTTCCGGGGTGCTGGTTTCCCCGTTTCCTCGCCTCCCTGAAACGTCTCTAAACTTCGCCTGAAGGCGGACTGCTTCACTACAGTCCTGGATAGTTCCTCCTCTCCTACCCTGTCTTTTTCCGTAGCCTTCATCACCGGAGTCCTAGGTGTAGCCATATTAATGCGCGTTTATGGCTAGTATGGTTAAAAAGTCTGGTGGTATGTAAAGGTACCCCAGGTGTGTTCGTGTAGTGTTAGTGTACTCTGTATAGTTTTGTGTGATGTGTTGTGTGCAAGTAGTGTAGTGTTGTATGTATTCGTGTGTATTGGATGATTGATTGCGAAGTGTTAGCGTGTTTGTTATGTGTGGTGTGAGCGCAGCTCCGACTATTACTGCGCGGGTCCGATTCTATAGCTAAGCCAAAGAAACAGGTCAAGAATAATTTTTGTAGGGCAGAGCCCTGCTACTCGTCTTATGTTGCCCAATAGGGCACTTATCTAATTATTATTAACTTAACTACTTACAAACTACCGGTCTATTGTAGCACAGCTACCCGTCTTCCAGGTGCCAATAGGACACCAGTCTTAAACTAACTTAAAAACTATCTTAATGCTATCTAAAATACGATGAGTCGCAATAGCGACCGTCTCTATCTCGGGCTTTTTGGCCCTTAAAATACAGAAGTCGTCCCGATCCAGGAGATGGGGGCCCTGCAGAAATTTAAACGTTTCGTACCGTTAGAGTCGGCTTCTGCAGTCAATTTTTTCCCCTGACTCTATGTAGAGCCTTCCCACTAGAACGAGCTGATAGAGCCCTCCGAGCCCTCCACAACGAGCCCAAACTCGGGGGTCCTGGGACCAGGGGTTCGGAGATAGCGGGGCTCAAAAGTTTTCGTGCGTTATCCGCACGAGATTTCAAACCCCGATATCCTGAGAACCAGCAGTCCGATCCACCCGAGCGAGGACTCCCCGAAAAGGTCCCGGCAAGATCTATACCCCGATCCGACTTTGGGGTCCAAAGGGGTTGCCCCCAAAAGTGACCCCCCAAATTTGTGGGGTCCACCCCCCACCACACCAGCCGGATTTAATAGAGGATGCCGAGCCCCCCAGAGAAAACTAGAGGTCGCTACGACCACTAGTTCCCGAGATATACGACTCCAAAGTTTTCCAAGATGGCGGCTTAGTCCGACTTTGGACTCGTATATCTCCGGATCCCGATACACCAGCGAGCCCAGAAAAATTTCTGACTGATTGGCCCGACGTCCTCTATGACACTATTGTGTCAAACACAGGAGGAAAATTTTGATAATTTTCCGGAAAAAATTTTCCGGAATTTTCCAACAAAGTGCGGCGCGAGGTAGATAACCCTTCGCTGACGTCCCCAGTCCAAACCCGGTCCTCCTACGACCTCCGGTCTCGGAGCTACAGGCCTTGGAAGATTTTCAAAATGGCCGCGGCTGTTCAAGGTCAAACTTTGACTACTTGTAGCTCCTAAACGGTTGGCCGCAGAAGGCTCAAATTTGATTTCTGGGTTTGGCACGACGTCCTCTGTCCACCCAGACTTCCAAAAGCGTTATCCGAGAAAAAGTCTCAGAAACGCACAAAATTACTTTAAAATTAATTTTCGCCCCCGAGCACGTCCCGCAACGAAAAAATTTTTGCGATAGGATGACCCAGTCCGGAGAAAACTCAGAAGCAAACTTCGTGCGGGTCCGGTGTGAAATGACGGAAATTACGATTTTCCTTATTTTTAACGCTAGAAAGGGCGAGTTTGGGCTTAAACAAGTGTAAAAAGCTTGTCTAAACCCTACCCCGACGCTAAAGATAAGGAAAGTCTACCCCTTTTTAATTAATTTAGAAAAAATGTTTAAAAATCGCTATCTCCGAGCTGGTTCGTCGCAAAAATATACAAAAAATCTTAAAATTAGGAACAAAATAAGCTCTATCTAAATAAGTATATACAGAAAAGTTTTCGAAAATTTTCCGGAAAATATTCACGGAAAACTGGAAAATTCAGTTTTTCAATTACCACAGGCGCGTGGATAGTCTAAAAATTCTAAAGGGTTGTAAGCACGAAGAACGAACGAGCGCGCAAAGGATAGCAGTAGCGGATTTTCGCTAACTGCTCCGGTTCCGCCGCTATAGCTGTGCAAAGTTGGTGTTTTCTAACTTTTATATATAATTTCCTGGTGGATGAAAAATTTTTCTTTTACCGCCAAAACGTTGCTACCGGCGATGTCCTCCTCTCAGCAAAAATTCAGCGTTCTCCGGCTGCCGGATCTGGTACCACGTGCCCACGTGGTGTTTGTTTTTCTCGTTTTCCCGGAGGAACCAGCGCCTTCCGGGAAAAACTGACCAGTGTGAGGGGTGGGGCTCCACTGCCCGCAGTCGGGGAAATTTGCTGTCTGGAAATCCGTTCACAATTCACAGAGTT
Source organism: Eilema griseolum (assembly GCA_963662185.1). Lineage (NCBI taxonomy): Eukaryota > Metazoa > Arthropoda > Insecta > Lepidoptera > Erebidae > Eilema > Eilema griseolum. Next base: position 16,815 of record OY759229.1, on the reverse strand, counting down.
ATAGTGATAATACTGTTTCACCACGTGGTAAACAACCTCAAAAACTCCACTAAAACCTTTATTCCGGCTGAGGGGTTATCGTCCCCTTAACACGCGATATGTCAGCGGATAGAGGCCGCCGAGACGCAGATTTTGGTGTAACTCGCGTTGTTGTATCTCGAGAAAAACCCACCAAAATGAATTTTTTAACGCGGAGCAAAGTGGAAAATGATCTAATCGTCACGGGAGGTGGCGTAAGACTGGGGTTAGGTTAGGTTAGGTTAGGTTAGGTTAGGTTTTTTTTTTTTTTTTTTTTTTTTTTACGTGGGGAATGCATTTACGCACTTCGCTCACCCCCCGCGGGGGCAGGGGGCTCGCTTCGTGTGGGACTCCTGGCCTCGGATAAAGGCCAGACTACCCACTAAACCACCACGGTGTTCCTCCTTCGCCTAATCCGAGCCGCGGGATAGAATGCTCACCGCGACTCGGCTAGGGACGCCCTATTTAGCGGGCTCGCCTCTAGAGGCCCCACGGTCCCGGCCATCGGGCCGAGACAGTGGGGCCTTTCCTCCTCTGAAGAATGCACCCCCGGAACACACAGGGGCGCATTCCGCCACGTCAGCATGAGGGCAGCGGGTCCCCCGACCCACCGCCCGTGGCCACTCTCATTCGGGGACGCGGGCAAATAGTGCTCGCCGGCGTCCCCTCGCCGGGGGCCTGCGGGGCGGGAGAGTGAGTCCAGCTCGCTCCCGCTCCCGCAAGGCTTCTCTCTTTGCCGCCATCACCTCGCTAGCGAATGAGGCGACGGCGGCCCAACACTGTTCGCTGCCGGCCATAGCTGAAACTACGGCCGACAGCGAGAGGTCTGCTCCTACGGTGTTCGTGAGGGCCGCTCTCTGGCCGTCCCACGCCTCACATACGGCCAATGTGTGATGTGCCGTGTCGGGGTCACCGCTGGTGCAGTTGCGGCACCGGGGCTCCGCTTCCACCCCCACCACCTCCCACAGGTACTTGGCAAAACAGCCATGACCCGTGAGAAGTTGAGTGAGGTGATACGTGGGAGCCCCATGACCCCGCTCTACCCACTCACGCAGGACGGGCCGAACGGCCCCCACAAGCAGCGGACTGCTCCTTACGGAGCTCAACCTTACGGCCCACTTCCGGAAGAGAACATCGCGAGCCTCCTGTCTCCAGCAATCGATCTCCTCCGGAAGCGGCCGACCTCCGACAACGCGCCGCATCAGGGCGCCCTCCTCATACACCTTCTTCAAGACGCCAGCCTCGAGATCCCAGGGGATGCTGCCCGCAATCAGACACGCCGCCTCATAAGAGACGGTGTGGTACGCCCTTGCGGCCCTCTGCGCGATGGCGCGCTGCGGACATCGCAGCAGCGCAACATTAGCAGGGCAGAGGGCCTCCGCCCAGATCGGCGCTCCATAGAGCGCCTTGGAGCGCACCACCCCGTCGTAGAGACGGCGGCAGGCAGACCCCGGACCTCCGCTGTTGGGCAGCAACCGCGAGAGCATCCCGGCAAACGCCAGCAATTTGGGTGCCAGCTGCCGGAAATGCTCCGCAAACCGCCACCGACTGTCAAGAACGAGCCCGAGATACTTCAGGCTGGTCCCGACAGCGATGGAGGTGCCGCCCACCATGATCGAGCTATCCCGAGGCGGCGTCTGCCGAGGCCCATGGAAAAAGAGGGCCTCGGACTTTTCAAGGGCCACCTTTAGCCCCAGCGCCCTGATGCGGCGAACGACGTGAGCGACGCCTGCCGTAGCGAGGACGGCGGCGTCGCGAAACGTGGGGCCCCGCGCGGTGACTAGGGTATCGTCGGCGTAACAAAGTACGCCGACCCCCCGAAGAGTAGCACCGCGCAGGACCCAGTCGTAGCCGACGTTCCACAGAAGCGGCCCGAGGACCGACCCCTGCGGAACGCCGCACGACATACTTCGGCGGACCACCCCGTCTTGGGCCGGGTAGATGATGACCCGGTCCACGAAGTAGTCCGCCAGGACGCGCCTGAGGTAACACGGGACGTTGTGGTACCTCAGCGCCTCCGCGATGGTCTCCCAGGGGAGGGTGTTGAAAGCGTTGGCTATATCCAATGATACAGCCAACACCACCTCTCCCCCGGCAACCGCTTCGTCGACGCCGTCCCGCAGCCGGGATATGGCGTCGAGGGTCGACCTCCCGCGACGGAAGCCGAATTGGCCGTCACTAAGGTTGGGCCCCGCCCCGTCCAGGTGGCTGACGAGACGCGCCGCGAGCACCCGCTCGAACAGCTTGCACGTCTCGTCGAGCAGAACGATGGGGCGGTAGGCCGACGGCGACTCGGCTGGGCGCCCGTGCTTTTTAAGGAGCACGAGCTTCCCGGTCTTCCATCGTCGCGGGACCCTCCCCGACGCCACACACTCCGACATGAGGGACAGCGTCTCCTCCCCCAGTGCCGGCATGACTGTGGCAATCACCTTCCCAGGGATGCCGTCCGGGCCCGGGGCGCGCTTCCTGGACTTGAGCGCCAGGATCGCGGCCCCTAACTCGGCCTCGGACACGGGAGGTATTGCCCCTTCGTCTGCCGGCACCTGGCCTGATGCTGCCATCCGCGGTGGGACCCACTCTTCCCTCGCAGGGAAGAGGGAACTGACCACATGGTCCAAGAGGTTCGGCTCGAGAGTTCTGGTGAGAGGAGGAGCCCATGGCCGGAGCTTTTGGCTCACGGTTTTGTACGGGCGCCCCCACGGGTCGTGGTCGAGACTCTCGAGCCACTCCCTCCAGGAGTCCTCCTTGGCGGCTTTGATCGCCGAGCTCAGGGCCTCACGGGCGGCCCTGTACGTGGCATGCAATTGCTCTTCGCGGGCGAGGTCTCTAATAGCCCGCCTTCGGCTGCGGGTGTACTGCCTCTGGGCCGCGTAGCTCGCTGTACGCAGCCCGGCTAGGTGGGGACGCCACCAGTACACCTGCCTCCGGGGCGGGACAGGCCTCGCCCTCTGCATCGCCGCGTCGCAGACGCGAGTCAGCGCTCCAGCGAGCCGCTCGCACCTCGCGTCCACGTCCAGGCCGCCGTCAACAGCAGCCCATCGCTCGACGATAGCCGCCTCTTTGGCCAGTTCCCGGTCTAGGGATCCAAGGCGCCACCGCGGACCCTCTCCTAACAAGGGGCGGTCGTATACCGCTTGAGCCGCCGAGGAGGCGAGGACGTCGAACCGGATGTACCGGTGGTCCGACGCGGTCTCCACCCCCTCGACGACCCGCCAGTTGGAAACACGTCGGGCCAGGACAGAACTGGCGAACGATAGATCCACGATCGAGCTGCCCTGAGCCCGCACAAGAGTGTGGACCGCCCCTTGGTTCAGCAGCACCAAGCCCTGTGACACCGCCCACTCCATCACCATCTCCCCCCGAGCATCGGTAGCCGGAGATCCCCACGCCCGTGAGTGAGCGTTGAAATCGCCGGCCACCACCGCCGGGGTGGGGTGTACTTCTGCCAGCAGAGCCCCGACCTCCGTGAGCAACTGCTCGAACTCGGCGAGGCTTCTGCTAGGGGGGCAGTACACCCCAACCACTGCAGCGTCACCCAGCGCGACGAGCACACACCCGCGGCCCCTCCGCACTCGGTCGAAGGGAGGGACAGTTCGCTGGGTGACGATAGCCACCAAGCCGTCTTGGTCGCTAGCCCAGTTCGGGCTGTCGCGGACGTAATACGGCTCGGCGACTACTGCCACTGTCGTCTGCCACTGCGCCATGGACTGGGCCAGAAGGTCCTGGGCAGTGACGCAGTGGTTGACGTTGGCCTGCAGTATGGAGATGGGATGTGCCATTATGATTGGGCGGTGTCCATCTCCTCCTCACGTGGTTGCGGCAGGGGTGGAGTGGGATTCCCCCCACCTGCAGCTCCACCTTTTTTGGGGGCCGCCCTTTTTCGGGAGGCCGCCTTACACTTTTCAGAACCAAGACGGTGACCAGACGCCACTCCTTCCGCCGCACAGACCGGGCAATTGGGCTCCGCGGTGCAGGTGGCGGATTTGTGGCCCGCCTGCCCGCAACGGAAGCAGAGTGCACTGCGATCAACGCCCGCAGTGCACTTGGCCCCAACGTGCCCCGGCTCCAGGCAGCGGAAGCACCGCGTCTGCCTTGGTTCCAGGGTGGTCAGCCTGACCACCGACCACCCGACAAGGATGCGACGGCCATCCGTCAGCAATTTGGCCGCCTCTACTGGACATCGTATCCACGCCGTGCCCTGGCGACCGGGTGGGCGATGGATGTCACCCACCTTAATTGTGTCTGCAGAGCAGCCCCCCTCAGCTGCTAGTGCTGCCGCCACCCTTTCCTTAGAGGCCGAGTCGCTCAGACCAGAGATGCGCAGCTCCACGCACTTCTGTGGCCTTGCGACCCGGACCTCCACCAGCGCCTCCTGCAACTTAGCGGCCAGGGCGTCAGCCTTCTGGGCGCGGTCAGCGCCAGCCACCTCTAACATCCGACCCCCGGTCGCTGTGGTGCGAAACCGGAGGCCGTCGATGCCCAAGGCCTTAATGTCTATAACACCCTCGGCCTTGGCCATCACGTCGTGGTACGTGATGCCCTTCTCTTGCGCGCCTGGCTGCAGCGTAAGACATACCGCTGCAGTTTGCGGGGCGCGCAGTTTACGTGACCCACGGGCACCACGTTTTCTTGCTTTGGCTGGCGCTGTTGGAATCGCAGCCGTCGCCGGGGTAGGTGCAGCACGGGCCTGAACCGGCTTTGAAGCCTTCGGCCGGGCTGCGACTTTATTCCAGCCCTCTAGTGGCGAAGACGCCGAAGACAAGGACGACGACGAAGACGCCGCTGGAACTACCGACGAGGATACGAGAGAGGTCTGGCGGGCGGCCTCCGCCTCCCTTGCTGCGGCCGACTTCTTCTTCGGCTTCTTGGTCTTTCCCTTCTTATGGATTGCCTCTTGAACGGGTATGGGGGGAGGCGACGGCGGAAGAGCCGGAAGCTCCGCAGTGAGCAATATCTGAGGCTCACCACCATCAGCGGACCGAGCCGCATTTCGTCGGTCCGCCTCGAGAGGCGGACGGATACGGGTCTCCGGCAGCAGCCGGTCCGCAATTCCCGCGAGCCGCGCGTCCACAAGAAACCCGATCTCGTCGCGGCTCATGGGGGGCGGCGCAGACTGCGCCTGCTGCTGCCAGGCCCGCATCTCGGCCCGCACAGCCGACAGCTCGGTCTGGAGCTGGGCCACCTCCTCCGACTCCGTGCGGGACCGGAGCACGCGCACGTTCTCCAGAATTGTCGAGCATGCTACTTTCAGGTCCCGCACGTATTGTCCTTTTAGGTTGGAGCTCTTGCTGGCGATGGTTTGCACCATCTCCACCGCCGCCTCAATCGCGCCCGTAAGCTGCTCCGTGCTTACGGGCTCAGTGGCAGTGGGAGCCGCTCCGCCTTGGGGCTGATGACTAGGCCCGGACTGTGGACTTGCGGACTCTCTCAAGAAGAGAGTTCTGCTCCGCTGGCGCTGCAGGTCCTCCGCCATCTCCCTCTCCGCTTGGAGCTTGAGCTCCCGCTCCGTCGCCGCGATAAACTCGGCCTTGGCTTGCGCAAGGCCGACGTACTCGCCCGTTGTTGGCGGGCGGCCGCGAGGCTTTTTTGAAGCCTCCGCGGACTCCGTCTCCGGAACTCTCTTCCGCCACAGTCTTCCACTCGGGGAAGACGAGCGCGAGCTCCCACCACTTGTGGTCGGAGCGCTGGCCTCCAGCCGCTCTAACACCACCACCGCTTCTACGAGAGAGCCATGGGGTCTCGCGACCCCCGTCTCGATCTCCATCGACTCATTTTGGTTTTGGTTTAAGTTTGAATTTTCCATTACTAGTCCCACGAGTTGAACCGTTCAACTTACACTCCCCGGGTGACGGCCATTCCGGGAAGCGGGGTATATACTACGGAGGTCCCCTGGTATCCGTAGGTTTTAAGCGACTTCGCTGTCGGGTTTTATAGACTTTTCCTTGTCGCGGGCCGGCCAATTAAGGCAAGCCCCACGTTCTCCGAAATCACGGCTTCCCGAGTGTGGCTAGCACTCAGGTCGTTGTCGATCATTCGGAGGCTACGCGACGCGGGAGGGCAGCCAACCCCCCCAACTCCGACGGTGGCACGAGTGCCTGTCAGCCCCCGCGCGAGCAGTGGGCCAACCCGTCACCTGATCCTCTCGGATCCCGCCTCGCAGACCTAGCAGGTCCGCCGCACCACGACCCCTCTTCATGGGGTCAACTAGCCCTGAGAAGGGCTTTTGGAGTAGCCCTGAAAAGAGCTGTTGGAGTAGCCCTGAAAAGGGCTAGGAGGTCTCCTGAGGATGGATCCCTCCTCGCAGGCCTTGCAGGCCCGCCATCCCACGACCCCCTCGTGCAATGGGATCAACTAGCCCTAAAAAGGGCTTTGGGTTGCCGGGTTATTAGTCAACGGCTAGCAGAGCTCCTCCTCCTTGGAGTCGGAGTCTACTAACCGCCGTCCAGGGTGCACCAGCCCCCCCGCTTCCGATCCCCAGGACCGTGGTCCAGAGGGAGAAGAAACGAGGAAGCCAACGTGGAGGTTACCCGACCAGCACCCCAGGTTAGGTTAGGTTAGGTTAGGTTAGGTTAGGTTAGGTTAGGTTAGGTTAGGTTAGGTTTTTTTTTTTTTTTTTTTTTTTTTTTATTTTTTTTTTTTTTTTATCTTACACCTCGTGGCTGTGTACTTGGTACAATCGCCAGAGCCTACTCTGAACAATGCAGTATGTTCCCTAGTCTTATGACTTCTAGTAACCCACTCAGGGTTCACAGCTGGGTTTTAACTAACTTTGCTTTTTTTCCTTATTTCTATCTCGCTTTCATTCCAGTCCTCTAGTAACATTCCAGTTCCCGCTTTTATGCTTCTCGTACTTTCATGCTATACCTTTCATACTTTGGGGAATAGGTGGAAGGGGGAGGGGCTTATCCTGCTGTTTATTTTTTCTTTATTATTTTCTTTTATATTTATTCAAAAACAAATTTTTTACATTTATAACTTATTCTCTATCTTTATCTTATTCTATTTCAGATCTAAAATACGGGTATATACTTAGCTTACATTTTCTTATTTACTATAAATCTTACTACTAACAATTTATACTTCTTAGTTTATTTCCTAAATTTGTGTCTACTTTGGGATATTTGGCAAAATATCCATTAGTGACTACCTTAAGTACTATTTCGCTTATTCACTATTTTCACAATTTTTTCCCAGTATTCCAGGAAGTAATGCCTGTAATCTTTTGTGAGCAGTATTGGTAGGTTTCCTACATTAATGTTCAGTTTAATTTGCTGTTGTAAGTTGAAACGATCCCTCGCGTGGATCGGGCAGTCCACGACGAGATGTACGACCGTCTCATCTACCCCCGGCTCGCAGGCGCATGATGGGTTCTCCTTGCACTTGAAACGAGTCAAGTATTCGGAGAACCCACCATGCCCTGTTAGCAGCTGGGTCGTTGTGCCGGCGACCCCCATCTTGCGGACGATCCTGTACGCCGCCACCGCGCATGGGAAGAAGAGTTTGGTCACGGAAGCAGTTTCACCCGACTTGTACCGGTCGTTCCATTCGCCAAGCGAGATCTGACGTAGACCCCGCTTCACGAATGAAACGGGGCACAGACTGTAGTGTGGCGCTACCTTCGACCGCAGAGCCGCCTCTTTAGCGAGCTGGTCAGCTCGTTCATTGCCCTCCAGCCCTACGTGGGCCTTGACCCAGAACAAGGAGATTTCCTTGCCCTGGGCCAAGCCCCGCTTGATGTTCTGCCTGGCTTCAACCGCCAGCGGGTGGAGGGCGCGATGGTTCACTACCGTCATGAGTGCGGCTCTGCTGTCGCTGAGAACGCCAAACGTGGCCGCGCCGCGTCTGAGGACCTCACTGGTCGCTTTGCTAATGGCCAGGAGCTCGGCCTGATAGACGGTACAGTGCGGCGAGAGAGCAAGTTTGAGGGTCTTAGTTTCGGCCCCGTTATTCCAAATGGATAACGCGGCGCCGACGCGACCCTCAATCTTGCTCCCGTCCGTGAAAATGCGCACCTCGATGTTACTGGTGCGCTGGTATTGATCCTCGTCTACCAGGCTGGTGAACTCCAGGCGCACATGCTCCGCGGGGTGAGGCGCCTCAACTGCTGGAGTCATCCGTTCGATCTCTCTGTCTCCCAACCATGACTGGGACACCCCTCTCTTGGCCTCGTACAACGAGGCCACCTCGCGAACTCTGAGGTCCAGAGGGAGCATTCCAGCCAGGATCAGCCCCGAGTGCAGAGAGACCGTCCGGTAGCTCTTGCAAAGTTTTTGGGCGAACCCGCGCTGCACCACGTTCAACTGCTTCCGTATCCCAAGTCTATCCACTGCCGCGCACCAACTGCTGGCCGCGTACAGCACCGTCGGCTCCACAGCCGCGTTGTAAATGGTCCGGATCACCTCAGGATGAAGTCCCCAGCTGATCCGGGCCATCCTCGCTAATTTGTGGTATATTCCGATCGCCTTCTTGCATACCTGTGAGACGTGGGTGTTGAAACTGAGTTTGTGGTCTATGGTTAGCCCCAGGATTTTTATGTGTTTGGACAGTCCAATGTCTATCCCGCCCATGCTGAGGCGCGGGACATCGTACTTCAGCCTCCGCGTGATAACCATCGCACAGGTTTTGTGCGGTGCGAATTTCAGCTTCGTTCGGATGCCCCACTCCCGCACATGCTCGAGAGAGGCATTGGCTTGTCCCTCGATCTCCAGGGCGCTGTCCCCATCAAACACCAGCACTATGTCGTCCGCGAAAGCCTGGACATGAACCAACCCGTTTTCCAGCTGGTGCAGCAAGGGATCCAACAACAAGTTCCACAGCAAGGGTCCGCCAATTGAGCCCTGGACGCACCCCTTCTCCGTGGAGCGTCTACACTCCTCGCCCGCGGTTAGGTTAGGTTAGGTTAGGTTAGGTTAGGTTAGGTTAGGTTAGGTTAGGTTAGGTTTTTTTTTTTTTTTTTTTACGTGGGGAATGCATTTACGCACTTCGCTCACCCCCCGCGGGGGCAGGGGGCTCGCTTCGTGTGGGACTCCTGGCCTCGGACAAAGGCCAGACTACCCACTAAACCACCACGGTGTTCCTCCTTCGCCTAATCCGAGCCGCGGGATAGAATGCTCACCGCGACTCGGCTAGAGACGCCCTATTTAGCGGGCTCACCTCTAGGGGCCCCACAGTCCCGGCTATAGGGCCGAGAAAGTGGGGCCTTTCCTCCTCTTAAGAATGCACCCCCGGAACACACAGGGGCGCATTCCGCCACATCAGCATGAGGGCAGCGGGTCCCCCGACCCACCGCCCGTGGCCACTCTCATTCGGGGACGCGGGCGAATAGTGCTCGCCGGCGTCCCCTCGCCGGGGGCCTGCGGGGCGGGAGAGTGAGCCCAGCTCGCTCCCGCTCCCGCAATGCCTCTCTCTTTGCCGCCATCACCTCGCTAGCGAACGAGGCAACGGCGGCCCAACACTGTTCGCTGCCGGCCATAGCTGAAACTACGGCCGACAGCGAGAGGTCTGCTCCTATGGTGTTCGTGAGGGCCGCTCTCTGGCCGTCCCACGCCTCACACACGGCCAACGTGTGATGTGCCGTGTCGGGGTCGCCGCTGGTGCAGTTGTGGCACCGGGGCTCCGCTTCCACTCCCACCACCTCCCACAGGTACTTGGCGAAACAGCCATGACCCGTGAGAAGTTGGGTGAGGTGATACGTGGGAGCCCCATGACCCCGCTCTACCCACTCACGCAGGACGGGCCGAACGGCCCCCACAAGCAGCGAACTGCTCCTTACGGAGCTCAATCTTACGGCCCACTTCCGGAAGAGAACATCGCGAGCCTCCTGTCTCCAGCAATCGATCTCCTCCGGAAGCGGCCGACCTCCGACAACGCGCCGCATCAGGGCGCCCTCCTCATACACCTTCTTCAAGACGCCAGCCTCGAGATCCCAGGGGATGCTGCCCGCAATCAGACACGCCGCCTCATAAGAGACGGTGTGGTACGCCCGTGCGGCCCTCTGCGCGATGGCGCGCTGCGGACGTCGCAGCAGCGCAACATTAGCAGGGCAGAGGGCCTCCGCCCAGATCGGCGCTCCATAGAGCGCCTTGGAGCGCACCACCCCGTCGTAGAGACGGCGGCAGGCAGACCCCGGACCTCCACTGTTGGGCAGCAACCGCGAGAGCATCCCGGCAAACGCCAGTAATTTGGGTGCCAGCTGCCGGAAATGCTCCGCAAACCGCCACCGACTGTCGAGAACGAGCCCGAGATACTTCAGGCTGGTCCCGACAGCGATGGAGGTGCCGCCCACCATGATTGAGCTATCCCGAGGCGGCGTCTGCCGAGGCCCATGGAAGAAGAGGGCCTCGGACTTTTCAAGGGCCACCCTTAGGCCCAGCGCCCTGATGCGGCGAACGACGTGGGCGACGCCTGCCGTAGCGAGGACGGCGGCGTCGCGAAACGTGGGGCCCCGCGCGGTGACTAGGGTATCGTCGGCGTAACAGAGTACGCCGACCCCCCGAAGAGTAGCACCGCGCAGGACCCAGTCATAGCCGACGTTCCACAGAAGCGGCCCGAGGACCGACCCCTGCGGAACGCCGCACGACATACTTCGGCGGACCACCCCGTCTTGGGCCGGGTAGATGATGACCCGGTCCACGAAGTAGTCCGCCAGGACGCGCCTGAGGTAACACGGGACGTTGTGGTACCTCAGCGCCTCCGCGATGGTCTCCCAGGGGAGGGTGTTGAAAGCGTTGGCTATATCCAGCGATACAGCCAACACCACCTCTCCCCCGGCAACCGCTTCATCGACGCCGTCCCGCAGCCGGGATACGGCGTCGAGAGTCGACCTCCCGCGACGGAAGCCGAACTGGCCGTCACTAAGGTTGGGCCCCGCCCCCTCCAGGTGGCTGACGAGACGCGCAGCGAGCACCCGCTCGAACAGCTTGCACGTCTCGTCGAGCAAAACGATGGGGCGGTAGGCCGACGGCGACTCGGCTGGGCGCCCGTGCTTTTTAAGGAGCACGAGCTTCCCGGTCTTCCATCGTCGCGGGACCCTCCCCGACGCCACACACTCCGACATGAGGGACAGCGTCTCCTCCTCCAGTGCCGGCATGACAGTGGCAATCACCTTCCCAGGGATGCCGTCCGGGCCCGGGGCGCGGTTCCTGGACTTGAGTGCCAGGATCGCGGCCCCTAGCTCGGCCTCGGACACGGGAGGTATTGCCCCTTCGTCTGCCGGCACCTGGCCTGATGCTGCCATCCGCGGTGGGACCCACTCTTCCCTCGCAGGGAAGAGGGAACTGACCACACGGTCCAAGAGGTTCGGCTCGAGAGTTCTAGTGAGAGGAGGCGCCCAGGGCCGGAGCTTTTGGCTCACGGTTTTGTACGGGCGCCCCCACGGGTCTTGGTCGAGACTCTCGAGCCACTCCCTCCAGGAGTCCTCCTTGGCGGCTTTGATCGCCGAGCTCAGGGCCTCACGGGCGGCCCTGTACGCGGCGTGTAATTGCTCTTCACGGGCGAGGTCTCTGATAGCCCGCCTTCGGCTGCGGGTGTACTGCCTCTGGGCCGCGTAGCTAGCTGTACGCAGCCCGGCTAGGTGGGGACGCCACCAGTACACCTGCCTCCGGGGCGGGACAGGCCTCGCCCTCTGCATCGCCGCGTCGCAGACGCGAGTCAGCGCTCCAGCGAGCCGCTCGCACCTCGCGTCCACGTCCAGGCCACCGTCAACAGCAGCCCATCGCTCGACGATAGCCGCCTCTTTGGCCAGTTCCCGGTCTAGGGATCCAAGGCGCCACCGCGGACCCTCCCCCAACAAGGAGCGGTCGAACACTACTTGAGCCGCCGAGGCGGCAAAGACGTCGAACCGGATGTACCGGTGGTCCGACGCGGTCTCCACCCCCTCGACGACCCGCCAGTTGGAAACACGACGGGCCAGGACAGAACTGGCGAACGATATATCCACGATCGAGCTGCCCTGGGCCCGCACAAGAGTGTGGACCGCCCCTTGGTTCAACAGCACCAAGCCCTGTGACACCGCCCACTCCATCACCATCTCCCCCCGGGCATCGGTAGCCGGAGATCCCCACGCCCGTGAGTGAGCGTTGAAGTCGCCGGCCACCACCGCCGGGGTGGGGTGTACTTCTGCCAGCAGAGCCCCGACCTCCGTGAGCAACTGCTCGAACTCGGCGAGGCTTCTGCTAGGGGGGCAGTACACCCCAACCACTGCAGCGCCATCCAGCGCGACGAGCACACACCCGCGGCCCCTCCGCACTCGGTCGAAGGGAGGGGCAGTTCGCTGGGTGACGATAGCCACCAAGCCTCCTTGGTCGCTAGCCCAGTTCGGGCTGTCGCGGACGTAATACGGCTCGGCGACTACTGCCACTGTCGTCTGCCACTGCGCCATGGACTGGGCCAGGAGGTCCTGGGCAGTGACGCAGTGGTTGACGTTGGCCTGCAGTATGGAGATGGGATGTGCCATTATGATTGGGCGGTGTCCATCTCCTCCTCACGTGGTTGCGGCAGGGGTGGAGTGGGATTCCCTCCACCTGTAGCTCCACCTTTTTTGGGGGCCGCCCTTTTTCGGGAGGCCGCCTTACACTTTTCGGAACCAAGACGGTGACCAGACGCCACCCCTTCCGCCGCACAGACCGGGCAATTGGGCTCCGCGGTGCAGGTGGCGGATTTGTGGCCCGCCTGCCCGCAACGGAAGCAGAGTGCACTGCGATCAACGCCCGCAGTGCACTTGGCCCCAACGTGCCCCGGCTCCAGGCAGCGGAAGCACCGCGTCTGCCTTGGTTCCAGGGTGGTCAGCCTGACCACCGACCACCCGACAAGGATGCGACGGCCATCCGTCAGCAATTTGGCCGCCTCTACTGGACATCGTATCCATGCCGAGCCCTGGCGACCGGGTGGGCGATGGATGTCACCCACCTTAATGGCATCTGCAGAGCAGCCCCCCTCAGCCGCTAGTGCTGCCGCCACCCTTTCCTTAGAGGCCGAGTCGCTCAGACCAGAGATGCGCAGCTCCACGCACTTCTGTGGCCTTGCGACCCGGACCTCCACTAGCACCTCCTGCAATTTAGCGGCCAGGGCATCGGCCTTCTGGGCGCGGTCAGCGCCAGCCACCTCTAACATTCGACCCCCGGTCGCTGTGGTGCGAAACCGGAGGCCGTCGATGCCCAAGGCCTTAATGTCTATGACACCCTCGGCCTTGGCCATCACGTCGTGGTACGTGATGCCCTTCTCTTGCGCGCCCGGCTGCAGCGTAAGACACACCGCTGCAGTTTGCGGGGCGCGCAGTTTCCGTGACCCACGGGCACCACGTTTTCTCGCTTTAGCTGGCGCTGTTGGAGTCGCAGCCGTCGCCGGGGTGGCTGCAGCACGGGCCTGAACCGGCTTTGAAGCCTTCGGCCGGGCTGCGACTTTATTCCAGCCCTCTAGTGGCGAAGACGCCGAAGACAAGGACGACGACGAAGGCGCCGCTGGAACTACGACCGACGAAGATACGAGAGAGGTCTGGCGGGCGGCCACCGCCTCCTTTGCTGCGGCCGACTTCTTCTTCGGCTTCTTGGTCTTTCCCTTCTTATGGATTGCCTCCTGAACGGGTATGGGGGGAGGCGACGGTGTAAGAGCCGGGAGGTCCGCCGTGAGCAGCATCTGAGGCTCTTCACCACTAGCAGACCGAGCCGCATTTCTTCGGTCCGCCTCGAGAGGCGGACGGATACGGGTCTCCGGCAGAAGCCGGTCCGCAATTCCCGCGAGCCGAGCGTCAACGAGAAACCCGATCTCGTCGCGGCTCATGGGGGGCGGCGCAGACTGCGCCTGCTGCTGCCAGGCCCGCATCTCGGCCCGCACGGCCGCCAGCTCGGTCTGGAGCTGGGCCACCTCCTCCGACTCCGTGCGGGACCGGAGCACGCGCACGTTCTCCAGAATTGTGGAGCATGCTACTTTCAGGTCCCGCACGTATTGTCCTTTAAGGTTGGAGCTCTTGGTGGCGATGGTTTGCACCATCTCCACCGCCGCCTCAATCGCGCCTATAAGCTGCTCCGTGCTTACGGGCTCAGTGGCTGTGGGAGCCGCTTCGCCTTGGGGTTGATGGCTAGGTCCGGACTGTGGACTTGCGGACTCTCTCAGAAAGACTGTTCTGCTCCGCTGGCGCTGCAGGTCCTCCGCCATCTCCCTCTCCGCTTGGAGCTTGAGCTCCCGCTCCGTAGCCGCGATAAGCTCGGCCTTGGCTTGCGCAAGGCCGACGTACTCGCCCGTTGTTGGTGGGCGGCCGCGAGGCTTTTTTGAAGCCTCCGTGGACTCCGTCTCCGGAACTCTCTTCCGCCACAGTCTTCCACTCGGTGAAGACGAGCGCGAGCTCCCACCACTTGTGGTCGGAGCGCTGGCCTCCAGCCGCTCTAACACGACAACCGCTTCTACGAGAGAGCCATGGGGTCTCGCGACCCCCGTCTCGATCTCCATCGACTCATTTTGATTTAGATTTAAAATTGAATTATCCATACTAGTCCCACGAGTTGAACCGTTTAACTTACACTCCCCGGGTGACGGCCATTCCGGGAAGCGGGGTACATACTACGGAGGTCCCCTGGTATCCGTAGGTTTTAAGCGACTTCGCTGTCGGGTTTTATAGACTTTTCCTTGTCGCGGGCCGGCCAATTAAGGCAAGCCCCACGTTCTCCGAAATCACGGCTTCCCGAGTGTGGCTAGCACTCAGGTCGTTGTCGATCATTCGGAGGCTACGCGACGCGGGAGGGCAGCCAACCCCCCCAACTCCGACGGTGGCACGAGTGCCTGTCAGCCCCCGCGCGAGCAGTGGGCCAACCCGTCACCTGATCCTCTCGGATCCCGCCTCGCAGACCTAGCAGGTCCGCCGCACCACGACCCCTCTTCATGGGGTCAACTAGCCCTGAGAAGGGCTTTTGGAGTAGCCCTGAAAAGGGCTGTTGGAGTAGCCCTGAAAAGGGCTTGGAGGTGTCCTGAGGATGGATCCCTCCTCGCGGGCCTTGCAGGCCCGCCATCCCACGACCCCCTCGTGCAATGAGGTCAGCTAGCCCTGAAAAGGGCTTTGGGTTGCCGGGTTATTAGTCAACGGCTAACAGAGCTCCTACTCCTTGGAGTCGGAGTCTATTAACCGCCGTCCAGGGTGCACCAGCCCCCCCGCTTCCGATCCCCAGGACCGTGGTCCAGAGGGAGAAGAAACGAGGAAGCCAACGTGGAGGTTACCCGACCAGCACCCCAGGTTAGGTTAGGTTAGGTTAGGTTAGGTTAGGTTAGGTTAGGTTAGGTTAGGTTAGGTTAGGTTAGGTTAGGTTAGGTTAGGTTTTTTTTTTTTTTTTTTTTTTTTTTTTTTTTAAGATTTCGCACGGTTTCCCCCACTGGATTAATCTTGTGGGGTCCTTGTTTGCGGTTTTTAGAGTCTAATAATTTTAGAAAAAATGAAATTGAGTTTATAAATTACTATTCAAGAAACTAAGTGCCAAGAAGGGTTATTACTATTTGGGATTGACAGTGAATTTACTTCGGTTTATTGGGTGGCTTATTATGTAATAAGCCACAGAATTCCCGGTTCAAAAGTGATACTGAGAAATCAAATGTAATCTTTATTTGGAAGGCATTTGGCCGTTTGAGTGATGGTAGCCCGGCAACCGACTGACCTTGGCCCGTCGGTTGCCCAGCTATCATCTCTCACTATTAAAAAACTGTTGTGCGCAATTTCATATATACATCGGTAAATAGAGAAATACATATATACATCATACAATAATAAAATCAACAAGAATTGCGCACCGGACAATAACAATGTATTAATATATTTTATATTTCTAAGCTTGATAATTTATATATATAGATATAAATGAATTTACTACGCGATCTGACAATAAATGATTTATAGTAATATATAAATGACAGATAGAATAGCTTCGAAGAGGAAGATTGTCGACTTGGTTCAATTTTCATCAGAAAATTGTTACAAGTGCGGTTATTTAAAATTGTATGCTAAGTATAGATTTAAGCTTAATAGAAAAAGAAGTAGACATAGTAAGGATCATAGTATAAGACATATATTATTTTTATATTTTTTAGAGAACAAAATTATGAATATTAAAATATGCATACACTTAAATATATATATAAAACATGTAGATGCTAAGTCAATCTTTATTTAAGGGAGGTCGAGATTCTCAATTTGCGGATTTAAAATGGGTTCAATTTTTTAACTTTAGTGGATAGTTTATTTATTTGTTATTTGTGTTTTATATTTTTATAATTCAAGCCTTTTACATTTTTATATTAATGCCTTACATTATAACATTATAAAGTAAACCGCATTAGTTTGTTTGTTTTCGCGGTGACTAGAGCGTCCCTAGGAATAGGCTATGGTCGCTCTGGCCATCGCGTCCCACTTTTGGAGGACTGGGCACGACTTGTCGAAGGCGTGGTGGTGCTTCGTCTCCCCATATTCGCGCATGCAGTTTATGCAATGGGGCTCTTCGTCTTTCCTGCTGCATAGGTCGGGTTCATCCTGGCTATGCGGTTTGCCACATTTTGCACACAGGTCTCGCGTTTCGGGCATCAAACAAAAACGTTTGGTGTGTCCGAAAGCCAGGCACCTGGTGCATTGGATGAGTGGCGTCTGGTCTGCCACTGCGACTCTCTGGAGGTCGATATATAGCCGCTTCACCTCTGTCGCTCTCCTCCATACAGCGGACGACGTGCTGATCACAACGTGGTGGAACTGTGAGTGGCGCGATCGCTTTTTGAATTTGACAGTCACGCGGTCGTCGCCCTCGGCGAGACCCTCGAACAGGGCCCCAT